>CM076569.1:882567534-883200253 GCA_034641835.2 Pinus albicaulis | reverse complement strand
TGTTAAACAGATGGCCAAAAGAGTTAAATAGTCTTGGGCTTAAACTAACTTCTGCCATCAGGTATAAGAGAAGCCACTATCAGTATGATTCATCAAAAATTCTTCATTTGGTTGAGGCAGAGTTTGAAAGGAAATGAGATATTTGTCAAAATAGGCCTCCTTCATCTATAAGCAGAGGGCCAGTGCAGTAGTTGACTTTGGGGTTTTCACTGATTGAGAGACAAATGATACGAGCAGTAGGAGACAGTTGAAAGCTTCTGAACAGGGAAATCATGTCAAAAAAAAAAGGGAAAGCATGAGTACCATAAACTATCAAGGAGGCTGGCATATATCCTATCAGAGTCTGCTTTCAAAGACAGTTTGGAGCCAAGAAGTGTAAAAACTTTGCTGAGAGGTGTGATTTCCTTAAAGGGTTACAAAAAATCATCTCCTTGATAAAAAAGCTTGACATTTAGTCTCTGTTCCTCTAAACAAAAAAAAGTTGAAGAATAGTTGAAATCAGGTGGGTTAGACACAAGCCAAAGGGTGATAATTTTTTTTCAAAAGGTTCTGGGACAAACATTCAAAAGCAATACCTCCATGCCACTATTACAAAGGAAGGCAGTTTAGTTATGAAAAAAGGTAAAAGGTACTTTTTTGTTACATTTTGAGTAGAGGAATTTTTTTTAGAAGAAGTGCCCTTCTTGATAGACAGAGGACAGTAAAGCTCAGGTGAGTACAACTAGGCCTCACCCACAGTCAAAAGGAAGCATCATTTGGAGAATGCATCTATGGTCACTAGGTGGATTTGAGCCAAGTTACCTCTAACAAGCAGATATAAGTATAAGGAACAGAAACTGTCATCAAGTTTTAAAGAGATAAGTCACCTCCTTGCAAAATGGAAAAAGATGTTTCACAAGTCATTTTTTTCCTTTTTTAATAAGAAAAACACCGAGTGATGATTGACCTTAAAAGTGGTTTTCCCTTGATGAAAAAAGATCAGAAGCATAAAAAACTCCCAAAACAGTCAGCCATAGTTTTTCAAAATGGTCTGTTCAAGTTTGGGTGTGTTTATTTTGAAAAAACAAAAATGATAAGATGTTCATTTGTTGTTTCAAACCAACACCTTTCTTTCAAAAGGAGACTTACAAAAACCCCCACAAAGGTAACTCAAGGGTGATTGAATTAAAAGGAGCTAAAAGGATCGTGGCCATATCTTTTTGCATTTAAAAAACA
This sequence comes from Pinus albicaulis, assembly GCA_034641835.2. Classification (NCBI taxonomy): domain Eukaryota; kingdom Viridiplantae; phylum Streptophyta; class Pinopsida; order Pinales; family Pinaceae; genus Pinus; species Pinus albicaulis. The sequence goes on along the minus strand of CM076569.1, from coordinate 883,199,038 downwards.
TAGGGCAACACTCCTCTTGCTGTCCACGAGACCAGAGAAGGAATTTTTCGAGCAAATTCATCGATTTTTCAGGCTTGAAGACTGCGCGACGTGCCTGTAGGGTTGTGCGGCGCGTTCAGGCAGAGTTTTAACACAGAGTTTCACTGCTACGCGATGCACCTGTAGAAGCGTGCGGCGCGCCTGTAGGCGCCGGTCACGACGGCCCGAAAGTGACCCAACAACTTTCTTGTGCGTGGCACTCTCTCATTTCAAACGTGTCGTGCATGTTTCAAGCTATCAAAACGCCTCCAAAGTCTTTCAAAGCTGCTCAAACCCCTCAAACAGTGGCTGCTATCGATCTTCAAGGTATGTTGGGGGCAAAAGGTTTGAAAAATATTGCTATAGTTAGTTGAAAGTGAAGTGGTCATTTTTTATGTCAAAGGCCTAAATGCTGCCCTCAGAACAGTGCATCAACATAAACTGCAAGTTCGAATATACTCAATAGTGAAGGCTTTGTCAAAATTGTGAAGATAACCTTACTATGGTAAAACAAAGTTAAACTATGTTAGCTATATAGTGGAGAAAACAATGCTTGGGAGGTTCGATCTTTTGGTTTAAAACTTGAAATTGCCATGGTTTTGTTTGCCTAAACCCTGACATAGTGAAACTGGTGGATTTTTATTGCTATCAAAAGACCATACAAACTGCCCTCAAAACAATGTTTAAAGGTGGAGATATTGTTTAAAGGGAGGAAAAAACAGGGTTTGAAAAGTGAAACAGTAGGCCTGATTTCAAACAGCAGTGTTCCTTCTACAAATGTTTTGTTATTTCAAAGTTTTCCTCGGTGTGGTGAAGAGAAAAGTTAGGGCTGCCTCTTTAACCATAAAACAAGCTTTAGTATGTGAAGCTGTCATTGCCATTTAGAGGTTTTTGTCAAAATCTATTCAAGAAAATAGTGAAGACAAGGAGGGTGTGTTGATTGTGAGGATTTTTTGCTGTTTGTCTTCTACAAAGCTGTATGTTCTCACACCAAAGCACAAAGAGCTGGGTAACCTTACCCAAACACAGTGACCCTTTGACTGTGTGTATATTTTGTTGACTGTGTACTTGTTTTTTAAAAATTGTTTGTTGATTGGCATACAAAGAGAAAGGGCAGTGTTTTGGGAGGAACAGAGACCTAATATCAAAGAAGCATCTCACACAGCATTTGAAACAAATTTGCCTTGATGAAAACAGTGATTTACAAAGAAGACAAAGTTTTGTTTGAAAAAGCATTCTTGAAATCCTTTTGAGGCAGTTTGGTTTTGCAGAGAGCATCCAAAACAAGATGCCTCCCAGGCAGGATAGCAGGCGTGCATTGCATAAGAGATATGAACCTATTTCCACTGAAGAAGCGAATGCACACCCATCAGTCTTGTTCAATTTACATGAGGTCGGGTGTTTAGATTTTTTTCAAAGGGTGCAAGAGGTGAAGAGTTTCTCTCTTTTGACACATCTTTGCGCTTTAAGGTTTCGAGACAAGCATTTCCAGTTGGCAGGCATTGACTTCAAATTCTCTCCAAGATCGATCTCCAAGGCCACTAAAATTCCCTATATTGGTGAGAAATGGTTTAAACAAAGCCATTTGGACTCAGATGATTACAAGCCCTTTCTAAAGCCTGAGCACAGAGAGTCATGTCCTTCTATTTTCCCTTTCTCATATCTTTTAGCTAGCTACACCTCTCTCATGAAGATTATCATGAAGTACTTCACTTGTGAGGGAATATTCTCCTGAATTTATGCATATCACATTCGACTGCTCATGCATTTCACTAGGGCCATATTGCTAAATCTTCCTTTCTTCTTACACAAGAGCATTCAAAAAATGGCCTCAACTGTTTAGAAGAAGCCCCCTTCACGAAAAATAGCCTATCTCTTCCATCACTCACTCATAAAAATCATCATCCTTCATCAGCTTCAAAAGAGGGAGGTCTCTTGGGATGTTTTCATCACTCATCCAGATTTCTCCACTATCCCTCCAGTCCATACATCCCCTACACCTACTACTCATCATCCCTCACCTTCTTCTAGCAGACCTATTCCTAAAAAGCTCAAGTTTACTACAGAACAAACAAAGGAACATGAAGAAGAAGAAGAAAGTGACCAGCAAGAGGAAGAAGGACATGAGCAGAAAGAAGAAAGCTTTGAACAACAACATGACAGTGATGATGAACAACATCAAGGGGAGGAGGAAGAAAGTGTTGAACAACAGACTCATGATGAGGGTGAACAACAACCTTATGAGACAGAGCAGCAGCATGAAGATGATGAACAAGGAAAGGAAAGTGATGAACAGGGGCAACCTTATGAGACAGAGCAGCAGCATGATAGTGATGAGCAAGGACAGCCAAAATATGATACACAATAACCTCCTCAAGAATAGCAGCCTCCTCAAGAAGAACAAAAACCTCCTTAAGAAGAACAACAAACTCAGAAAGAAGAGAAGTAGGGTGACAAAGGTAAAACGGCCATGCCCTCTTCTCCTAAAAATGCCAAGCCCCAGACAACAAAGAAAAGAGTGCCTAGAGTGGTCACTCCAAATGTGATAAGGGCCCTCCAAAGTAAAGGAAAATTGCCAAAGAAGCCCATGATTGATTTTCCTTGGAGGAAGAGCACTAGAATAGCCACCCAAAGCAAAGGGAAGGGTAAAGAGGAAGGCAGTCATGAACAGGAGAGTGCATTTGACATCATCCAAATCCAACGCGATGATAGTGATAATGAGGCCCGGATTCTAGAAATCCTCTTGATCCATAGAGAAAGCCAAATTGATGCATTGAAGGATGATCTTCATAGAGCTAGGAATTTCAATCAATTTCTGGAAATCCAAAATAGGCAAATGAGTGTCCATATGGCTGTTTATGAGACACGGGCAACCAAGTACAAGAAGGAGGCCTCCAAATCCCAAGCAAGGTTGGAAGAATTCATGGGCGAGTTCTAAGAAAGTGAAGGTGAAGATCAGCCTAAGTGAAAGAGGCCAAGAACCATGGGGCTTAAAAAAGCCCTTGAGAAGCAAAAAGAAGAGGAAAAATCCCTTCTCCAATATACCACTCTCACTGCATTGTTCGAACAAGAGATAGAGAAAAATAGGGAGGCATGGCTTGAGAGAGTAAATGAGCACTTGGAAAAGAAATTGGAGAAGGAAAACAGGGATTTAGACCTTCAAAGGAGAATGATGAGGCATTATAAAAAGTTAAATCAGTTTGCCTGGTGCAAGTTGAAGGCTGCTCAAGAAAAGCTCAAGGAGGCTAAAGGGAAGCGCCCAGCACGCAAAGTGAGGAAAGACACATCAGGACTTCATATTTTGGCCTCTGCTTTACAACATGTTGCTGAGAACCCTTGAGGGTCATGCTCACCAATTTTGGGCGATTTTCAACATATTTTGGTTTTTTGGCATTTTTGGGTTTTTGGCCAAAACTCATAGGCTTCGCCATTCCAGTTTGGGGTATCATCAAAGGAGGATAATGGTATCATTGGATGCCATAATTTTAGGAGCACACACTCAGCGATTTTTAGGACATTTTAAGATCATTTTCTCTCCCGAAATGGCGAAAAATGCCCACTTTTTCTACACTCTGCCCAGTCTATCAACAAACCTTATTTTCTGGTTTTTTACACACAAGCCTATTTTTGGAGGACTTCCATGCATCAGATTGGGAAAATTAAAGTTGTTCCAGAAGTTAGACACTCAGAGCTTTCCAACGAGCTATCATGAGCCTCATTTCGACATCAGGAAGGCTGCCAAAAGTTGCCGGAAAGTCATGGGACCTTTTGCTGATGTATTTTTTGAGTATTTTTGTAAAAACTGAACCTTTAAAAACTACTTTTTCCTTGTGTGCGTTTAGCTATTTTTGCACATGAGAAGTTATGAAAATTCAATTTATTTCCCTCTTTTATCATTTTTTAGATATTTCGTGAGATATTTTGTGCCTTGGGCTTTGCAAAGCCTCAAGGACAAGATAAGATATTTTGGATAAGCCAATGAGAGTGCAAATTGAACTAAGAGGTTTTCCTCACTTGGGCCTATATATTCCAAAGGCTTTCATTGTAACAAGAGGCTGGAACTTGATGATATAAGCAATATATGGTCATATAAGCTTTGGTAGAAATACTTGTCTCATGATTTTGGATAGTCTCTTGGATGTTCTTGGATGATGAAAGAGGATTGTTGTTGGATTCCATGACTTGGTAGAATGGCATAGTGTCTCTCTCTTTGTTTTGTTTTCTAGTTTTCATTCATAAATCCATGTTTCTTGCTTGCTATAGAACAATAGATAAAAAATTTGAGACATGCCCTTGGAGGCACCTCAAATTTCCTGTTTCTTCATAGCTTCCATGTTTTCTTCATTCTTAGTCACATTAAAGAATTATTGATTGCTTTTTAATAACTTAAGGATATTTTTGCTTGTTTCATTCATGGTTTTATGCATGTTAAGTATGATTTACGATATGCCTTGCTTACTCATGGCTAGCCATAACTCCATCCATGAAATTTCTCTTTGACTGATTAGATTTTCATTTGTTGAACCAAGGAGGTCTTGTTCCGATCTTGCGCTTTGCCTAAGACTATGCATTCTTGTTTTCAAAGTGCCCAATAACTTGAAGTACTATGTTTAGGCATTCTGGCATAGTGATTTGAGTTGTTTGTCTCTCTTAAGTGTATTTCCCCAAAGTCTGATAGCCATTTCCCAAAGTTAGAGAGTTATATATCTCTATGCATGGCTTGAATGTTTATTTCTATGTATTAATTATATTATAGTTACATTTCTCATTATTAATGGTTTGCCCTACCATTTTTATGCCATCTATTAAAATAGTTATGCTTGAAATCCTTTGTTGTTCCCAAACTTGATGTCCATTTTATTCCATTTTGCCCAAAGATCCTTTCTACCTCGAATCAAATCGACCCTTCAAAAGCCTTGTATCACCATCTGATATCTTTCTTGACTTTTTTGACCCCATAGCATAGTTGATCTGACATTTTTTTACCTATCTTATATCTTTGATCAGTTTCATCCCTCACAACCTAAAAACCAAAACCAAAAAACCTTCTTCATAACTAGCCTAAAACAGAACACAATAAGAAAACACACAGATATCCCTTACACAAATAGAGAGAGCCCTCTCTGAGTCCAGGAAGGCGAGGTCCTTGGGCTCCAAAGATTGGTTTGATGTTACACTGTCATTTGGCTTGCCAATCAGCCAAATCACGGGATTCTAACAGCTTTCTAGGGAAAAAAACCATGAATTAAACATAAATTCTACCACGATATCATCCGCCTAATGAATGACCCTAATTGACTACGAAATTACAATATTTGATAAGGAAATTTTACATTTGTTTTTAGCTTCAGGGTCGTTTCCCCTGAAACCCCCCACCGGGGGGGGCTCCAAAATGTCATCGTTGCCCCCCCATTGACCCCCCCTGATGGCAATCAAATGATGGATGGAGTTCCTGTGCCATAAATAATAGGGGTCCAATGACTCAATACATCTAAATAAAAAATATAATTAGGCTCCATAACCAACAATATGAGACCCCTTTGCTCTGTTCTATTGTTTTCACCTGTAGATTAAATATTTGTGACATGTTGGAAAAAATGTATGTCATGGTTAGGAGGGGTATAGATGATTTTTTAATGATGTGATTAATTCTATATCATTTTCTTGTTGTTTTTTATCATCTCTAAAACATTCATGAAGTTCCGGGAAAAGCATTGGGTTTTGGGCCTGAAAATGTGGTTCAAATACCAGAGATGCAGACAAAGAACTTATTTTTTTGGGCCTTGGCCACAACCATGTAATTTCATTCTTGGGTATATAGCCTCCTGGCCACAACCATGTAGTGTTATGTCTGCGACTATGGCTCAAATAAGTAAAAATGCTAGTGTGACCCGAGCGTAAGAGGCCTGAAAGGTTGGGTTACCTCCTGGGGGTGTTGTTGTTGTTGTATAAGGTCTGTATGTTGTGTTTCCATCAGTTCCACTTCCTTAAGGTAATCCAGGAGGTTGAATCCCATATATTTGCCTCTCATCACATGCTTACCCCAATTGGATGGTTACTTGGGTAGATGAGGGAAGAGGGTGTTATGGAAAATAAGGGTGTGTTTTATCTTCCAGGACCACTCATGGTAGTTATATTTGCAAGCGATACCTATGCCAAATATGAAAATAAGAGAATGCATTTATACAACACTTTTGGGATATCCTTTAATAAACTAAATCCTTAATAATATTTAATAAAAATTCTTTTCAAAAGATTAGCCAGCATATTCCAACATATATGGTTTTCAATATATAATAAACATTCAAATACCACATGCAGTTATAAGTTGATTTAATTCCATCAACATATATATACTATATATGTCTTTTATAACCATATACAACCAATGCACGATCTTCGAAAAAATCACCAAGGCCCAATATTTAAAACAAGGAAGAAATGGACAAAAAAATATAACTCCGTGACCTCGAAAATATTCAAAGAATAGTTAAAAGCATATGTACTTATGCACCAAGGAATTTCAACACAGTTCAACACATATTTCAACAAAATACACCACATACCACAACCTTCAACTAACTATTCGACATTTTTCAACATAACATATATACCATGGCCTTCGTACATGAACTTTTCATATATGATTACACTCCAATGATAAACAACTGTGATCTCCTTGAGCAATAGTCGTAACAATCCTCAACCTTCGCTTTAATATATTGGCCCAACAACCATGCAGATTTGTGAAAATACTTAAATCGACCCACCAAAGTATACGAAGCCCAGAAATGGCACTAAGAACGAAAACACCTAACAAAATTCAGTTAAGGGACTCAAACCTCCTCAACTAGCCACGTAAACCCTTAATAATGACGAATACTAGTTGTAGCATATAACATTCCTTCGAACAACAAGAGAAGAAGGAAACCCAACCTATGCTAACTAGGAAATGCACAAATAAAGAGAATGAATTTCACCTGACAGAGAAAAATAGGCACGAGATAGGACTTACACGGATTATAAAAGCTAAATTAGGACAAAATGTGGTAGAACACTAACAACCGGTACAACACAAAAGACTATTTTGGGAGCTAGCTCTGATACTATGTCAGGCGAGGAGGGTAACTCCTAATTAAATTGTCTATTACATTAGCCATATCATGAATTTACACATGAGTCGAGAGACTCTTGGGATTCCAATTCCATGGTCTCATGGTTTTCTCAAATGCATAACTGACAATATTTACAATAATCCTTTCAGATTAGGTGTAAACATATTTGTACTCAATAATAATATTTCCTTTGAAAATAACAAACTAAATTTTATAATATGTTGTGCATTCAATGTACCATAGTATTATTTTACCAACCTTCCAAATATGATACCCTTTGGGATATTCCATAAATATAGAAATTAATCTTACTCCATACATAATATATGTCCTAGTAGCTATAAGAGATTGGTTCATGTAGAAATTTGAATAACTGTTAAATTATTCACCAAGATTATCCTGATTACACACTATTTGAGCTTCATGCATAATACATAACCTCTTCTACTATTGATCATCAATTTGCGGAAATTAAACAATCGCATGCGCACATTAAAACCATAAACAATCACACATATAAACACAGTATTTATGGGAAAGATTAAAGCTAAAAACCCCCAACTATTTGCATATTATAATGATAGATTTCATGTAACAATAATAGCACAAAGCTCCTCACAAGCTCTCAGCACTATCTCACATGCTACACACTACACAAGCTCAGATCAAGCAAGTCACATGCTCAAATCTCCTCCACCTGTTAGCCAGCCTCTACTGCGCAATCCAATATGGATAATCATGAGATCAAGGCTCAAATACCACCAGTATGTACTGCACAATCCTCATTGGCTTCTCAATCAATGTGTGTGCAAATCTCATGCACCAGTATAGTCACAACTGATAGTCAACCTACTCTTTCACCTACCTCCATCATTGATCTCCACTGAAACTGTCCATGCACTGAAGTTAACTGGTGTGTTCATTAGTTGATTTATGAGTTAATAATTAGTGAATTAATTAATAATTAATTCACACCACTCATCACTAGTGTATTAATCAGTTAGACTAAATACAACTAGTTCAACTAAGTCAAACTGAACACAACTCCATCAACTCCTTAATCAACTCCACCAAACTCACTCACATGAGTTCTAACTGAAGTAATCATGCAATAGCTCCACTTAGACCCTAGGAATAGCATAATTCCTGCTGTCAGCTGCATGTACCACATCCAGGCATCAAACTGAAGTGCTCCAAGAGGATAAGATAATGTTTATAGTCCAAATATTATTAAGAGCTAATAATATTTGACATATCTATTTTTAGACTGGAAATCTAAAAATAGATTCCGCCCAGTATGTCTAAAAATAGAAGTCCATCTATTTTTCCAACTTGACCATCCCTCCACAAATAGCATCCTGCAACTCATAGAATCATGATTGACATGTCTAAAAATAGACATAGTCTAAAAATAGACTTTGCGCCAAAAATACCCTGCGGGCCCACTTAGTGAAGGCGACTTCTTTCCACTAAGCTCTGTCATCTTGTTGCATTCTCAACACTCCCTCTCAACAAGATATGGATTATCTGCAACCCCTATCCTGCCCCTGTGGTATTCTAATTTTCTCCTGGTGAGCGCCTTCGTCAAGATATCAGCATCCTGATCCTCCGTAGGAATGTATGAAAGTAACATGATCCTCCGCTGCACACAATATCTGATATGATGATACCGGATGTCAATGTGTTTGGATCTATCATGAAATACTGGATTAGCCGAGAGTTTGATGCAACTCTGGTTATCACAATAAATCACAGCAGGCTCCAAGTGTGAACCAAACAACCCGACCAGGATCTTCCTCATCCATATAGCCTCGCATGCAGCCAAACTCGCTGCCATATACTCGGCCTCTGTTGAGCTGAGTGCCACGGATCTCTTCTTCCTACTGTACTAAGAAACTTCTGTTGACCCGATACTGAAAATCCCTCCAGATGTGCTCTTTCTGTCCGTTGGGCTCCCTGCCCAATTTGCATCCGTGAAGCCACACAGCTTCACCTCATCCGACTGTTTGTACCACAATCCATATCCCAATGTGCCTCTAAGATAACGCAATACATGCTTTCCCGCCTTCCAGAAGAGCTTGGTAGGCTTAACCATAACTTGCAAAAGCTGGTTAACTGCATAGCATATATCAGGTCGTGTATTGACCAGATACATAAGCGACCCCACCAGCTGTCGATAAACAGTGGCATCCACTACCTCCGCTGAAGTAGCATCCTCCTTCCTCCATCCACCAAGAAGAGGAGTATCAACAGGCTTGCATCCATGCATGTTGAACTTCTCCAGTATCTCCTGGGCATACTTACCCTAAGAAACAAACAGTCCACCACTGCGCTGCCAAATTTCCAATTCCAGGAAATAATGAAGGAGGTCCAAGTCCTTCATCTCAAACTCTTTTGCAAGATCCTCCTTGCATGAGAGTATCAACAGCTCATCACCTGTCAAAATAAAATCATCTAATTAAAGTACAATGATCAAAAACTTACCCTCCACCACAATCTGGTATAGGTTCGGATCCGCCTCACTCTTGGAGAATCCAAGTCCGGTGAAATAACTGTCTATCCGTGTGTACCAAGCACGAGGTGCTTGTTTCAAACCATACAACGCCCTCTTGAGCCTGCACACATGCGACTCTCTGCTGAAGATATCGAAACCTTCAGGCTGCTCTATGTACACCTCCTCCTCAATGACTCCGTTGAGGAACACAGTCTTCACATCCATCTGATGAATGTGCCACCCCATCTGCGCTGAGAGAGCTAGGATCGTCCGTATGGAAGAATACCTTGAAAAAGGTGCAAAGGTCTCCTCATAAGTGATCCCCTCTATCTGTGAAAAGCCTGGAACAGCAGTACTTTCCTTTGCTTCTCCCACCTCCGTCGTTACTGCTGCTTTGTAGATCCATCTCGAACCCACCACTTCCCGGATTTCCTTAAGCTGCTCGGACAATCTCCCATGCTGACTGACAATCGAATCATACTCTTCCACCATGGCATACTATGCCGGGATCCTCCACGGCTTCCTTGAAAGAGGATGGATTTTCACAATACACTTTCTGGAAGCCATATATCCAGGTATCTGGAATTCGGTGGCTTGTCTCTGTCTAGCTATGATGGTGAACCTGACCTTCTGCATCTTGGGCAGTCTTCCGGCTCTGCTTGGTCAGCTTCCGCCCTCTGATAGTTGGCGCTGCATGAGTGGTCTCTTCCACTCCATGAACCTCCTCTTGTGGCTGATCCACATCCTGAGACTCATCCTTAGGAACTAATATCTCCTCTTCTGCATGCAAGTGTAGCTCCCTCTCAAGCGAACACTTCATGGCTTTCTCCTCCTGAAATTTGATATCCCATCGCACAACAATCTTGCGACTGCCTGGAAAATACACACGATAGTTGTGGGGCATATCAGTGTACCCCACAAACATCCCAAACTCCGCGGTCGGCTCCAGCTTCTTCCTGGCATCCTTCGTCACATGAATGTAAACAGGTGAGCCAAAAATTCTCAAATGGGAAATATCATGCCTCTTAATAGAAAACGCCTCCTCAGGTGTACTCATGCCAAGTATCCTGTGAGGACAATGGTTCTACACATATACTACAGTATTGCATGCCTCTTCCCACAAGCGAATGGGTAGGACCTAATCATGCAACATCGCCCGTGCAACACCCACGATCGTTTTGTTCCTCCGCTCAGCAACCTCGTTCTGATGTGGGTTATGAGGTGCTATGAGCTCTCTTCGAATTCCTTCTGTGCTGCAAAAGTCCTTGAATTCGTCAGAGATGAATTCACCACCATTGTCGCTCCTTAGAGCCTTCACCTACTTCCCCGATTCTTTCTCAACCAACGCCTTGAACTCATAGAACTTTGAGTATGTCTCGCTCTTCTTCTACATGAAGAAGATCCAACACTTACGAGAAAAATCATCAACAAATATCACATAGTGCCTGTGCTTTGTTGTCGAAGCTACTGAGAAAGGTCCACACACGTCTGTGTGAATTCTCTCAAGGATCGTCGTGGCGCGAATATCCTTCTCGTGAAAGGTGGCTTTCACAAATTTTCCCAAGGTACACCCCTTTCACTGATTTGACTGCGCAAGAGTGCCTCCTTTAGGAAGCCCAGTAGAAATCTGCTGTAGTATCTTCAAAGCTCCATGGTGAAGGTGGCCCAATCTCCGGTGCCACAACTCGCCATCATCCCGGCTCACCACTCATACACACTTGCTTGCACCGCCCGCTGCTACCATGACCATCTGCATACGAATTGATAAGGTTCTTAACTCAAACCCCTATCCTCCGGGTTTCACTAGTTTCCTTACTGCGCAGGAAATCCTTTCCCTCGCTAAAGACAACATCATATCCCTTGTCTTCCAACATCGCCACAGAGATCAGATTCTTCTTCAATCCTGGAACAAGCATCACTTCCTTCAATTCAAAGGGTTTACCAGACTTCCTCTCAAAGGAAATGGTACCGATACCGGTCGCACTGTATCTACCATCATCGCCCATCTCGATGTGCACTCCAAGATCTTTCTCATCCAGATCAGTAAACAAATCTTGATCTCCTGTCATGTGAAAAGATGCACCACTGTCCAGAAGTCACACTGATCCCGCCATACTTGAGACCAAGCATGAGATCAGCGAAAAATCCAGCTCAAACTGCGAGGCCAAAGCCTCTCCAGCTGCAGATCCAGCAACCTACTTATTTTTCTTCTTCTGCGGACAATTTGTGGCATAATGTCCATGTTGGTGACAGTGAAAGCACTTCACCTTGGACATGTCCTGCTTCTTGCCTTTCGCACCGGAATGAGAAACTTTCTTGCTCTTCCCCTTCTTTGCTTTGGCAACCAAAGTGAAATTCTCTTCATCAGAGTTCTTTGATGACGATCTGTCCTTGGTACTCCTCCTTATCTCCTCTTGCACAAGATCTGACCAAAGTCACTCCCATCCTGGCAATTTCTCCCGAACATTGACAGAGTCCTGATAGGAATGCCAACTCTTCAGAAGCCCAAGGAGAGCCAAGCTCACTAATTCCTCATCATCTACAGTCACCCCCACACTTCCCAGCTCATCCCTGCATTGGGTGAACTTCGTGAGGTACTTGGGCATACTGTCGCCTTTCTCCATCTTTATGTTTCTGAGTTTATCCTTGAGCGCCAACTTCCTCTGGTCACTCTTGCTTTGGAATAAATCTGTCAAGGCTTTCCACATCAATAATGGAGAAGCCTTAACATGCAGGCTAGATACTATGTGATCCTTCACGCCCTCCAACAGAATCCTTCGACACTTTTTTGTCTTCTTTTGCCAAGCCTCAATTGCGGCGGCATCGCTAGAAGTAGGCTTTGGGACTTCAGCATCTATGAACTCCTTCAACCCATTGTCATCGAACACCACCTCCATCTCGTCCTTCCATGAAATATAATTCGAGCTACCCTCAAGGGCATACTCCAATCGCAATCCGTTGAAAGACATCTCAACTTCGACACTAAGAAAACACTTCTGCAAATTCGAATTCCACCAGAAAAAAACTCAACCACTTCAATGTTTTGCAATTGCTCCAATGATCAATACTGCTCTGATACCATGTAGAAATTTGAATAAATTTTAAATTATTCACCGAGATTATCCTGATCACACACTATTTGAGCTTCATGCATAATACATAACATCTTCTACTATTGATCATCAATTTGTGGAAATTAAACAATCGCATGCGCACATTAAAACCATAAACAATCACACATATAAACACAGTATATATGGGAAGCTTAAAGATAAAAACCCCCAACTATCTGTATATTATAATGATAGAGATCATGTAACAATAATAGCACAAATCTCCTCACAAGCTCTCAGCACTATCTCACATGCTACACACTACACAAGCTCAGATCAAGCAAGTCACATGCTCAAATCTCCTCCACCTGTTAGCCAACCTCTACTGCGCAATCCAATATGGATAATCATGAGATCAAGGTTCAAATACCACCAGTATGTACTGTGCAATCCTCATTGGCTTCTCAATCAATGTGTGTGCAAATCTCATGCACCAGTATAGTCACAACTGATAGTCAACCCGCTCTTTCACCTACCTCCATCACTGATCTCCACTGAAACTGTCCATGCACTAAAGTTAACTGGTATGTTCATTAGTTGATTTATGAGTTAATAATTAGTGAATTAATTAATAATTAATTCACACCACTCATCACTAGTGTATTAATCAGTTAGACTAAATACAACTAGTTCAACTAAGTCAAACTGAACACAACTCCATCAACTCCTCAATCAACTCTACCAAACTCACTCACATGAGTTCTAACTGAAGTCATCATGCAATAGCTCCACTTAGACCATAGGAATAGCGTAATTCATTCTGTCAGCTGCATGTGCCACATCCAGGCATCAAACTGAAGTGCTCCAATAGGATAAGATAATGTTTATAGTCCAAATATTATTAAGAGCTAATAATATTTGACATATCTATTTTTAGATTGGAAATCTAAAAATAGATTCTGCCCAGTATGTCTAAAAATAGAATTCCATCTATTTTTCCAACTTGACCATCCCTCCACAAATAGCATCGTGCAACTCATAGAATCATGATCGACATGTCTAAAAATAGACTTTGTGCCAAAAATAGCCTGCAGGCCCACTTAGTGAAGGCGACTTCTTTCCACTAAGCTCTGTCATCTTGTTGCATTCTCAACAGTTCAGTAGATACACTAAACAAAAACTCTTTACATGTACTATTTTTCACACTCTTAATATCACGACTATAATAGATTGTTTCAACATAGAAATTAAGCTTACTATTTAACATGCAACACCAATGGGACCAATCCTTAATTTAATAGTCCACCAAAAGAGATGACTACCACACCTTTGACATCAATGCAATGAGTGAAGGATGAAGGCCACTGATGAGCCACAAACATATCATCATTTAACATTTTATTTTACCTATATTTAATCCATTTTCATTTACTTATGATCCTCATTAGCCATTTTAATTCTCATATTTGAGAATTACGCTCAAAGAGTCTTTCATTTACATTTCTTAGTATCGCATTGAATTTTTGTTTAACATTAGGTGAAGTAGTGTACTATGTATTTACTTTTGAAAATTGTCTCACACGTGGAAAAGTTGTTACAGGGTTCTTATTCAAAGGTTAACATGCTATGGATTCATCAATCATGGTCATTGCACAAATATTGCCATATATTTAAAATATCTTGCTACAACTATAGGGTTCTTATGTTAAAAATAATATGTTGTGAAATTTCTTGTAACAACCTTCCATGAAATTGTCATTGTTTGCTACGAAATTGAGACTATTTCTATGAAATGGTGATTGTTTACTACAGAAACCTGTAGCAACATATTTGGTATGAGATTGGATCTGTAGCATATTATTATGAAATTCTACACATGGTGCTTCCATCCAATGACCTAGGCACCTCCAACACAAGAAATATAGCAATGGTAATATTCTCTGGGGCACATTTAATGCAAAAAAATAATAAATTGTTGAATTATTTTGTAATTAATGAAATATTCCATACGTGATCACATTCAACAAAACATTTACAATAGCATTAGCTAGATTCCCCTTTTATTTCACTATAGTACCAACGATAATTTAATGAAATTTTCTTTTAATATTAAACATTAGAAAGGAATTTTTTGAGGTATAAAAGGTGTCTTTTTAACTCCTATTTATCCTACATTAATTATCAATCCAGGTACGATTTTTTATTTCAAGAGTGTACTCTGTCTGAGGCTGCAATTCAATCTAAGAGTGATGCCTTGCAATATGTAGTACAGTGTTGTAAATACAAGAGTAAACGTATGCTTGGAAATGAAATCTAACTACAATGACATGAAATTAAATGCTCTGAAATCCAATCATTCACCTATCAATCATCAGTCAAGGATGCAGTAATGATAACTCTTTCCTTTAGCAACTGATGTTATTGAAATAAAATGAAAACAAGATAATCAATCTGAGAACGAAGGTAGCAATAACTAGATGTCCTTTACAGTTGATGATCTTGCATTAAAACAATTAAATGGAAATGGAAATTGAACTAAATCACTAATGCTGCTGATGAAAGTAAACTAGGCAAGTTCTCAAAAGCAAAACCAACTCTTTGCAGGAATGAAATAGAATGTAAACTAATTAACTGAAATGAACAACAAATCTGGAATTGAACAGCAATAGAAATGAACAACAAACTATAACTACTGGAATTGAATAGCACTTCTATCTAATGGAATTGAACAACAAAACTCTATTAAACATCAAACTGAACGGAACAACAAATGGATTGGAACAAAAACTGCAATAGAACAACAACTGCTAAATAGCGTAGCTTTGTTAAAGCATAACAAGACAAGTTTTACAGAGATTAATATTCTTTTTAAATTAGAAAGGAATGACAACACAATTCACCAATATAACACACCAATATTATGAAGCAATTAAGTAGTAACCCATTAAACTTGAAAGCTGTAATGAAAACAAATGCAGACCGTCACACAACGATAATTGAAAGATAACAATACAAACAACAGATAGATCCACCAGGGCTGGGCCCTTAGCCACCACTGACACACTGCTAGGCTACTCCAGAGTCAAGAAATGGAACGACAACTAGATCATGTATTAATTGGGAATAATAGCGTTACAACAGTTGCTCTCTGATCACAAGAGTCAATGAGAAATTATAGAGTTACAAAAGGAGTTTCAATAATAATCGTTCTGTCCCGATTTCTACAGGCACTGCCTTTTATAACAATTTGGCGGAACATACAAGAAACACTGATAGACTTTGAACAACTATCCCTCAGTATTGAAAGATCCTGAGGGATTCACTCCCTTTTCTTCTTTTAGCTAATGCTTGGTCTTCTTAGGCTATAGCCGTGCTATTCCCTGCCTTACTTTAGCTGTGCATTCTGATTTCATCATTTCTGTCTAGATACGACCCTTCGCTGGAGGAACAGTAGTTACTCTTGTTTTAGCTTTGCCTTTCGAATGGTGGTTTCCCACTTCATTTTTTTCTTGTTGAGAATAAAAGACAATATTTAGCTAATTTTCACAATAAACATTAATCTTTGCAATTATATCATAATCCTTCAATATATCATCTTTCTAGAATAAAAACAAGTTATGTTTAAGGGAAAAAGATAAAGAAATTCATGGTGAATTCATACCTTTTCCAATGCTCAACAAAATTCACGAGGAACCCTATAGATTATTTATCAGTTTCTTTTAACAATCACGAAGAAAGGGTCTAGCATGGAAATTTATGCATCAACATGAGTTTGAACATCACACAACAACAAGGTTTAATTTAATTATTAAAATCTTTATTTTTGAGGCAGAGTATTACTATTTCGGCGTTTCACATTAGCATGAGTGTAACCTCATTGTAGAATGCTCCAAATTTTATTTTTTAACCAACAAAAAACCACCTAGGAATATAGGAGTGTTGTTATTTCTAATTTTGGGTATAAAATATACCTTCATATGTTATATAAACATGGAAACACTCTATGTTGGGATGTGAATTCACCATTATGTGCCCCTTGGTATTTTTTGCATTCTAGTTTAATATAGGCTTTCTCATGAATTCTTTTGTTATTTACTGAATTTTGTTGAAATTTTTATAGTTGAGCACAAAAGCTAAAGTCTTGTAGGAGGGCCACTCAAAGGTGAAGGACTTATGTACACCATTTTTTTTTTATATTGATTATATGTCGTAGTTTTATTTTCATGTTTGATCAGTGTAATCTATTATGTTTTATTTATTTTTTTCTTTATTAGTCCTTTCTAATGTTACATATCATAACTATTATTTTACCCTGCAAGTGCGCGTGTGTTTGCTTTAATTTTCTGCAATGCAATTTTAATTAATTTTTTTTAAAGGTGGTGATTCCTATTGAGTTTAACTACTATAGATATTGGTAGTATCTATCACAGGATCTATGTGATAGAGATTTGTCTAATTTTAAGCTAACTTTTAGATTTGTCTCCCACCTAGACTCCATGTCACATTAGGATTTCCTTTCTGTAGTATACGTCCTTTAGGAAATTGTAAGTCTTTCTTCTTGTGTATATTTCATGGAGTGCCTCACAAGCTTACTAGCCCTATTTTGACAAATAAAATTCATATTTTATCTCATAACCTTAATTAAAATCAATAATATATAAATACACCGCCATTTTTTGTTTCGTTGTTGAGGAGGAACTCAAAATAATTAGGGTTCATTACCTTACTTAAATAGGAAATGTACAAGGATTATAAGTGACCAAAGGGAGTTGCCGACTACCCCTTTCAGTTAAATTCTAATTCCTTTTTTTGGTGTAGTAAGAGCCACCCATCGTAATAATTTATTTTGTAGGGAGTTCAATAGGATGAAGAAGTATTAAATAAGGATCCCATTGGAAGAAGGGTCAAGGAGAGGTTTCTTGAAGAAGGTATGCTTCATGAAAATGTTAAGCCTTCCATTATTTTTTGCAAGTGTTAAAATGATATCTATTTTTAAAGTTTTTAGATTGTCTAGAACATGATGTGGAAAAAATTTCATGGATAACGAGAAATTCCACGAAATATTTAGAGTTCCCATGGTGGTTATTTTAGGTTCTCCTTATATTAATTTCATACTTTAAATGATAAGGCACTTTGTGGACTTTCTAGGGTTTCCACATTTTTTATGTCAGGATCTCATCCTCACATACCACACTTGAACCAGATTCTTTAGTAAGTAAACTTATAATGATTCCTCTTCTGATTGATCATTTGTGACATACTATAAGTGAAAATAACATGGGTATATCTTGATTATGCATTCATCACGTTGTCGCCTTGGGTTGCTAAACGATATTTTCATGATCCTTCCATACAAACCATTTATGTTTCAATGTTATACTTAATTGTTTCTCTCTCTTTTTCACCCATTCATCCATGAATATTTACTTGTTGAGGGTGCACTAAAATGTTAATGAGGAGACACAAAAAGTCCATATTGTTGCTCAAATGTTCATGGCACTACAAAAAAAAAGAAATGAAGCGAAAAAAATGGAGAAAAAATCATTTTCAAGAAGTTATGGTTTCACACAACTTTGAAGGTCACAGTCATTCACATCAAGGTAAGCCCTAAGAATTTATAATTTTGAATTTAAATACCTTGAAATATTCCTTAATGAATATGAATGCTTATATCGCATGACTCAATGAGTGATTTGACTAAGTTTCTTTGCATGAAAGTTTATTTCTCATATGAAAATATGAATGAAAAGAACTTATATATTCTTGTGCACTAATATAACCATGTAATTTGATCCAAAAATTGCATATAAATGTTATCTAGTATGATGAAATCATGATTTACTACAAATCATCTAGGTGCCATAGCACAAAATCATTGAAAGGGGGAATATTTACATTATTATGATTATTTCCACCAAAAATATAAAATATTTAGTTCATTATTTGAATACAAATAGATATTTAGTGACCGACAACTTTTTGACTTGATAAAATTGGTAGAAAATAGAGTCGGGACAGATAATTTTGGGAGAAAACTAGAAATATATTTTAGAAATGTTACTATGAAATACTCTATTATGAATATATTTTATAATTAAAATTTAATGATTTCATTTCGGTATCATACGAGAAAGTTATGCCCTAATTACTAACTATATCTCATAAATATGCATTAAGAAAATTATGTTTCCTAGGGTTTTCATTCGTACACTTGACTCATCAATTATTCATATTTTAAAAAAATATTTGTATTAGGGTTAGTTAAATGGATCTATTTTCATTTCTGGCAGAAATCAATTTGATCTGTCATGAAACGAGAAATTTAAGAAAAAATTTGTGACTGTTGGTATAGGTTGGAGATTGAAAACAACATACCGTATAGTCTTGTTTTCAAAATGTTTTACATATTGTTTCAAATTAATTTTAAAACATGTTTATATTGGAGATATACCTATGAATGTACTTTAGTTTTTATTTTTAATAACTCTAATTAGGAATCATATGAAAAATGTATTGTCAAAATACTGTTGGGTAGTCTAGGATGACCACCACTCCCTAGTAGGTAACAATGAATTTTTTTTATATGCTTTATGTGTAAATATTATGATTTTTCTTTTGAGGAAGAAAGTCCTCATAGGTATTTTCCTTCATAATCTCACCATGTTTCGCAATAAAATTGCTAGATTTTGTAGGGTAAGGAAGGATAATGGAGGTCAATCCATGAACATTTGATTTTTGAAGGTTGAATTTGATGAAATGGGCATGTCACCATGACATTGAAACCATGTGATGCTGATTCCTTGTAAAATTCATTCCAAATTTTTTTGCTCATAGGGATGCGCTGCATACTTGTTCCAGTTGTCAACCTATAGCCCAAACATTCCATAAAAGTTTCAAATGGATTAAGTACGAGAAAAATGAAAATTTATTCAAGACCAATTATACAAAATTCTACCTCCATTCCTACACTAGTGATTCCATTGATGCACAAGTCCTCTTCAAGAAAATTTCAAGTACCGTTGTATGGGCATACATATCTTCAAACTCATAATATCATTCATGTAACCACTGCTATCACATCATAACTCTAGCCTACTTATTTTATCCATAACACTTCCATAACCTCCTACTCCACTCACTCCTAACACAACCAATAAAGTAACTTGGTTCACATACAATGTTAAGTTACCCTAGTAGTTGTATTAGTTTTTCAATAAAGAGAGATTGATCCTACCAATCCATCAATCATTCCTTTCACCTACTACTAAACTTTTCTATCACATTATTTATCTTCAAACATCTAACAATGGGATACATATCTTACATTATTCTTCTATTCTCAGTAATACTTCATCTATCAAGCACTACTACAAAAGCAATAAAAATAACAAAAATTTTAAGCACAACATTGCTACTATTGTTATTTGTTATACCATATTGCATTTGTGTCAAATGGTCCTATTTTTCATCCCTAGTACAGAGGAGGAATGGTGCAATTTTGTTTGACTAACAAAAGGAGAGTCAAAATTCAGAGGTCGAAAACCAAAGGAGAGATGAAGTCTAAAAGTAAAAGGGAGTGCCTAAGCCCGAAATCCAAAAGAAAGGCCAACCATCAGAACCAGATATCGAAACCATATAGCAAAAGGCATAGTGAAATATTAATGGTAGAAACATAAGGGACCTTAAAAACATATTTAAAAGTGGACCCTAAATGAGATATCATAGTAGGCTGTCAGAAGGAAGGTATATCAAGAACCTCGGTAGGTCAGACCTCAGAACGGTCTAATTTCAGAGCTTAGGCCTTTCAGAACATTGGATTTTCGTAACTCCTTAGCAAATCAAATTCTTTGAAAAGTGTTGAGGTCACGGAGAAGAGGAATTACAAATGAAATAGCTGCAAAACCAAAGGACCCCAAGGACCCTTTCTCTCTCCTTCGAGAAGACACATGGTAGAAGTTGATTGGTCCTGATAAGAATGACGTGGTCATACAATGGATACATGGGAGTAATTTTTGAATTTTGGGGTGGTCTTGTGGGGAAAATCTGTGTGACACGTGTCACTATTAAGGACGAACCGTTTGGATATGATGACTTCAACATGATGTCATCTCATAGCTTGACATTTCAGAGGGAAGATATTTCTGAACTCCTGTGTATTTTCAAATCGAAAAGGTTTCGATGAAATGGGCTTCCAATTTATGATTGGAACTTGGTCATGGGGAATCAAAAGAACCAAGGGCATACAATAGGCCTTAGCACCCAGTGTTGTAAAGGTGCCACATGAAAAGTATTTTTGAGATCTGTTTATCAAATGTAGGAGGCATCATAGCTCCATTCTATTTTCGTTTTGAATAAGTTACAAAATAGGGGGCTTTGATGTGCTGGTGGTGGTTGGTTATGGAAACTCGTAGAACCAAGGGAAGAGAGAGATTAGGTAGGGATATAGGCCCCTGAAAATAATCCAAATACCTTAGCATGTAAGTGCTATGACACTGGTCATGGCACCCAGTTCTATGGAACAAGTTTGATAAGAGGTCTAAGTTGAGAATTGAAGCTAAAGACATTAGAACTTCGTGGTTTCATAATTTTTATTTTAATAGAGTTATGGTGGATGAAGGCTCTAATACTGCAAAACCTAAGTGCTTTACCAGTGGTCACATGCAATGGTCCTATGGTGCATAAAAGATAAGAGGCTAATAATAAATGGGTTAAATGCATCAGAAGGTTTGGTTTTTGTAATGTTTCTTTTAAAAGGAGTTACGATAAGTTGTGGCTCTAAAGTTGCACTATTGCATGAATTTATGATATATGAAGGCTTTGATACTGAAATACATATATTATGGATGATGGATGGGTTGGTAGCTCAGTCCAGGGCACCTTCAAATCCACCACACTCGATCACGTCCAACTCCAAAAAGGGTGAAATTCAAGTAGTTAAAGGGATAAAGTGACAGGTGAATTGGCATGTAACCATGGAGGAATAAAATGGTAGAGGCATGGCCAGATTAGAGGTAAGCAGAGGAATAAACATGGGGATATTTTTTTGATTCAATCATGACACCTCCTATTTTTCATGCTTTTGTAAATTTTTCTTTTAAAGAAAAGAATCAATTATGTCATGTAATAATTACAACAGTTAGGCTAGCCACACACTTAGACATATGTGTAGTTCAGACACCTGTAGAATTTGAAGGTATTTTGTAAATGTTTTTACTATGGGTATCCCTATAAAAGGGAATAATAATCTCATTAGAATGGTTCTGAAATTATGGTTTAAATGGTTCTAAATTATGTGTTCAGGGGTTCTGAATTTAGTTTTAAGAGAGGAGGTTCCCAGTTTGGTTCCATTTTCCTTTTCCAAAGGTTTTTATTGTTTTAAAAATCTCATTGGTTTTGGACTATGACGTGTATTCCATTCCTAAATATTAATGAATAATTTTTTGTTGATTCCAAGCATTTGGTATATGTAGTATGTGTTCTACCTCTCTATTTAATTTCCTTTGTGTATTTTCTTCTTCTGATGTTTTGTAATTTTAGTTGTTGGATTCACCCTTACTTCACATTTTTACTAGTTTTATGTGATAGCAGATAGTACATGTGAGATATTGAGTTGTAAGCCTTAAAAATCGCTCCATAATTCTACTGATATTTATTACATAGGATTATGTGTTTTACTAGCCCTCTGCACTAGGTTCCTCCCTTATATTTATCCTTTCCATATTTAATGCAGTGAAAAAGTTATTTTGCATTATCTATGACAAAGAAAAATTGTACATGTATAGAACAAATGTAAATCCCTTTTGAATGAATTAAAAATTTGTGTTGAGTAACGTATGTTTATAGGGAATATGAGTAATTTTAGTAATTGTTAATTCATTTACACTATGATAATATTTAATCATATAACTTTAATCATGTTAGAAAAAAATAGCAGAACAATTTCTTCGCTCTTTTTAACTGAATTTGCATTATCGATATGGATATATGTGTATGTTATTAATGTATACATTCTCTATTATCTTATGGCAGAAATGATGCCTGAGATTTTGTTGTGAATATTGATGTCCATTTTTATTGCAATTTTTCAATGGCATGACCAACATTCCCATTTTTTTAGAATGAATTCCTATGTTAGACTGATAGAAATACACCCAATATAATGTTTCTAAAAGCTATAGTGGAAACATCGTTAATCTATAATTTTTTTGTTAACATAAATGAGGAGGTGCAGAGGAATATTTCAATGTGTGAAGTGCAGAAGAAGCAAAATGAAAATGGATATTTCAAGTCAAATAACTACAAGACTAGGTCGTGGAAACCCTTCGATACAGACCTGCACCTAGTGAGGCACTATTGGGTGCAAGGCAAAGAGTTAGGAATAAGGATCGATCGAACATCTAATCAAGAATTGTTAAGAGGTTTTCCTTCTCTTTTACTCTTGGTTTCAATGTGGTAAATTGGTTAGGATATTTTCAAACTCACATCTACCAATATTTTGTTTTTCAAAATCATATCTTAAGTTTTATATCTTCTAATTCTATAGAGGTGACGAGTGATTCAACTTTTCACTTTACACATTGAAAGATAAAATATGATATATGCACAATTTGAAATATTTATAGAAGTTTCCCTAAACTATTGAAGATATAGAGAGATTGGCCAAATCTTATCTAAAATTAATATTAAGCATATATATTAAATGGAGGCGAGGAAAACACCCAACAATATTATATATCAAGAAAGTTCATACTTAAACATTTATGTCCTACAAAATTAATATATCAATTTCACTTTGTGGTGTGGATGAAGCTTTCATTATGTAGAGTGGATAGGTGCGAGAGTGTGCACATGAAAAAGAAGTAGAATGAAAGCTTCCTCCACACCTTCTCACTCCACACAATGAAAGTTTCCTTCACAAATCCACACTCATGAGAATGAAAGGTTCCTACACACCTTTGTACTCTGCACAATGAAATTAACTCAATTAAAAATAAAATATTAAAACACATAATATCTTTCAAATTTTAAAATATTAAAACATATAACATATTTCCAACTTTATAGTAAATATAACGTTATCTCATACATTATGGTTTTCATTGAATTATTTATTGATCACCGTGTTAGTGTTGTATTCTTTACAAGATGTATGCATGGGATCCAAAATGGTTTCCAAATGTTTAGTTTCATTCTGGTCAATAGCACAACTTTATATGTAACATAAAATCTCAAAGAATATCCTCGAAAACTTATGCAAAGCATTATCACAAAATTATTCGAATAGGGTAACATTCTTAGTCCTTGAGAAGTATTGAATAGTAAGAAACATAATTAAAATAATAAGAAATGTATCCAAATTCAAATGACAATCATCATAGCTATCATTAAAATAAATATTACATATGGAACAAATATCTGAGATACAAAACTATTGTCGAAAATTCATTTTCATTGTGATCGCTAATAGAAGGTTAGATATAATATAAAATCTCAAATAATATCCTAGAAAATTTGCGTTCAATTAATATTTAGATCTTATGCAAAACATTATCTCACGGTTCTTCACAAAATTGGTCAACAAAGTAATCCAAATTCAAACCAAAATTGTATATAGACTTCGTAGCCCTTGATTTATGATGATAAATATATTTTTTTATCATGGAGTTTTCTTATATTGGTAATGGGAATCTTCTAATACCTCATCCCAACAACTCATTCAACATGTCATTATGTCATGTCCTCTCTAGATATTTACGTCTGCATTTTGAAAAAATAGAAACAATTGTTCTTTAATAAATTAAGTAAACATAATAAATTATAATTAAACATAATAAATATAAAAATTTAGATATTAAACCATTCCAAATGTTTTTGGGATATAAAATAATGTTTGGTTTCTAAAATACTCATCAAAATCCTTATACTTAATCAAAAAAGTAAATGCATTCATCCTAGTGGGGACTGGTATTGGGCTCCCATGAAACATAATGGGAAAAAGGTACTTGCAAGGAAAAATAAGGAATTGCATCCAAAAATTAGCTTAGGTGATCATAACACAACCAAAAATATTGAATAATTAAATATTAGTAAACAAAAAAACAAATGTCTCAAAATTGAAGAACCCTCACAATATGTGAAAGAAAAAACCCTAATTGTTTGATTATCAGTTATCTATCAAATTCATGATTTCTTGAAGGAATTTCTCCAACATAACTTAAATAAAATAATTCATCGCAAGGACTCTAATATCCATTTTGAGTTGTGCATTAAATATCTTCTTCTCAATTTCCCTAGCCTCTTTTTGTAATTGTACAACCAAGACATACTCTTTTTCATTAATGATGAAAAAGGTAATTAGCAATTTCCTAATTTCTTATGTAGTAAAATCAATTATATCATCAAAATTTCTTTCCTTTTGCTCTTTTAGTTTCTCTAATTTAGGCATTACAGTGTCTATTGAACATAATTCAAAATCACATGTGATGCATGGACCGTTTAGATCTTGACCAATCTCTACCACCTTGAGAAAAGAATCACCTCCTCTAATGTTTATGCTTTCACATTAAGGAATGATGTTCTCTAGTGTCATGATTCTCTTAGACCATGTAGATTTGATCTGCTTCATTTGATTATCATTTGCTAGTTCTCTATTTTTTTTTCTTTAGATTAGATATTAAATCAATTCTTTGAATAAAATTAAGCAACTCATTGGCAATGAAATTCCTATCTACCTTAATATTACTTTTAACCAAATAGACAAATGACTTGATTCCTTGTGCTAAATGTTGTAGATCATAAACTTCTTTCCATGCATGTTCAATAATTTCCAATATTTGGCATATATTAGTGATAATATAAAATTTCATTGCATTAAGGAGATTGAGAAGTTTATTAGATATACGTGGTGTACCGGGGGTTTAAATTTCGAATGGCAGTGCCTGTATTACTAGTAGACCCATTAACAAAAGACACAAATTTAGAGCGTCTTCTAGCTCAAGTTTATTCTTGTTTTCAATATCAAGTTATTTGCCTTATATTTGATAATATACTATCCAAGTACATTGCTAACAGCTTGATGCAATTTCATGAACCGTGTGGGTCCAATTCCATACACATAAATACCATTTCTACTTTATCAATAACATTTTTATTATGAGCCTTTACTTTTTCAATTCTCAATTTTTTACTCCGCTTGTCATGGTTTGGATTTTGAATGTGGCAGGGAGGTCATCAAAAGTAGTGAATTTTTCGATAATATACTCCATTATTTTATGTTTTTTTCTAAAACATTACTTACCCAATTAGGTGGTATAGAATTTTCAACTTCCACTTTCATAGCCTATTCAACTCTTTCTGTTTTAGGGGGATTTTGGATTTGGTTGATTCAACCATGTGCGCTCTATCTGGAGTGAAAATCCACGGAGCTTCTTTGTCAACTCTGCCACTTGATAGATCACCCTGAACCATTTTTCTACTTGAAGTATCCTCCCTCTTCCTTTTAGTGGACGATGGAATCAAACTGATACCAAGTGTGCAAGGTGGAGATTGACGTGTAGGATTTGCAGCTCTTTGCTTGTATTTTTCTTCCATGCTAAGGCTGTATTCTTTATAAATTTCTTCAGTATCCATTACTGGTTCTTGATTATTGGTTGGAGCATTATAGATCTCCTAAATTTCCTCTCTAACTCTTGTAAACAATTTTTCGTACGAAACAGTACCTACTACCTAGCTGTGTGGTAAATAGGCCTTTTGGATCAAAGGCTCGATGGGCTTCAACTTCTCTTAAGTTAAAATAATCCAAACACTTTTGAAGTTTTTCAATGTTAGTTGAATTATTCATAGTGACTTTTCTAATTGTAAGTGGAAAAGAAATATTTTTTATTTTCTTTTTGTGTTCAAATATAACTAGCCTGTTATGATATTTTATACAAACTTCAACAACAAAATAACTACCTACAACAATTTTTGGCAGAAATAATGACCTACCTTTAAATCCATAAATTAAATTAACCATGATTTTCTCTTTCTTCATGCATCCCTTGGCAACATTGGAAAACTTGGGATCACATAGATATTCGATGGGGCTCTTGTCCAGTTATCATGTAAATGATCTTCTTTACAAAGACATATTTTACTAGAATTTTTTTTAAAGAAAATGTTTTCTTCCACAATATGGGATACAAGAATTGCATCGATTCTTCATTGGAATTTTTAATTTTACTAGACAAAAATTAATGATTTTCATGCTGATTACAATTATCATGTAAATGATCTGATTTACAAAGAAATATTTAAGTAGACAAAAATTTAAAGAATCTTTATTCTTGTGCCATATGGGATACCATAACTTCATTGATTCTTTGTTAGAATTGAATTTACGTTTATAGGGTAAGTCATGAAAAAAATGGCTCAAGATCAGGGTTGTTATCAACTACGCCATCATAAATAATCCATTTCTCTTGGAAAATTTTACTAACCGAAAAGCTAATTCATTGGAAATGAGATTAGCCTAGTCAAATAAACAATCTTTTTTATATGAGTAATAAAGATTATAGAGAATGGATTTTAGGACATTATTTGTACTTTCTCGATCCATTAGGTGGGTATAAGCTGACATAAGTCCCTAAATGACAGTCTAAACACATAAATATCTAGAACAAAAATATCAAAAGGAACGTGGGAAGTTGGAGATATGAATTCTTGAATAATCTTCATCTCTCCAACTTGTGACTCCCTAAAAATATCTACTTTTGACAATTTAAGCACATATCTAGTTCTGATAGCTTGAATATCCATTTCAATGCATTAGGAGTCATAGGAATTGGAGCCTTCTTCAATGCTAGCGTAATTTTTCTTATGCTTGAATCAAAATTGTTTGGATGCAAATAAACAATTTCTATGAAATCAAATACTTTTGGAACATGTAACATTCACTAGTTCTCTAGTACACATATTATTACTATTATTCTCTTCAATTGGTAGGTTCAAATATTTCTCATATGTATTCAACCACTGAAATTTATCGTCGATAACAGTGAGTTAATTGTATCAATGAACATAGCTTCTTTCCTTCCTCTGCTAGCCATTTCTGCTTTGTAATTTAAAAATACTCTTTCAATCATTAAAATTATCATTTTCATTTAAATATATATTTATCGGTACACTATATAATCACCAATTATTACTATTTGGTGTGTGAAATATTTTATACATGACACTCTCTATAAATAACAATGGAATATACTAAAGTCGATGTTTACAGGAAGTAGTGGAAATAAATCTTGAAATTCCAAAACCATTTCATCCATTTACTTCGCACTTTTCTCTTGATTTAGTATCGTTGATATATGTACCCTAAGTGACAGTAATTTATGAACTAAAATAAATGTGATTTTTTTGTGATCATCACAGTTAGCATACAAGCTATCAATAATAAACTCTAACTTGAAAGGGGTGCAAGGAGAGTTTAAAAGAAATATTGTTTAGAGATGTGGTTATCTATATCTACTATGAAGTGACTTGATGTTTTGGTTGGTACCCACCACTATGTCGATGTCGGTTTGCTCTATTTGATAAAAAATAATTTTTGTGTGGAAACACTTATCACTCTTGATTACATGTCAATTTTCCAAAAAAATGTCAAAACATCTTATAGTTACCAATAGTGGAGCCTTTGTTAATAGTAGGACTAATCCTTATTTAAATGTTTAATGATGGGTGCATATTCCTCCACGCCTTCTTGATTTTATTACAACAAGTAATCATTACACAATGCATCAAAATAAATGATATTAAGCACTAAAACGATATCCTAATTACGTGTTGATTAAGTTCTACTTTCACTATCACATTTCTTGTATTACATCTATATAGATTTAAGAATTATATTTACATTTATGGACAATGAATATTTTGTTAGTTGTAGAATTAAGCCTTAATTAATTTTTTAATAGATGGTAGTACACACCATAGGAGATTTATTAAGTTCATGTGACATTTCACATATGTAAAATACTGTGGAAATTGACGCTTTGGGGACATGAAAATAAATATAAGGAAAGAACAAATCATTGTGATACCATTGATCCTCTTTTATGAAGGGAACAAAATAAAATATGGATTACTAACCCAAAACATAGATATATGCACTAGATGGAGTTCGAAAAATGTGTGCAGAGGGGGATGTCTGTGAATGTGTGGAAGTGGGGCATAAAGGCTCTCCCACACATATAGACCTATTCTACATATCTTTTATTCTACACACTAAAAACCTCTGACATTTGAAATTTGTTAAAAAACACATTTTCTACCATTAAAATGAAAATAGTAAAAAACAATTTGATTTTCGGAAGCATTATAAAAAATTAAAATGGTAATTTATTTGGTGTGAGGGAATGTCCATTGAATTATTATTATGTAGTGTAACTGCATAACATTGTGCTTCAACTTATATTTGATTTTCATGGATGTAGGTACACCAAAAAAGTGTACAGAGATCAAAATGCGTCTGGATATGCAAAAGTGAGTATGTGTAGTGAAGGAAAAGAGTTTTGCAGCAAAAGAATGTATTGAGCCAATTACTACGCGTAAGCAGGTCATGTGACAAGATAAAGTCTCTACGAAAAAAAATGTACATATATAAATCATGTGTCAACTGAAAGGAATAACCATCATTTGACCCCTTCCATAATTGAAAAATCATGGAGGAATTTAGTCTTATACCTAATTGATTCATGCAACACAAACATAGATTTGAAGGTAGTGAATTTGGTTTAATTTGACATTAATTACTTAATTAAAAAAATTTAGATCATTATTATCAATAACAAAACATTAGTTTTTATATAAAATCTCAAAGCACATCTTCAAAAACTTATGCAAAACATTATCTCATAACTCTTCGCAAAATTGGTGAACAAATTCAGAATTAGAACAAATTAAGTAGTCTTTGTGCTTAAGAATCCTTTAATAGTAACCAACACAATTACATTAACAAGAATTGTATCTAGATTCAAAGACCAAGAACATAACTATGATTAAAATAAATACTATAGATGTCACATATATATGAGAACCAAAACTATTTCTAAGAATTCATTTTCGTTATGATCAATGAAAGAACATTATATATACTATAAAAGCTCAAAGTGTATCCTTGAAAACTTATGCAAAAAATTATCTCAAAATTTTCACCAATTTTTTTTAATAGTTACAATAACAATAAATGTACCAAGATTCAAATGTCAATCACTATAGTTATAATTAAAATAAATACTACAGATGGAACATATACAGGAGATCCAAAACTATTGTTGAACTTCTTCATTGTGATCAATTGTAGAACATTAGATGTAATATAATCTCAAAGCATATTCTTGAAAAATTATGTTTAACTAATGTTTTTGGACAATGCTATAGAATTTAAAGAAATACAAGATCATATGAAGAACATTATATCAGAATTATTCAAAAGATTGGTATATAGTATCATTATTTGAACATCATAATTGGAAGTTCACTTTAGTTGTGATCAATTACAAAAAATTAGACATAATATAATAGATTACTTATGTTCAATTAATGTTTTTTCACGACACCACATAATTTATACCTATACAAGATCTTATGCAAAACATTATCTCATAATTATTTACAAAATTGGTAAGAAAACTTAGAATTGGAAGACAGAGTAATCATAATTGGAACAAGAAGTGAATAAAGCCTTTGTATCCCATGATTTATGGTGATAATTACATTTTATCCCAGAGGTTGGTTATATCAGTAATGAGAATATTCTGATACCATAACTCATCTCAACATCTGATTCCTTATGTCAACATAGCATCTTCTCTCTTTAACTATCCACCCTTGCATTCCATAAAATAACAATAATTGTTCTATAATAAATTAACTACATGTAATAAACGATAATTTAATTGTCAAAAAAAGGTATGTGGAGAAAGGAACACATTTTACAATGGGAAGTGTTATGTAATTGAACTTACATTTATATGTTAAACCATTTCAAATGTTTTTGGGGCAAAGAATAATCTTTGATGCCTAAATCACTTATCAAAATCCCAATGCTTAATTACAAAATTAAATGCATTTTTCTAAATGGGGACGCGGATTGGGATCCCATGAACCGTAATGTCAAAAAAAGGTACATACAAAGAAAAAAAAGGGATTGCATCTAAGAATTAGTTTATTTCATGATAAGATATCCAATAAACCTAAATATTAAACACTCGTAAATAGAAAAACAAATGTTTAAATATTTAAGAACACTCACAATATTTCAAAGCATAGACCATTATTGTTTGACTATTATTTGTCGTTTAGATTCACGATTTCTTGAAGTAATTTCTTTATTTTATATTGCATGAAACCTTTCATCGGGTGGGGTAGGCAGTAATGTCTTTTTTGACATGCTTATTGAATATATATCGCTCAATTTCCCTATCCTCTTCATGAAATTTCATATAAAATATAGAGTTATGTTCATTAACACTAAGAAAAGAAATTATCCATTTGTTCATTTCCTTTGTAGTAAAATCAACTATTAGACTTTATTTCCTTTGTTTCTTTTAGATTTTACAATTCAACCATTAACGCATTTTTTAAAATTAATCTAAAGTCACATGTGATGCACAGACAATTTAGATCCTGAAAAATCTCTACCAACTTGACATAAGAATAAACTCTTCAACTCTCTATGTTTTCACATTTATAAATAATGTTCTTTAGTGTTTTGATTCTCTCAGAACGTCCAACTTCAAATTGCTTCATTTGATTAGAATATGGGAATATCTGTTTTTCTTTCTTTATATCCGTGAGTAAATTAGGCCTATGAATAAAATTAGGTCATTTTCAATGAAATCCCTGTCTCCCTCAAGATCACTTTTAACCCACTCTACAAATGACTTAATTCTCTGTACTAAATGTCATAGGTTGGAGGTTGCTTGCCATGCATGTTTAATAATTTCCACATTTTAGGTATATTACTGATAATATATGATTTCACTACATTAAGGAGGTTTATAGGTTTATTAAATTTATGTGGTGTATTGAGGGTATAATTTACAGATGGTGTTGCCCATCTTCTCAGTGGAGTCATTAAAAAAGGACCTAGATTTAGAGCATCTTCTAGCTCTTTTATTCTTCCTTTGACTATTAGGTCGTTTGCTTCTTGTTCGCTAATAGACTATGCAAGTATGTCATTAGTATATTGATGCAATTTCATGAGCCTTGTGGCTCCAAATATAGACACATCGACATCCATGTTGCCTTATCAATAACCTTTTTTATTATGAACCTTTACTTTTTCAATTTTCAAATTTTTACTGCCCCTGTCATAGTTTGCATTTTGTAATGTGATAGGGAGGCCATTGAAAATAATGGATTCTTAGGTAATTTGATCCATTCTTTTTTATTTTTTTCTTATAAACAAGCACTAACCCAATAAAGTGGTATATTTCTATGAACTTCCACATCCATGGCTTCTTCAATACTTCTTATATTGGGGATATTTTGGATTTGGCTAATTCATCCATGTGCATTCTATCGAGAGTGAACCTCTGAGGATGATATTCATCATATCTACCACCTCATAGCCCACTATGAACTAGTTTTCCACTTGCAGTATCTTCTCTCTTCTTTTGACTAGAATATGAACTCAGATGAATACTCGGTGTGTGAGATTGAGATAGCTACGTATGAGTTTTTCCTCTTTGTTTGTATTTTCCTCACGTGTTGATGCTAACTTCTTCAAAAATTTATTTATTATCTATTAGTAGTTCTTGAATTTTTTTTGGTGCACTATGAATCTCTTTTATTTGCTTCTAACTATTGGAAACAAAATCCTACACCTAACAATATCTAGGTGTGCGTTAAATAGGCCTTCTAGATCAATCCTTCAAGGGATTCAATTTCAGTTAAGTTAAAATAATATAAATACTTTGCAGGCTCTATAATGTGAGTCACATTATTCACAATGACTTCTCTAACAGTAAATGACAAACAAATAAATTGTTTTCTCTTTTTGTGTTCAAATATAACTAGCTAGTCACAGTATTTCATGCAAACTTCAACAAAAAATACCTATCTATAACAATTTTTGGCAACAATAATGGCTTACCTTCAAATCCAAATTTTTTAAATTGGAACATTACTTTATCTTTATTCATGCACCCCTTTGACTCATAGGAAATATTGGAATTGTGCATTTATTTTGTGTGTGTGTTGGGGGGGGGGGGGCTCTTGCTCAGGGGCTATGACGAATTATGACTGTTTAGAAATACATATTGACTTAGAAAAAAAATTAAAGAATTTTTGTGCTTCCAAAATATGGGATACCAGAACTACATTGATTCTTGGTTGAGATTCAAATTAGAATTATAGGGTACGTTGTCAAAGACATGGTTGGAGATGAGGGATATTATCAGATACACCATCATAAATAATGTATTTCTCCTTGACAAATTAGCTAACTGAATATCCAATTCATTGGAAATGACATCATCCCAATGAAATATGCAATATTTTTTGTATCAATGATAAATAAAATAGAGTGCATTTTGGTACATCGGTTCTAGTTTCTCAACCCATCATGTTGGCACAAAGCCGATGAAATTACCTAAATGACTGTGCAAACAAAGAAATGCCTGCAGGTAAATATTAAAAGGAATTTGAGAAGTTGGGGAAATAAATTCTTGAATAATGTTAGTCCCACCTACTTATGACTAGAGTGAATTATTTTCTTCTGACAATTTTCAGTACTTATTTGGTTCTGGTAGGTTGACTATCTATCTAAATTCCTTGGGATTTAGAGTAAAATTCTTTGTTTCTAGCATAATTGTTCTTATTCTAGAGTCAATTTTTTTCGCACAAATAAACTGTTTCTCTGAAATCAAAGACTTATAGAACACATGCATTTTTTTCCAATCCGTAAGTCTAAATCTTGTTTTTGCTCCTCCCTTTCATTGATATATTCACATTCCATTCATATGCAGTGGACTAGTGGGATTTCTCATCGATATGAGCAAGTGAGTTAATCGTATCAATACACATATCTTATTTCCTTCCTTGGCTAGCCATTTCCTCTTTGTACTTAAAAATAATTTATCAATCAATAATGTTACCAATTTCGTTTAGCTACACATTTCTCAGTTCCGTTCATAATCACCAGTTGTAACTATTTTTTGTGTTAAATATATTATACAGGAAACTCTCAGTAAATAGAAATTTAAGGTACCAAAGCCAATGTTTATGGGAAGTAGTGGAAATAAATATTAAAATTCCAAGACCATCTCTTCCATTTACTTTTCACTTTTCTCCTGCCTTAATATCATTGATATATGTGCCCTAAGAGACAAAAAATTATGTTAAAAAATATGAATTCTTTGTGATCATGAAAATTAGTTTAGAGGCAGCCAACAATAACTCTAAAGTAAAAATTGTGCAAAGAAAACTGCCAATAAATATTATGTAGAGACTTGGAAAACTACCTCAATTATGAAGCGAATTGATGGCTAAGTTGGTGACCTCCCCCTCCCCCCCCCCCCCCCCCATTATGTCAATGTCGATTCATTATATCTGATATCATACTACAAAGAAGATTCACCAAATTTGATTCATGAATAACCTGACACGCAATTTTGAAAACTAGGGTGCAAAGCTGACTCTCACAATGCCTTCAAGCTGGTTGAGTTGATTTTTTCTTATTTCACTGGATATGGTATACATAGAATAACATATTTTTGGACACACATGCATTTACTCGCAAAGACAAAGAGTTGAGGTGTAACTTTGAAGAACATGAATGGTTACCATATTTTTGTAACATAAGTGCTAGGATCGCACACAATGGAAAAATTGGAAATTCCAATTCAAACATAAACTAACATCATAATTTCTTCGAAATAAAAAACCTGAGAAATGCTTGCAATGTTCACCAATCATTGAAAATTGTGTTTCTCTCTTATCTATCCACCATATTTCTTATTTTGCTAAGAAATACACTGTCTACTATCGACCTTCTCAATGCTACTTACTCGTAAATAAAGTTTATTTAAAAAATTAAATCCCATTTAAAAATAATTCATGAATGTATAGAAGAATTGTTGCACGGTATGGAAATGTAAGGAAGAAATGTGTGAAGTGGAAAATATGTATGAAGGGAGGTGTTATTTCCCTATAATACTAGTGCTACCCCTTATTGTTATTATTATTGTAGCCCCTTTATTGTTATTTTTATTCCCATGTAGTCCCCATAATATTATTATTGTGCCCCATAGAAGCCGACTATTTTTGTTGTTGTGCCTCGACATTATTATTTTTATGTCGGCTCTAATTACATTGTGACCCCTTAGACTCCATATATAGAAAGGAGGTTTTTTGATTTGAATCATTCAAGACTTGATAATTTTTCTAATGTAAAGGAGGTTTCCCCCTTGAAGAGACTAATTTTTAAGTCATTGATCTATATTTTATTTTATATTTTGAGTTGGTTGCATAAAATTTGGTATAAGAGCTTTGGATTCTAGGGTTTCACTTCTTAAAACAGGTCATCTTGGAATTTTCACTATAACATTTTTTCTACAAGCTGCCAGATGCTGAAATTTAGACCAGGTAGAGCCAAAATATTGGTGAATTTCGTGTAAAAACTTTATATCTTGGTTCTCTATATTTTCGGAGATATGATCTCGTGAATTTAGGGATTTTGCAGGCTCCAAAATTCCGTCTCAAAAAGGTGACCTACGGAAAATTTTCATAAATTTCGTTTCAAGCATCGAATTTTAAATATATAAAAAGTGGCTGAAAGTGTACATAATTTAATTTTTTTTTTATCAATTTTAGTGTCTAATATCAAAATAATGACACATGGAACTCTATACAAATTCACTCTATTCAAACAGTCAATAATAAGGTCATCGTGGGAGATTGGGTATAATTATTTCTTGAAAAATCCAATTTTGAGCTGACTTGTGGAATTTGATAGAAGACTCACAGGGATACCACAAGGTCGAATTTAATACCTTGAAGAGTCAAAATTAGAAAAATATAATAGTTTCAATATTGAGCTCCAAAAAATTAAGAAAAATGTCTGTAATTTTTAAAAATGTTTACATAAAATTTGTTTGAAAAATCACTTTGAAGACTTAAAGGTCATAGTGAAGCATATATATCATTGTTTGATTCCAAAATTCCTTGAACCAAAACAATGGAAACACCTATTAAGCAACCAAAAATCTCAACTATAATGCACGAAGAAGAGGAAAAAATTCAACATGATATATCAAAATTACGAGACCAATTGCAACAATTTTTTCTCTCGTAAAGAGCAACAAAAAAGGAAATGGAAGTTAATATGGATGGTTTGAAGAATGGTTTAAAATAAGACATGGATGGTTTGGAAAATAAGATGGATGGAATTGAATCTAAGATGGATGGTATAGAAGAAAAAATGAAAGGTGGCATGGAATATTTGAATAATGGTTTAAAATAAGACATGGAAGGGTTGAAATATTTGAAGAATGGTTTAAAAGAAGACATGGAAGGGTTTAAGGACGGTTTGACAAAGTTCCTAAAATGAATTCTTCCTAATGGCGAAAATGAATTAGATGAAACTCATGATGAGAACAAAATAAATGTTAATAATGATTTCATAGACTCTAATGTTGGATTGAAGAGCCACCATATTCCAAAGATTAATATGAGGAATTTTGATGGCAAGTATCCGGTAACATGGATACTATAGATGGAGCAATATTTTTATCACCATAATGTGCAAAACACACAGAAGGTACACATTTCAACTTTATATTTAGAACCCAATCACTTTGTATGGTATCGATGGCTTTGTTCACATAAAATAATTGTCACTTGGTCAATCATTATGGAGTAAATGATAGCACATTATGAGGATACTAAGAAAAAAAATTTCTTTACCCAATTGATAAATATTAAACAAAAGGGTTCAATGGTGGAGCACATTGAGGACCTCCAAAAATTGAATATAAGGGTAAATGATATTCCATGGGAGCATATGATTGATTTCTTCATAGGGACTTTAAAGGATAACATCCAACATGAGGTTCACCTTTGGGAACTTGATTCATTGGAGAAGGCATTTAGGTTGGAAATAAAAATTGAAAGCCAAATTATGGCAACAAGGAAGCCTACCACTCACAAATATAAATATGGAAGTGTTGTTTCCCCTAGCGTTCAAAAACTCACAAGGTTGAAACCACAAAAATTGGAAGAAAAAAGAGAAAAATTCGTTTGTCACATTTGTGATAGAAAATCCACTAAAGGTCATAAGTGTTCTAAGAATAAATTATTTTACATATATTGTGAAGAGGAGGAAGAAAAGGAATAAGAAACTTCAAAATTAGAGGATATACACCAGGAACCAACCCTAGAGAAAGAAGAAATGAATTTGACAATATCTTGTAAGGAATTGGCAAGAATTACTGCTCCTAAAACTCTCAAGATAGAATAACAAATCAAGAAGAAAAAAGTAATAGTGTTGATTGATTCGGGTTGTACCCATAATTTTATTCTCTATAAGATATCCAAATAATTTATTTTCTTCCTATATCTAACATCAAAGTGTCAAGTGATGGTTGCAAATAGAGGAACTACAAATTTCTCTGGAAAGTTCCATAATATCAATCTAACCATGGGAGTATATGTATTGAATAGTATAATTCTTTCCAATCCAATGGTTACAACCTTTGGGTACGATATCTTTTAATTTTAAAATTTTCTTGAATTTTTTTTGGGAAGGAAAGGAATTTGAATTAAGGGGTATCAAAAGGAAACCAAGAAAGATAATCATCTCTAATGGCATGGAAAAGCATATAAAGATAGAAAAATGGGGCATAATTGCATTATTATGCTCACTAGAGGTATAAACATTGAAATAATCTATTTCTCCATATCTCCAAAAAGCCTTGGCCAATAATTCCAAGGTATTTAATAGTCCCAAAGGAATCCAACCTATTCGTGATAATGATCATGCTTTTATTCCAAGAAGTGTTCCTCCAAACATCCTACCTTACAGATAACCCTATGCCCAAAAGACTGAAATTGAATGTATGGTTGCAGAAATTCTAGAGGCAGGTATAATTCAACCTACTCAAAGTTATTTCTCTACTTCAGTAATATTGGTGCACAAGAAGGATGGATTATGCTGCATGTGTCTGGATTATAGGGAGATCAACAAGATCACTATTAAACATAAATTTCCCATTCCTTTCATTGATGAATTATATGGGGAAATTTCCTTCACCAAGTTGGATCTTCATTTGGGATATGTGATGCCTCATGTAATGGAATTGGTGTTGCTTTAATGTAATAAGGAAGACCCATTTCATTTTAAAGTCATCCAATCAAAGGAAAGTATTTATAATAACCTATTTATGAAAAGGAAATGTTGGCAATACTACATGCACTAAAGCAATGGAGACCTTACCTAATGGGAAGACACTTCTGTTGGAAATAATGAGAGGGGGGTGAATCAGTATTCCTTTCAATTAGAGCATTAGTTAATCTTCAATTATTATCAGTGTTTGTACAATGATAGAAGCAAACAAAAGGAACACAAATTCACACAGTTTTCAATTTGGAAACCCACTCCGGGACAAAAACCACCTAATGCTTTTCTAATAATTCTTTAATATTCAACTCCAATTGAAACTAAAGCTCCAACTTCCTAGAATCTAGAAAAGAATTCTTCTCTAACTCCCACTAGATAGATGCTCCAATGCCCGAGATTCTTCAGTAGTCAACTGAATGGATGCCCCAACACCCAATGGGCTACAACTCACCCTAGCACCACCCTACCACCTTATAGAAGAATAAAAGAAGAATGGACTCTCGTACCAGGGAAAATGGTCCACTTTACAATGATATAGAATGATGTAGAAGAAGAAGACACACTAGACCATAACCCCAACTATGAAACAACCACCTAGTGATGATCCTAGACCTCCCGACACTACCTCTTCAACTCTTGGTAGATAGACACTAGAACATTTTTTACAATAATGTATTTACAATGACTTAGTACAATGATACATTTACAGTGACTGTATGCAGTGCTGCCCACTTGAAGACTTTATGTGATGAACTTCTTGCTGTTGTTCCACACCTTAGTTGTTGTTCTTGTCATGCTACCCTCTGTTTCACCTTGCTTTGCTTTAATGCTGCCCTAGAAAGTCTGGTCCTTTGCAGCCCTTGACAACACATGATTTAGCTTTTTCTTGCCTTCTAGGAGCTCGATATTGAATCTAGTGTATCTCTGTTATTTCAGATCCCCAATATTTGATTTTTGATCCTGTAGTATTCCTCTGAGTCATGTTTCCAATTCCACAGGTTTGACCCAATTTTGGTTCTTCAAGGGAGAGTTATTCCCAATCTCTCAAAATTCCCTAATTACGAACTTTTTCAGTAGAGCAAACTTGTACGGTGTGCCACGTGTCATTTTTCTTCATTCAAATTTGAAATTGATAGAGAGAATACTAAATTCCATGCCTTATCTATCACTTTTTACATAATTCCAATCCGATACTCAGAGAGAGAGTTATGATGATTTGCCCAAGGTCACTTCTTTGAGATGAATTTCAGGAGCCTGCACAAACACTGACTTCCACAAATCATATCTCCAAAAATATTATGCACCTTGATCTGAAAGTTTCACAGGAGCTTCCTCAGGATTTCATATTTTCCTCATACAAATTTCAGCATCTAAAACTTCGTAGAAAAAAAGTTAGAGCAAAACTTCCACGATGACCTGTTTCTGATGGCGAAATCCCTTGCATAAGGAGGATATGAGGATCACAATTTATATAAATGCTTAGGTTGAGAGGGGCTTCAAAAAGTGAATTTGGGAGGGGTTTTAGGAGCTTAAAAAAGATTAATTATGACTTTTCAATGACCCATGCCACAACCCCATGGGGATTTCACCCACTAACTGGGGTTACAAACTTCAAACATGAATATCTCTCAAACCGTGAATAATTATGTGGCATACCATATATCAACAGAAAAATCTTGACAAGAAGAAACCATCAAAAGAATTATTGACCTAGAATATATTAATTTTCTAGGTCAAAATTTCCATGCAATATTGGGGCAGGCGTTGGTGCTGCTTGGGTTGACATCAATGACAACCGTTGATCAACAAT
The DNA here is from genome assembly GCA_034641835.2 of Pinus albicaulis. Lineage (NCBI taxonomy): Eukaryota > Viridiplantae > Streptophyta > Pinopsida > Pinales > Pinaceae > Pinus > Pinus albicaulis. Next base: position 883,159,167 of record CM076569.1, on the reverse strand, counting down.
CTCCCCCTTTGGCATTGATGGCAACACAAGTACTCCCCCTGTGATCATGACACCTCTTCCTAAAACATTCTCTCCCCCTTTAACATCAATGGCAAAGGGTAACTCCCCCTGACACACAACCATCCTGCAGACCTATATACACTTCCACTCCCCCTTTATATTATGAATAAGGAAAATCTAATGAGAACCTGGGAGAATCCCAAGCTTCTGGTGAGGATATTAAAATTCTTCACAAGGTAAAGGTTTAGTGAAGGTATCAGCGATTTGTTCTTTTGTACCAACGTACTCAAGTTTGATATTATTTTCAGTGGCCTGTTCTCTAACAAAATGATATTTGATTGGAATGTGTTTTATTTTTGAATGCATGACAGGATTCTTGGAGATGCTGATGGCACTAGTGTTATCACAGAATATAGGAATAGGCTCACTGAATTGTACTTGAAGGTCTTGCAAAGTTTGTTTCATCCAAAGGACTTGAGTACAACATGATGCCGCTACAATGTATTTTTCTTCCATTGTAGATAGTGAGATTGAGGTTTGTTTTTTGCTCAACCATGATACGAGACAACCACCTAGATAAAATGCTACACCACTAGTACTCTTATGATCATCAACGCTTCCTGCCCAATCTTCATCTGTAAAATATTGAATAATGAGATTGTTACCCTTGGGATAATACAAGCCATATTCTTTTGTGCCCTTTAGATATCGAAGAATTATTTTGATGGAAATAATATGTGATTCTTTTTGTGCTTCTTGGAATCTTGCTACTTGTCCAACTGCTTGCATAACATCTGGTCGAGAGGCTGTTACATATAAAAGACTACCATTCATAGATCTGTGCAACCTCTGATCTACATCCTTATATGAGTTGTCTATGCTCAATTTGCAACCTGTTACCATCGGAGTAAGGATGGGTTTTCAATCTTCCATTTTAAATTTCTTGAGCATTTCCTTGATGTACTTGGCTTGACATATAAATATTCATTTTTCTTGCTGAGATATTTGAAGCCCTAAGAAGTATGCCAGCTCACCAAGTAAAGGCATCTCGAACTCACTTTGCATCCTTGTAGAAAATTTCTTACTTAGTCGATCATCATTGCTACCAAATATTATATCATCCACATATACCTCAAAGATTGTTAAATTATCTTTATCTATTTGTACATAAATATTTCTATCAACAGTACCTTTCTTGAACCCTTGTTGATGTAGATATCCATCAAGACGAGCATACCATGCTCTGGGAGCCTACTTGAGACCATATAGAGCCTTATTTAACTTGCAAACATAGTCTTCTTTTTCTGATAGTAGAAAAACTTCAGGTTGTTCGATGTAAACTTATTCTTCTAATTCTCCATTTAGAAATGCTGACTTAACATACATTTGGTAGACTTTGATTTTTCTTGAACATGCATAGGTGAGAAACATTTGGATGGCTTCCATTCTGGCAACTGGTGCAAATGTTTCATCGAAATCAATTCCTTCCACTTGTGCATAGCCTTTGCAAACCAACCTTGCTTTGTTTCCGGTAACCTGTCCATATTCATTCAATTTGTTCCTGGACACCCATTTAGTCCCAATGATATTCTTATCTTTTGGTCGTGGAACTAATTCCCAGGTGTTATTCTTCTCGATTTGATCCAATTATTCATTCATAGCTGCTACCCAATGTTCATTTTGGCTGGCTTCCTTAAGACTGCTAGGCTCAAAGGTTGCTAGAAAAGCAATGTAAGCTTGTTGTGATGAATGAAGTTGTCGACCTTCATTTATGCCACCAATGATTTGATTTGATCGATGGTTATTTTGAATCCATTATTTTGTTCTCCTTGGAGGAGCTTCTTGTTGTTGTTCTGGTATATATTCATGATCATTATTTATTTCTTCCTGGTTGATAGTTGCCTCTTGTTCTAGAATTTTATCTGTGTCTTTTTTAGACTCTGTCTCAAGTTTCAAATATTCTAGATCCTTATAGGTATTCGCTATAACACCATCTTCGTCAAATGTAACATTTATGCTCTCCACTATCTGTTTTCGTCTTAGATTATAACATTTATAGGCCTTTCTTTTGTGTGAGTAACCAACAAATATACCTTCATCAACATGTGATTCAAACTTACCCAAATTTTTATCTTCTCTTTTGATATAACATTTTCTTCCAAAGATTCTGAAATATTTTACATTAGCTGGTTTTCCTTTCCATAATTCATATGGGTTCTTGTTGCAATTATTTCTGAGAAGACTTCGGTTGATAATGAAGACTGTCGTATCAATTTTTTGAACCCAGAATTTTTCATCCAATTTTGAGTCCCTCAACATTGTTCTACCCATTTCCTATACGTTTTTTTTCTTTCTTTCAACAACTCCATTTTGCTGAGGTGTTCGTGTTGTTGAAAATTGTCTTTTTATTCCATTTTCGTCACAGTATTGCTAAAATAATTTGGAAGTGAATTCTACACCATTATCTGATCTTAGACAATTTATTTTCAAATCAGTTTCATTTTCAACCAACTCCTTGTAGATCTTAAAGCACGCAATTTCTTCAGATCTTTTTCTTTAGGAAATTGAAGGATGTCATCCTGGTATAGTCATATATCATTAACATGAAATATAATTCTCCATCTAAGCCTTTTGTTCTCATAGGACCACATAGATCAGTATGTATCAATTCCAATGGATGTGATGTAAAGTGTTCTTTTGTTTTAAATTGGACTTTTGTCTACTTGCCGTGTCGACAGGCCTCACATAGTGTGTTGGAAGGTTTTGAGATTTCCATCATTTCTCATACTACTTCCTTTTTTCTTATCCTGAAAATATTGTCAAATTTTATGTGACCCATTCATTTGTTCCATAACCAAATTTCATCTTCTTTAGCTAGTAGACATGCTTTAGTTGCTTCATCCAGAACATATATGTCATTTGGATCTCGACTTGTTGTAGCCACAATTTTACCATACCTGCCTTTCCTGATTTCACATTGTGTGGAGTTGAATAGCATTGTGTGTCCTTGATCACACATTTGTCCAACACTGAGTAGATTGTGATTCATGTTTTCAACCAATTGAACATTCTTGGCTATAACATCTTTGCTTCCGAGAGTGATGGTACTTGATCCTATAACATTTGAAGATCCATCATTTCCAAAGGTTATGGTTCCATCCTTCTTCTCTTTCAGAGATAAAAATTTCCTTCAATATCTAGTCATATGCATTGAGCAATCGCTGTCAACATACCACACATATTTGTTCTTTTGAGCCTTGAGATCAAGAGAAAAATTATCAATCTTCTTCTTCTTCCATGTTTGTTCATTCTATGGCTTCAAAGATTATTTTGGAGGATTTTAAAGTCTGTAGTCTTTGGCTATGTGTCCAAAGTTCTAACATTTGTAACATTCCATATTATTTCTTAAATGTTCAAATCTATTGATGTTTCATTGAGTCCTAGGAGGTTCATATTTGAAGGATCTTCTGGAGTTGTATTGGTTCCTAGGGTACGTGCGACATTCTATAGCTTTATGACCAAATTTTCCACATGAATAACAATAGCCATGAAAAATATGTTGGTACCTAGATGGAAATCTTTGTTGAGGAATTGTCTTTCAAGGATGTGCTTGTGAATATTGTCTAATGAAGTCTACATGCATGTCAGATCTCATAGGTTCATTGTATTTTGTTGTAGAAGGTTCTGCTTATTCTTCTTTGTAATCGAGGCCAGTTCTTTCATTGTAAGATCGTTGAATGTTCATGATTTCTTCCAATGCCCTTGAGCTGTTAGCATAGTTTTGGACAATTTTTCCCTTCTTCACTTCCTTACGAAGCGAGACTACTTCGGCTTATAATGCTTCCCTTTCTTGGTTGCTTTCTTCCAACTTATTTTGAAGTGACTCTTCAATACATTTGTGTTCTTCAACTTCAATTTTGAGACCTTAAGCTTGTTGTTCAAGAGTATTGGAACGGATCTTCTCTTCCTTGAGCTCTTTTATAAGCTTGACTGCTTACCTAGAAAATTCTTCTATGGTCAATCCTTCTTCTTCATTGTTTGATACCTCTTGTTTATTGTGATTGGCCATAAATAATACTCTCTCATTGGCTTCTTCTTCACTGTCATTTTCTTCATCAGATGATGAGCTATCTTCTTTAGAGAGAAAGTTCATTTTGGATCTTTGCTTTTTGAATTTCTTAAATCCTTTCTTTCCTTTTGAGTTTCCATCACTTCTATTCAGACATTTTTCTGTGAAATTCCCAACCTCACCACAGCCGAAACATATCTATGGAAGTTTACCTTTGAATTTTTCCTTAACAATTTTTAGTTTTCTCATAAAGTAAGCATATTCTTCATCTGAAAGAACTTCTCCATCATCTCCCTTTTCTTCACAGTTGCAGGTGCATGTCTTTTCAATTGAAGGTTGTTTGTCCTTATTGGTTTTCTTTGATGCAACGAATGCATTTTCTAGATGTGAAGTACCCTCTTCTTCATCAAGTCTCATTTCATATGCTATGATAAATCCATGTAATTTCTCTTTGCTGAGTTTGTCTAGATTTGCACTGTATTCTAAGACTGACACCTTTGGGTTGAATCTCCCTGGTAACGTTCTAAGAATATTTTGTATAATGGTTTTCTCGTCAGCTGGCTCTCCCAATCCTTCTATATTATTGGTTATTTCATCAAATTATTGGAAGTATGCAACAATTTTGCAATCTTCTTTCATTCTGAGTTGCTCAAATTTTGCTCTATAGATTTGAAGCTTTTCTTCTTTGACATTTGAGTCATCTGCATATATATTCTCAAGCTTGTCCCATACATTTTTGGTGGTTTTACAACCCAACACTTTATGATAAAAAGATTCAGTAAGTCCATTGATAATAAAATTCTTTTCTTTTGCATAATTTACCAAATTCTTCTTACCTTGTTCATCCACAGTTGATGTAAATCCATTTTGAACAGTGTCTCATACTTTGCAACCTTGCGCCGAGAGATAGACCTCCATTCTTCCTTTCCAGAGTGCATAATTATTTTCATTGAACAGGGGTACACCATTCTTGGTATGCTCCATGACCTCCTTCCAGCTATTAAACATCTATTGAAGGAACCAAGCTCTGATACCAATTGTTGGAAATACTGAGAGGGGGGTTGAATCAGTATTCCTTTCAATTAGAGCATTAGTTAATCTTCAATTATTATCAGTTTTTGTACAATGATAGCAGCAAGCAAAAGGAACAAAAATTCACATAGTTTTTAAGGTGGAAACCCACTCCGGGACAAAAACCACCTAATTCTTTTCTAATAATTCTTTAATATTCAACTCCAATTGAAAATACAGCTCAAACTTCCTAGAATCTAGAAAATCATTCTTCTCCAGCTCCCACTGGATGGATGCTCCAATGCCCGAGATTCTTCAGTAGTCAACTAAACGGATGCCCCAACACCCAATGAGCTACAAATCACCCTAGCACCACCCTACCAGCTTATAGAAGAATAAAAGAAGAATGGAATCCCGTACCAGGGAAAAAGGTCCACTTTACAATGATATGGAAAGATGTAGAAGAATAAGACACACTAGACCATAACCCCAACTATTACACAACCACCTAATGATGATCCTAGAACTCCCGACACTACCTCTTCAACTCTTGGCAGATAGACACTAGAATTTTTTTTAATATTAAGTATTTACAATGACTTAGTACAATGATACATTTACAGTGACTATATGCAGTGCTGCCCACTTGAAGACTTCATGTGATGAACTTCTTGCTGTTGTTCTGCACTTTGGTTGCTACTCTTGTCATGCTACCCTCTGTTGCACCTTTCTTTGCTTTGCTGCCCTAGAAATTTTGGTCCTTTGCAGCCCTTGACAACACATGATCTAGATTTTTCTTGCCTTCTAGGAGCTCGATATTGAATCTGGTGTATCTCTGTTATTTCAGATCCCCAATATCTTATTTTAGGTCCTGTAGTATTCCTCTGAGTCTTCTTTCCAATTCCACTAGTTTGACCCAATTTGGATTCTTCAAGAGTGAGTTATTCCCAATCTCTCACAATTCCCTAATTATGAATTGTTTCAGTAGAGCTAACTTGTACGACATGCCACGTGTCACCATTTCTTCATTCGGCTCTGAAATTGATAGAGTGAATACTAAATCTCGTGCCTTGTCTATCACATTTTATAGAATTCCAATCCGATACTGAGAGAGAGAGTTATGACAATTTTCCTAAGGTCACTCCTTTGAGATGAATTTCAGGAGCTTGCAAAAACACTGACTTCCACAGCTCATATCTCCGAAAACATTGTGCACCTTGATCTGAAATTTTCACAAGAGCTTCCTCATAATTTCTTCTTCGCCTCATAAACATTTCAGCTTTTGAACCTTCTTAGAAAAAAATTTATAGCAAAAATTCCATGATGAACTGTTTCTGATGGCGAAATCCCTTGCATAAGGAGGATACGAGGATCACAATTTATAAAAATTCTTAGGTTGAGAGGGGCTTCAACAAGTGAATGTGGGAGGGATTTTAGGAGCTTAAAAAAATATTAATTATGAATTTTCAATGACCCATGCCACAACTCCATGGGGTTTTAGCCCATTAACTGGGGTTACAAACTTTAAACATGAATATCTCTCAAACCATGAATAATTACATGGCGTGCCATATATCAATGGAAACATCTCAACAAGAAGAAACCATCAAAATAATTCTTGACCTAGAATATAGTAATTTGGTAGGTCAAAATTCCCATACAATATTGGGATAGCCCCTGGTGTTGCTTGGGTTGACATTAATGACAACCGCTGATCAACAACTTCAAGGTAAAAAAATATCATGACAGTCTTAAATAATTTTTGGAACAAAGATTATCTTCAGAAGAGCAACAAAAATGGGTCACAAATAGGTTGGGATATGACTTTTAAATCATATACAAAAAAGGGAAGAAAAATGTTGTTGCAGATGTACTCTCACGAAAGGATGAGGATGTGGAGGAATTTCTTTGTGCCATTTCTATTATCAAACCAGATTGGACAAATGAAGAAAGGGATGAAAGGAAGAATGATGAATAAGTGTGGACACTCATTCAAAAGTTACACCAATATCCCAGTGCATATGATACATTTAGCTGGAAAAATGATTCATAATGGTACAAAGATTGCTTATATATTTTTAGGAATTCCCAACTCAAACAAAATATTCTTTTGGAATTGCACACCTCTCCATTAGGTGGGCACTTAGGATTTTTAAAAACTGAACACATGGTGAAGAAGTAAGTTTTTTTTGGGATGACCTTAATTCTAATATTCAAAATTTTGTTGCAGAATGTTTGGTTTTCCAACAAAATAAATTTGATACAATTAAGACCGCAGGTTTGTTACAACCTTTATCCATTCCAAGTGAAAATTTGGAGGAGGTTTCAATGGATTTTATCATAGGTTTACCAAAGTCTCAAGGAAATAGTGTCATCATGGTGGCAGTTGATAGACTTACCAAGTATGCACACTTTTGTGCATTAACTCATCCATTTAAAGCCAATACAATTGCTATTACATTTATGGAAACAATTCAAAAACTACATGGAAACCCAAAGGTTATTGTAAGCAACAAAGATCTCATTTTCACTAGAAATGTTTGGACAAAAATATTTTCTTTTCTAGGTACTCAATTAGCTCATACCTCATGTTATCATCCTCAATATAATGGGAAAATTGAGATGGTGAATTTTTTTTGGAAGGATATCTTCGTTGCTTTGTATTTGAAAGACAAACACAATGGGTCTAGTGGTTACATCTAGTTGAATGGTGGTATAACACTTCCTTCCATACCACAACAAAAATGATACTATTTATGGCACTTTATGGATATCATCCACCATCCATAACATCATATTCAAGATAAAATTCCAAGCTTCAAGAAGTGGAAGATCACTTCGAATATCAATAAAAATTTCTCCAAGTCTTAAAGGATAACCTCACTTTGGCGTAGAATTGAATGAAACAACAGGCTTATCAAAATCACAACAAAAGAAGTTTGATGTAGGAGGCTGGGTATTTTTATGGCTACAACCATACAAACGAATGTATCTCCTCCAAGCTAAGAAGGATAATAAATTATCAGCAAAGTACTATGGTCCTTACAAGGTGTTGCAAAATATTGGTACTATGTCATACAAAATGGAGCTTCCCGAATCTTCCCAAGTGCACCCAGTTTTCTATGTTCATGCTTAAAGAAGGTTATAGGTGAGAAGCTCTCAGTTCAAAAAATATTGCAAAAAAATTACGAGGAAGGAAAAATCATATTGGAACCTGAAGAAGTCACAGAAACAAGAACATGACAACTACTAAATTTATCAATTTTAGAGTATCTCATCAAGTGGAAGAACTTACCCACTAAATATTCCACATGTGAGGATGAGAATTTTAGACAGAAGCATCCATAACTACTCAGGTGTTGAGGACAACACTTTTTTAAAGGAGAGGGGCATGTTATATCCCTATAATACTAGTGAAACTCATTATTGTTATTGTTAGTCTAGCCCATTTATTGTTATTGGTGTGCCCATGTAGTCCCCATATTTTTATTATTGTGCCCCATAGAAGCCCACTATTGTTGTTGTTGTGCCCTTACATTTTTATTGTTATGTGGACTTTGATTATATTGTGACCCATTAGAATATTATATATAGAAAGTGGGTTTTTTCATTTGAATCATACAAGAATTGTTCATTTGTGTCATGAAAAGGAGGTTTCCCCCTCGAAGAGGCTAAGTTTTAAGTCATTGATATTTCTTTTATTCTATTTTCAGATTTGGTTGCATAACAAGAGGAATATGCATAATAGACACTTGCACTTCAGCACCTTCTGCACAACACTTTTTCATATTTTGCATCTCCTATTGACATAATAAGGAAGGGGTTCCACATTCAATATACGATAACTAGAAATAAACTTAAGTCAAGTAACACATTCAACAAACCTAAATCATCAAATTCTCAAAAGAAAAAAACAAATTCTTCAAGATTTAAGAATAATCACAACATATAAAAGAAAGAACCATGATTGTTGAAGTTTTAACTGTCATTCACATTGATGATTTCTTGGAAATTACATCTTCAGTTTCCAATTAGCCTGAATGACATCTCCATGTTTGTTAGTTATCACTAACAAGAAAAATAATATACAAGGTACCCAAAATAAAAGAAATTTTAACGTATACAAGAATTGGCACTAATAAAGATATGAAATATTTAACAAAATATTCACGCAATATATTGAAGTATTCCTTGACTACATTTATTATTAAAAATATTGAATCCTAATTTGTCTCCACCTCCTTGCACCTTCATAATGATTTTACATCAAGAATGAATTAATATTTTATACCAGTAGCATTATGTTAAAAACACTCAAGTCAGTTGGGTAAATTTTGTCTTTTTTGCTAGATATGCAATACAATGTATAACAAATTTCTAGACATACGAGAATTTAGTTGAAAAAGACGATGAGTTGAGGTGGAACTTTGAAGAACGAGAATGATTACTAGATTCTGCTAGATTCTGCTAACATAAGTGCTAAGATTGCACACACTAGGAAATTTATAAATTTCAATGCAAAGAGAAAGAAACATCACAATTTATTTGAAATAAAAAACCTAAGAGAAGCATGCAAAATTTTCCAATCATTTCAAATTTCTTCACTTTCTTATTTGTCAACCATATTTCACATTTTCTCAAAAATACGCAATCTACTACTAACCTACTCAATGCTACTTACCCCTAATTAATATGTAATTTAAAAATTAATCCCATTAAAAAATAATTCATGAATGTATGTAAAACATGTTGCGTGAAATGGAAGTGTGTGAAAGAAATGTGCAATGCAATGAATATGTACGAAGGGAGGAAGATGCGGAATAGACACCTGCACTTCTGCACCTTTCTCTACTAACAAAAAATTAGCTCAACTTATGTAAAATTATTCAATATTTAGGAATACTCACAACATATGAAAGAAATAATCGTGATTGTTGAAGTGACAATTGTTTTCCACATTAATTATATCTTCGAACACACATGTTCAATCTCCAATTGGGCTTAAAGAACATCTCCAACCTATGTTAAGTAGTGATAACAAGGAACATTATACTACTTTGTTGTGACATAGCCATATGGTTATTACGCATCTGTCACATATACTTACCCCCTTTCCATCGCCTGCCACTTCCTGACCCTAATTTGTCCCTTCCTCCTAGTACTTTCATAATGACTTTCCATCAATAGTGAATTAATAGTGATCCAAATATATTTATGTTCGACATTTCATACTCTGATAAGTTCTAATTCACCTCTATCTTCATAAATTTGGATCTTTAGGTACTTTTCATGTGATAGTTGGAGATGTCATTCAATCCTAATTGAAAGCAAAAGATGTGATATTATGCAACTTCAACTTTAGAGATAAAATTTTATGTAAGGAAACATAATCTCAAACCATACTTCCAACTTTTAAATGTATTCTGCAGGGAGAAAATCAACATCATCAACAAAGTGAACAATCCCATATGTTATATCATAATGTACACAATTGTAATATTTTACTTTATATACAATAATTTTATGATAGCTTAAATTTCTTGGGAATAGTTCACGTGTCTTAAAATTTGTACTCTACCTATATTTAGTTTTCACATTGGTTGGAAGGAATTCTTAGATATATATATGTTGAACTAGTTTTATTTTTTTCCAAATATTAGAAAACTAAAAATACATTCTCCTGCACAACACATATTTCTCATACACATTAAAAATACACCTCATTTAATATTGTATAATAAGTATTTAATTGACAAAGGTGAAATAAAAAATTCACTTAGTATTCAGGAACCATGTATACTAAGCTTCATTGATTTTTTATTTTCAAGTAAAATGAGCCCACATCGACACAGTAGTGGGGACAGTTAATCACCCACTCTTATTTCACACCTGATATACATGTAAACCAAATTTTTCATGCCACAAACTTTACTAAGTCAAAAACACTAATTAATTGTGTAATATGTAGTGTTGTGTGGGAGGGAGGTATGTAGGAGGAGTGTGCATAGAGGGATAGTATGCGAAGGTACGAACATTGTGGATGAAATTTTATGTTCCTTGTTCCGGACACCCATTCTCTCGCTTAACACTTCTTCCTCATACATATTATAAAGACACTTCATTTAATATTGGAAAAAAACTATTTAATTAATAAATTTTAAATCAAAAATTCACTTAGTATTGGAGAATATCAAATTAAATGAGCCCACCGTTGACACAGTAGTGGGGACAACTAATCACTCAACCTTATTTCACAACCGATATACATGTAACCTAAAATTTTGATGCCCCAAAATTTAATAAGCCAAAACCACTCAATAATTGATTAAAATGTAGTGTGCATGAATGTATGCAGAGGTACAAAACATTGAGGAAGAAATTTTATGTTCCAAATGCACATAGTATTTAGGAACTGTGAATAGCAAGATTCGTTGTTTCTACTTTGTTTCAATTTTTAAATGATCAAAGTCGTCGAACATAGTTTTGAAAAATGCAGATCGGATCATTGACAAAGCAGTTTCTCCACAACTGCTTTTCATAATGATATCAAATAAAATGAGACCACATCAACATAAAGTGATATACACATAAACCAAAATTTTCATGCCCCAAACTACAATAATACAAAACCTCTAATTAATTAATTTATATGTAGTGTTGTGCGGGAGGAAGGTGTGAGAAATAGTGTGTGAAGGGGGAATGTATGTGGAGGTATGAAACATTTCGGAAGAAAAAATGTATTCCTTGCTTCACATACCCCTTCACTCAAAAAACACTTCTTCCCAACACAAATTAAAAAGATACTTAATTTAATTATGGATAATAAGTATTTAATTCACAAATGTGAGATAGAAAATGCACATAGTATTCAAGAACCATGAATACCAAGATTCGTTTTTTCCAATTTGATATATTTTTTAAACGATCAAATCCTTTGAACATATACACACCATTCTCCCACACAACACTTTTTCCTCATACAAATTAAAAAGAAACTTCATTTAATTTGGATAATAAGTATTTAATCAAAAAGTGACATCACAAATGCATTTAACATTCGATAACCATCTTTAATAAAGTTTTAAAATGAATAGGAGAATTGGTGTGAAATAAACATCTAAATATTTTACACAAATTTAGTCAAAATAAATCATTAGATAGTAATGAAACAAGTTATTATAGTAAATGTAGTTAAGCACTCAAACATTCTCCTGATTACACATTGATTCACTAAATAAATGCAAAAAATATTTACATAGTAATATATGTTAGTCCATGACATGGGAAGCTGATTGATCTTAGAAGAGGGACCAGACTCTCGATATCATCGACTGATTACAATGGAATAATTAGAGCTTCAAAATATGGTTTTGAAGTTTGTGCATCAAATCATCGATAAATAATTTTTTCCAAATTTATTTTGCATCTAGATATCAAATAAAATGAACCCACGTCGACATAGTAGAGTGGATAGTTAATCTCTCACCCTTTTTCCACATCCAATGCACATAGTATTTGGGAACTCTGAATAGAAAGATTTGTCGTTTCTAATTTGTTTAAATTTTTAAACGATCAAAGTAGTTGAACATAGTTTTAAAAAATGCACATTGGATCATTAACAAAGCAGTTTCTCCACAACTTCTTTTCATCCTGATATCAAATAAAATGAGACCACGTCGACATAAACCGATATACACATAAACCAAAAAATTCATGCCCCAAACTACAATAATACAAAACCGCTAATTAATCAACTTATATGTAGTCTTGTGCGGGAGGAAGGTGTACGAAATAGTGTGTGAAGGGGGAATGTATGTGGAGGTATGAAACATTTCGGAAGAAAAATTGTATTCCTTGCTTCGCATACCACTTCCCTCGAAAAACACTCCTTCCCCACACAAATTAAAAAGATAATTAATTTAATTATGGATAATAAGTATTTAGTTAAAAAATGTGAGATAAAAAAATAAACATATTATTCAGGAACCATGAATAACAAGATTCGTTGTTTTTACTTTGATATCGTTTTTAAACGATCAAATACTTCGAACATCTACATAGCATTATCCCACACAACACTTATTCCTCACAAACATTAAAAAGAAACTTCATTTAATATTGGATAATAAGTATTTAATCAAAATGTGACATCACAAATGCATTTAACATTCGAGAACCATCTTTAATAAAGTTTTAAAATGAATAGGAGAATTGGTGTGAAATAAACATCTAAATATTGTACACAAATTTAGTCAAAATAAATCATTATACAGTAATGAAACAAGTTATTTTAGTAAATGTAGTTAAGCACTCAAACGTTGTCCTCATTACACATTGATTCACTAAATAAATGAAAAAAAAAATTACATATTAATATATGTTAGTCCATGAAATGGGAAGCTGATTGATCTTAAAAGAGGGACTAGAATCTCGATATCATCAACTGATGAAAATGGAATAATTAGAGCTTCCAAATATATTTTTCAAGTTTGTGCATCAGATCATCGATAAAGAAAATTTTCCAAAGTTATTTTGCATCCAGATATCAAATAAAATGAACCCACGTCGACATAGTAGAGTGGATAGTTAATCTCTCACCCTCGTTTCACATCAAATTTACACATAAACCAAAATTTTCATGCCCCAAACATTAATAAGCCAAAATTACTAATTAATTCATTAATATGTAGTGTTGTGCGGAAGGGAGGTGTGAGGAAGAAGTGGGGAGGAGAAATGTATGCAAAGGTATGAACATTGCAGATGAAATTTTATGTTGCTTGTTCCACATACCCATTCTCCCACACAATACTTCTTCCTCATACACATTAAAAATACACTGCATTTAGTATTTGATAATAAATATTTAATTGACAATAATGAAATAAAAATACACTTACTATTTGGGAAGGTCAAATAAAATGAACCCACATCAACATATTATTGGGGATAGTTTATCCCCCAGGCATTTTACACCCGATATACATGTAACCCAAACTTTTCATGCCCCAAAATTTAATAAGCCAAAAGCGCTAACTAATTGATTAATATGTAGTTTTGTGCATGAAAGAGGTCTCTAGGAATGTATGTAGGAACATTGCAAAAGAAAGTTTATGTTCCTTTCTTTACACACCCATTCTCCCACACAACACTTCTTCCTCACACACATTAAAAAGACACTTAATTTAATATTGGATAATAAGTATTTAATTCAAAAATTTGAGATAAAAAATGAACATAATATTCAAGTATTATATTTTACGTTAATACAATTTTTAAATGATCAAATTCATCAAACACAGTTTTGAAAAATGCACATAAGATCATCAAAAGAGTGGTTTTTCCACAACTCCTTTGCATCTCGATATCAAATAAAACTAACCCACATCAACATAGTAGTGGAGAGAGTTAACCTCCCACCCTTATTCCGCACTCGAGATACACATAAACCAAACTTTTCATGCCCCATAATTATAATACGAAAAACCACTAATTAATTGAGTAATATGTAGTGTTGAGAGGTTTGTGGAAGAAATGTGCAAAGAAGAAATATGTGTGTAGATGCTAACATTGAAAATAAAATTTTATGTTCGTTACTCCGCACACTCATTCTCTCCCACAACACTATTTTTTCACACACATCAAAAAGACAATTCATTTAATATTGGATATTAAGTTTCTCCTTAAAGTCAAAATAATTTCATGTTTGTGGAAAAAATTTCCCTCTACACCTTTGTTCTCCCGCACATACCCACTCTTCCACACATCTTTCATTTCACATAGATTCATGGCTCCATACACATGTTCTCCCACATAGTTGAATCTATAAAAGTTAAAAATGTAAAAATTTTTAAACTAAAACAATAGATATTTGCACCAGGTGTCCCTCTATTAATGTCAGTGTCAGAGCACTCACCAATGGAATCCCCTCCCCCGCACTTATTTAAATGACATTTTTAGAGCATTATGTCATTTTCATTTTGTCAGAGCATTCACCAAGGGAATGGACATTTTAAAAAGTACTATAATTTTCGTTTAAAAATAATTTATGAGGAACTAAAAATACTGAAATAAATCGCCCTCCACTAGGGGAATTATGTCATGTCAATGCTCGCTCAACCAATTGAAAATTAGAAATAATATTTTCAAATATTAGCAGAAATATTTTGAATTTACAAAAAAATGCAAATATTCAGTATTTTCCCAAAACTTTGATGAAAGTTACTGAAACACTACAAACTAATTGAGAGTCAAGATATTTTGACCACGAGGTGAGTGTTATTGTCCTTACTGATACATGAATGAATCCATTTTCCTTTAACTTTAGCTATTAATTTTAATAATAAAGTTAAAATATTAATAACCTTTCAAGACCTAAATTTACACAAAGAACAAAATGTGTATCACAAATATGAATTCTCGGTCCATTTTATGACACTCTAAAAATATTTATTTATCTTTTTAGTCCAAAGCAAAAAAAGTATTTATTCCATCACTTTGAAGAAATTTATTTCTTCCTTTCCATTATATACATATAAAAAATATTTCAATTTACTTACTAAGAGGGGGCATTTATGAGTGAAGATTAATTAAGGAAATTGAGGGGGAGATGGTCTTCACTATACTTATGTCCCATGATATTATTTAGCATTAAAATCATGATGAGTATTACGTGCTTGTTTGCTACTCTCCCATGTGCTACAATTTTTCATTGTCTTGGTTTAATTTTAAGCATGCATATCTTGTTTGGATTGAAGGGTGGGAAGGGAGATAAATATCTTCCCTCCCTTTCCTTTTTGGTATTTATAGATTAATATTGAGATTTTGCATTATTTATCTCGATGCAAGGAATTATAGGGGTGATGTAAGGAATAAGATGGGTGAATACTCTAAAAAATTGTTGTTTGAGTTTCAACACTCTCACTCATATTTGATAAAAAGATGACCTAGTGTAGTAAAAACAATGGGAGATGTGCTAGTTCATGGAGGTTAATAGAAGTATGGAATAGTCGAATTGGGGTGCGAAAAGCCCATCAGTGTGTGGTATTTGTGTGGTATTCTTAACTCTTTAATGGAAATGTTAGCAATAAGCATTAAAGAAAAGTTTAAAGAAAAGTCTAATTCAAGAGTAAGATAAGGATTTTCAAATTATTACATAATTGAAGAAAAATGGTAAACCTAAAATATGAGTTGAAGGTATTTATGCAATTACAAAAAAGTAAAAAATTGGAATTAGATTTTCATTTCGTATCTCTAGCCATTGCTTTGTATTTTCAATTCTACATATCCCAAACCTTTTAAAAAATTTAGTGATGAATAATATTTTATCATGTTATTTTATTTTATTAATAGGATAGTTTTTTTCTAATATTTAATACCTATCAAATTAGTTCGTATAGTTATTGAGTAGATATTTATATGATTTTTTTAATGAAGAATTCTATTATTTGTGAATTGAAATCGTCTTTTATGACAAATTCATTCAATTTAATTGTGACTCTCTTTTTAATATAAACAATTTTATTTAACTTATTATTGTACCTGCCGCTGCAGGTCACTACGCATCAGGTTTTCCTTGATTGTGACATTAATCCACCTTGATTAGACATATGTTTTCAAAAAAAAATTATTTTTTCCATGGTTCAACTATAATATTTATTATTGTTTATTTATTTTAATTATTTTAATTTGTTTTTGTGGCATTCTATTGGTTGAAAATTTCAACATGTTATTGCAAATTCCATAAATATTTGTGTAGGCCACGTGTGATGAAAGCTAAACTGTCCGAACTGTTAGAAATAAAAAATAACCTACGTATGTTATTGAAATCATTGTACGACGTGATCGACTTATAATTTATTTCAATTGCCTTAAGAATCACAATTTTGCTTGACAGCTTGAGTGATTTCTTGTCCTCTGCAAAGAGCAATACCTTCAGAATCTTAATAGATTTATTGTACCTTCTGTGAACATGGTTGTGGGGAGGAATATTACAATACCAACACCACGTCTAATATTTATTTAATTAACAATATATGGAATTATTTTTCCATTAATAAGTGAGGCAATACATAATGTATTAAATCCGACGAATACAATATACTACCCAATTAATTTAATAGGAAAATAACTCTATATAATGGTTTCCTGTCGTGGTGGGGTATTGTGGGACCCCTCTATATTAAAATAATTTCATATTTCACATTGAACGTTTTAACATCTTTTTTTATCAAAGATCTCGCTCCTTCTACTTATCCCCAAAGGAGAAATCCTTTTTGAAAACATTACCATAAATGTGGGTTTAAATAATCCATATAAATGTTGTGACCCAAACTTATTTCACCCAACATGTTTAACTCATAATTTACCTTATTCAAGGTCCGTTTTCCTTTATGGTGTAATCTTGACTCATCACTTTTCTATTAAAATACAATAGCATCTAAACCTTTCCTTATGAACCATGCTTCCAAACTTCATACTTTCGTAGATGTTATCGACCCAACCTTATGTTTCACAATATCATATAAGTCGGTTTCACCACATATAAACTTTCTTCATCGAAATGTTAATTAACCTTCAAGCATACGTTAATTCAAAGTTGGTTAAAACTCAACCCAGCACGTCCAAAAAACAAGACATCGGGGCCCACGGCGACTCAATACATACCGTTAAACTTTGGTTTATAATTTAAATGTCGACATAATATTTGCCTCGGACCCATAGCGACTATACAACGTGCCTTGGTTTATCTGTCTTGCATCGTGCAATCACGACCATCGTAGATCTGCATCAATATTTGATCGGACGGCATTCGCACATATCGCATTTTTTTTTCATCTGTGACTTAATGCTCAATTTTTACGCGATATGAGTGGGTTTTGAATACCACCCCTGGCTTACATGTCAAACACTGAAACACATCGCGTTTTTTGACAAATTTAAATACCACTTTTTGAAAGCCCGAGACCACTGGTATTCCATCTCTTGTTTTATTATTCATTCATGGTTCCGATTCAGTTCAGGGTTCCACTCCATCCACATCAGAGGTTCATTCAAACAGAGATTGACTCTCTACAGTACACCATTCTACTGCACCATTTCTTCATGCTTGACTATGCCTTCCGCTCCTTTAGCTCGGTTCTAACCCCATCTTCAATGCTGAGATTTCTCCAGGAATATAATTCCTCATCACACAGGTTTTAAAACAAACCTCTTCGCCTCAATTGCCTTCGACCATCCTTGAAAGGATCAACCCTCCTCGATCCTCTATTTTAACTAATGCCAGCACAATTTCAGAATAAAAATGGAAATCGATCCCAATTGGGATTTGCAAATCACACAATTAACATACATATATATATACCTTATATTATAAGGTTGGCCCTTTAAATAAATCACTTTACTTATAATTGGAAGCCTGTCCTTGCACGTTGTATCTACAGGTTAATGATCTGACTTCTGCCCTTTTTAATTAACTCTTCAAAGGTCTAACACACGATACAATGATCATAATATAATAGAACTCATTTGCCTACCCGACCCTATCACTTAACATTAACCCAATGGTTCGACAACTTAAATATATGCATAACACCTATAACATTCGGCCATGGTTATAATATCAACACAACAGTTATATTGTATAGTGGTTCACAGGCCCCACATGTCCATCATGTTAAATCAACACAAACCGCCGGTTCTTACCTCATTTTAATCGTCGTGCAACTGAATGCGCGATATCCGTCAGATCCCTTGGCCTCCAAATCGGACGGCACACAACGAAATCACGTTTTTCTACTCGCCTACCTTTAACACTTTAAAAAAATGCGATGAGGGTGGTATTGCCTCAACGACGTCGCCAAATCACACTGGATCGCGTTTTTTTTAAATGGTTTCACCTTCGGGCAAAAGTGGCGCGACGTGAGTTTTTTTGGGTTCACAAAATCACTCCCTGGTTTTGAACAGTGATCAATTGGACTTTCACCATGGTTAATGCCATTATTCGTAATAACTCCATCTTGTTAACCTCTAGGGTCAAGCCTCAATTAATAAACCTATATATGATAAAGATTAGATAATATCAATATATTAACATTATTAATTTAAGTTTAAATTGTAATAAATAAATAAAATATAAATATATTGATGAATTTGAAGATATCACATATTTATTATTTTACAAAAATGATAAGTTAAAAAAAATAAATTAAAAAAAAAACCAAAATTTAAATATCTTTAACTAAATCAAAGTTTCAAGTTATCAAGTCTATAATTTTGTTTTCTTTGTCAAATTTTATTTAACAATTACTTTAGCCAAATTTTGATGTAGCCTAAATATGTATTTTCCCTTTGGTAAATTAAATTCAGCACGCATTGCCATACATATATATATATATATATATATATATATATATATATATATATATATATATACCTTATATTATAAGGTTGGCCCTTTAAATAAATCGCTTTAGTTATAATTGAAAGCTCGTCCTTACACGTTGTATCTACAGGTTAATGATCCGACTTCTGCCCTTTTTTATTAACTCTTCAAAGGTCTAACACACGATACAATGATCATAATATAATAGAACCCATTCGTCTACCCGACCCTATCACTTAACATTAACCCAATGGTTCGACAAATTAAATATATGCATAGCACTTATAACATTCGTCCATGGTTATAACGTTAACACAACAATTATATTGTATAGTGGTTCATGGGCCCCACATGTCCATCGCGTTAAATCAATACAAACCATCGATTCTTACCTCAAGTTAATCACCGTGCAACTGAATGTACGATATCTGTCAGATCCCTTGGCCTCCAGATTGGACGGCACACAATGAAATCACGTTTTTCTACTCGCCTACCTTTAACACTTGAAAAAAATGCGATGAGAGCGGTATTGCCTCAACGACGTGGCGAAATCACACTGCATCGCGTTTTTTTAAATGGTTTCACCTACGGCCAAAGCCGGTGCAACGTGAGCTGTTTTGGGTTCACAAAGCCACTCCCAGGTTTTGAACAGTGCTCAACCGGACTTTCACCATGGTTAATGCCATTATTCGTAATAACTCTGGCTTGTTAATCTCTGGGGTCAAGCCTCAAATAATATCGTTCAATTAACAGTAACCCAAGTTAATTCCTTCAACGACAGGGTTTGCCAGCTTCGACAGGGCTTCAAAGCTCTTTAGGCAACCAAAGCATGACAAGGCTTCACTCTTATGGATCTTTGTTCGAACATAGAACTCAACGCCTTATACAAAGGCTTAATACCCTCGCTCAGTCTGAGAACCACTATAACCTCACTCTCAACCTCTTATAGGGGTTTTATATGAATATTACACATTCAAGTAATTCAATGCGAACCCGTGGTCAAACATAGACAGAGAGGGCTACAGGAGATTTAACACAGAATTTTTTTTTCTTCAAATTATACACAGAGTTTATAATTCAACAGAGTAATTCATTAGAGAATGTCAATAGCACATGCACAGTTAGACAATAGGGCTCCAATCTTATTCAATATTGATCCGATGTCAAGGATTCATTAAATAAAATGGACCTAACACTAAGGCCACGAGACCCACTATGCGAATAGCGCATATATGTTATAACATATGTATATGTTAAAACATATATTGTTTGAATATTAAAAACCTCACAAAATAGCAATGAAACGTTTATATTATGAAACCTTAATAAAAGACTTTTGTCGCGCGATGAACCATATGGAAATCAAATCCGCCCTATAAGCATTTTGGGTCTAGAATTCAACTTGACCAAATGAAACTTCCGATTGAGAGATTGCGATTGCACCAATCGCATCGGCAGAAAAACAAATTGCGATTAATACAATTGGAGGGCATAACTTAAAGTTGCAATTGCGATTTAAACAATCGCATCGCAAGTGTTCACTCAACCCAAATAAAATAAAAACACAATCCAATTCTATTTTACCATGTGTCTTATACTGACTGTTCTGTGGTGTGGGACCACTGGTCTTCAACCTATTCAAACTCTTACACATCAAACCAAAACATCTCTGTTTACAATATAAAAGGAAATTGCTCTGTTTTCTTTCAAAGGCTCTATTTTCAAATACGCTCTATGCAACACATGTGTCTTTCCTCCAGTGCCCTTTTGTTTTGATGTAATCAGTTTATCATATCCAACGTAGCCATTTAATGTTTTCAATGTATTGTTTTTTATATTTTCATCTCAATGTAACATATCCCTCCCATTATCCTTTCAATGTGTACTATAATACTCTTCCCTTCAATGCACTGTTATAATTTCCAATGCAATGTAATATCACCTCCTTTTCAATGCATTTATAATGTAGTGTGTTATCATCCTTTCCTTCAATGTATTTGTTATATATTGGCAACAAAATAAAGCATTCATTTATCTCCTACATCAACACATTGAATGCATTATCATATATACATTCAATGTTGTGTTGTTGTCTATCTATATACACGATACTGCAGTCTTGCATTCATAGGGCAGGGTTGATATGATGTCAAGCATTCATTAAATAAAATGGACCTAACACTAAGGCTATGACACCCACTATGCGAATAGTGCATATATGTTATAACATATGTATATGTTAAAACATATATTGTTCAAAGATTAAAAACCTCGCACAATAACAATAAAACGTTTATATTATGAAACCTTAATAAAAGACTTTCGTCGTGTGATGAACCATATGGAAATCAAATCCACACTATAATCATTTTGGGTCTGGAATTCAACTCAACCAAATAAAACTTCTGATTGAGCAATTGCGATAATACCAATCACATCGGCAAAAAAACAAATTGTGATTAATACAATTGGAGGGCATAACTTAAATTTGCGATTGCGATTTAAACAATCGCATCGCAAGTGTTCACTCGGTCCAAATAAAATAAAAACATGATCCAATTCTATTTTACCATGTGTCTTCTGCTGACTGTTTTGTTGTGTGGGACCACCGGTCTTCAACCTATTCGAACTGCCGCGCATCAAACCAAAACATCTCTGTTTACAATATAAAAGGAAATTGCTCTGTTTTCTTTCAAAGGATTTGTTTTCAAATATGCTCTATGCAACACATGTGTCTTTCCTCCAGTGCCCTTTTGTTTTGATGTAATCAATTTATCATATCCAACGTAGCCATTTAATGTTTTCAATGTATTGTTTAGTATATTTTCAGCTCAATGTAACATATCCCTCCCATTATCCTTTCAATGTGCACTATAATACTCTTCCCTTTAATGCACTGTTATAATTTCCAATGCAATGTAATATCACTTCCTTTTCAATTCATTTATAATTTAGTGCATTATCATCCTTTCCTTCAATGTATTCATTATTTATTGACAACAAAATAAAGCATTTGTTTATCTCCTACATCAACAAATTGCGTGCATTATCATATATACATTCAATGTTGTGTTGTTGTCTATCTATATACACGATATTGTAGTCTTGCATTCATAGCGCAAGGTTGATCCGATGTCAAGCATTCATTAAATAAAATGGACCTAACACTAAGAATACGGGACCCAGTATGTGAATAGCACATATATGTTATAACATATGTATATGTTAGAACATATATTGTTCAAAGATTAAAAACATCGCGCAATAACAATGAAACATTTATATCATGAAACCTTAATAAAATACTTTCGTCCCGCGATGAGCCATATGGAAATCAAATCTGCCCTATAACCATTTCGGGTCCGGAATTCAACTCGACCAAATGAAACTTCCGATTGAGCGATTGCGATTGCACCAATTGCATCGGCAAAAAAAAAAATGCGATTAATGCAATCGGAGGGCATAAATTAAAGTTGTGATTGCGATTTAAACAATCGCATCACAAGTGTTCACTCGGCCCAAATAAAATAAAAACGCAATCCAATTCTATTTTGCCACGTGTCTTCTGCTGACTGTTCTCTGGTGTGGGACCACCGGTCTTCAAGCTATTCAAACTTCCGCACATCAAACCAAAACATCTATGTTTACAACATAAAAATAAATTGCTTTGTTTTCTTTCAAAGGCTCTATTTTCAAATATGCTCTGTTCTGAATGTAATATGGTTGAGACCATAGGGAATAGAGGTAAGGTTATAAGGCCATGGGTCATTATATAAAGACTTTTATCATAATTCGAGATGAATAAATTAAGTTATGTTTGTACCATATATTGTACAGTCACAAAGGAACCTGACTCTCGAGGAACTTGACATCAATGGTGAACTTCTCTAGACTGACCCACAGTCATATATAACATTAGCAAGTACAAATCAGCCACATGCTAATAAGAACGTCATAAATAAAATTGTGATGCATGAAGATTTTATTACTTGTATCATCGTCTCTGTCTATTTGGACAAATAAATTAATTTATATTTTAATTTTATTAATTATACATAGAATCATTATCAACAATAAGGTTTTTGGCATCGAATATCGAATTTATGATATTAATTATGCAAGTACAGAACTAAGTTGGAGGATCTAGTCGATGTTGCAAACACCCCATGTATATCTCTTGGTATTAACAACCATTAATTTAAAATTAAATGGCATAAAATTATGGGACTTGTGTGAGTTTCTACTTTGCAGTTGTTATTTTTCTTGAACCTCTGTCAATTTTATTTCTGCTCTTTAGATTTTCTGTTGTTGACTGTCGAAATTGTTGTATTCTGCCCAAGACATCTGCAAGTGGATTTAGTGTGGCACTCGACACTCTGCAAGTAAGATTTTGCAAGTCAGGCTGGAACTGTGCGCCTCCGGTTGGAAGGTCTACCAAGGATAATTTCTCTTACTCTTTCAGGTAATTCCACATATTAAATTCCCTTTCTTGGTTTGATTCTGAGTGCAAAATGGATGACATTCTACTTGCAATTTACATATTATGGACTCTATTTTTAAATGATATCCGATAAAATATTAATCATGGAACTCATGGGCTCTTGATTTGGGCGATATTGCCCTTGAATGGGAAATTCCATTCGAATTTGATAAAGTTGTTGCATTCTACAAATCTCGTTTCTTTTTAACAAATTCATGAAGTTTCTAGAAGTACTTCTCAAGAATATATGGTTCAAAGAAAACATAGAAAGAAAAATTTTGTTGGGTCCCTAGCATGAGAATACCATTTGTATCAGGCTCGGAGGATTCAAAATCATTTCCCTTGGAACGATTATCTTCACTAAAGCCCCATTCATTGAAAAATGTAGATTATTATGATCGTCATTTTCTGAATCCAATCCCACTTCATTTCTAGTTTCAGCATTACCAGATCAAAAGCTATGCTCTTCTTCATAAAACAACATATTAACACCATTATTATCATTTCTATCTAAAAAACCTTCGACGTTCACTTTATGATGCAAAATTCGAAGGCCTTTATTGCATGGTTACGTGGTTTTTGCATTCCATGGCCAATGAAGAAGTTGCTAGACGTTAAATAACATCCAAAGGTGTGCAGAGTCGAAAAAAATGTTAAATGTCATGACAACAGGAGAGAGAAAGGAAACAGAACCCGCCAAGTAGCAGAACAACATTTCCTCCTGACTGGACTGTTAGAGTACATGAGATGAAGTCATTTGTGACTAATTTAATTACGGTCGTTGCTCACAAGACAGGGCCAAAAACAAAAATATATGAAATAAATTAAAGTTCAGGCTATTTTATAGTTATCGGTATCCTCCAAGAAATTATTGGGTCGTGTACATATTATGAAGGCAATAAAATTCAAGCACCTGAGTTGAATGTTAGTCAGAATTAATCTTTAAATAATTGCTTCCAGAAGACAAGGCACCCAATAAAATTCATGGGTTTAATTGATCAAGTAAAAGCAACACTAGGAATTGTCAAAACAGAAGTAGCTAATAGAACAGATGCAAAGGCAAGGGTAGTTAAGACAGGGCCAGAAACAAAACTCTATGAATAAATTAAAGTTCAGGCTGTTTTTTAGTTATCGGTATCCTCCAAGAAATTATTGGGTCATGTGCATATTATGAAGGCGAGAAAATTCAAGCACCTCAGTTGAAAGTTAGTCAGAATTAATCTTTAAACAATTGCTTCTAGAACACAAGGCACCCAATAAAAGTCATTGGTTTAATTGATCAAGTAAAAGTAGCACTAGGAGTAGTCAAAATAGAAGTAGCAAATAGAACAGATGCAAAGGCAAGGGTATTTTATAGCTTATGTAGTTATAGCTTACTGAAAATAGTAGTTCTTACACTATAGCCTAGATATTTATAGTAGATTAGAGCAGCTACCCAAATAGTCACGTTAGTCTTATTGCTATGGACCTATGGTGGTGGTAGTCTTAGTCCCATGCCCTAAGTTATTATTATAGGATCTTAAAATCGAAAATCTAGCATTTTGTATAGTTTACCTATATATTTTGATTGTGATTGACAAAAAAATAATAATAAATTAGACTTGTTGTTTATTTTTTGTTTTTTATAAAAAAATAATTGATAGTAGATTAATCTTTTTGAGAATAATTATAGGGTGATATAATATAGAATTGCGATACTAAAAAAAACATTTAATTAATTAAAATGGTCCACAGGTTACCATAATTTGTTTATTCAAATAATTTCTCTCAACTACCCAATTGGATGGCTAAAATATTTTTTTTCTTGATGTCTACGTTTCAGCTTCCAGTATTGCTCTTATTCTTCAACCAGTTGATTTCTTTGGATAGTTAAATTGTTGTTTTTTCTTGATGTTTTAACAAATTTAGGCACCACTTGCTGCATTGAGTGGAATCTATCAATTTGGAACGATGGAATGTAGTGCCATGAAACTTTCAAAGATGCTACAACAACTAATAGGAGAAGAAGACACCGCTAATACCAAAATAGATTGTAGAAATAAAGCAATGGAGAAAACAAGTGCTGGATACTTCACATGTAGACCTTGTAAAAAGTGGTTTAGCTACAGCTTCAAATGGTGCAAATGTTGTTATTGTATGCAACACATTTGTTAATATGCACAAAATAATAAGTGGTTGTCAAAGATCAACATGAAGGAAAGCAAAGAAGAAAAAAAATCGTGAATACTTTAAATGTAGACGTCATACCAGGTCGTATAGATACGACTTAAGATGGTCCAAATGTTGTTGTTGTATACACCATCATTGTTAATGTACATAGGACAATGAATAGTTGTTAGCAATCATCATACAACACATTTATTCGTCATTCAAATGAATATTTTGTCTTATCAGAAAAGGTGATGTAACCACCAAATTTTCCAAATATAATGCTAAAATTAGTACATATTATGTTGACCTATCTTGCCCAATGCTTGCTACATTGACTTGCAAGTACATGCTTTGGTGCAATAAAGTTGGGGCTTTCATAAGGGATGAATGCTTTGTTATAACTAAGTCGATTCTCACATTTAGCTTTTTGTATCAAGCATGTTGTTGCCTTGCAGATGCCATTATGCTACAGTCCATATGTGATTGTACATACATACTCGTAATTACAAGTATGTTGTTTATAACTAGCAAGATTAATCTTACTAATCAAGACACATATAATCTGTATTTCATTATTTCTATTGTACACAAAATTCAATCATTTCTAGAATACATAGCTTCTATGTGAGATTCATGTCTTCAGAGACAATAATCAAACATGTGAGATGCATGTTGTTTGTTTTGCAGTGATACTTTTAAAATACAGAGAGATGCAAAATAGGAGCTAGTTACTTGCAACTTTGCTTTCCTTATTTTACTGTTTTGAAATCAAACATACAATATAAAAGTAAAATTAGTGTTTTGTGCTAGTAAACATTATCATAGACATATATTCAATAAAGAAAAAAATATTATAGAACCTTCTCTCATCTTTGAGAAAAAAAAATCTAACATACATAGTATTTAGTAAACAAATCATCATACGAATCTGAAGAATAAATACATACAAAAAATGGTTGACATCATAGACATTGAAAACTACCATTCAAGAAAAAAACATCGCATAGATGCTAATTTTGATATCGTTTTAATGAAGCATAATCTCTTCAGACTATAGCAATTTGCATATACTCTTGGAGATTGTTTGTTCAATGCATTTGAAGTGCTTCTGCACTTTCGTTACTCATACATTGAACTACGCAATGGAATAATAGACCATTTTCTCAATTGTCTACAATGCAATGACACAGAGGCAAAAGAATCATACCAATATGAAATAGATCCTGTCATGTTATATCAACTTCATGGAATTCACGATGTTGACACATACCTTCATAAAATGCGTTTTTCTGCTTCTAATAGAGATTTCCAATCTGAAAGAGGCCTATGGGGAGACACATTTTGCATACGATGGCTATCAAAGTGGTTGAACAAACCAATTGGAGTCTGGTCACTAACAATGAAAATAAGGTATTTGTTCTTCAACCATGATCTAGATACAATTCCACTAAACATTTTGTTTCATGATACAGATCCTATTAGTGGACATTTTGAACCTCTATTACACAAAAGATTACCTAGATGCAACTTTGTACCAAATTATTCGTTGTCGCCTCTTTGAAAATATCTTGAAAACCATTATGAATCCATTGTTCATGAAATGAAAATTCATGGATTGCACATAGCAAAAAAAGCTATGTTGAAATGTGCCAATAGCATGTTCAGTGCCATTTGTCATTTAATAGCACCTAAATTTGATGAAAAGCCTTCCAGACTCTACATTGTCCAATCTTTTTGCAATGCACTGATGGGTAGGAATGAAGATGCATTAAATTGTATAGAAAAACACTTAACAAATGAAACTATACAAAGTCAAAAAATGGTTGTAGGCTGGCAACAATACCTAATTAATATGGCAATGCCATATGAAAAAGGAGGAGTTGAGGGAACATCATTTTTCTTCCAATGGAGATCGATCATATTCAATGTAAACATACAAATATGGTCATTTACCGGTAAAACCATTGTCAGTTAATACCCATCAAAAACAAATTTCAATCAAATGTACAACATATTATCATTCGAAACAAGTACATCACACATTCATTATGAACCACTACTATCAAATCAAAATACAAATCAGTGCAATTTGCAACACAGAATAGTATAAATGCATGAAAAAACCAAGAATAGAATAAACTTGTGCAAATTGAAACAGATGATACGTACAAATAACCCAAATAAAATTGGAGAAAATAGAAATAAAATAGCGAATAAAAGTTTTTCATCGTGAAAAAGTACACCCATAGAAATTTACAAACAAAAAATTGAAGACACACCAAAAACCAAATGTCCAATATGTAAGACATTGCAATTTCGAATGAACATCTCAAGCATTGGACTGGAATTAGAAAAAACGTACATAAACATATCTGGAAAACAAAAGACATTGTGTTTAAATATCATTTGTAGATCTTGCAAAACAACACTTGCCAATGCAAAGTTTCCTCGCTTTGCAACACCTGAAAAAATAAGATGTAATAAGCCATTGCAAACTGTAACAACCTTTTCAGAGCTTGAGGAAAGACTTGTCGCATTAAGAATTCATTTTGCACAAATAAGACAATGTGGCAACAAGCGATCACAAATGGGCTTAACTGGTTCAATAATCAATGTACCTGTCTAGATGGACATTGTCCAAAAAGCATTGCCACAATTCATAAACAACACAATGGCAATTTCTATCATTAAAACGACGACTAGAATACAAGAATTCATATCAAACAGGAAAAGTGTGTGTGCATACTATCATGAGAGCACTTAAAGAACTATGTTCTTGAAATTTATATAAAGTTGAAAACATTTCCATTAATAGCAATTGGAATCATATGCTTGAATTGAACAATAAATATAATACATCCGAGGATGAGAAAATTGATAGCAAAAGTGAAACGGATAGCATTTCAAAAAGTGAAAGACCAACTAAAACCTTAGTACATGGATTGATAGCTTCACAACGAATTCGTGATTTACAAGACAAGACCATTGAAATAGCACCAGCTAAGGGACAATGACCACTTGGGATATTCAAAGACAAACATGTAGAAGAAATGAGTTTCCCAACACTATTCTTTGGAGATCCACGTCACAATGATATAGTGCAAAGATTTCGTTACCAAGAAATAGTAAAGTGGGAACTAATGCATTGCAGTGGTCACTTTTCCTATCACATCACAAATTTTGTCTTCAAGACAATGCGAATAATCATTGAAAAGGTCATGTCATGCGTTTCAGTATGAATAAGGAAAGGAAAACTACAAGGAAGAAAATTGTTAGCAAAAGATGTTAAGTACATGCCCAACTTAGAAAAGTTACTAAAAAGTGAGATTGGAGACATAGATTTCAAACACATAATAATTTCTCTTGATTACCAGCAACAAATGCAAAAACATATATTTGCAATGATACGACAATCAGGTCCTCCAACTTTCTTTGTTACATTTACAAGTGCAGAGCATCGTTGGAGTCCACTAGTAGAAACTCTTACTAAATTGCATAGCAATAGAAATAAAAGAAACACATTGAAACAATTGAGGAATACAACATTGATTATCTTGTCAGAAAGGACCCAGTAACATGTACACATTACTATAGACATAAGACAAATGCACTGAAGCAATTGATCTATCAAGATATATATTTTTTGGCAAAATATTAGATTACTACTTTGTAACTGAGTTCCAAAATAGAGGTAGTGCACATGAACATGATCTTATGTGGATAGAAAATGCTCCAGTATATGGAATTAATAGTAACTTAGAAATTGAAAACTTCTTGGACAACTATATAACTTGTAGCACAGATCACCTTGATCCAGAACTCGCAAATATACATGAACATCATCATACCAAAAGCTGTAAAAAAAGAAAAGCATCGCATTGTAGATACAAATTTCCAATGCCACCAATGAAAAGAACAAGGATTCTTGAACCAATTACTTCGCTAGATGGCTCAATAAATGAAAAATTTTTGTCCTTGCAAAGCACCTTAGAACAAAAACACTATGACAAATCAAGTAGTCATGAAAATTTCTTAGATGAATTGCACTTAATAGAAACTGATTACATCGAATTAATACAAAGTACATTAACACAACCAATGGTATTCTTGCAACGAAAACCATCAGAAATATGGAATAATAGCTTTGCATTCAATATGCCACACCTATGGAATGCAAATACAGATGCTCAATATGTTCTAAATGCATATGCTACAGCTTCATATTGCAATTCATATATGACCAAAGTTGACAGATCTATGGCAAATGCATTCAAAAGGATACGACAAGAACATGAAAAGAGCAAAATCGATGCTATTCAAATGATACGATTTCTAGGGAATGCCTTTCTTAACCTTCAAAAAATTTCAGCTCAACAAGCAGTCCACATAGCTCTCTCCCTGCCATTGAATCATAGTTCAAGAGAATGCAACTTTATAAACACAACACCAACAAATGAACGCACATTTATACTTAAACCAATCACTCTTCTGAAACAAATTCCTTACAACTCTGAAGATGTTATGTGCAGTTCTATAATTGATTACTATATAAATAGGCCTAATGCTATTAAGCATGTATGTTTAGCTAAATTTGTATCAATGTATAGGAAATATGGCACACCAATATCAAAAAGGAAAAAATAAAAATTAATTTGATTCATCAAATACAAAAAACACATTGACTATGAAAACTATTACAGAGAAAAACTTTTGCTATATGTTCCATTCGAAAACAATGAAGATGCACTAAAGCAAGACTTCCCGACATGGAAGAGTGCATACATATTGCATAAAAACACAATAAAGAACAATGAAACTAAGTTCACATACAACATGAACAAGAAATGGGGTGATTTGGAAGAAGCAATTCAAGAAATTGATAACAACATTGCAACTTCTAATCATACAATAGAAAAACCTCAAATATCCAATGATGTTACTGAGAAGTACGACTTGGCTAAAGATTTGCAATTTCCTCAATGCGATGACAAAAAAAGACATCTTAACATTGGTTTTCAATTTACAGAACATCCATTTATGCTTAGAAATGAAGAATACTACAAGATTAGAAGAATGCTTAATAGAGAACAACAAGCAATTCCCAAAGACATTGCAATGAAAAAATGAAAGAACATAGACAAACCACTCTACTTATTTTTGACTGGAGGAGATGGTAATGGAAAAACATTCATAGCAAAAGCAATATTTCAAATGATCATGTGCATTTACAATGAACATTACAATACATACCCTTTGAAACCAAAGGGTTTGATATTAGCATATACAGGTAAAGCTACATATAATGCAGGTGGAGTGACAATTCATTCTGCATTGCTAATGCCTTTCAACAAATCTAGTTTTATTCCACTTAGCAATGATGTATTAGACAACTTAACACAACTGTACGAAGAATTAAGGGTCGTTCTCATTGATGAAGTATCTTTGATTGGAAGTTGTTTTCTATATCAAATTGATGATCGACTAAGAAACATTAAGCATAATCAAACGAGATACTTTGGAAACATTGATATCATATTTTGTGGCAACTTGTACCAAGCACAATCTATACAATATTCACTAATATTTGAACAACCTACAATAAGAAGGCAACCAATAATGTATGAATTTTGGCAAGAACATGTAAAGTACTATCAATTTCACATTGCAATGCATCAAACAAATGAAATATTAATTACCATTTTGAATAGGATGCGTATAAATAATCAAACAGAAGATGATTTGAGTTACCTGAATAGAAATTGTATTCGAAATGCTCCTAATGATCCTACTTTCCCCTATCTATTTTTGAGGAATAGAGATGTAGCCTTACATAACAACAAAATGTTGTATGTTGTTCCTGGTGATGAAATTGTAATTGATGCAATTTATTACGAAGAAGAAAACCATGGAAACATACCATCTCATGCACACATAGCAACATTGCCTTCACAAATTGTCCTAAAACTTAACATGCTAGTTGAAATATATGTAGGAAAATATGACTTACAAGACGGTCTAGTCAATGGTACAGATGGTATCATTAAAGCATATCTAAAATTAGACAAATTTGATGTAATATGGATCAAATTATATGATGAACGTGTTGGCCGTCGACAAGCACATAAATTTTCTTTTCTATATAGCGAAGAAATTTGTAGCGATTGGACTCCCATACTGTGCACGACAAAGCCATTTTCTGTATTAGCAAAAACAGGCAACTTGAAAATCAGAAAACAATTTTCAATCCAACTAGCATGTGCACGTACAATACATAGATCACAATTCTTAACACTAGACAATCTTGCATTTGATCCTTTAGGAATACGATGCCATGGATTAGTATATACAGCTTTCTCTCGTGTGAAAAACATAGAATCATTGTATTTGCTTAGTCCACTTAAGAAACAAAACTTCCGAATTCAACACAAAATTCATGTTGAAATGGAACGTTTACAAAGAAACACAAAGTAGCAACCAGACTATAATTATTCGTTATTAGAAACAAAAGCATACATTTCAATTCTTTCTCTAAACACTGGCAATTTACAAATACATATTGATGATTTGTTAAATGACTATGATCTAATGCAATCTGACATCCTATGTTTACAAGAAACACATTTGAAAGATCCAATGCTACTAAAAAGACTTGAAACATTCAATTGCATATCAAATTATAGTAAACATGGTTTGCTAATTTGTATGAAAAAGCATATAAAGATCTTGAAACATATTCATTTTGAAGAAAAAAACGTTGAAGCTACACTAGCAAATATGATTTTTCATGACATGGATATTATAGTTCTCAATATCTACGTTGCACCATATGAAACATTGAACGAAACATTGCACCTTCTTTCAAAATAATTATGCAACATACATTCAAATCAAACAATAGAAATTGTCAGCGATTTCAACATCAATATCCTTGGAAGAAACAACAAAACAAACAAGCTAAGATCGTATATGCACAATTACAACCTTCATTTTATTTTAGAGACAAATAACAATCAACAAATATCAATCATTGATCACATATGGTCAAACATAACTTGTAGCTATAAGACTTTCAGGTTAGATACATATTGGACCGACCATGATACTATTTGTCTCATCATCGAAGACAAAAATGCAACAGAAACATAGTGAAAATGAAACCAGTCTAATGC
Organism: Pinus albicaulis; assembly: GCA_034641835.2. Classification (NCBI taxonomy): domain Eukaryota; kingdom Viridiplantae; phylum Streptophyta; class Pinopsida; order Pinales; family Pinaceae; genus Pinus; species Pinus albicaulis. Next base: position 883,125,907 of record CM076569.1, on the reverse strand, counting down.
TTTTTCTAGTCAATATTGTCACACTTGCCTACTCATGTCCTTATTATACAAATGAAATCAATAGTGAGTATTATTACCAAAGATACCTTTAATTTGTTTCTGAATAAGTTTTTGAAAGTTGCATTATAGCCTTTTAACAATGTCACAAATAACAAATAAGCTTCAATAAAAATAAAACATTTACTTCTTCCAACACAGTTCAATAAATATTACTAAAAAACATTTACTTCTTCTAACACATGGAATTGCTTATTTTTACATAACACTACTATGACTTTGACTTCTAATTGTATGTCTTGCAGATTTATATTGCTTTATACAATGAGTCAAACATGTAAAGACAAATCACAAAAACAAACAAACACATCCAGGTTTGCTTACTACACTCAACTTACTTACTCTTCAATGCATATGTATAGACATATCTCTATGTTTAACTGTTTATTTCTTTCTACGAAACTATTGCAAGACCTATTCTTATATTTCTAGCACTGACTTCCATAGGACTGTTGTTCATATAGAATTATACTATGTATCCATGATTTAACTCTCAAGCATCACAGAATTCATTTTAATCCTTGAATTTTTCTTTCAATCCATTGTAATATTTTCATGCACACATGACACACCCTCCATTACAAATTGTAGACTATATATAACCATTTTGGAGTTATCTAACAATAAACACTACAGAGTGCTGAACCTTATTCTCTATGATATTTTAGGACTACCATATAATTTGTTTCCCTTTTCTTCATCTCAATAATGTTCCATGCTTAAAGTTGAAAATCATCATCAACTTCTTATTTGCATCAGAACTGTTACATGCATAATTCTATCAACCCCAACGTTCTTCTTCTTCTTTTCCTCTCAACCTTTAATTCCTTTTCCTCATCCTTTCTGTAGAAACTTCTCAAGCTTCCTCTTCATTTCACATTTGAGCCTTATTTCACTAACATCTCCTCCAATTTCCCATGTTGCTTGTTGTCAATCTCTAAATTGTAATAGAGATAATATCAAATAGAAATTAAATTCTTTCCAAAATTATAACTCTATTTCAGTTACATCAAACTCAATTATTTCATAATCCATATGCATCTTAAATCACATTGTACAATTTGAAGAAAATGTTTCCAATCTTATTGTTATTTCCCTTAATATTCCTTGTTATCTTTGTAATTTTATCTATATGATTTTTTTGTTGGTTTCGTTTGTTTATGGTGTTTCTATTTTATTTTTGGTTGGGTGGTACAACGAGCTCAAACGAGATATATCTTGATCGACATATTTATTATGTAAATTCCCAACCACCCATAATAATTAACACCATTTGAAAGCGAGCTTGATCAACAAACACATCCAGGTTTGCTTATTACCCCCAACTTACTTACTCTTCGATGCATATGTATCAATAATGTTCGATGCTTAAACTTGTCAATCATCATCAACTGTTTATTTGCATGAGAACTGTTACATGCATACTTCTATCAACCCCAACCTTCTTCTTCTTCTTTTTCTCTCAACCTTTATTTCCGTTTCCTCATCCTTTATCTACAAACTTATCAAGCTTCCTCTTCATTTGAAATTTGAGCCCTTTTTCACTAACATCTCCTCCAATTTCCCATGTTGCTTGTTGTCAATCTCTAAATTGTAATAGAAATAATACCAAATAGAAATTAAATTCTTTCCAAAATTATAACTCTATTTCAGTTATATCAAACTCAATTATTTTATAATCCATATGCATTTTAATTCACATTGTACAATTTGAGGAGAATGTTTCCAATCTTATTGTTATTTCCCTTAATATCCCTTGTTGTATCTGTAATTTTATCTATATGATTTTTTTTTGGTTTCTTTTGTGTTATGGTGTTTCTATGTTCCACTATGCCTTGTCCGATGATTCTACTTCCAATTTCCTGCATTCGTTCCAAATCAAACACGCTCAATTTCAAATCTGACTTCCATAAAAAAAACAAATCAACTAAAATATTCTACCGTGCGCTTCTATGGAACGTTTTTCCTTTTTCAATTCATCAAGTCAGTTATCACACAGGTTCAACACTGTGAATTGAAAATCGGTTCCAATTTTATGCGATAGTTACTAAGAATCGAGATTAATTCTCATCGATCCCCTTTCAAGTCTTTTGAATCACAACAACAAAGTCTTTTTTGTTGTTGCGATTAAGTGTCTTGTTGATATACGAGATTGCGATGCAATCGCAATCGCAAGTCGCATATGTTACCACCGCTTTTTTTTATGCCACCGTTCAAATGTTGCGATGTGATTGGCGTGATTGCGTAATCGCAATCGCAAATATTTTAATCTCCCTCCGCTCAAGCCAAGCTCCACAGGAGTAGTCGTCCCATAGACCATGCGGCAGCAATGTATTAAATCACAACTTTTATTATTATGGCCCGATTATATTGTTAAGATTTGGACCCGAACTCTTCTATAAGGTGGATTTTATTTTTTATGGCGCATCCAAATGGACCCGTACCGAAACCCAAATCCAAACACGATGTGATTTTATCCACACAATTTGATAAATCATCGTGCGCACATTCAACTATAGCACAATTGATGTATACCTCAATTAAGCTCCTAATTGCCCTGATTGAATTCCTCTTATTTTGATTTGTAATTTAATTCATGCATATATTACTAATTACGGATTGAATTCCTGATTAGTATTATTGAGTCAATATTTATCAATTTTTTCATGCCAATTAGTAGTACTTGAACTTGCATGCATCTGTATCACATGCATTTACATGTTTCTATAGTACTAGACTTGAATCATTTTCTCTCTTAGGCACAAAAATTTTAATATTTTCAACTCATATCAGTATATATCTCTGTTGCACTAATAGAGTTTTCTGAGTTTAATATTGTATAATTTATAAGTTTTCCATTATCGAAGTTTTTAAATGCAATTAATCTTTCTTTGAGTAACTAATACTTGGTTTCCACTACAATATAGAATAAGCTTATACTTTTATTTTTATTTTTAGTTGTTAAAATTTACCAGACACTTTGTCATTGTGTTCAAGCACATCGTTCAATGATGTTGCATATTTTTCATCTCGTAACCTCTGGATAACAAGCTACAATAGACAAGCAACAACAAACATCGGGTGCAATTGAATCAGACAAATAAGTAAATTTGAAACAAATTTTTATAGGTACCATTGACATAGCATTTATATTTATCACCAATGTATTTTACTTTTAACTGTCTCTTTAGCCACATCAACATCATCAATACACAGATCGAAAGCACCATATTTATTCCCAGTTACAATTGAAGAACTAAACATTTGCAAAACTGGAAAAATGTTCAATGGAGATGTTGTGGTTATTTATAGCACATACCTTGATGAATTCCACAAAGCACGAAAAATACTATGTGCAGATTTGACAGATGCTGAAGGAATCATGACAATCACATTGTCCATACCAACTGAGCTCATTGAAGAACATTAACAAAAAATATCACCAGGAAAAGCAATATCTATTACAAATTTTAAATTTCTTCCTATAAAAAATTATGACCGTGGTGATTGTGATTGGATTCTGCTGCTAACTGAACTAAGCACCGTACAGAACATACCACCAATTTGAAAATATTACAAATTCATTCCAGATACAACAGTAAAACACCTTACAACAAATACAGAAACATATCCAATTGGAACAATTGATGCTGTTGTGACAGCTGCACGGAAAATTGGTTTGCAATATACATTGCAAATTAAAGATGGAAATTTTGATGACAATAGAGCAACGGTAACATAAATTACTTTGCAATGTTTTTATATTGCTAGTTCCATCCTACATTTCAATTCCCTTTGAAAAAAAAAATAACCTTCTGTCTTCTATTGCAGTTGCAGTTATTTGAAACATTTTCACCACTCTACAGTGAAATTGAACAAGAATTGAAAAAATGCCATTTTCCAATTATGTTATTAAAAAACATAACAAACAGGAAAGAACTCAAGGACAAAACACTTCGAACAACGCAAGCTACATTCATCAAAAAATTGAATGCAGAAGCAGCAGAAGAACTTAGAAAATTGAACCCTCTAACATTCTCTGTAAGTACAAATGAAACAATACCTCTACTTCTCAATATGCAATTGTTTCTTCATCTCTTTCTATTTTGAAATTTACTACTTGTCCTCCTTTATGAACAGATAAAAGGAAGATTGAAAACTGCAAGCATTTATTCTATGCCATTTGAACCAGTTTGTCTTGGATGAAATTCACCAATACCAACCTCTACAATGATAGAGGAGACAACAGTTAATTTCCTTAAGTGCAATAAAAAATAATCCTTTTCCTATTCACAGCGTCTTAATTGCATAATCAAGTCTAACAACACCAACTTGAAATGTTGCATCCAAAACAAATTGCTCTTGAAATAGTTACTTCCCAACCTAGCACGAATGTCTTTTCAAGACTATGTTCGAAAGAAACAAGCAACCATGTATATGCTACGTGATTTCAAAATAAATGGTACATTTACAATCAACGAAGATAACGAGATCCAATCTGTTGACAACAACAAAAGCCCTACCAAACATAGGTATTCTTGTAATTATTCTTCATCTTTCAAGCAAAAATCAGATATATGCACTTTAAATTATGCTATCCAAAATAGCAAGATTTGTACTAATTTTTCCCTCTTCTTTGCAGCCCCAGCACTTCTACAAACATTGGCTACAACAAGAACACATAGTAATCCAGAAGTGAGTCCAAAGCTCTTCTCAATTTTTGTACAAGATTTTACTGCTCAGATCCTCCTCTCTCAAAGTGCAGCATGTCTGCAACATTTTGCTAGAACAAGAAAGTTTTCACAGAACAATTAGGAACAAAAATCACTAGTTATATTTATAGTCTTTCTTCTACCTATTTGCAGATACTTTCAAACTTAATATATGTATATTTAAGAAATATAGCTTTTCCATTAGGCCTTTACAAATATTTTTCAGATTTTATACATATATGTTTAATGAATAGAACATGTCTTTACAATCTGACATTATATATATAAATATTATAAATCAATTTAAAAATCTCCTAAATGTATTTATAATGCCAATAGCATCAATTTTCTTATATAGGAATTGATTTAACTATTGTCGAATTAGATCTAACTTGCCTTGGCTATGATGTTATTTTACAATTATTTATTTATTGATTTTTTTAACATTATCTCTTTAACACACTTGAAATTCATTGTGGAAATAGGCATGCAGTTTAGTAAAAATCTCAATTCAATCTCAAATCACAGATTGTTGTGTAGCTTCCTGCCGTCAGCTACTATCTACCCTGTTTGGCATCTATGCTTCTATTTAATTAATAACTGACTTGCATATCAGATCAAAATTTGTTAAATAACATTTGTTAATTATATGTTGATTGAAGTTTACTAAGTTGATGTCCAGTACTTGCATTGTATAAATTGTTACTTGCATTGTAACATTACTATATTTAAACTAAGCAGCAGGTAATAACTACCTTATAACCTTGTTTTAAATGTTTTAATATATTATTATAATTTAATTTTTATTTAATTTATTTCATTGTTATCATAAAATACAATATTTTTTTAATAATGGAGTGCGTGCTGGTTAAGAGTCATATTTTGAAATTTTGATAAACACCAATGACATGCTAGCAATGGCATCATTAAAAGAATCAATAAACTGAAAGGGTGGGAAAGATTTGTGAACCAATGAAGGTGAAAGCGTATGAAAGTGGACATAACGTCTTGAATTGATTATGAAAGGTTCACTCTCTATGCATATCATAATCCTCTATTACCTACCCACAATATATTGGGCAGCCGTGCCTTTTAGTATACTATGATTCCCATAACAACAAAATAGTTGGAGAGAAAGGCAGAACTTACAACTCTTATCTTGCTCTTATTCGGTTGGCTCATATTGAATACATCGTGAGCCCCAACGTAAAGCATGCACATATTCATAAAGTGGCCTTTCCATAGTTATTTTCATTATATTGATGACAATAAAAGACAAATGCCTTTTATGCCTTTTGTCTCTTCCTTGAACTAGTGTGATGTTGAAATCTATTTGAAACATTATTCAAACACATATTCATAAAGTATTCTTTCCCAAACAAGATGAAACATTCTTAAACAAGATAAAATAGATATTTTTATATCTTTAGCTTTTATAAGTATAATGTTGAAATCTATTTGAAACATTATTCAAACACATATTCATAAAGTATTCTTTCCCAAACAAGATGAAACATTCTTAAACAAGATAAAATAGATATTTTTATATCTTTAGCTTTTATAAGTATAATAAAACAATGAGAACCAAACATACAATGAGGTTACAAATTAAGATATATGACCATGGAGATCAATAAAAAAATAAAATAGATATTTTTATCTATTTTAATAAATATATATTAAAACAACAATGAGAACGAAACATATTCTCCCTTAAACAATAAGGTTACAAATTAAGTCATATCATCATGGAGATGAATAAAAGATAACTTTAGAGTAATATAAACTAAGATATATCATCATGTCTTTTTGTGGAGATTAATAAAATGTAACTTTTAAAAGTGCTTTGATGTGCTTCAACGTTATAGGTGATTTTTAAAAGTGCTTTGATATCTCATCATGTATGAAGATATTTGATTTTGATTTGAGACCTCTCGTAACGTAACGTAACGGTGCTTACTTATATATATATATATATATATATATATATATATATATATATATATAAGAGAATGGTAAAGCCTACGCAAAGAATCAAAGTGTGTGTATATTTTTTTTAAATGGAGGTATGCCCTTATGATTAAATATTTGTTCATTTCCTGTATAAAAATATTATGTTACTCAAGGTCCTCGGAATTCAGTGATACGTATCTTGCATGAGTTGTGAGTGATACGTATTGTACAAGCAATAAAAAATTTTTGCTTCTAATTGTACAAACTGTTCTAAAAGCAAGGTAACATGAGACCAATCCTTTTAAATTTAAATTAAACTTCATGTAAGCACCTGTTTTTGAGTGTTTTTTTCATTCATAAAAACAAATAAGAATTATAATGTGGTAAAAGGGAATTTTGTCCTTGAAGCTTGCAATGAATCTTAGCAATCATGTTATCATCGCTTTGCTTTTGAACTCCATGGGCCGAGGTTGGGAGGGCCCTTCCAACTCCCCTTTTCTTTCACCTCTAGGTTTTTGAAAATTTCATCTTTTCTTTTTTCTCATTATAACGATAGATATGAAAATCTGGTCGTTTCCTTTTTGTCGGTAATATTTCTTCATGAAATCAGCTCTAATTAGATTGGTAAAGAAACAAGGATGGCAGGCAATGGTAATCCCTGCCTATTAAGGCTAGTAGACTGTACCATACTTGCCTATTAAGGCTAGTAGACTGTACCATACTTGCCTATTAAGGCTAGTAGACTGTAGCATATTTATTTTATTGTTTTGGTTTTGTTGATTTGTTTAAGATATTATATAGTTAATTTGTTTAGGTCTCATTTTTTTTTTTTTCTTTTTGCATTGTTTTAATATATTTCAGGCAGTGGAAGAAAATTAATATATTTCTGTTTTAAATATTTTAGGCAGTGGAAGAAAAATAAAAGAATTCTGAAAAATTGAATAATCCTTCAAAATCATAATAATAAGTAATCTATTGTAACATATTTCTTTAATCACACATAAGTTCACGGTGATAATGTATTTTATTTTTTGATTTAAATACATTATTAGTATTCTTCTGAAAAAATATTCATTTTTTATTTCTTTAATCACACAAAAGTTCATGGTGATAATGTAATTTTATTTTTTAATTTAAATAAATTATTAGTATTCTTTTGATACAGAAAAAATATTCATTTTTTAATTTAAATAAAATATGAGTGCTTTAATGCAATAAAAAAAAAATTACATATTGATAAGCAATTACATGGTTTTCTGCATGCCAATTCCGCCTCAGTGGTACATTTCAGCCCCAGCCTTTTTATCATCACTGGCAACCTCACGAGCCATTCTTTTTTTCTATGTATAGCAGCTCTGCTATGACCTCAACCGAATAAGAACATCGGTGGAAATGCATGGGTATGGAGAGCTTAAATAGTTGAAATGAGAGGCCTGGAAACATTCCAGAGTAAAAAACATGAAATAGGAGGCGTAGAAACATCTCCGTTAAATTGCATATATTCATGAAAATAGGGGTAAATTGGCTATTAAATTTAGCATTCAATTAAGGTTTAGATACAATAAAATCACCCAAATTAATATAAAATCGATCACGATCGATCGCTATAGTCCCACTGCTGTAGGCAGGGACTAATAAGACTTCACCTTTAGTTCCATTCAACTATGCGCTATCTAAAATGCCTTAATTTGACAATTTACTAAGTTTCCGCCCTCTCTCAAAGTTATGAACAATGTGTATAAAAGAAGTAATTAATTTCTTTGGTTAAGACACAGTGCCTTGATTTGACAATTTACTAAGTTTTGGCTCTCTCTCAAAGTTATGAAACAATACGTATAAAAAAGTAGATGGCTATCATCAAATGTAAGTTGTTTAAGGTCGAGGATTTTACACCATTCTATTTAAAGTCAAAGGGGTCAAATATTTGATGTTAAAAAATATTTTAAATTTCATAGGCCACAAGGCATGTATCGAAATCATCACCCTTTCGAACAAAATCGAAAGGTGGATGTGGCCTTAATACTCTCAATGTAGGTTCACTTTCATCATCTACCTTTACATCGGTACAATGATGGATCACTATAGGTTATTAGCAACGCATTAGGTAAAACTATTAACAAAATAGAGTGAAAATAAAAAATGTTTTCGTTTGCTCAAACATACATTGAGGTATATCCACTAAAAAGCTTTGTCAAAAGTTATCACTCTAATTGAAGATGATTGATCCCATCTACAACCCTCAACTTTTAATCAAGTTCCCTTCAAATTTGACATTTGAAAGATATATGCTCACAATGTCATGCACTACAGATCCACTCCCCCCTCCCCCATTAAATTCCTTCCATTATAGGAATATAATGTACAAGGTTAACAATTAGGAATTTGAATGGAAAAAAACAAGAACCTTATATGGATTCAATTTAGAAGATCACTAATAATTCCATTCAGTGGCTCCTAATGAACTTGGCTCATAAAAAAATTAAACCCCACCTGCCTCTAAAAGTCTTCAATCCTAGTCTCTTCTTTCATACTTCTTGAATTTATTTTGTTTACTACTACTTCTCAAGTTTTTAAAGCCTTTTTGACTAAATTTTTGATCCCTTCTACTACCAACTAGAGTCCCCAACCTAACATTGAAATCCTACTTGTAGTCTCTACCAAATTCACAAACCATTCTCATTCTCCAATCAACCCTTCTCAATGACAATCTTCCCTTCCGCCCGCCTTTTTCCCCTCACCTCCACCCATTCCCCCACCCTTCATTGAATGGTGAAGAAGGTGATTATGATTGATCTCAAATTAAACTTGGAAAGAAAACCAATAAATATAAGCACCAAGAAGTTTCAAATCAAGACAAATTTCTACGAATGCAACTAACTTTGTAAATTGCTTTGGGTATTACAACCAAATCTTCAAGAATAAAGAATAGGAGAAAAAACAAGAATAAATGTAAGATTTGGTTCAAGAAAATGAACTGTCTCTCATTCTCCTCTAGCAAATTGAGATATAAGGTAATGTGATGATTGAATTCTCAAGAAAAATTTAGAAATTTAGTAAATTTCATCCTCAATAGATGAGAAGCCTCAATGGGTATCTGTATTTATGGGATAATAGGCTGATGGAAACCCTTCATATCTATGATACTCATTATTAGATAATTACCTTTCTCTTCAATAAAAACCTTGGACAACAAATGCAACTATTAAACATATATTATAATCTACCATAAAGGAAAGCAAGAGTGTTGGACATCTCTTTGAACTTTTGAATAATGTCTTCCTATCTCTAATAGAATATTGGTTATTATGGTGGCGGTGACCTTCAACATGGTGTTATCCTAGGAGAAAAGAAAAGGGGCATTTATAAGGGAATTTTTAAGAGATATGGTAGATGATGTAATTATATATTGGGATTCATATGACCCTAGATTGAAGAAAGGAGGAATCGCCTAATGTAATGAGAAAAATGGCCTTGGGAATATTGTGGGGTAGTTGGATTGATTCTTGATTCAAAATTCATTTTTTTTCATGGAATTGGAACCAATCCTCCTATGTTCTTCCATCAACATTGTTTAACCAAAATCCTGTAATGTTATGATTTTACCTTAAATAAAGTTATGGCCCAATTTATTTATGATTCACCTTACCATGGTTTCAAAACCCATCCATATTTCAACTTAAAATGGAAACTTGAAGGTACCTAATATATTCAATAAATAGGGGTATCTACACAAGTCAAACATCTTAAGAAAACTACTCAGATAAGCATATCAAATATATTTACACCAATGTATTAGATGGTTAAAGGTATCAAAAAGTGAAGCAATCCATGGTCCTAACCAACACAATCACTTGCGGAAATATATTAATGCAAAAGTAAAAAAATTTACATTAGTCCCTCATAATAAATCGTTAGGAAATGAGTCTACATAATATTTAAATAGGGATTGTAGACCATTTAGGTTTATATCATAAATGAACATAGTCATTATTATTGAGGAGATGATGAAGCATTGAATTAATTTATGTCTAGAGCATAACCATGACAGTCAAATTAAATAATTAAAATTCATATTGAAGAATAATCCTCTCCCTAAATGCATATTATACAAATTTGAACTTAACTAACTCCTAAGTTTATAAATATCGTAACATTCTCCTATTAGAAAAACTTGGGACAAGATTGAATGATTTACAAAGTTGATATATAGCATAAGGAAGGAGGCATTAGATATTATACCATCTTACTAATATTTAAATAAACTTTAAAATAGTTTAAAGCTTGGAAAAAAATTCTTTTATAATATCCTGCATGAAAATGTCTATAACTTGATTAGGCTATAGGAAAATGGTGCACTTTGGGAACATGATCTTAAATAAGGTTTCTTAAGAAGTTAATATGTAGCTAAATGTGTTTGATGCGTTGATGTCGAATCATCTTTTTGGTGCACTAAATGACACTCTAACAATCACACCATAGTGTAGTTAGAAACTACTATTGGAATCCAAACTCCAAGAGGTTATATTGAATTCATGAGACTTCTTAACTTGCAGTAACTACTACTACTCAATATTTCACTTAATTGAAGAAATAGCAAGGCCATGTTGTTTCATATAATCCTAATTGATAACTCCATAACCAAGAATGAAAATATAACCTATAGTATACTCTCAACAATCATGGTTTACAACCCGATATAAATCAATTAAACCAATGAATAGAACCCCCCCCCCCCCCCCCCCACCCCCACCCCCCTTGAATTACATTGTATCCCAAACTAAATTATACCTTAAATATGTTAAAGTATATTTTTCCTACTTTCCAGTGGATCCTATCGGGTGTTTGTATCTAGTAGGAAACAATACTGACATCAAAGGATATGTCAGGGTATGTATGACTCAAATAAAAAAGGCTACCAACTAGTTGATGATACAAAGTGAAATCTACTTTGAGTGTATTGCATGTGGTACCATGTATAACTCTAAATTAGAAGGAATATGAGCCTATTTTACAATGTTCCATGTCAAATCAACAAATAAGGACATATGCATACCTATATTGGAAAGAAAAAGTTCTTCCTTGGTTTTCAAGAATTTGAGGCCAATAAAATAATGCAAATGTCTTAATTTTGTGATTTCAAATTATTTTATTAAGGATGGATCCCACATGTATTAGAAGATCTGGGTCAATACTAGTTGTGTAAGTTCATCAACCTAAAGAGAAAGTATTATAAGATGGTTACCTACTTTCTTGGTATATATATCAAGGTTACAATGACATCTACAAAATTCATTGTCAATGAGAAAGTTGTCAAGTTTAGCATACCAAGCCTAAGGAGTTTTCGTAAGTATGTAGAGAGGTCCCTTGAAGAGAAAAGAAATTTGAAGTCCTTTTAAATATATATAGGAGTTTTTTCCAAGTAATTCCTTCTTGTAAATTCCCATGCAAGAGAGAAAATACAAGAGACATTTGACAAACCTTCCATTTATATGAATTGGCAAGCGCCAAAACAAGGTTAATGGATTTTGTTTTAGATACAAAGAAAAAAATTCCATTATAATGAATCGCCTTTATTTGATAAACTCCTTTAGAGATTAACCAACCCTTATGTCTTTCAACACTCCCATTTGATGCATACTTATTCTATACACCCATTTAATATGACAATTTTATCTTCCTTTCAAAAGAGCTATAAGATCCCAATAATCATTCACCATTAAGGAATAATAGTCTTTGTTTCTTGAAAATATAGCGGGTCTTGTGAGATGCCTCAAAAGGAAAAATATAGATAAATACACAACAATGATGTGGATGCCACTATCACCTTGACAATCCACCTCCTTCTCTTTAGTGAAATTTTACCACACAAGAAGATTCCCAGTTTAGGTCACCTAAAGGATATTATTGATCTAGGGTTCAAAGGTGAGAATTAAATATAATTTCTAAAGGTACTTAGGCTAAGGAAAAGGCTCATTTTTACTATACAAAGAACAACGTACCCTAGAAGCAACCTCTAAAGGATTTGTAGCCTAGGATGTTTGATATCTGATTCAAACATACCACAACTAGGTATACAAGGAGAGAGAAAAGGTTGTTTATAAGAATATAATCAATAATATAATCAAATAATATTCAATTGACTCTAAGTTGGAGCATTAGAACAAAATTATGGTTTATTTTATTCCTAGAATAGCCTAGAGTTGATGATATCAGCCACCCTAAGGAGGGATTTCCAACCATGAAAATTGTTGTTTTTGGGTGTTTTAAGGCTCATAAAGTTATAACAACCTCCAAGTAGTCCAAATATCATGCCCTAGTTTAATTCGACCTTAAACCCTAACCTAATAGCTTTCCTTAAAGGGATGAAATTTTAGGAGGGTGAAAGGATGAGGATTTGTGCTTTTTTACCATCAATATTGATTATGATGCCTTCTCTCTACTTGGATGATGGAGTCTTAAGGGAATTTACACTAGTATAAAAACATACATTAACAACTATAAATACTACCAAAAGTCACATATGAATGACTATGTTTGGTCATGTGACCATTAGTAGCTAACTTACAATATCTTATCTTCATGACCAATTTAGTCATAGTTAACTTTGTCATTGATTGGTTCTCTCGATTTTATCATCTAGTAGTATATTTAGTCATGAATTTGGTCATTGATCTGGTCATTAGTCACCACATTTAATTACAAAAAAAAATGAATTACTATTGGAAATGAAAAACTTGTGACTACGTACGATGACTAAAATTTGCATATAAATTACTATTAGTGGTTAATTTACAGTAAGTTATCTCACCTAACATTTTGGTCATATTCCTTTGGTCATTAATTTGTTTAAAAATATGACTAAAATTTCCATATAAAAGACAACTAGTGGCTAATATACAATATCTTACCTCACGACCAACATTTTGGTCTTATTTCTTTGGTCATTAATTGGTTTGCTCAAGTGATCACATAGTGGTATATTTTATTGTGAAATGAGTAATTTAGTAGTGTATATTCATTTCATTTAATTTTATTAATAATAATTATAAATTACCAATTTAGTCATTTTATATTCATTTTATTTGTGTTCATTATTAATCAATATAAACTACTAATTTAATAGTTTTATATTCATTTTATTTTTTATCATTATTAATAAACATAAATGAATTAGTATTATTTTGTGACTATATTAAACATATTATACAGTATTCATGCTCATGTAATATGAAAAAAAATGTGAATCATGTAAAGTCTCATAAGTTGATTACAACACTAGAAAATATCAAGTACAATCATATATAATTTGAACAACAAAATTTATTATATGAAACATCAAGTATTACAATATGAGTTTCCAACTAAATATTGATTGGGTTAAAATTTACACATCAAATATTTTTTAGTAACTTCAAAGGACTCCTAGTGTGTTTCCAATGCATTACAGGTATTTCTCTCCACCCTTGAAATCATTCAATGGTTTTCCTATGAAAAATGGTGTAATCAGTAACATCAAGCATTCGAGAGTCATGTTGAGGACAAGAATATACATTCTTTGGATAGATCAAGGCTAGAAGATGAATATGAGTGCTTCGATTGTCAACCAATCTATATTAATTTAACTATTAATAATGTGATCTCATCATTTTTTTTAATTGAAATATATATTAAAACTCTTATCACTCTTTGGATTATAATGAGCTTATAGAACTTCCTTTAAAACACATGAAAAAGTTGACAAGAACACATAATACACAAAAAATACACATACCCATGTATGTCACATTCAATAAGACCTTTTCGCACAAATATCTTTGCACAAACATAAACAAGAAGATAAATTTAACCATTTTAGAATGAAATGTCTCCTTTAACATACAATATTATGAAACAGATACAAGTCGTTTAAAAAAAAATGTTTCTTAAAGAAACGACCACAGGTAAATCATTCATGTAACCTAAGGAAAGAAATTTTGAAATAAACAAATGTGCCACAAGGAAACATCATGTGAAAAAAAAACATGAGTTAATTACCATCTATTATAGAAATCATAAAATAGAAAGGTGAGTTGGTCTGCACAAACATAGAAGAATTTCAGGCCATAGCCAAGGCCATAAAAAAACATGATAATGAGTATCTTCATCTTTGAGACTTGGCAGTAGAAAGAAAAAAATATCATTATCTTCTAGGAAGCGACCATAAAAAAACAAATTAACTTCCTACAATATAATCAATCCATCATATCACAATAACATTAGGCACAATGGCTAAAAATATTCATGATACATAAGGGTGGTAGGAGGGGGATGGATTTTGTTAAATCCTGAAGGAAATTAAGTAGTTAGGTATTCATGGGGACTTGGTAAGAGGACAAATAATATGGTTGTAATGTATGGGCTCCTTCTTAGGCTCCATTTGGCTAAAGAAATGAATCTCTCCAGGATAAAAATCTTTAGCAACTCCCTTCTCAAATACTAGTAAGCCTAAAGGGAGAAAGGGGAGAAACCCTAGCACTAAAAATGTAAATACTAAAATGACTAAAAATTTAAATATGCCATCCTAGCAATGAAAGGATAAAAATTGTACGCAATTTGATTATAGAATTTTATAGTTGTAGGAGTAGAATACATAATCATAGTTACAAAGGGAGAGGTTATGGTTTGAATGCTAGAAAAGTGAAAGTATGGAAGTATTGAGAACCAAAGTGAAGATACAAGCACTGAGATGCATAGCGAAAATCCATGGAAAATTTTTAGTAAGGAACAAATTGGATCCAAGATGTGTTCATAAACCTGTGGATAATTGCACCATTGAATAGAAAATAAAAATATTATTTGGCTTATTTCTACTACTTTTTTTTTAATGTTTTAAACCACAGCTCTCATAGATTGATATTATGCATTCTAAATCCATGGATTTATTTCATATCTATGAGAATTTTCTTTCTTCAAAAAAATGTGTAGTGCAATATTTTTAGACTTGTCCAACTTTTGAATAATTTTCCCAAGTTGAATCAAAGATTTGGGTTATTTTACCTTATTGTATTTTTGTTTGGTTGCAATGAAATCAACAAATTGAAGAGTGTGAATAGCAGTCTAGTTATATGATAAAGCAAGGGTGTTTAATATCTACACAGAGGTTGAAATCCTTACGAAGTGACTTGAAAGATCTGGAACTAGGAAGAATTAAGTAATTGGGTTTGATTGCATACATATCATAAATCCCCTTTGAACGTATTCAACCTATAATAAATTATAAATTATGAAATTGAAATTCTTTTTGGAACATTGTGCTAAGAAAAATATAGATTGGATTATGAAATTGAGTGATTGGAAAGGAATGAGAACCTAATAAAATTATTTTTCTTAGAAGTTTCTATTTCCTTGGGGAATTTTAGTGATCATAGTTTAATTCCTACTACGCGTGTACAAATTCCATAACCAAAATAGACCATTTGTAAGAATGAAAGTCATAATGGGTTCTAAGTACAAATTGTAGGTTTTAACCCTGTACAAAAATTATCTACAAAGGAATTCTTAAAATAGAAAAATAAACAATGGCGAGAAAATGAAATAAATATACAAACATATTTTACCCTGGATCCCAAAATCGGGACTACCAAATTGATTTTTCATTATATTCCTTTCATTGTTACAATACATATATATACATTTCAAATAATTCATATTTATGATTAATAGAATGATTATTCCTTTGTAATATTCCTAATTAGCTTTGAGCTAGTTGGAATATTAATTTTTTCTTTAGATAAAAAGATAGGTGAATAAGTGGGTAGAGAGACCCATAAATCTCTTTAGTAGGGAAAAAAACTTCTTCTCATGTGAATGTGGATCATTGTATCAGCTATATAAAGCACCTAGAGGTGTGACTAGGGGCTAAAACATGTGGATAGGGTCAAATTTGACCAAATCAACAATGCTTTTATGGAGGTAGTGGAGGATTAATAAGGACATCGCAATCATAGAGGAGGAGTGTATGAATGAGGCCAGGTTCTTTAATGAGTGGGACCCAGGGTGAGGAAGATCATCAAGCATATAAGGAAGGGGATGGAAGCCATAGAAGGCATTCAGAATATTGATATTATATTGGCCTTTTATGACTCTTTGCACGCTTAAGATATTTAGCTAAGTCTGTTGTGTTATTTAGCGCAAGGGTGTTTCTGAGCGGAAATCCCACCCTCATCCTCAGGGGACTTCGAGTGCCTACTTAGGAGAGGTTCATTGAGAAAATTTTCCACTATACAGCTTTGGGCCGAGCTTCAACCTTCATTCATAGCATAGTCTCCTTTAGGATTGTGTTTTTTTGCAGGGTAGCAGCAGTAGAGGGTTGATAGACCCCATTTCTGAGCTTGTTTTCCAGTAGAGGGAGAAAGCATTCATTCGGGCAGCTAGTAAGGAGGTTCTTAGATATTTATTCCACCATCCAGCATCATGAAAAGAAGAAACATTCACCCACAGTGCAGTCTTCTCTAGAAACTATGTTATTTTGCAGTGCAGTTGTAGTGGGAGGTCAAATACCCAAGTTCTTGACCCTGTTTTCCAGTGAGAGGATATACCCTTTATTCGGAAAGGTTGTGAGGAGGGATATCAGCCATTGTCATATCATATCATCCACATCTCACCAGTGTTCCATTTGCAAAGTGTTATTCAGCCCTATGGCCACATTTTGTATATTCTGCATTTTGAGTATTTCCGGAAAGCCTTCTTGGGTTATCTTAAAATAGTGCTAGAAAGCCTAGATCTCTGATCCTGACATTTTCTAAGCACCCTATTAGTAGAAAAATGTGTTTAAATTTAAATTAGTAGTAAAAACCCAACTAAAATTTCGTTGTCTTAGCCTCTAGCAATATTGTATAGTAGTGTTCTTCATGTTTTATGTACTACATCTCTAGAGGCTTGTTTTGCCTAACTTGAGTGTCTTTTTCCTCAATATCTTGTACACCTTCTCTGCTATATTGTTTAATAAGAATTCTATATGTTCTGCTCTCGTATTTGTGTGCTGATGTATCATTGCATTTTCAATTTTATGTTCTATATTCCTTTCTTTCCCATTTTGGAATATTACAGTGGTATCAGAGCATGATCTTTGGCTCAATTTGTGGGAAATACATCTTATGACACAAGAAGAAGATATCCATAATGATGGAGGGAATGAGCTTTGCCTCATTTCTTTTTAGATCTATGTAGGACCTCTCCAAGGAGGTGAAATAAATGAGAAGAGTGATATACAAGGAGACCTTAAGAAGGTTTCAAGATGTGGAAGGTCCAATCACTTCCTATAAGCAACAAAAGAAACCAGTATTGCATAGATCTTCAAAGCAATATACTATGTCCACTTTCTTTGAAGAGGAAGGTGAAAGGCATGGAGATGGAGGAAACTTAGATCGTGAGACTCTAAGTGATTATCTTGCAAAGTATAAATCTCAATCAATGGCTTTCAAGGAGAAACTAACCATCCAAAATTTCATTCAGATCAATGAAGAACAAAGACCATGTAGTAGCAGTAGAAGAAAAAGACATAATAGATTTCTATTGTCTAATTTTTATGGCTCATCCACAAGCACATAAAACTCTTGGAGGAAGAATTTAGATGAAGTATTCCTGCTATATCTAGTATCTAAAAGAGAATTTGTTGGATTGCAATGCTACACCTTGAGGGTGAAGCAAAGGTCTGGTGGTTCAATCATTTGAAGCATGCAAGAGTGTTTTCTTATGTAGATTTTATGCAAAGACTGATCAAGAAGTTTGATAGAAGAAAACCAGAGGTAATTCCTATTGATACATTTTCTGACATTGATGAGAATTCACATGAGAAGCCAAGGGAAGATGTCAGCCTTATCATTCTAGGAGAGAAGAAATTTCCATCACCATCAGCTGCAAGAGTACTTGCATCAGGAGAAGGAACACTTGCATATTTGCAAGATGGTCTTGATATCTTGACATTGGGAGTCCCATGCACGATCTAGGAGATGCATGAGGAGAAGGGTACATATACCAGCATTGGTGCAGTGGTAGAGGAGCAGCCATCAGTATCACCAAAAGGTTGAGAAGTCATTACACCGGTAGGAGGAACCCTTGTAGATGTACATGATGTTTCCAAGGATTGGCTTATCCAAGGTATGGAAACATTTCCACCCCATATTATTTCAGCACATCAGATGGAGAGTTGTGGGGACATGCCATCAAAGGAATTGCATGACCAAGTGTTAAAGCACATTTCTAATTTAGAGCAACAGACTATCACTACATAGAGGACCCTTGACTGGTTCAAGGAGGAGATGTATAGCCATCCTGGTTTCTCATTGATGAGCTACACACAAAACTTTGGGTTGAAGTGTATCTAGTTTTGGAAGATAGGATGAGAATAATCCTAATCAATCCAATGCATAATTGTGTGTTCAACATTGTATATGACCCTGAGACAACAGATGCACCATCATGGAGATCAGCAACATTGTCACTTAGCAACATTGATGAGTTGGGGGGGGAACTATTATTGAAGCATTCTAATGACCATGTAGCATTGGATAGGCATATGGTTGATGAGAGACATCTTATGATGGATAACATCTCCCATTATTATGATATATTCTTCTTGGTGAGCACCTCACAGCTCAATGAGAAGCTTTTTCCTACAACATATTTGGAACCTTATGGGTTCTACCAGGTCATTGATGAGTTTTCTTTATGTAGAGATCTCCCGGAGGTTTCACTTCAACATATCATGGAGTGCAAAGATATTCATCATATTTGAGAGGGAAGTGTTCTCCATTGGATGGATACCAATTTGGAGTAGGATAGGAGATACTCACAATTGGATGGATGGGTGAGGTTGATGAGCAAGGGATTGGTGAGCCACTTGCATATCTATGACATAGGGCAACAAGAGGCATGGTTGCGCTGGCTACTCTTGAGCAGGGAAAATTTTAAGGATGGAATTTTATCTTAAAGTTTAGAAACCTTGGCAAATATTATTAACCTCTAATAGAAAAATTATAAAATGTTTGATGATATTTTTGTAAAAATATCAATAATTTTTATTACATTATATTATTCTATATAATATCTTGGCTATTTTTAAGGTAAAATAATTTTATACTAAAGAAATTTGGTGAATTATTTTTAAAAAAATGGAAATTTGTGAATATTTCTTTGGAAGAATCATAGAAAATTAGCCCACCTACGAATATTAGCCCTAAAATTTTCCCTGCTCTTGAGAGAGTTTTCCCATCACATGAAATATGCTATGAAAAAGGGTGTGTTATGGTTTGGGACACTGCATGGCATTCATATGATATGGTAATATAGAGTTTGGTTGTATGAGACATTCTACAAGTCAATCATCATGATGTTACTCCATGAATTTTATGAGGATGAGATGAGGAGGAATCAAGAGTCATTGTTTCCTTGGTTACTCCTAGGTGAGTATGGATAGACTTTCCCCCATAACCTGAATGATGTTTCAGGAGTAGATGGTGGCACAATCATAGTGAAAAGGGGCTACTCCATAGCCATTGAGGATCAGAAGATATTTCCACCTAGGAAGGAGTTTTCCATATGTAGCGGAATTCTGGCATGTGACTTTAGCATTGGGCATGTCAAAGAGGGGAATTATGAGATGGCAGGATCCTTATCACAAAGGCCAACAATGATGTCCCTTCGGAGTATATCTATTGATGGATTGTACCAAGGATCACTTCACAGATGAGGTACCTGATGGGAAAGTAGAATATGAGAGGTATAGAGTGGTGGATGGAGTCATCTATAACCAGGATAGGATCTTCTTGACTAGGATCTCCAAGCTCGAGAAGAAGGTTCTACATGCAGCACATGATTCATTATTTTCTAGTTACCAAGGTCTCATGGAGACATATCAGACCATTATGGAGGGATTATCATGGGAGGGCTCATCCATGGATCTCATCATTAGCTTACTCACATTACATGGTAAGAGTTGTGTCTTTGTATTTATTGATCATCTAACAAAGTATTTTCATTCTCTTTCCATTTATATACAGTCCATTTCTCCACAAGAGGGAAAGCCTCTCTTTGGACTTCATGGTCTTTTTAAGACCAATAATAGTGATAAAGATAGTCATTTCGTGTATGGATTTGGGCAAGTATTGTTCTATTCTTGGTATACTTAGTTGATACACAATTCCATTTACTACTTTCTAGTAGATGAGAAAACATGCACAACTAGCAAATGGTTGGGAGACAACTTGCCACATTATGATTAGAGTTAGTAGGTAGAAAAATTATGTTGTTTCCACTTGGGGAACTATTGTCACCATCCAACATTTCATATAACACTCAGGTGGATTCCATATTTTGATGATGTTCTATTCACTATATGTGCAATGGCTTGGGAAAGCAAGGTTCATAGAACCAAAGAGTGGATCCTTGAGATTCCAGTTGCCTCTTGTCCTCTTGAGGGAAACATTATTTCACCCCAAAATCAGAAGAAACTCTATACATATCCTAAATGGAGAGAGAGACATCGTGCGATGGACTATTTGGTTTATCATGTTCAACCATACAACCCATCTACATTGCAGGAGAAAAATATGGAGGATTTTTTCTATGAGCTACCATTTTGGAGGGTGATCCATTTTGTTTGGATAATAGCTTGAGGATTGGAGATTTTCATGGGGATTGAAGTTCCCTACATTTCTCAGATCCCATTCCTTAAGAAGGCCCCTAGACAGCATTTAGTTACCTCCATGGATATCCCACTTCTTCATGATGAGAGCCATTTGGTTTTGTCATCAAAGGCTAACTTATACACTTTGGAGGAGCAACTAGAGGACATATTTATTGGACAACATCCTATTCAGTGGAGTAGTTTATCAAATGAGGATGCTACAAAAGGAGGAGAGGAGAATTTGCAGTATCCATCCTTGTAGTTTCTTGAAGAAAAGCAACATTTGGGAGGGGAGGGCTGTAATTTTCCTATTTAGCTTTCATCTAGTTGTAATATTAATTTTTGCTTTAGATAAAAATATAGGTGAATAAGTGGGTAGGGAGACCCATAAATCTCTTCAGTAGGAATAAAAACCACTTCTCATGTGAATGTGGATCATTGTATCGACTGAATAAAGCACCTAGAGGTGTGAAAAGGGGCTAAAACATGTGGACAGGGTCAAAGTTGACGAAATCAACATTGTTTTTATGGAGGTAGTGGAGGATTAATGGAGGGCAACACAATCATGGAGGAGGAGTATATGCATGAGAGTATCTTCTTTAATGGGTGGGACCCAAGATGAGGAATCTCACCAAACATATAAGGAAGGTGATGGAAGCCATAGAAAGAATTCATAATATTGATATTGTATTGGTATTTTATGACTCTTTGCATGCTTCAGCTATTTAGCTAAGTTTTTTGTAACGTTTATCAAATGGGTGTTTCTAAGCATATATCCCACCCTCATCCTCGGTGGACTTTGAGTGCCTACTCAGGAGAGGTTCATTGATCATAATTTCCACCATCCAGCTTTGGGCCATGCTTCAGCCTTCATTCACAGTGTAGTCTTCTTCAGGATTGTGTTGTTTTGCAGGGTAGCAACAGTGGAGGGTTGATAGACCCAATTTCTAAGCTTGTTTTCCAGTGGAGGGAGCAGCCCTTCATCCGAGAGGCTAGTAAGGAGGTTCTTAGAGCTTTATTCCACCGTCTGACATCAATCCAAGCAACATAATTCACCCACAATGCAGTCTCCTCTAGAAACTGCGTTATTTTGCAATGCATTTGGAGTCGGAGGTCAAGTACCCAAATTCTTGACCCTGTTTTCCAGTGAGGGGATCAACCCATCATCTGAGAAGGTTGTGAGGAGGGATATCAGCTATTTTCATATCAGACCAGACACCTCCCACAAATGTTCCAGTTTTAGAGTGTTATTCAGCCCTAGGGACACATTTTTTATATTCTGCATTTTGAGTATTTCCAAAAACACTTCCCGGGCTATCTTGGAATAGTTCTATAAAGCCTAAATCTCTGATACCGACATTTTATAAGAACCTTATCAATATATCAATGTGTTTAAATTTACAGAAGCAATAAAACCCAACTAAAATTGTGTTTTCTTAGCCTCCGACATTATTGTATAGCACTGTCCTTCATGTTTTATGTACTAGGTCTCTAAAGGCTTGTTTTGGCTAACTTGAGTGTCTTTTTCCTCAATATCTTGTACACCTTTTCTGCTATATTGTTTAATAATAAGGCTATATGATCTGCTCTCATATTTGTGTGTTGATGTATCACTGCATTTTCCAGTTTATGTTCTATATTCCTGTCTTTCCCATTTTTGAATATTACAACCTTCATGTATCTACTAGATGTAGTTAGGATCTATTTATACATGTTGTTTTTTAGCTAATTATCCCTCCATGGAAGCCATGTATGCTTGTTTTTAAGTGCATACATCTAGGGCCTTTTTTTAATATAGTTGAGAGAGGGATCTTTGTGTGGTAGCAAGACTCTTGGCATCGAACCCAACACCTATCATTAATCTGTGAGGGATCCATGTGATGACTTCAAAACCTTGTTTTAGGAATGTCATATATGAATGAATTATATCCATATATTGTATGGAATCTAATTTATTAACTTATTGTTCATTACACATCATAATATACACACCATTCTGGGCAAGTTCTAAAGAATTTGCTCGGTGAAAATTAGCTAGCTAGCTCAAGTGAAAATTTCCCATAACACCATGACAAGGAGGATTAAACCTACATTAGGGGAATTTTGAGGTCTAAAATGGGCCTCCTAAGGAGATTATAAAATAATAGTGGAAATAATAAAACAACATTTGATTACATCATCAAATTTTGGAGTGAAAAAGGAAAAAACTACTTTTTCAACTCGTATTTTCAACATATCTCCCAAAGTTTTTACTCAAATTTTGAGTGGGAATAATCGATGGATGAAAATTTTAATTCCTTATCCAAGGATCACCCATGTTTCATTATGCATACTTTTGATGGACCATGCTACATGAAAATGAGAAATACATGAAAAACGTGATTGCAATCACATTTTTAATGTATTTCTCATTTTTCGTGTAGGATGATCCATCGAAAGTATGAAAAATGGGTACTCATTGGATGAGGAATTAAATTTTTCAATCAATGAGTACTGCCCCTTGAAATTTGAGTAAAAAAATTGGAAGATAAGTTGAAAATACGAGTTGAAAAAAAGTAGTTTTATTATTTTATTAATTTTTAATCTTTTTACCCTTTTACTTAAAAAATGATGAATCATCCCCCATGGTTGAAATCGTCATATTCAATCCTATTGGTTCTTATTACCTTTATTTTGGTTGTACATTTTTCTTAGGAGGCCCATTTTAGACCTTAAAATTCCCCTAATGAAATTTTGGCCTATTATACCAAAATACTAGGAAACACCTAAACTTTGTTAAAACTGAAAATTCTCACAAAAACTTGGGATTTTGAAGTATTAATCATGGAAAAAATTGCTTTCATATGTTTATAAAATATTTTTTAGATGAAAGACTCGGGGAACGAGATATTAACTATTGACAATTTCGAAGAATATAACGTCATAAAAAACTTCCAATATAGAAATATGTTGAGACTCCAAACCTTAATCACTTGGATCTATAACAAGGTGCTTTAGCGATCAATTGTTGGGACTGGGTGCTTTACCAAATATTTATATCTAAAAATATCATGAGATCAATGTGGTTTTGTACTAAAAATGTTAATATTCCAGTCTTACAAATTTTTTGAGGGGCTTAACCACTTAGAGCG
Organism: Pinus albicaulis; assembly: GCA_034641835.2. Taxonomy (NCBI): domain Eukaryota; kingdom Viridiplantae; phylum Streptophyta; class Pinopsida; order Pinales; family Pinaceae; genus Pinus; species Pinus albicaulis. The sequence goes on along the minus strand of CM076569.1, from coordinate 883,101,389 downwards.
ATAAGTAAGCTCCTTTAGTGACTAGGGGCTCTGACCAAGAGCCACTTTAAATTTGAATAACAAAAAATATTGTGTGATAATTATTTAACAAAAAAATCAATATTTCATTACGTTTATGGGCCTTTAGCCCTCATTTTCCATACCTAAAAATACTTGTGATTAAAGATGTGACTAAGACCTCTCTCTCTAAAAAACAAAAAATCAATATTTCATTATTTTGATGGGCCTTTAGCCCTCATTTTCCATACCTATGCATATTTGTTATCAGAGATGCGACTAAGAAATATCTCTCTCTTTAAAAAAAAAATCAATATTTTGTTATGTTGGGGGGGCTTTAGCCATAATTTTCCATGCCTAAGCATCTTTGTTATTAGGGATGTGACTAAGATCTCCCTCTCTCTAAAAAACTCAATAATTTCATTATTTTGAGGGGTCTTTAGCCGTCATTTTCCATACCTAAGAATCTTTGTGATCATGGATGTGACTAAGAGCTCTCCCTCTCTCTAAAAAAATCAATAATTTCACTATGTTGAGGGGCCTTTAGCCCTCATTTTCCATACCTAATCCCTCTCTCTCAAGAAAAAATCAACATTTCATTATATTGAGGGGCTTTTAGCCCTCATTTTCCATACCTAAGCATCTCCATGATCAGGGATGTGACTAAGAGTTATCTCTCTCTCTTAAAACAAAAATAAAAATCAATATTTCATTATGTTGAGGGGTCTTTAGCCCTCATTTCCATACCTAAGCACCTTTTTGATCAATTATGTGACTAAGAGCTCTCCCTCACTCTCTCTCTCTCTCTCTCTCAAATTAAATATTTCATTATGTTGAGGGGCCTTTACCCCTCATTTTCCATACCTAAGCATCCTCGTGATTAGGGATGTGACTAGAGCTCTCTCTCTCAAAAAAAAAAAAAAACAATATTACATTATGTTGAGGGGCCTTTCACCCTCATTTTCCATACCTAAGCATATCTATGATTAGGGATGTGACTAAGAGCTCTCTCTCTCTCTCTCTCTCTCTAAAAAAAAATAATATTTCATTATGTTGAGTGGCCTTTAACCCTCATTTTCCATACCTAAGCCCTATCTCAAAAAAAAAAAATTTATTTCATTATGTTGAGGGGTCTTAAGCCCTCATTTTCCATACCTACGCATCTTCGTTATCAAGGACATGGCTAATATATCTCTAAAAAACAAAAAAAACAATCAATATTTCATTATGTTGAGGGGCCTTTAGCCCTCATTTTCCATATCTAAGCCCTCTCTCTTAAAAAAAAAAAAAAAAAAAAAAAAACAATATTTCAATATGTTGAGGGGCCTTGCGCTACACTCATGCACATCCATGACTAGTACCCAATATATGGGAATATGAGTGATATTATGATCCCATGCGTTTTGATAGAAATGTCAATATGTAAGTATGAAAAGGGAACTTAGCACTTAGGTGCTACACATAGCACCTTGTGACTAGCGAATATGATCTGGAGCCAATAAATTAGAGTATCAATGAATTTTCAGGCTAGCCTTGTATAAAAATTTTGATATGTTGAGGGCCTAGTAAGCGAACTATCTACTAATGAATATTTTCTATCACGTTAACTAATGGAGTGGCTTTGGAAAATATTGAAATTTTTATGCTTTCGTGTAATAATTTTTTTAGGTTATTCAATTTTTTTCTTTATATTCAAACCTATTATCTATTCCTTTCCTTAAGATCCCTTTTCATGCTTCAGATTTGCTAGTCATACCATAGTTGTAAATTTCTTGGCCCTCTCTCCTCATGTTGTTTCCCCTCAATTTAACTACACAATACTTAGGTCTCATTAACACATTTTATCAACCTTTAGGCCTTCATATATTGAACCTAAAACCTCCATATACTCTATTCACACACTTCTTCTCCATAGACCATAGCTCTTCATATGCTTGATCCATGCTATTCTAATGCATTGATCACTCCAATATTTATAGATCATCGACACCCAAAGGCACTTACTTAAAATTTTCTAGTTTGATAAGTAACCATGAGGAGGCCAACACAACGAAGTTATTTGAACAAAATATCCATATTAATGTCTCCCTCTAACTTTGAGATATATGCAAATGGATCTCCCCATAAATTTGACACATACCCAAAAGGGTCTCCCCCGAACTTTGGCATATACTCAAAAATGTCTTCCCTTAATTTGGACATGTTTCCATCTTGGGTCTCATGTATCCATGTTGTTCCTCCACTTATGTTTAACATCAATGGAAACACATTATTCAAGAATGAGTTAGGATGGTCATGAAACTCCAATCCAATTTTTTTTATCAAATTTATTGCTATGTGATTTTCCTTTGATCTTGAGTTGACTAGAGCATAATGTTTTGTCTTATTGACCTATACCTTTATATGGAATACTTTGTTCATATCCTCCTCTTCATATTTTTGAAGGATACATAGATTCAACCCCTTCTACACTAATATGCAGACAATATTCTCATTCTCATTTGAGTTTCTTCCCACTTGATTTCTTGAATCTATGAGTATGAGGTTTTCTTCTTCACATATTTCTTTCAATTCTTTTATTTGAGTTTTTCATGTGATTTTCAACACTTCTCCTCTATGTGACCATAAATATTATAGTGGTTGTTAGGATATTTTCATTTTTGTGTTTTGGCTTCTACCTTCTTGTCCTCCCCCCCTTTCCACTTCTTCTTCCCCTCCATGGAAAATTTATAGTGTTCCTTCTACTGTAAACATCATCACTTCCACAAATGGCTATTTAGACACCTTAGACACTTGAGGTGTGCATTTAGGTTCTCGGGAGATAACCAATATTAATTCCATATTTCTTCATTATGTAGTGTACTCCTATATACCTTGTCCCTTGTATTTTCATAAAGTATTTCTACCAGATCCACTGGTCCTATACATATGTGATAAGGTATAATTGGCACTTTATGGGAGTTTTTAAATCCTCCCACTTAGTCATTAAATATTTCTCTATGATATTTAGGTTCCTATGTGGCTTTCCCACCAAGTTATGGCATGGCACTCTAGCTTAAAATGAGAAAATGTTTTTTTTCCCTCCTTTATGTGGTGAACACTAAAATAAACCGCTGATTCCTACAACTAGTTATTTAATTTACAAGCTTCAATATCACCCATATATGACTTTATGTCATCCTTTATTTACATCTTGAACAAGGAATATGAATTCTTCAAGACACTTGAATTGGGTTTTAGTTTTTCAGCTTCTTTATTATATTCTTTTATTTCTTCTCCATCCATCTATTTTCCCTCTTGTTTGATCTCTGAGTTGGAACCTCCATATTCTCCGATTCCAAGTTTTTTTTTCTAGAGCCACCAAAATGAGGCTCATATTACATTTGATCTCTATGAATCGGTCTTCAAACCTTAATAATATCATATCTGCTAGATCTCAAGGATTTTTAAAAATAGATTCAATCATCCATGGCTAGGGATTTATGAATTTATTCTTAAACTAATTGAGATCCCTACAAATTCCCACAAAATACCGAAATACACTTTCTCTCATATATAATCCATAATCCACTAGATATATTTTCGCAACAATTCCAGTAAAATAATCTAAAATCAATACTATGAAAGGTAAATTCCTTTATGTGGTGAACACTAAAATAAACTGTTGATTCCTACAACTAGTTATTTAATTTACAAGCTTCAATCTCACCTTGATATGCCTTAATGTCATCCTCCATTTCTATATTGAACAAGGACTATGAATGACTCCTTTAGTTCTTCTCCATCCCTCTATTTTCCCTCTAATTTGATCTCTGAGTTGGAACCTCCATATTCTCCAATTCCATGATTTTTTTCTAGATCCACCACAACGAGGATCATATTACATTTGATCTCTATGAATTGCTCTTCAAACCTTAATAATATCATATCTTCAAGATCTCAAGGGGTTTTAAAAATAGATTCAATAATCCATGGCTAGGGATTTATGATAGGGATTTATGAGTTTATTCTTAAACTGATTTAGATCCCTACAACTTCCCACAAAATACCCAAATACACTTTCTCTCATACCAATATAATCCATAATCCACTAGACATATTTTCACAACAATTCTAATAAAATAATCTAAAATCAATACTAGGAAGGGTAAATTCCTTTAGAATTCAAATCTATTATTTATGATTTATTTTTTCTACTTGAAATATATGTAATGAAAAAATATAGAATACTCTGATATAAATGCACACCAGTCAAATCAAACACCAAGATATGATCTTAGAAACCCTTATTAGTGAACAACCATTTTCCTCTAGTGACCATGTTATAACATAGGATAACCAACTAGGAATTAAGTTTGACCCATTCAGCCCTCAACTTGAGTTACAAATTGACCATTCTATATTATTCATCATAGCTACCATGTAACTTGACACTTTTCCATGAGAAATGCATGCTAACGTGGAACCCTATCAAACTATGGTGGCTAATAATGATAGATCAACATCCACGAGGAATAATATTCTAATACAAGCTTTAATTGAGGTGATTCTTGCACCATTGGAAATGTATAAATGTGTGGATATGGAGTCTATTCCATAGTAAGTTTTAGGACCACAAAAAAATGTAATTTAAGGCCTCAAAATGGCTCCTTACGTTTTTCACCCAAAATTTTCCAAATTGGAATAACAAGTAAAAATGGCCTTGCAGGTTTATTCCTCCAAATTTTCCACTCTAAAAGCATCGATATGGATGAAAAATAATATAATTAAGGAGAATTTTTATCCCAACATTATTTTATTAACTAATGTGAGGAATTTATTTCTCTACCTTCACGTTGGAGTACCATTTATCCTTACCTAGAAGTTATCCTTTAAAGCCAATATTCCAATGATCAGAATGACATTGTCTTGTAGTTCTGGCCTACTTCTATAAAAATGTCTCTTCTGCCAACTATTCTTGAGCATCTAGTTATAAATCCTCTATGGAAGCTAGAAAATTCTCCTCTTCTTTATCTAACATGGAAGTCTCATAGATTTTTATATTTTCTAGTATTTCAAAAGGACCATATCACAGAGCCTTCAGTTTCTTACTAGGATCTCATATAATATTATTATTCAACTATTTCCATAATAATTATCCAATCTTGAATAAATTCTCTACTCTATGTTGTTCATGCCTAGCCTTGTACTTTTCCTATGAATTATTTAGAATCTCTTATACTTACAAATAAATTTGCATGGTCTTCTCAACAAATTTGTCTACCCTTAAAGTATCCCTTGTGAGATCCTCCCTCTCTCCTCGTTTTCCATATGCAATATGCATAGGTGAAGGTGTAAAATATCCAAAGAAATTTTCAAATGGGGACTTACCAATAGAAATTTTGGAGCTTCGTTATAAGAGTGTTGTATATATACCGCATTTTCATACATGGTATTCAGATGATTTTCATTGTATCCCCTCAAAAGTTGCCTAAAAATCCTATTGAATACTCTTTTCTCATATGTCTATGGTTGGTATGATGTATACCTCTTCAATTTGTTCCCATCTCTCCCACAATGTAGTCTAAAATTCACTAAGAAATTTAGTGTCCCTATCTAAAGCAATGCTCCTTGTATCCCAAGGTGCATCCAAACTTGTCCAAAAAAAAGTGGGTTTCTTCTTTCCCGTTGATAGTCTTTTTGCAGGCAAGAGAGGAAACATATTGTTGAACTTTCCATCTACCATGAATAATTAAATTTTTTTTTAGTAACCTATACACATAATCCATGGAAATAATTTCCCAAGGACAAGTGGGTACATGTAAGGGATGATATAGACAGTATTTCATGTTACTAAGCTTGCTAGTAACACAAATGTTACATCCTATTATGAACATAGATACATCTTCTTGCATTCTGGTCTAGTGCACATACCTATATAAGTTGGACATGGTATTCCCTACACCCAAATTACATTCAAACTTGGAGGTGTTAACCTCTCTCATTAGATGCAGCTAGTCACCTTTAGGAACCTATAACTTTCCTACCCTATAGAGTAACCTATTTGGGAGATGATAGTCAATATTTGTATCTCCATTTTTTGAATGACTCTCGCTCTACAGCTATTGAAACACCTCCTTGGAAATTACATCCTCTATATATAATTATTTTATTGCATCATGGGTGAAATTATCCATGTGTATCTAGGTTCCCAATCTTATGATATTTGATGTTGGTGGCCTCAAATGGATGTTAACAAATTTTTTTTTGTTCCCTTCTTGTACTTGAACACTAAATGAAATGGATATTAAAAATTGATCCACTTTTAATGGCCAATCTATTGTAACTTATTATGGGTCTATAGGTACTATAGTGGCTAGCGATCTATGTGGATAATTATATCTTGTCACATGAGATAGTGTTTCCACTTTTTGATAGCTTGTATCAGGGAATAGAGCTTCTCATTGTAGGTAGTGTATTTTAAAATTCCACATGAAACACATTAGAATGGTATTATACATACCGTACTCCTTGCATCAACATTTTTCCCATATCATACCCACTCATATATATCTTCACATTGAAGAGATACTACATGTTTGGTATTGCAATAACTAGTACTTAACTGATTTTCTTATTAAACTCTTAAAGGGCCTTCTACTATCACTTCATCCACTAGAAACTCTCTCCACACATTATTATGTTGTGGAGTTTTCTTTATACTACTTGAAATGAGGCTATCATTCTCCTCAGGTACTATGTTTCCCCAAAATAAGTCATAACCTTAGAAACTTTGGTAGGAACCAACTACTTCATGATAGTCTCCATCTTGGTACGATGTATTTTAATCTATCCTACACAAATTACATATCATAAATAGACCAAAGACTCTTATGCAAACTCAAATTTCTTGAGCTTTTCTAATAATACTTTTATAGTGTCTCTAGCACCTACATGAGTTGTGAGATGTATTCCAAAGGAGCACTGTATACCAGTATATCATCCAAATAAATAATAAAAAATGAATATATAAAATGGTGTACTATTTCATTCTTTAATCTCATGAATTTAGTTGGTCAATTAGAAATATGAAATGGAATGATTATCCACTCATACAAAACTTTTTTAGTTTTAAAGGTTGTTTTCCATGTATCTTTTTATGCCAATTGAACTTGGTGATACCCATATTTTAAGTCCAAATTGGTGAATTATTTCACATGTTTTAACTAATCCAACATATAATCAATCCTAGGTAAGGGGTACTTTTATTGAGGTAATTATTTTCAACACCCTATAATCAATGGAAATTCGTCTATTCCCATCATTCTTAGGAAAAATTATGGTGGGTGACACACATGGTCAGGTACATTATTGAATAACACCCTACTCCAATTGTTGTTGAAACTTATTATTCATATCATTTTCTTCTAGAATGGACTACTTGTACAGCTTGACTTTTGGAAATGTAGGGTATAAAAATTGTTTGATTTTTTGTTCTACTTCCTTATTGGGTGGTATCCCTTTAGGCTCCTAAAACACTCCCCTGTATTTCTATAAGATGCTTATATTTTTTGTCTATATTCCTTAGTAACACCCTTTAGGGATGAATTTGCTCTCATTGACTCCTATACATAACAATTTTCTATTAATAATAACAAAACATACTTATTTCTATAACCTTTCAATTTCATAGCTTGGCTAGCATGTATCATTGAAATCCATGACTTTCCCTTGTGCACATTTATGTTGAAGGATTTTTTGTCCTTGATCCGACGATACTAGTTAGATATTCATATGAATATTACATGTGAATATAGGTACTCCCCAAAAAAACACCACATGCATCAAGTGGAACTAAACCCAATTCTACTTCATTAATAAAAACACCATTGATTTTAAGTTTAATTTTACACTATCTTTTCACCCTTATATTTGCCTCTTTGTTGACCCATCCTAATCAATATGGGCCAGGATGGTCATGAACCTCTAGTTCAATTTTTTTACTAGATTTTCCACTATGAGATTCACTTGTAATCTTGACTCAAACAAAGCACCAATTTTTGTCTTCTTAGCCTATATCCATTGTTTTATTTTGTAACATCTTGGGTTGAATTTTCATGTAAAAAAATATAATTCCAAGGTCATGGGACACATATTCCAAGCTAAATGGTGGGGAAAACATCCTAGTTGGTTTCATTTTTGGTTTATCATGGCTAAGGAAATGGGAAAGGAAAAGAGACATTAACTAGCATTTTATTTATGAAAATAAAGGAAAATAGGAGAAAAGTAAGGTGAAAGGTCACGGATTTTCATGAAAAGGAAATTGAAGGAAATTGAAGAAAACAAAGGCCTCAATGATAAAAAGGCTTATGAGGATAATTTCATGGCTTTTTTCAATGATATCTTTTGATGTTTATATTTTTTTTTAGTTCAGTTTTGGAGTTCTCTTCTATTCTCATATTCTCTCACACTCTTGCACAATTAGAGAATTCTTGGAGAAAGCTTGGAGCACTCTAGTATTCACTTGGATTAGATAAAAAGGGAAAAGGAAAGAAATAAAGCACAATGGAATAGTTGGATCAACAACCACAACTAGATTAATTTGCAGGTAACAACTTGCATGTATGATATCTTTGTTGATTTTTGGATGCATAGTATATGCATATCATTATCTAGTTATGAGTTTTCATTGGCATGGAGGATTCCCTCGATTAATACTAATTTCATCCTTTCCTTGCCATTTCCTAGATAGCCATGGTGTTGTGGCTTTTTCCACTTGTTGTTTTTTTATTGGTACTCATGTTCCTTATGGTTTTGGGTTGGAACAAATGTTCTTGAAGCCCTAGAACAACTTGGGTTGAGTTACTAGTCCTAGAGCCCAGGTTGGGACAAATGCTCTAGAGCCCTTCATGGGTTGAGTTACTAGCCCCTAGAGCTAGGTTGGAAAAACTATCTGGAGCCCTCAAAGGTTGTGGGTTGAGTTTTTTATCACTAAAAAATGATCACCTAGCCATATCTAACTAGGTGGATCGAACTACAACATGTAAGTTTAATTCTACCATAGTAAAATCACTTTCACTATAGGAAATAATTTAATAAACCACTTTTATTGGTTAATTATCATTAAAACCCACAAGAGTAATTAAATAAATAATTATTTATTTATTTTTCTCTAGGAATAATTAAATGAATCATTATTTATTTATTTTTCCTTAAGTCCATCCTTGGAATAATTGTTAAACCTTTATTTAATAATTATTTAATTTCACACTTTTCTTATTATTTGTGAAATAATTAATAAATCAATTTATTTGTCAATTATTTCTAAATAAATATATTTGACCAATTTGAATATATTTTCTCTCTCCAGAAATATAATAAAGTATTCCTAATGGTTAGATCTAGATTTTGGTCAATAATATTTTATTATTCTCCATTTTCTAGATCAACCTGATACTTTTCTATAAATAAGATGGTTTTTCATTCATTTCTCACCATGATCATTATCATCATCACCATTATTGTCTCATACTTTTGAGCTACCAGTAGAGTTCTACACATTGTTTGGGTTTTCACACATTCAGAGAGGAAAATTTGAATACTAAAGCGACAAGGACATCAAAGGAACTATAATATAGAGTGAGGTTTAAAACCCTTTGTAAATCTCCTTCACCAGGTGCTATTAATAAAAGATTCATTCTTTCAAAGCTTTTCTAGAATTGGGTTATCTCATCAGATTCTTTTTTTTTGTTCTTTTAGATTGCATACATCTTTTTTTCTGCAGGTTTTTCTCACATATTTTTTGTAGATCTAAAGTATAATAAACCATAATTTTTTTTAGGGTCACTAGTCACTTATGACTTAAGTTAGATCTTTTTGGTAAACCTTCCAAGAAATTTCATACTAACAAATGGCGTCTCCACTAGTGTTACAATTCAGTTTCCTGGGTGACTTTGGCTTCATAAATTTTAGGGTTTTCTACAGCTATTTCTACCCTCTCATTTCTTTTTATAGTTTTTTCTCCATTATTCTGTCAAATTTTCAGATTCTAGTGGTTTTCGGCTTTTTTTTCGCGAGTCACAGGTACCAGCTGAGCAGGAGAAGACAACATCTGTGCGAGATCTGATGATTGAGAGTCTCAGGAGAAAACACATTTTCAGCCCCAAAATTTCTCTCTTAGCTCCATAATGCACTATTTGTCCCAAAATTTGTGTTTTCATCCTATTTCAGGTAAGTACCTACATTTTGAAAAAAAATTGAAAATTTTTCAGATTTTTTCCAACATTGTCGAGAGTGTTGTATGCATATTGGGTCGAGGTTTCTTCACTTTTGTTTTAGTATAACTTAGGCATGGATACTCTTAGCTTGTCTCTTTTAGGAAGAAAAAATCTCCTTAGGGTTTGTAGTAAACCTTCACCTTTCGAGGAAGAGATTGGCTGAGTGAGGAGTCTAGGGTTTTACCATTTTTAGCTACTAGTTTGTAGGGTTTGATCCACTTTACTTCAACCCTTTAGGATAGGTTATTTGATTTCTTTAACTCCATTTTGATTTTTCGATTTCCTTTCCCCTTAGGATCCCCTTCAATATCTGAGGTTTTGTGAGCTTCTTGCCTATCCTTTGCAGTAGATTTCACCTCTAATTTTTGTTGTTTGTCTTCACCAGTTTTAGTAGCTTAGTGCCTTTATATCCCAGTCCCTTTGACATTAGATCTTATAGGATTTTTGTTTTTGTTTTTGAGTAGCTTGTTTTCCTCTCCTTATCTAGTTGTTTGAGATCCTTCTTAGGGTGGGGTTTGTGCTTGATTTTTTGTTTATTTTACTGTCATTTTACAAAATTATTTATAGTATTTCATGATTTTATTTCAGCATCTTATGGCATCATCAAACATGCTCAATTAACACATCCACTAAAACACACTTTTTTCACACACATTTACACACCCTAAGAGAACGTGAGCGTGGTTAAAACTTCCAAGCCAAGAATTGAAACACACCACATTTAATAATCTAACACACATATATTAACCCCACTTGGGAAACAAGGCCAAAAAGTCTGTGTAGTTAGGTGTAGTTCGGTGGGATAGGGTTCCAATAGCACCCCTTGACCATTTACATTGAGACGTAGAAGTTGAATTTGCAGGGAGCTTAAAATCCTTCACCATTCCATGGTCAAAATTTAGAGTGGGTCAGAAACTCGATTCATAGGGGGTTAGGCTAGGTCACCGTCTGAGTGGTTCTCGTCAAGGCTACCCAACCCATGGTAGGGAATTCTATGCATTGACTGATCACCAAGAATCTCAAGACTCAACCACCCTCCTTGGATGAAGGTAATCATAGTAAACAATATAAGGAAAACACCCTTAGGACTGGTTGTGGGAATCAGTTGGTTCTCTACCCCACCTTTCTCTGGACAACTCTGCTTGCAGGGATGAGATTCCATCAAGTAATAAATTATTTGGAAGGCCATATAAAACAATATATTTAGGATTGTTTCAGGAATTATATCACTTATAGGCTAGAGGTAATTTTATTTTATAGGATGTGCTTTCTTTTATTAGAGTAGCATCATTATATACTTTGTTTACACTTGGCACCACTCCACTAGATGTTTACTTCTTGTTTGTTACTCTCTTTTTCATATCATCCTTTAGTCCTTTAGTGGCATCTTTCCCTTGAAATCATTGCACAACCCAGGCATTTGCTGTGGAGAATTTGAGGACTTTGCTCTCATTTCCCGTTAGGATGTATTACTCCTCCCCATCGAGTTAAATTTAATCCTCCTAGCCCTCCATTGATTCCTTCTAACTTTGATTCTACTCATTCATCCAGCTCTTCCTTTGATTCTGTGTCTTTTAAACCTCGTATTTCCTCCATGTTAGGCACCAACGTAGGTGTAGGAAACCAAGGTGTTAGCTTAGGTCCTAACCTAGGTAATACAACCAGTGGAACCTCAATCGGTACTCCTACTCCATTTCTACCTTCATGGCTGGTTTTAATATCACATATTTCAGTTAAATGATCAATGATCCTCTTCTCCATAATCTAAATTGGCCAGCTATGCCTACTAAAATTTCTTCATACATACCTACTTTTGAAGGAAATCATGGATAATTTCCCACTAATAATGTTCACTAATTTCACATGTGGTGTTCCTCTAATTCCATCACTGAATACTCCATCCATCTTCATTTCTTCCAGCACAAGCTTACTGGAGCTATAGATAAGTGGTATGTTGACCAACCTTGTGCCACTCATTCCACTTTTGCGACTCTTTCCAAAAAATTTCTATCTTATTTCCAGTTACCTCTCTGTTATGACACTAGTACCGAACTCTTGACTTCATTCCATCGGATGTCTCCCATCCACCTATCTAATCATGTGCAAGAATGGTGCAGAAGGAGGAACATGTGTAAGGCCCCTGAATTCAAAGAACATGTCTATATGGATTGGTTCATTATATCACTTTTTGCCCCCATAGGTAAATATTTCATGTCACACTTCGCTCGAATATAATAATATGTGCTCCAAGTAGCTTTAAAATATGACTTGATATGTGCTCAATCAGGTTTTCTTTATACCGTTCTCCCCCATCTCCATCGGCTTGGTGCTGCTAATGCACTAGGGGAATCTCATGCTTCCAACAGTATCATTGGATCTATTTCTCACCCTCACCCACAACCATATGAAAAACTTTGGATGATTTATGGTCAACCCCAGGGGGGAGCAGTATCTCTTGCAATTATCCCACTCCACCAGGAAACCCTTATCCAAGTTAAAGCACTCCATATGCATATCCCCCTATGCATTAGCAGATGCAAGGGCCATCTATTTCTCAACCTTTTTATCCAAAGGCTTCCCCTCCTCCATATGTTCCTTATGCACTGCCTAGCACTCTATCCCCTCTGGCACCAACACCTTAGCCTCCCATGCCTCCTAAACCTCTACCACAACAACCACCTCCTCCTTAAGGTCAAGTGTATGCTCGGTAGAGCGCGACCAATCCCCCCAACACCAAAAATAAGAATAATGGAAAAGGTAACATGTATAAGAAATCCCAAGGTAATAATGGTAACCAGGGTCCTCCACGTAATACACCCAAGGGAAATTAGCATAATCCTACAATCTAGCAACATGGTGGACATCCCAAGCAGAAAAAGGTCCTTCGTATGAATAAAACCTGTGCATGTTGTGGCATATATGGCCATTATACTCATGATTGTATAATTTTACCTCAGATGTGTCAAGTATGGGAAGCCAAAGCAGTTGTCGGTTGTGCTTACCCACCCATTTCCTCACCAAGGATACATCTAGCTTCTCAACCTAGAAAAGTTTAGGCAGCTCCCCAAGATCCACAATCTAGTCCCCATGATTATCATATTATCATGATGAATTCTGATGAGGTCAACACAAATCAAGTCAGCCTTCAGACTCAATCATGCTAGTATGACAAGCCACTTGCTAATTTTGTGATTGAGTCCCAACCGTAAGTTTCCACTGAGTCTATTATGTCATCAAATGTTACCTTATAGGTCCCTCAACCTAAGGAAGAGGTTATTACCAATATCCCAAAAGGTTCATTATGTTCAAATGTTGCTTTAGCTAAATCCTCCCATACCTATAGCATATTAGATGACTTGGCACAATCTCCTGTTGCCATGTCAACGTTGGAATTCCTGCCATCGCAATGAAAATATCTACTCAATGCTTCGGGCATCATGGATCCTTTAGATGATCGCATGATCATATTTGATGTTGATAAATCGGAACATCCCCCACTTACTTCATCTTTTTCTTTTCAAATACTAATCTCAATAAAAAATGCCACTGTCCAGTAGTGTATCATAGATGACGTCCACCTATGTGATGGTTGATAATGTTTGAAAACAACTTGGTTCACCCAACCTGTCTCCATCCAGCATAACTCTCTGTGCATGGGACGATCATCCATCTCAACCCCTTGGATTTCTTCGCAACTGTCCAATCATTGTTTCCAGAAATACTATATCCATTGATATCAAAGTCATAGATGCCCCATTGGATTACAACATCCTTCTAGGTCATAGTTACACCTACGACATATCAACTGTAACATCTACAGTTTTCTATAAGATTTCATTTCCCCATAAAGGAAAGATCGTCTCCATCGATCAATTGAAATACTATTATCCTAAGGCACAAAATTCTCCTCGGTCCAACATTTCATCTGTAATTGAAAATGTAATTTTCTCATCCCTCACCAATGTTTGATGTGGACTTTGTTATCACCAAAATAGGACCCTGATAGGATGTTGATTAGACTACCTCAATGTAACTATTTCAAACCAATATTTTAGCTGAGGCTTAGCCTCCTCAGCCTGAGATGGCTCTCTCAAGGATTTATGATATTGATTAATGATAATATATATGGCTAACTCTATCTTGGTTTTGTTTTCTTGTAGGTTGAAAGATGAAGGCTTGCTACCATTGGGCTATGGAGTCAACAAGTCAGTAGATTCAGTGGCAAGGTTTCTGGACATGGAAGCTGAGGCAAATGGGGTTTTCAAACAAAGATAATTCACTCAAGAACATAGGTCAACATAGTAATTCCATTACTAAAGGAATTCAGAGCATAGGGTTATGAATTCTGAGTAATAGAAATGGAATCTACTGCTAATGGTTCAAAGGTAATTTACTCACAAAATTTAGAAAAACATAGTAATCTCATTACTAAAGGAAGTTAGAGCACATGGTTATGAATTCTGGGTAATAGCAATGAAATTTACTGCTAGGGTTTCAAAGGTAGTTTACTCACAAGATACAAGAAAAACATAGTCATCCCATTACTTAAGGAAGTCAAAGCACATGGTTGTGAATTCTGAGTAATAGTAATAACATATACTGCAAGTAATTAAAAGTAACATATAGGTCAAGAAAACATTAAACCCTATGAGAAACTCAGATCTGTTCAGAGAAAACCTCTTTGTGTTACTGGTTATATTCCATAACATCAAACAATAGTTGGACAAAAAAGTCTCCAACCATCCTATAATTCGACCTCTTACTTCATATATAGCTTTTACAATATTGGATTCTATGATCCATCATCACAAGAATTCGAATTTCTATTATTGACACCTATTCTAACCATAAAACATGCTTATTAATTACAAAATGACAGCTTGACTGTCTTTGAAGAGTCCTAATTCAAATAGGACTAGAACTCCTAAATATACTTATAACAACCTTATCTAGTATTCAATTCATCCTTTGCCACCTGAAACCTCATGAGATCGAATTTGGTGATGCCTCCACCCTGTTTATGAACCCTGTTGTTCCATGACCTAACTGCCATAGAAACCAGGAAACAGAGTTTACTGAAATTTAGCCCTTACCTCCATGCTTCTCTTCAAACATATTTGCTAGCCTTAATGAATATCTTGTATATGTAACATGTGTTAACATCCCATAAACTCTTCAATCCTTCCACCTATGAAAAAATAAGCCTTCGAACAAATGTAAAGGAGAGGGAATATGATTGCGCTACGAAAACAACCTGTTTTCGTAGCGCAGCTTTTATACCATTGTAAAAGCCTTTCTTTGACCATTATTTTCCTTGATTTTCAACCTGGAACTTCATTTATAACCTCTCTCATTCCATTCACAACGCTAAACTTTGAAGACTAGCAGTTCTTACCTCCAAATTTCATGCAAGAATGCCAAAACATCACCTTCAGCAGTTTCATAGTGCGCTACAAAACTGCTGTGTGTACTCTTTTAACACAGTTTTTTCAAAAATCTATAGTTTTTGATATTCAGGATATTTTTAAGGATTTATGTCAACAAAAAAAATCTTTAATGGAGATGTTCTTCTTCAAAAAGATCTTGATTTTCATGACAAAACCGATTCAAATATTTATCATTTTTTGCACTTTTTCATCTGAAACATAGATGTTGAGACAGAGATTTTATCTACTCACCCATAATTTATTTTACAAAAATTAAGGAAGCTTTTGGATACCAATTTTTCTTAAACAAAAACCTCTCTTTGTTTTTTGAAATACCTCTCCAACTGCCCAGAAATTGTCTTTGAACATCATGTTTGAAACTGGAAAATTCTGATTTCTGAAAATATGGCTTCAAAGAAAACCTTGTATCTCCCAACGGGTAACACTTGTGAAAAATGTGAGATATGTTATTGTAGCGGGAGATTTTATGAATATAAACCTCCTTCAAAATTCCAAAATAATTTTTCATGTGGCCCGAAATTGATCTTGAAAAATACTGCTAAAACCAGATAACAAAGTTTTTCTTTCAATGATTTTCAGCAGTTTCGTAGCGCAAGTTAAACAATAAATTTCTCCCATCCCATAATGAATTTGAATAAATTGAAAGAGATTTTTTTATTCCGTATGTTAGGAAGAAAAACCTCTTTCCGGTTTCAAAAATGAGTTTTCAGTTGCTCAGGAACCCCTATGGAAGTTGACTACCTAAAGCAGAAAAACAGGGTTTTTTGCTGAAAAAGGTTGTTTCAGCCATTTCGTAGCGCACTATGAAAATAGAAGCATTTTCGTAGTGCAAAACAGGTTTTTTACACTATTTTTGCTACGAAAACTTGGTTTCATGGCTAATTCCAATTTTTTTTCAAAATGGTTAAAAATTTGATTTTCTAAACATGGTATGAGACACTCAAGGTATGAAATAAGGTTGTTGGAATTTATTTTGTAAATGAATATGAGACTCTAACCCTATCACTTAACCCCTAAAAACTTAAAATGACTCAAGACCTACTTGAAACCATGACCAAAAGCAGAGTTGACACAATGATGCTTTGAAAATTTAGGGTGTGATAACAATGGCTCCACTTGGGATAGTGTGCCCTTGCGGTACACTAAGAACCGATAGCTCCAGTGCTACTATCCATCCTTTAGAATAAAACTCTAAAATTTTGCCAAGCTTATACTCTCGCTTTAATGGCCTTCACCTCAGGATCAAGCTTGATGATCACTGCATAAGAAACAAATCCGTACCTACTGAAAAGATGCTCAGTCAATTTTGAGCTTATTCACACACTCCTACCTACCCTATTAGCTGCAATCTCCATTTGTAGCTCAAGGAACATGAAACGTCAAATGAAGCCAGTCATTGATCTGATCTGACACTTGAATCTCTTGACTGTGCTTGAAGCAAAAGTAACCATGATACTGAAATAACCGAGGCAACATGAAATGTAACTAATCCTCAAGATGACAATATAACTGGAAATCTGGACAATAAATCTCTTCCATGTAGTCAGCTATAGGGTCAAAAAAATACATGATTAATTTGATAATTCTCATAACATTCTGACTGTTCAAATTGATCTTCAAAAACAATTTATTCTTCCTCAATCTCAAAAGAGAAAGGTAGCAACACCCTCTCTTTGCCTTCTACCATAAAAATCTTTTGAAAAGAATGATCATGATCATGAAGACTATATGATTGAATTTGACCTTGTAAACCTTCAATGCATTTTTCAATGTTCTTAGCAACTTCATCCAAAAATTTCATATTGTCTTCTGTCTTGCACTCAAGAATTTAGATAAGAAGACAAGGACAAAGAAAAATTTACATCTATTTCTTCATTAATATGATCATCATTCTATTCTTTGAAACCTTGAATTGAAGGAGAGTTTGCCACCAAATCTGTTTTGTCTATCCATTCCTCCAAAAACATAAGCCAAAAGTCTGCAAATGACTTAATAGATCTGACAGGAAAACTTTCAATCCACTGTTTACATTTCCCTTGAAATGAATCATAGAACAACATAATGCAAACATCTTCATGTTTGACTCTAAGAAGCTCGGTAAAATCACAAAAATCTGATATATGTTTCAAAGTTAAACTCAAATATTCTCCATTGAATTTTGGACCTTTCCTTAAAAAATATGTATCCTTGGGTAAATGATTTGGGAAACCATGAGTTCCTGAAAAATTTATGTATGCATACCTTAAAATAAGAATGGCAGCATCTAAGTTCTTCATAAGTCCAATGGATTCACCAAGAATATATGAATTTTGAATTCTTCAACAATGGAGTCGCCAAGGTAGTTTTGTAGCCTCGAAAATATTTATGAGCTCCTGCAACCTTCAAGAGTTCAGCTTCATGATTTTTCAGGAGATGTATATCTTCAGACTCCTGGTAGACACACCAAAATGTTATCACCAAAATAGGACCCTGATAGGCTGCTGATCAGACTACCTCAGTGTAACTATTTCAAACCAATCTTTTAGCTGAGGCTTAGCCTTCTCATCCTGAGAGGGCTCTCTCAAGGATTTATGATATTGATTAATGATAATATAGATGGATAACTCTTTCTTGGTTTGTGCGTTTGTAGGTTGAGAGATGAAGGCTTGCTACCATTGGGCTATGGAGTCAACAAGTCAGTAGATTTAGTGACAAGGTTTCTAGACATGGAAGCTGAGGCAAATGGGGTTTTTAAATAAAGATAATTCACTAAAGAACATAGGTCAACACAGTAATTCCATTACTAAAGGAAGTCAGAGCATACGGTTATGAATTCTGAGTAATAGCAATGGAATCTACTGTTGGTTGTGGAGCCTGATTATCTTGTTTACTTTGTATGACAGCATTAAACCCCTGTACCTTATATGGGGTGGCAACGCTGCCCGTAATTAATTGCTGCCATGGGGTGTCCAGGGGGGGCGGAAACGACTTTATGAAGCCCCCCCTTGGTAGGGGGTTTCGGGGGCAGCGCCCCCAAAGCTAAAAACAGATGTAAAATTGCCTTGTAAAAGTATAGTAATTTCTAGTCAATCTGAGCCATTCATTAGGCGAATGATCTGATGGTAGAAGTTATGTTTATTTTAGGGTTTTTTTCCCTAGAAGGCAACCCCTCTCTTTGTATGAGGGTATTGTATTGCAGTTGGGTATTAAATGTGTATGCTCTGAGCAGAAAATAGATAGGAAGACTATGAGAGAGAACAGAGGATATTACAACGGATCTGCTGTAGGTTTTGTCTCTTCATTTTACTGGATAATATAAAGGAAGGACTGGTTGTTCAGGGTGGACGTAGCCCAAACTGGGTGAACCATGTATATCTGTGTCTCTCTGGTTTTATGTGTTTTGTGTGCTTGTGTTTTCCGCATATTTTATGTGTTGCAATGCTCCATAATATATCATTTTCTAACAACTGGTATCAAAGCCGAAGGTATATTTTGTTGATAAACTCGTAGGAAATAAGGGTTCCTGGTTCGAGTGGGAGCAATGGCGGAAGATGGTAAGTTTAGGGTCGAGAAATTTAACAGCCAAAACTTTTCGCTGTGGAAGATCCATATGGAAGATTATCTGTATCAGAAATATCTGTACCTACCATTGAGTAGAAAAACAAAGAAGCCAATGGCCATGATAGACGCGGAATGGAATATTCTTGATAGAAAGGCACTCGGAACAGTACGGTTATGCCTTGCGACATCAGTGGCCTTCAATATTTCAAAGAAAACAATGACAGAGGGTTTGATGCAGACGTTGGCGAAACTATATGAAAAAACCTCAACCTCAAACAAGGTATTTCTTATGAAACGATTATTTAATATGAAGATGTCAGAAGGTGGATCTTTTGTAGACCATTTAAATTATTTTAATACAGTTACCAGTCAGTCAAGTTCTGCAGGGGTAAACTTTGATGATGAAGTTAGAGATATGTTATTCTTGTGCTCATTTCCAGAGAGTTGGAATGGTTTAGTAATGGCCATTAGTAACTCTGTCTCTGGATCTAGTACTTTAAAGTTTGATGATGTTGTTGGTGCTATCCTTAGTGAGGAAATGCGACGGAAAAGCTTCGGTGTGACATCGGGTAATGCTTTGAGTGCAGAGTCTAGGAGAATGAAAAGAGGAAAGAGCTCAGGATATAACAGTAAATCAAGAAAAGGCAGATCCAAGTCCAGATCGGGGATAGTGTGTTGGAAATGCAGAAAGAAAAGACACCTAAAGAAAGACTATAGATCTTGGAAGGGAAAAGAAGGAGACGTGCAACAAGAAAACAATCATGAAGAAAATGTGACAGGTGATGTGTTACAAGATGCTTTGATTATTTCTTTCGAAAATGTTACTGATTCCTAGGTAGTAGATTCAGGGGCCTCATTCCATGCCACAGTTGATAAGAAATATTTTCATGACTATGTTCAAGGAGATTTTGGACAAGCCCGTTTGGGTGATGATAAACCCTGTAAAATTTTTGGAATGGGTAAGGCTCTTCTAAAACAGCAGAATGGAAACCAATGGCTATTAAAGGAGGTAAGGCATGTTCGAGATCTAAAGAAAAATATGATTTCAATAGGGCAGTTAGGAAGTGAAGGTTGTGTGACAATTTTCACAGATAAATCTTGAAAGGTCACCAAAGGAGCCCTGGTAATAGCAAAAGGCGAAAAGGTTGGTACATTGTATTTATGCAATGGTATTTCTAACTATTTTAACGCTTTAACTTCCAAAGGAGAAAATGCAGCATTATGGTATCATAGGCTCGGACACATGAGTGAGAAGGGGATGAAGATTCTTCACTCAAGAAATTTGTTGCCAGGTTTGAAGAATGTTGATTTGGATTTATGTAAAAATTGCATTTATGGAAAACAAAAGAGAGTCAGATTTCTCAGATTTGGGAAAGAAAAGAAGAGAGAAAAATTGGCGCTTGTGCATACAGATGTATGGGGACCTACTCAATTATCATCTCTCAGTGGCTCTCGCTATTATGTTACGTTTATTGATGATGCAACTAGAAAAAACTTGGATTTATTGTATTAAAAATAAATCTGATGTATTTGATACTTTCAAGAAATGGAAAGCTTTGGTTGAGATTGAGACAGGAGGGAATTTGAAGTGTCTCAGATTAGAAAATGGAGGTGAATATTGCAGTAAAGAGTTTAATAGGTACTGTTCAGAGCATGGAATTTGTAGAGAGAAGACAGTTCCAAGAACACCATAAGAAAATGGTGTGTTAGAAAGGATGAATAGAACAATCATGGAGCATGCAAGGTGCATGAGATTGCATGCAAGATTGCCTTTACAATTTTGGGTAGATGCTGTAGATACTGTTGTTTATCTAATAAATAGAGGGCCTTCAAGTTCCTTGGATGGTGTTATTCCAAAGGAAGTATGGACAGGTAAAAAGGTAAACTACTCTTTTTTAAAGCCTTTTGGTTGTGAGGCCTTTGTTCATATTAATAAAGAAAATAAAACAAAGCTTGAGGAAAAATCAAAGAAATGTACCTTTATTGGATATGGTGTTAATGATTTTGGTTATCTCTTATATGATTATGAAAATCACAAAATCATTAGGAACAGAGATGTAATATTCAATGAAAAGTTTTTGTATAAGATTTAGTTGAAGGAAAAGAAATAGGGCTCCACACCTTATTTCAGCATTGGACCCCTGTACCTTAAATGGGGTGGAAACACCACCCGTAATTAATTGTTGTCATGGGGGGCCCAGGTGGGGGGGGGTGGGGGGGGGGGGCAGCAAGGACTTTATGGAGCCCCCTCCTGGCGTGGGGTTTTGGGGGCAGCGCCCTCAAAGCTAAAAACAGATGTAAAATTTCCTTGTAAAAGTATAGTAATTTCTAGTCAATCTGGGTCGTTCATTAGGCGAATGATCTGACGGTAGAAGTTATGTTTAGTTTAGGGTTTTTTTTCCTAGAAGGAAACCCCTCTCTTTGTATGAGGGTATTGTATTGCGTCTAGGTATTACATGTGTATGCTCTGAGCGGGAAATAGATAGGGAGACTGTGAGAGAGAACAGAGGATATTACAAGGGATCTGTTGTAGGTTTTGTCTCTTCATTTTGCTGGATAATAGAAAGGAAGGAATGGTTGTTTGGGGTGGACGTAGCCCAAACTGGGTGAACCCACGTATATCTCTGTCTCTCTGGTTTTATGTGTTTTGTGTGCTTGTATTTTCCGCATATTTTATGTGTTTCATTTCTCCATAATATATAATTTTCTAACATCTACTGTTAATGTTTCAAAGGTAATTTACTCACAAAATGTAGAAAAAAACAATCATCTCATTACTAAAGGAAGTCAGAGCACATGGTTGTGAATTCTGAGTAATAGTAATAATATCTACTACAAGTAATTAAAAGTAACATATATATCAAGAAAACATTAAACCCTATGAGAAACTCAGATCTGTTCATAAAAAACCTCTTTATATTACTGGTTATATTCCATAACATCAAACAATAGCTGGACCAAAAAGTCTCCAACCATCTTCTAATTCGACCTCTTGCTTCATATATAGCTTTTACAATATTGGATTCTATGATCCATCATCAAGAGAATTCGAATTTCTATTATTGACACCTATTCTAACCATAAAACAGGCTTATTAATTACAAAATGACAACTTGACTGTCTTTGAAGAGTCCTAATTCAAATAGGACTAAAAATCCGAAATATAATTATAACAACCTTATCTAGTATTCAATTCATCCTTTGCCACCTTCAACCTCATTATTTTGAATTCGGTGATGCCTCCATCCTTGTTATGAACCCTGTTGTTCCATGACCTAACCGCCCTAGAAACCAAGAAACAGAGTTTGCTGAAATTTAGTCCTTACCTCCATGCTTGTCTTCAAAAATCTTTGCTAGAATTGATGACTATCTTGTATATGTAACATATGTTAACATCCTATAAACTCTTCAATCATTCCACCTGTGTAAAAATAAGCCTTCAAAAAAATGAAAAGGAGAGGGAATATGATTGCGCTATGAAAACAACCTGTTTTCGTAGCGCAACTTTTATACCACTGTAAAAACCTTTCTTTGACCATTATTTTCCTTGATTTTCAACCTAGAAATTCATTTATAACCTCTCTCATTCCATTCACAATGCTAAACTCTAAAGACTAGCAATCCTTACCTCCAAATTTCATGCAAGAATGCCAAAACATCACCTTCAGCAGTTTTGTAGTGCACTATGAAACTGCTGTGTGTACTCTTTTAACACATTTTTTTCAAAAATATACAATTTTTGATATTTAGGATATTTTTAAGGATTTATGTTAACAACAAAAAGCTTTAATGTAGATTTTATTCTTCAAAAAGATCTTGATTTTCATGACAAAACTGATTCAAAGATTTATCATTTTTTGCACTTTTTCATCTGAAAATTAGATGTTGAGACAGAGCTTTTATCTTCTCACCCATAATGTATTTTTCAAAACTGAAGGAGTATTTATACCAATTTTTCTTGAACAAAAACCTCTCCTTTTTTTCTGAAATACCTCTCCTACTGCCCAGAAACTGTCTTTGAACATCATGTGTGAAATTGGAAAATTCTGATTACTGAAAATATGGCTTCAAAGAAAGCCTTGTATCTTCCAACTGGTAACACTTGTGAAAAATGTTAGATAGGTTATTTTAGCTGGATATTTTATGAAGAGAAACCTCCATAATTCCAAAATTCTTTTTCATGTGGCCAAAAACTGATCTTGAAAAAGATTGCTAAAACTAGAAAACAAAGATTTTCTCTCAATGACTTTCAATAGTTTCGTAGCGCAAGTTAAACCATCAATTTCTCCCACCGCATAATTAATTTGAAGAAAATGAAAGAGGTTTTTTTAGTTCAGTATGTTAGGAAGAAAAACCTCTTTCATTTTTCAAAAATGAGTTTTCAGTTGCTCAGGAACCCCTATGGAAGTTGACTACCTAAAGCAAAAAAACAAGGTTTTTTGCTGAAAAAGGTTGTTTCAGCCATTTCATAGCGCGCTACGAAAATAGCAGCGTTTTCATAGCGCAAAAAAGGTTTGTTACACTATCTATGCTATGAAAACGTGTTTTCATGGCTAATTCCAAAAAAAATTCAAAATGGTTAAAAACTTGATTTTCTAAACATGGTATGAGACACTCAAGGTATGAAATAAGGTTGTTGGACTTTATTTTGTAAATGAACATGAGACTCTAACCCTATCACTTAACCCCCAAAAACTGAAAATTACTCAAGACCTACTCGAAACCATGACCAAAAGTAGATTTGACACAATGATGCTTTGAAAATTTAGGGTGTGATAACAGACTCTACAAAGATTCCTCTTTTCTTGGTGCCTACTATGGTCCACCACCTACTTCTTCTGACCCCATCTCATCTAGTTTTTTGATGCTTCAAGAATCACGGACTTCTCACAAGTGGTCTAGTATGCCCATCAAACAACCATTGCCTTCGCAACCTGTTGTTCCCAACTCAACAAAGCATATAGGTATAATTCCTCAAGGATCACTTCCTTCTGCTGGTGTCTCTCCTAGTCCATTCCAGCCAAGAATTGTTTCTCCAAGACTTAATCATACACGAGCAGTTCCTTCAGACTATTATCCTTTGGGACAAATACCTTTCTTATTCCCTCCAACGGGATTTTTTTCTGTCCCTTTCATGGCTACATTGATTTTATCCAACATTACTCTGGGGATCCCAGTCTGGTACATTATAGCCCAACAAACACTCCCCTTGATCTACTTAAACCTTACATAACTTTGACCTTGGTAAAGCCTTTTGTTCCTTCCCCTTCCTTTTCTCCAGTCCCACAACAACTTCAAAAACCACCTACACCTATTGTGAAAGCATATAGTGAGGGGGGGAAAGCCTAGAAAAAGGTAAATAAAGACAAGATACCCCCAACAACTCCATTTCCTCCTAAGCCTCCAAAGCCGACACCTCTATGTGTTTTGTATCATTTTGTTGAGAATGCCACCAATAATTGTCATGAACTCCATCATCTCAAAAATGTGGTTGCTGACACTTTTCCTAACTCTAACATCCCATAGTTCCATGTTACCTTGCTTGAGCCAACCAAGAAAAACAGATCATTACGCATGCATCACCCTTGTACTTTGTGTGATAATTTTTTTCACTATTCTCACCAATGTCCGCATCTCAAATATTTTCGTGATACCTGTCAGGATCTTGATGAAATAGAGGGCTCTCGTACTATATCCACCTCTTCTCTACCAACAAATTTGAGTACCATTTTTATGCTAGAACAAGATATCCCTTCACTACACATTGTGATCCCTCCTCTCGATGTTGAGATGAAGGATATAATTTCTCCTATTCTCTACATGTTTTCATCCATGGGATCGTCGTATGGGGACTCTTTTTGAGTTACCTATTGTGTTTTGGTTGAACCTTCTTCGTCGGATACCCCAGTCTCAACATCGGTAGTTATTCCATTTACTAGTCATTTTTCCCCTCCTATTGTTGATGTGCATGTGAACCTTGTCTCTCATGAGGATGCTTCAAGTAGTTCCTCCACATCATGTGGTATCCCTTCCTCTCATCCACCCATTTTTCATTGAATGAAGAAATCATTGAATTCATTACCACCCTTGATTATCCTTGGGACTATATGCACCATCGTGTGTATTTTATTCCACAGAAAACCCATGACCAATATGTTGTGGAGCCAAAATATTTCATCCATAGTTAACTTGATTAGTTTAAATACCCCTTACTTTGAACCCATAAATTTGATCAGCATCCACCTTGTGGCCATTACATTTCCGCTCAATCTTTGGGTAAGGGGGCATCAACTTTTGAGAATCCAAGAGAAGCAATTCTCCCCAACCCTCTTAGTGCATATGCTAGTTTTGAATCTAGTGCCACTTTTATTCCCCCTTCCAAAGAAATGCTAGTGTCCCATATCACTTTAGATCACTCTAGGGATGATCCACATAATCATCCCTTCATATTACATCAAAAATATAATCCCTTAGACATTATTGTTGTTCCACCACCATGTTTTCTAGATGAGAATCAGTTCATTATATATAGAGCCACTCTTTGATATAGTGGAAACATCTCCTCATCATCTTTTTGAGGATATTGTGCAATTTGGGCTTAATGTTGGAATCCCTTATTTGATTACTTGGAACATAATGGCACTCCACAAAATCCTCTAGCTAGGGGAATCATTCCCACCTTTTCATACTCGATCAATCCCATCCATCATCATATGTTGGGGTAAAGTATCCCATGCTTGTGGGCATGAAGGCCCTTGGCCACCTTCTCACCAGATTAACATAAGTCTTAGCCTAGAACCAAACAATCTAGGTAAGGTTGATTATCCTTCCATTCCTTAGATAGTTTGTCCTACCGACCTCTCTGGTGAGCCATATACACATCACATATCATAGATGATTCATACAATGTATTTAAAATCTACTCTATGTGATGCCACACTTACCACTTGGTCCCCATGTTTGACTTTCTGGGTGGGGATGATCCTAGACCTTCTCTAGCAGTTCATTCCTCTATTCCTTTCTTACCTTGATTCTTCACCAAGAACCATCCTTCCAAGAAGCATTAAGGCCATCCTGTGACAAGTAAGGTCACCTACTCAAAATTGACAGATCCAAATTCCAACGGTTAGTTTTTTCGCTATGGTCTCCACAAGATTTATGGCCTTCTCCTCCTCTCCAAATTCCCTAACAACTCACTATGGAAATGAATTGGATTTGGAGGAAAGAATCTATTTTATAGGAAAAACCCTAGTTTTTTCATTTCCATTGCAACCAAACCATAGCTTGGTTTGAGTAACCTTCAACACCATTAGAAAGCTCTCACCGAGTGTTATAATGGGTCTTCCTTTTCTTTTGGTAATTTAAAACTTCACCCGGAAGCCATTTTTTTCCACGAAGTTTCACTTTGCCACCAATTCAAACTAAATTTCTTAATATGATATGCATGTAATTTGGAAGCACTTTTCATTATTTCTCGTCGACTCATGTGTTCATTTTTGTTATGATTAACCCTTATTTACTCATGTTTTTAATGGTCCCCCTGGGCCTATCCTATGTGGAAACATCATTGAGTCACCCTTTTTTAGAGCATCCCCTTGCATTCATGGAGTATGTTTTCAGTCCCATTATGTCATGTTATAGTATCCCATCCATATTTTCATCACATTAATCCATTTTCTCTCCTTTTTTCCTCCAACTATATTGTTTCATCTCTGAAAAACCTCCATCTAAGTAATTCACTATCCCCTATCGAATTGAGTCAGTTGCTTCCTGGTCAACCATGCATATTATGATCTGACAAGGGAAGTCATCAGTCCACCTCTCAGTTTTTATCCCTCCATAATTATCCCTAGTGTGATTCCATAATTCACTCTACTATGATCCCTCATGCCTTGGTTGATGATTCCTCATTGCTTCAACTCTGGCGAGTCGTCTTGTGTCGAATTCAACACATTTATTCCAGGAGTGCGGTATTGTAATATTCTGAACTTTTCCACGAGATAATTGGAATATTAGAGTTCTTAATAAACATAATTAATTATGTAAATAACATGGTGGAGGGACCCACAAACCCCAAAGATAAATAAAATCCATTGATGTGTGTATGTGGATATTTCAGTTTTAGATTTACATTATGGAGTAGTGGAGTAGCTTATTAATGTGAAAGGGGTGGATATCATGTCCCATTAATGAGAAAGATCATGGAAGCTGAATCAACCATCTAATATCATGAAGGGAATCAAATGTAAGATCATAGAGCATTCATGATGATATGATGGAGGATTAGTGTATTTAATGCACACATGATGGATATCATGGAGAGACAACGCAGTGAACATGGAGACTTTTGTCCACATGCACAACGCAGTTATGAGGTCAGCCAAGGCATGGGAAGGCTCATAATCTATATAAAGAATATGAAGGAAAAATAGAAAGCAGACTCTAGGCTTTTGGTATTATTAAGTTTGAGTTGTTTAGATATGGATTTTTCATTTAAAATTATAAGCATGCTTATGTTGTTTAGCTAAGTTTGCAATGTTTTTTAGCACAGGGAGTTTCTGAGTGGGAATCCCACCCTTACACACGGGGGACTTTGAGTGCCTACTCTGAGAAGGTTTCCTATTGAGCTTATTCATCATCAAGAATTGGTGACATCTTGTTCCTACTTTCTGCAGCCCATACATCTTTAGAAATAACACATTTCTACATCAGGGTTTGAGAGGAGGAGGTTCTCCTTCGGTATTTTAGCTAAAGAACCGGTGAAGGAATTATCCTATCACCTTGACCTTCAATATCAGCCTTTCAATGCTTCAGATCTATATAAGGCATTAGGACATCTATCATACATCTCCCAGTAGTAGTAGTTCCATCAGGAATTGCGCAGTCTAGTCATGCAGATCCAAGGGAGAAGGGAAGTTTCTAGTATTCCAGATAGAAATATAGTGCAGGACCCTTCCTTCACATTGTATTCATTATTTCCATCATTTCGAAGCTGATTTTAATATTTTAGTAGTAGGCTAGAGAGCCTCCATCCTTGAAGGTGCATTTTTTGTGATCATTTGTGTAGCAGCAGCTGCAACCATCAGAGGAGGATTGAGGAGCTAGATCTTGAGCTTCTAGCTTAATGTTATAGTGAAGGGATCAACCCTTCAAGGATAGATATGATCTTGTGAGATATTTCATCCATCTATTTCTCGGATCTAGCTTCAGATCTTCATACCCAACAGTTGTATTGTGTTTGTGTATTAGTGCATTAGTCCATTTTGGGATATTATAGTGGTATCAAAGCATGATCTTTGGGTCCACTTGTGGACATCATTGACAACATATGAAAAGTAGATAGTAGAGATCTGTAAACAATGGAGGGATTAAGTTTTTCCTTATATTTCTTTAGAACTATGAAGCATCTCTCCAAGGAGATCAATCAAACAAGAAGAGAAAGGCAAAGAGGAACCTCAGGAGGGTTTCAGGATGAAAAAGGTCCCAATACTTCTTATCAGCAAAAGAAGAAACCAAAGAAGCAAGGAGCTTCACATTATTCCACTAGATCCATCTTCTTTGATGAGAAAGAGGAATGGTCTAAATATATAGAAGACTTGTGGAATGAGACCCTAAGTAAATATTTGTTTGAATACAAAGCACAACCAAGAGCATTGAAGAATAATCTCTCTCTACAACATTTTTTGCAATTCAAAGAAGAGAGGAGATCCAGAAGCAACAATAGAAGAAAGAGGCATAGATTCTTCTTGCCTACATTTGATGGATATCCCACAAGAACATTGAGGGCTTGGAGGGAAGATTTTGCTACATTCTTTCTGAAATATCCTATATCAGAAAGAGAGGTTGTGGAGGTTGCAGCGCTGCACCTAGAAGGTGAAGCAAGAGATTGGTGGTTCAGTCACTTGTCCCATATGAAAGTATCTATTTATGCAAATTTTATTCAAATATTGAAGAAGAGATATGGTAGGAAGAAACCAGAGACATCTCCCATAATGACATCTCCTATCATTGAGGAGATATTGCATGAAGATCCCAAGGAAGATGTCCTCATTGTCACTCAGGAGGAGGAGCCTCTACCATCACCAGCTGCAGATGTACTTACATCAGGAGGAGGATCACTTGCATCTTTGTAAGATGGTCTTGAGTTCTTGACATTTGGAGCCTCATGCATGATTGTTGCGATGCATGATGATGAGGAGACAAATACCAGTGCTGGTGCAGTTGTAGAGATGGAGCCATCATCACTACCAGCAGTCAGATACATTATTGTCCCGGTTGGAGGAACTATTGTGGACTTGTAAGAGGTTCCCACATATAATTTGATCCAAGGTATGCATCCACTTTCATCTCATATTGTTTGAGTACCTCTTATTGAAACTTATGGGAACATGCCATCAAGGCCATTGCATGACCAAGGATTAGAACAACATGTTTATTTGGAGCAGAAACATATCACTATGCAGAGGACCCTTGATCTAATGAAGGAAGAGATGAAGAGCTATCCCAGTTCATCCTTGTTGAGCTACATTCAACCCTTTGAGTTGAAATGTGGAGTTTCAGAAGATGGGATGAGCATGATCCTATGTACAGTGGCTAGCTATGAGTTCATCATTGTGCCTTGCTTTGAGACAGTGTATGCATCATCATGGAGATTAACAATGTTGTTCATGAGCAGCAGTGAGAAAAAGAGGACCCATTCCTTATGGGAGCAATCAAATAGCAGCTTCATTCATGAAGCAATGGAGAAGAAGATGATAGATGGTAGACATCTTAAGACTGGAAATATTTTCTCCTTTCAATATGACTCTTTCTCAATGAGAATCTCACAGCTCAAAGAGAAAATTCTACCTGCAGCAGATCCAGAACCTTATTGGTTTTGGAGGGCCATTGATGAGAAGAGAATCTCATGGAGAGATCTCATTGGAGGTGCACTTCAACATATCATGGAGTGCAATTTTCTTCAACGGTTTGAGGAGGTTGGTGTCCTACAATGGGAGGATACCATGTTTTTCCATAATGAGATCCATCATCCACATTGGGATGAATGGTTGATGATGTGGAGAAAGGGGTTTCTAAACCACTTGTAGAGCTATGAGATAGGCCAACAAGAAGCATGGCTACATTGGTTGCTCTTGGGTGAGTATGGTTACTACCCAATAGCACATATTTTCATGACCCATGCCTTAAACAACACTCATGTAATGAAGAAGGAGGCATGGCTACGATGGCTGCTTTTGGGTGAGTATGGTTACCACCCAATAGATCATATTTCTTTGATGCATGCCTTGTGTATCAATGATAGAATGCAACAAAAGAAGGCATGTTCACCTTGGTTGTCCTTGAGAGATTTTTGCCATCACATGACATCTCTCATATTTATGTGTGTTGAATTGTTTGTAATATGGCATGGTACTCTCATGATGTGTAATGATGGAGTTGGTTTGTATTGGGATGATATGACATTCCACATGTCAATAATTATGTTGTTACTCCATTATTTACATGATAATGTAAAAAGGCAGCAAGAGATATTGTTGCTTTGGCTTCTTTTTGGGGAGTTTGGTCCTACATACTCGACTACTTTGCATAATAATGATGGAGGATGGTAGCAAGAGGAATTCCTCCGATGGCTCTTACTTGGAGAGTATAGACACCATACTTGGTTTGATGATGATGTGGTGGGGCAGAAAGATGCATTGTTGTTGTGGCTTATCTTGAGAGAATATGGCCAACCCATTTGGTATTTTGATGGTGTGGTGTGGCAGCAGGGAGCATTGATGTGGTGGTTACTGTTGGGAGAATTGGTTTGACATATTTGTCTACCCATATGTCTCTATTTCTTCTTTTTTAGAATGTTGGGATGATGCTTAGATCCAACAAGGCAAACATGGCTAAGAGTGAAGGCAAGAAGAGCCTCTTTTTACTTCATGTAGCATGGGATGGAGGTATATTTTCTAGGTTGGAGCTTTCCTTTTGGGGAAGGAACCACCTATATTTATGTATCTCATGTATTGTGGAGGATGTTGCATAGCTTATGGTTGTCACTTGGAGCTTGATGATTAAGGAGGCACATCTGGCTACACAGTTAGAGGTCACTCTAGACATTCTAGACAAGCAACTTTGGTGCTAGGCATACATAACTCATTGCAACAAATGGGGAGACCTTCCTTGTGTGGATGCCATTTGGAGGGGAACAGGTTGCTCTAGCATCTATTTTTTCAGTTGCTTGAGGACAAGAAACATTTTTCTAGGGAGGACTATAATATTCCCAATTTTTCCACAAGATAATTGGAATATTAGAGTTCTTATTAACTTAATTAATTAAGTAAATAAAAGGGCGGAGGGACCCACAAACCCCAAAGATAAATAAAATCCACTTGTTATGTGTGTATGTGGATATTTTAGTTCTATATCTACATTGTGGAGTAGTGGAGCAACTTCTTAATGTGAAAGGAGTGGAGATCATGTCTCGTTAATGAGAAAGACCATGGAGGTTGCAGCAGTAAACTAATATCATGGAGGGAATCAAATGTAATATCAGAGAGAATTCATGTTGAGATGATGGAGGAGTAGTGCATTTAATGCACACATGATGGAGAGGGTGACCATTACATGCACACAAGATGGAGATCATGGAGAGATAGTGCAATCAACATGGACACTTAGGTCCACATGCACATCGCAGTTATGAGATGGTCCAAGGCATGGGATGGCTCATAATCTATATAAAGAAGATGAAGGCACAATAGAAGGAAAAATTTAGGCTTTTGGTATTGTTTATTTTGATCTGTTTAGATCTAGATTTGTCATTTGACATTCCAAGCATGCTTATGATGTTTAGCAACGTCTGCAGTGTTGTTTAGCATAGGGTGTTTCCGAGTGGGAATCCCGCCCTTACCCACGGGGGACCTTTAGTGCCTACTCTGGGAAGGTTTATTATTGAGATTATTCATCATCCGGCATTGGTGTCATCTTGTTCCTACTTTTTGCAGCCCATACATCTTCAGAAATAACGCATTTCTATAATAGGGTTTGAAAGGAGGAGTTTTTCCTTCAGTATTTCAGCTGAGGAAACAGTGAAGGAATTATACTACCAACTTGAGCTTCAAGATCAGCCTTCCACTAATTAATATCTATATCAGGCATCAAACCATCTATCATACATCTCCTAGCAGTAGCAGTTCCATCAGTAATTGCACAGTTCATTCTTGCAGATCCAAAGGAGAAGGGAAGTTTCTAGTATTCTAGCTATAAATATAGTGGAGAACCATTCCT
Source organism: Pinus albicaulis (assembly GCA_034641835.2). Classification (NCBI taxonomy): domain Eukaryota; kingdom Viridiplantae; phylum Streptophyta; class Pinopsida; order Pinales; family Pinaceae; genus Pinus; species Pinus albicaulis. Next base: position 883,068,874 of record CM076569.1, on the reverse strand, counting down.
TCACATTGTATTCATTATTTCGATAATTCCGGAGCTTATTTTTATATTTTAGTAGTAGGATAGAGAGCCTCCATCCTTCACAACACAGTTTTTGTGAGCAGTTGTGTAGTAGCAGTTGCAATAATCAGCGGAGGATTGAGGAGCTACATCTTGAGCTTCTAGCTTGAGGATCTAGTGAAGGGATCAGCCCTTCAAGCATAGATCTGATCTTGTGACATATTGCAACCATTTATTCTTCAGATATAGCTTCATATCTGCATACCCAACAGTTTTATAGTGAATCCCTAAGAGGATGATTTTCTTAGATTGACATATCCGAGAAATCATTTTTGGGTTATCTTAGGTTACCATCATAGTGGCCAGATCCATAATATTGGCATCATCAGAGCTCCTGAGCTCCATAGATATTCATTTCCCTTTCAGCCAACAACTATATTTTCATCATCTGGTGAAGGGACAACTCAATATTTCTTCCTGCATCTCTCCAGTTATGCAGTGCTTGTTTTAGCATGCTTTTAGGGTCATTGTAGGCCATCTCTTTGGCTACAGTACCTCTATTTGTACACTGTTGTAACTATAATCCATCTCCTATCAATAAAATGGCTCATATATTCTGTGTCTATCTGTTTCGATAATAACATTACATCTACCTTTTCTGTGTTACAAATATTTTGTTTGTGTATCAATGCATTATTCCATATTGGGATATTATAGGTATAAAAGGCAGTGTACCTTGCTTCCAAATTTCATCATTTTTCGGTGCATCGGATCAGGAAAATGGAATCATAATTCCCTGTTGACTTCATTGTTTCTCACATGCTCGACTCTAACTCATTATTGCATGATTGTGAATCATAAACTTGATGGTCTGGTGATCAAACAGATTGTACTAGTAATTCCTAGGTGTGTGTGAGATCTTCCAGACCTCATGAGGGGGTGGCCCTTTAAGTATCCCCACCACATTTTCGAATGAGCTCAGATTATGATCCAGCCTCAGATGCAGTTCCACAAATTTGATGGGCTCGGTTCCAAACGCTTCTAGTGCCCATAGAATGCATGTCTCCTTCAGATGATCCATTCTGATATTTAGAGCCCTTTCCTGCTCAACGGAGCTTCTTTGGTTGAAGTCCCCCTCCCCATGTTAGATTGAGGGGAATTATGTATCATGTACTCAAATTGTATTGTATTTAGTCCTAGAAAATGGTATTACAGGCACTTTATGTATATGGGGTTAATTGTATTATGTCCTGGCCCATTGATGCCAGTGTATAATGTATCATGTACTTTGTATCTAAGTCCCACCTTGTTGGGATCACTATTATTCTTTGTACTCAGTTATCTTGGCGTGTATGGGTGTGCCTCCCCCACCTCATTTGAGATCATGTACTCCAAAATAAAAGGAGACTTATTTCTGTTTAGTAGGTCTCGTCGCCTCCATTTTTGTCCTTCCTTGCATTGCTTCAGTCGTCTCTCTCTCTCTCTGTGACTCCCCTTTGCTGTCTTGTGGAAGTGTACCTTACAACGTACTTCAGTCATTTGATTTTCTCCTAACACTTGTACGTTGGGGGGAAATCTATTATCAACAAAAAATGACCACTTAAACATTTCTAACTAGGTGGACCAAAACACACCATGTAAGTTTAATTTTACCATAGTAAAATCACTTTCACTATAGGAAATAATTTAATAAACCACTTTTATTACATTATTTATTATTAAAACCCATGAGAATAATTAAATAAACCATTATTTATTTAATTTTCTTTAGGAATAATTATTAAAACATTGTTTGATAATTATTCCTTTTCACATTTGACTAAATCACCTAGGAATAATTAAATAAATCACTATTTATTTATTTTTCTTTAACTTCATCCTTGGAATAATTGTTAAATCATTATTTAATAATTATTTTATTTCAAATTTTTCTTATTATTCGCGAAATAATTATTAAATCATGTCTTTTGTTAATTATTTCTAAATAAATACATTTTCCATTTTCAATATCTTTTCACTCTCCAAAAATATAATTAAGTATTACTAAGAGTTAGATCTATATTTTGGTCAATAATATTTTATTATTCTCCATTTTTGAGATCAACCTAATACTTTGTTATAAACAAGAGGTATTTTTAGTCATTCCTCACCATGATCATTAACATCGTCACCATTATCGTCTCATACTTTTGAGTGTTGATTAGATTTCTACACATTTTTTGGGTTTTCACACATTCAGAGAGGAAGATTTGAATACTAAAGTGATAAGGACATCAAAGGACCCATCCTAGGGAGGGGGATTTACGACCCTTTATAAATCTCCTTCATGAGGTGTTATTAATAAAAGATTCACTCTTTCAATTTTTTCCATAATTGGGTTATTACATCAGATTCATTTTTGTTGTCTATTCTTTTAGATTGCATACATCTATTTTTCTGCAGGTTTTTCTCACATATTTTTTGCAGATCTAGAGAATAAGAAACTACAATTTTTGTTAGGGTCACTAGTCACCTGTGACTGAAGTGAGATATTTCTAGTAAACCTTCCAAGAAATTTCAAATGAACAGAGTTACTAGTTCCTGAAGCCCTAGAAAGCTTGTGTAGAGACTGATCTGGTTGGTGTTAGTGATGTCAGACCATGAGGTGGAATCACTGGTTGAGGGTTGAGGTGATTTAGACTCTAGAATCCATGGTTTATTTTTATTTTTTATTTTGAGGGGTGGGGTGCTATAGAATGGTATCATATCTTCTAGGTTCAAACAATTTGACTAGATGGGCTCTATCATAGGTGAAATGAAGAGTAAATGGATCAATGAGTACAATAAATTTAATCATTCTTGTATATTTTCTTATTTGGAGTTTTAGAAGATGAAAAAATTTCCACATTAAAGGTAAATATCACTAACAATGTGGTTAAAATTTTAGATATTTGTTTATAATATTTTAGGAATTATGACATCAGGAAGATGACCTTCCAGAATGCATCGTTAAATACGACGATTTGTAATTTTTTCCATAACTTGTCTTTTGTTAGGTTATAGGAGAAGAAAACTTTTCTACGTTGAGGGCACATCCCATTGATAATGTGGTTGAAATTTCAGATATTTGGTCAAAAAATTTAAGGATATATGAGCATAGGAAGTCGAGCCTTTTGAATGCTCCTAAAATCAGGCATCACACATGTCATGTTCGAATTTTTGTTATAAATTTTCTTCTCGGAAGTATCAGGAGCTAAAAATTTTCCACAATGAGGGTAAATATCACTAATATTGTGTTAAAAAATTCAGACATTGGGTTTCTATATTTTAGGAGATATGACTAGTGGAAGTCAAGCTTTTAGAATGATCCTAGAATTGTGCACCAAATAGGATTGTGATGGTAATTTTGTTATAACTTTTCATGTATGAGGTTTCAGAAGTTGAAACTTGAAACATAGTGACAGAAACTCCCACTGATCATACGGTTTAGTTTCCATAACTTGTACTACTACTATTCAGGATATATGCATTGAACCATTTTCTACATTATTTTGCATGCAAAGTGTTTGATGAAATGCTTAAATGGTTCAATGGTCCATTGCATAAAAATTGTTTGATAAAATTTCCCAATGAGTATGTTCTTTATGTTTGGGGATAGTATTGATGTGTAATAGTAATGTTTTAGTTGATATATGCTTACTTGTATGCAAAGATTTGTTTATATTAGTTTTCATTTAAAGTGTTTGAATAAATGCTTACATGCAAATGTAATAATATAGTCGTTGTTTGAAGAAACTATAATAGTATGGTAATTGCTTAAATAAAATGTTATTTTTTGGGTGGAATAGTATTTTAGTATGATAATATGGTTGTAATTTATCTATGCCTATTTTCATGCAAAGAATTTGAATATTTGCATGCAAGGATTTGAAAACTTGCATGCAACAAATTTGAAAAGTTTCATGTAAGTGAATGGAAAAGTGGCATGATTATGTGGCATGTTTTTAGTTATTATGTTAGAATTGGAATAAGTGAATTTTTTTTAATTTAATCTCATACAAAACATATGTGAAATGAAAATAAATTTTTGGAATCTATGGTTAAATTTAGTAGTGCTTTGGAGATCCTATTTCCATAATTGGACATTAGAGATTAGGCCATTATAGTAGCTTCCTCCTACGCTAGTGTGGACCATAGATAGAAAGGGGGTATGTTTATAGGTTTTTTGAATGCTTGGTTGAGTATATGACACAAGTATGTGCTTATAATATTGCATGAACGAATTATCTTGTTTTAATTTAGTTGTCCTAACACAATACTTATTGAGACAACTAATATGCACTTCTGTACAAGCGAGTTTTATTTGTAGCACTATGACTAATGACTATGAGTTTATTGTAGACTCTGAGATGGATATTAGTATTTTTAAAGGAAGATTTCAAATTAATAGACACGATTTCTTAATATTTGGAACATGTGACTGACATTTGTGAACATTTGCAGGGAAAACATGCTTGGTATTAGCATGGCATGGTACTAGTTGATTTGTTTATATAAATAACATGTGGGTGAATGTGATAGCACGTAATAAGAATCAATTGAAGTAAGGTTAAAATTTAAAATAAATTAATTGGGTGAGAATTACTTTGGCTATGTTTATAAATCACATTTCCAAATGAATGAGTGTTTTTCTTGAATACAATAAATTTTCTTAACCTTAATTTTGACTGACATTATGTGCATATATGTTATATTCATGAATATGTATTTGAAATGTTATTATATTAAGGCTGATATTTGAGTTAAGAGTATGAGTTCTAATGTTCTAAAGGAATTAATAAAAGCATGAGCTAATGGTGCATGATGCAAAGAATCAAATGGAAAAAGAGACAACCATAGATCTTGAAGAAGGCTCGGGTTGAGATTTCACTCATGAATCCTTGGAAGCACCAGGAAACCATGGGGGTTGAGTCATGGATTCTTTTGGAATTCTTGTGCTTTTGGTGTTTTGGGGTTTTTCTGTGCTTGATTTTGTGGTTTTTATTGTGTTTGGTGCATGGACATGGCACTTTGTTTGTGGTGTTATATTGTTGTTTTTTTTCCATGGTTTTATTCTTGTTTCACCTTTTTCTTTCCTTTTGTGTTTATAGGGTCTTGGGAATAGGTTGGGAAAAAGGAAAGTTGATAGAGCACGAGGAGAGATTTGTGGTACCCAAAAGGTAATGAAAGACCCATATGGAGCCCAGTGCATGAAGAAAGGGCATTTGAAGGCAATAAAATAACAACCAATTGGGTTGGTTGGGTCCATTGGGGTAAATGGAAAATGGCAGGACATTCATGAGAAAGGTAACATGAAAAGTAAAGTAAATGGGCTTAAGGTAACATATGCCTTGGCTAAGTTGAGAACCATTGTTCTCAATGTTGTGCATGTTGTGCACAGATAAATGGATTTCTCTTAACCTCGACCTTATGATATCTAGTAATTGTATCGAATGATTATAGTAATGCCTATATATATATGTATATGTGTGTGTATGTATGTCATTTTCTGATGCAGTCATCAAGGATCATGATTGTTTTTATGCTAATATTTAAATGTATATATATATATGTATATGTGTGTGTATGTATGTCATTTTCTGATGCAGTCATCAAGGATCATTCTTATGGAGGAATGACTACTTATGCAAGTGAATGGAATGAATAAGTTCTTGGGATCATGAGAAATCAAGTGGGAAGAGTAGCCTTGACAAATCTATGAGGTTCGTATCATGTCGGTATGAATTGAAATTATGTGTTTATACCATGCCTCTGTTTATGTTATAAATAGGCTATGCTTATGGATACATCAACTGAATGAAATTAGTGTGATCTGTGGTATGCTAGGAAAAGCATGGATAGTGGAAAGATATTAGAATCAAGGATTCTAGGTAGAGTTAGTGTGTGGTCTTTGGATGTGCATTACTATTGTCGTGTATATGTTGTATAGGTTGTACCTATAGTGTTGTGTGCATGTTTCATATGTGATAATATGTATATATGGTGTTGTGTGTATGTTGTATGTGTGGTACTATGTATATATAGTGTTGTGTGCATGGTGGATGTGCAGTACTGTGTGCATATAGTGTTGTGTGCATGTTGGATATGTGTTTTTGTGTACATATAGTGCTTTGTGTGTGTTTTATGTTTGGTGTTGTGTACATATGGTGATGTGTGCATTTTGTATATGTGGTGTTGTGTACATATGGCGCGGTGTGAATGTTGTACATGTGGTGTTGTGTGCATGTGGTGATATGTGCATGCGATGTTGCGTGAATGTGGCATTGTGTACACGTTGTGCGGGTGTTGTTATGTACATGTCGTGTTGTGTGAAAGTTGTGCAGGTGGTGTTGTGTACACATCGTGCAGACGATTTTGTGTACATGAGGTGTTGTATACACGTTGTGTAGTTGGTGTTGTGTACACTTTGTGTAGGTGGTGTTGTGTACATATGGTGTAGTGTACATGTTATGAAAAAAGTGTTGTGTACATGTGGTATTGTGTATATATGGTACATGTTGTGTTGTATACATGTGGTAATATTTTATGTGTATTGTGTAGTAATTGTTTCGTGACATGTGTATTCATTATGTTGTACTATGTGTACATATATGTATTGTGTTGTACACTAAGTGTGGGTGTATGTGTTGTGTTGTACACTGGGTGTAGGTGTATGCGTTTTTTTGTACACCGAGTGTAGGTGTATGTATTATGTTGTGTGGTACACCATGTGTGGGTGCATGTGTGCGACGTAAAATTTTTGTATGTATACATGATTGAAGAGAATACACTAGGTGATTTCCGAGTATGCAAACTAATTCAATGTGTGTATGAAAATAGAACAAAGGAAGAAGAAAAGGACCACTTAAAGTATAAATATTGGTATTTTATTTTATTTTTACTATGAATGTGATCTATGAATGATTTATGATGGTTACATGTGATCTATGACTCTAATTTATGATTCTTATGTGTGATTTATGATGGTTGAATTTTAAGCTAATTATATGTGATATTTTTATTCATGATGATTTGATCAAAGAGCTAGTTTGAATTGTCGTGATAGGAAGTGAATAAGATTGCAAGTGTACCTTGTTGGAAATCTATCGATGAGGTATGATTTGAAATTATTTCAATTCATTTTGAATATAATGGAAGTTATGCGCTTTGTACAGGAGAGCATGGAAATGCCTAGTTTGGTGGTTGAAATTGATTGCAAGAATTAGAAACAACAACAAAAGAAATTGGAACACGAAATAGTGTGTTGGTAAAGCATTGAGGAGAAAAGCCATTATGGGAAAATCATACCCAATAGTACCATTGATTTCCATGAGCATGATATGACTGATATGAATTTTTTGAGGCAGGGATATGCCTTGGTTTTTGGACCTTCCCATGCAAGGAAACCTTGCCAAGGGAGGGGTTGCCCAAGTGACTCTATATCAGAGAAGGGGATTCCCACGAAAATTGGAATATGTGTGATTGCACGAAAGGGGGTGATGAGATTTCCCGAGGGACTATGTAGCAGAGAAGGGAATATCAGGGAATGAACTTCTTTTAGTCGTTAGCATTTCCATATGGAATAAAAAGCACATTGGGAGTGTGCCTTGGAATAATGAGTTGATAATTATTCATTGAGAGAACACGTAGCACACGGATCGTAGCGCTGGACATTGGATGTAGTTTTGACTTTGGCATTAGAATTTGGACTTTCTACGAAGGAGGTGAATCCGAATACTACTCTTGAGGGTGGGGGTGTGAGCCTTTGGATTTACTTGTTTCTGATATGGGCGTCGTATACTTTTGTTTTTTGGTTGAGAAAATTTGCATATGTATATATGTGTATATTATTGTAGATATTTTATTTGAATGTGCTTATAAAAATCCATAAATAGTAAGATTATTTTATAGTTAAATAAAATGTGCATGAGAGTATATGTGGTTGTTATTGTAAATACGATAATGAGTTGTGTTATAAGTCTTTTGTAAGTGGTATGTTTTTTTGTTTCAGCAATGGTCATTGTAAATATTGCAACAAGATTTCTTATAAAGCTTTGTGGGTAGTATGTTTTTTTTCAGCAGTTTGCTTGTCATAGGTGTCATAGAACACCAAGGATAGTGTTGCCTAAGGGGGAGGGTTCTCTAATATCCATGGTTGAATTTCCATGTAAGAAAAAAAATATAAGACTAAGGTCATAGGACATGTATTCCAAGATGATTTGTGGGAAAAAAATCCTAGTGGGTTTCAATTTCGATTTATGCCTGAGGAAATTAGAAAATGAAATGAAAAAGGAAAAGAGGCATTAATTGGAATTTTATTTATGAAAATAAAGTATAATAGGATAAAATTAAGGTGAAAGTTCATAGATTTTCATGAGAAGGAAATTAAAATAAAAATGAATGAAAATGAATAAAATATAGGCCTCAATGATAAAAAGGCTTATGAGGATGAGTTCATGGCTTTTGTGAGTGATAGATTTTTGTAAGTTTGGTTTTGGAGTTCTTTTCTATTATCACATTCTCTCACACTCTTGCACACTTAGAGCATTCTTGGAGCATACTTGGAGCACTCTAGTATTCACTTGGATTGAAGAAAGAAGGAAAAGGAAAGAAAGAAAGTGCAAGGGAATAGTTGGATGAGCAACTACAACTGTATTGCTTTATAGTTAACAGGCTGCATGTATGATATATTTACTGATTTATGGATGCATGGTATATGCATGTCATTATTTGGTTATGAGTTGTCGTTGGCATGGAAGAGTTCCTAGATTAACAATGGTTTTAACCTTGCCTTGCCATTTCCTGGATAGCCATGTTTTGTGGGTTTTTCCACTTGTTTTTTTCTGATTGGTTCTCATATTCCTTATGGTTGTGGGTTGGAACAAAATCTCTTGAAGCCTTGGAACAACTTGGGTTGAATTACTAGTCTTGGAGCCTAGGTTTCGAAAATCGCTCTGGAGCCATTGCTGGGTTGAGTTACTAGTCCTTGGATCCGGGTTGGACAAATACTCGAGAGCTTTCAAAGGTTATAGATTGATTTACTATTTGTTGAAGCCCTAGAAATATTTAGTAGAGACCGATCTAGTTGGTGTTAGTGATGTTCGATCAAGAGGTGGAATCATTGGTTGAGGGTTGAGGTGGTTTTGCCTCTATAATCCTTGGTTTTGTTTTTTTTTTGTTTATCCCATGAGATCCCACATTCATGCTTGGAATATGGTGCAGGGATGGTTGGTTGAAATAAATATTTGGTTTAGCCCAATCTATGGTTGGGTGGTACGTGGAAGTCCCTGACTTGGTTGGTACTTTGCATATGTTAATGTGTTATTATTTATTGATGATAAATGAGAATAATTATTTATTTACTATTGTTTACATGACTATTTTTTCATGGTTTTATTGTTGGTTAAGAATATGGTACATGCATGTTGTACTTATTATTATATTATGTGCTTTTGATCTACATCTAATTCATGATTTGAGAGGATATTGGTTATTTTATATGGATGTATGAGCTATTATGTGTTTGTTTAAAAAAGTATGAGAGGGAAACATGCCTTATTGATGAACATATAATGAAACTAATGTAAACAATGACAAAAATATGCATCCATGACTTACAGGTGTTATGTACGCAAAGTGTTTCTATGAATGAATAGCAGGTGTTGGACAGTTAGACCCCATTTCTGTAACTACATCTTATAATTTGGGTCATGAATAGTAACTCTCAGCTCATCTCTACCTTGGTAAGTATTTTAAAGTGGGTAAATGTGGGGTGGGGTGTGAAATTTTTGGTTTTAACAATATGACATGTTTATGTGAATGCCTATGTAGAACCCAAAAATACTCAAGGTGTATGTCTAGATTCTTAGGAAAAAAACCTAGTATTATTTCCATGTTCCTAAATTTTGTTGTGTACTCCTTTACAATTTAATCCTATCTCTACCTAAATTGATTCCATCAAATTTATTGGTTCTCTACATACTTGATAGAGTAAAATTGGCACTTTATGATAGTTTTAAAATCCCCCCATTTAGTCATTGGAGGATCCCCCTCAATCCTCAATGTTTCTATGTGAATTTCTATAAAAAGTTGGGCTAAAAGTTCATGTAAAAAAGGATAATAAAGGAAAAATAAGACCAATTTCATAGGATGTATTCTAAGCTGAATTTTGGGAGAAACATCCTAGTGGGTGACACTTTCAGTTTATTTATGGCTAAGAAAAATGGCAAAGGAATTGGCAAAGGTAAAGAGACATTATTTGACATTTTATTTATGAAATAAAAGAAAATAGGAGAAAATGGAGATGAAAGGTCAGAGATATGAAAGAGAGTGAAATTAGAGGAAAAATGAAGGGAAATGAATAAAACAGAGGTGTCAATAATAAAAAGGATTTTGAGGATCAGTTGCTAGCTTTTCTCCGTTTAGTTTTGGAGCTCTCTCCTTATTCTCTCATAATTTTCCATTCTTGAAGCATTCTATCATTGGATAAACGAAGGAAAAGGAAGGATAATAAAAGGAAAGGAAAAGACGGGAAGGTTGGATCAAGCATATTCAATAAAAGGATTTTTGTAGGTAACATGTTGCATGTGTGATTTCCTATCTAATATGTGAATTCATGGTACATGCATTGGTTTATTTGGTTCATTTGTTGTCATGGGCATGGATTTTTTTCTAGTTTGGAAATGGTTTCATCCTTGCCTTTACATTTCCTAAATAACCATGGGGTGATGGGATTATTTTCTAGTTGAGATTTGGATTTTTGGAAGGTTTTAGAACCGAGTAAGGTGGTCTCAAGAAAATTCCTAAGGGTTGGGGATGGAGGTGGTTTAATCTATGGGAATCCATTGACAGGTGGGTGAAGATAGGAATTCCTCAAGGTAATGGTGAGGAAACACTGAGGCATCCAAGCTTCTTTGGGTTTCGTTATCTCTTGACCATTTTGGCGAGGTCATGGTATCATGAGGGTGGAGGTGGTTTAGTCTCTAGGAATCCCTATTTTTTTTTTTGTATTGAGATCCCACATTCACGCTTGGAATATCAAACAAGGGTGATTGGCTATATTTGATTTAGCCAAATCTATGGTCGGGTGGTACATGGAAGTCCCTAACTTGGTTGGCATTTTCATATGTTAATAAGAGCTATTTTCCGATTGTGATTCATGGGTACCTATACTTTTTATTATGTGGCTTTGATGATTGTTCACTGATGATTAATATTATGGTTATATGTTGGTTATAAGCATGGTACTATAACATTTTCACGTTATGGATATTATTATGTTTCGATTAGTTAATGAATGGTTGATGAATGCATGGGATACCAAGTATTATTGCATCTATTATGAGAGGGAATTATACCTTCTTGTTGACTCTTAGATAAATTTCAGATCCTTATGATCAAATATCCATTCATGACCTATAAGTCACATATTCACTACATGTTTGATGAAATTATTGACATGGTTAGGTCAAGTTATTATTCAAGTTTTGTATGTTTATAATCATCCTTATATCATTTATCATTTTGAAAATTCTCAAGAAGTTCTAGGAAGTGGTCTCGAGGTTGGCCTAGACTTATGGATCATATCTTGGGACTATAAGTGTTGAACTGGGAAATTTAGGTCACAACTACATGGAGCAAGGCTTGTGAGTGCAGTTGGAGGCCTTCAATCGCATGAAGGCGGTATCAAGGGTGAAATTGGGAGTCTGGGTCACTGAATCGAAGTTCCAGCTCAAGGATTGACGACATGGGATGTTTCTCAATCTCCTGGTTGATCTATAGTCCCTGTGGGATGTCAATTTGTGTTTAGAAAGTCTCAGTTCCAGGGACCACTTCCATAATTGAATCTAGGAGTTCGAGTCTTGTCTTAGTGGAAATATGCTTCATATTTTCCCTGAGGGCCAGTGAAATTGGTTATATGTGGGGAGGGGTGTTAAAGGGTGGTATGAGAGTGGGCTTCCATTCTCTTTCAGTGATATTTAATACCACAAGGTGGTATCAGAGCATGGTTCATATACTTGTATTGGATGGGCTAGATGCATGTCATTACACATGCATTATCGTGGTTATGGTTTTAGTGCATAAGGTCATTATATGTCGTTAGTGTTATCATGGATGATTTCTATATGTTGGTATGAATATGCATATATATATATATATATATATATATATATATATATATATATATATATATATTGTGCTAATCTAGAATGATTTTGCAGATGAGATAGCCTCCCCTGAACTTCACTAAAGCATGTAGTTCTTGTTTATATTTGGTTATCTGACATGGTATGTTTGCAAGAAGAATAAGAATAAAGATGACAAGCATAATGACTTAGTAAACTTCACGTGACTCTCCTTATAGATCATATTTTTTAGCCAAGATATGAGTACTTTCGTGAAATAGCAGATACCATGAGAAGTTTAAAGGAAGATATAAAAAATTTCAAGGAGGATAATGATATAATCATTCAATCGTAGGAAATGACTTCCAGGTTTCAGGAAAACCAAGAAGAGGTCAATGCATTCATCCTTCAAAGCTTATCATATTTGCAAATACTGAGATGGACAGATATCATTTATGGAGAGGAGGACATGAATAATGGGGGATATGATAGTAGGTATCATGGTCGGCACATGTTGGACAAGGATCATACAGTCAGATATGGTAAGTTCTGGGATACACTTGATATGAGAAGTAGTGATTATGGGTTATATTCTAGTTCTAGTTTGGACAAGTATCATGGTCATCATCGCTATCATCCTATAGGAGGAGTGAGAGGGGATACTTTTCGGATGAGTTAAAGAAATCCAAACCTCCTCCATTCGATGGAGAGCTAAAGAAATTGGAGGATGTAGAGGAATGGTTTCCTGGGATGAGTAATTTCTTCAAGCTACTTGACTATACAGGAACATGAAGGCCTAGATAGTTATTTTCATTCTTAAGGGAAAGGTAGACATTTGGTGGGATGAGGTGAAGCATTTCAGAGGCATCAGGACATATAATTTTAATTGGGATGAGGTCAAGAGACTCTTCAGGAAGAAGTATTTGTCAGAGAGATACTATGACGATAAGGCTTAATAATTCTATGAGTTGAATATGGTACCTATGACATATGAGGAGTATATGACTAAGTTCTTGGATTTTTTAAGGTATTTCTTGTGTCTTAAGGAAAAGAAGAAAAATTTTCAAAGATTTATCAGTGGATTTCCTTTAGCATTCAAATATCGATTTGAGTATGATGAGCCTTGATCATTTGAGGAATTCATTGGGAAGTTGAAGCACTGTTATGAGAAATAGAAGAGAAAGACTAATTCTAAGAATGATTGCAAAGGTAATGACAAGTATAAAGGATAGTGGCCACCAAAGAAAGCAATACCTTAGGATGCAGGTGATAAATAAAATGTGGCTTCTTAAAAGAAGTTTTATGTAGTAGATAAGGGACATGTACCTTGTTATCACAAAATTTTACTTTATTAGCTGCTTATCATAAAACTCAGTGTAACTGTTTCAAACCATCTTTTGACTGAAGCTTAGCCTCTTCAGTCTAAGAGGGCTCTCTCAAGGGGGTTTTATGATATTGAATAATGATGGTATTAGATGGCTAAATCTATGGGAAATGTAACTTGTTTTTTTATGTTTGCAGGTTGAAATGAATGCAGACTTGCTACCATTGGGCTTATGGAGTCAACAAATCAATAGTTTTAGTGGCAAGGTTTCTTGACGTGAAATTTGAGGGAGATAGAGGTCTTTAACAAAGGAAACTCAGACATAAAACATAGAAAAACACTATCTTTTCATCACTAAAGGAAGTAAGAGCATAGAATTATGAATTCTAAGTAATAGAGATGAAATTTACTGCAAGTGGTAAACATAAAGATATAGATCAATGAAACATTAAAAACCTCATGAGAATCTTAGGTCTGTCAATAAGAAAGTCACTTTGTATTACTGATATAAGTCAAATACATAAAGCATCAGTTTAGTGCATAATATCTCCAACCCCTCACTACTTCGATGCTTTGTCTTTAAATAAACCTTCTTTACAACAAGGATGATCTACTTTGTGGCTAGACCATAAAATTCTCCTATGACACATCACATAACTAAAATACAAAACTCCTAACAGAAAATTGACAGCTATACCTTAAAGAAATCATCTCCTAATAGGAATCTAACTCCTATTTATTTCATAACTCTACCTTACCTTGTGAAACAGTTACATGTCAGTTACAAAATAAGCATCACACGCTCAAAGATACATGATAGGTTCATTACCACTTTACATATTTAAGGCTCTCCTAGACATGTGGAACATAACCCTATTTTTCAGGAATGCGTAACCCTTATCTTCAAAGAATGCTTTTGTCGATGACTTGTCTCCACAACACTTCCTTTGATTCATAAATAGTCGATGTTAAGCTCCCTTGAAATGTTGGAGGAGTCCAGCTGTCCATAACTGCCATTAAGATTCTCCAAAACCTTCAAAAATAGCTCGCTATGAAAACATGACAGTTTCGTAGCGAGCTTTGGTAGCGTTGAAAAAGTAGCTTTTGTAGCCAATAACTTTGCTCCTTTGTTGTTCCATGGTGTCAATCAAGTAATGACACATCACCACTATCAAAATCCCTCCTTGAAAACTGAAAAAAGTGACTTTAGAGGAAAAAAAGGCTGCAACAGGTTTTTTTGTAGTGTTTTCCTGGCTAAAGCCTAGGAAATGCTAGGAAACTGTGAAAAAGTGTAAAGATTTCCCATTTCAAAACTGTCTCCAAAAAGTCAACTCCAGATACAAAAACTTGATCTTCTGCATGTAATGAACCCTCTAAAGCATATTCAACCTCAAATTAATGTTCCTGTGGTGTTTCCTCCTCATTTATGATCATTTATGAATGGGCTCCTCAACCACAGACATCTTCAAGCCTTTCTTTTCTAGCTCTCCATGAATCAGTTCCAGTTGTTATTGAAGGTCTTTGACTTGGTCCTTCAGTGTCTTGTTCTTATATTGTAAGTGTAGGTTTACCTTTTTGATGTTATTTACCTCTTTTCTTAGTGTTTGAGTCCACTTTATCAGTTTTTCTATGTTGTCCAAGGTCTTTGAGACACTTGTGACTTGATCCTCCCAAATCTTCCCCATCTGTTAAAACTGCACTCTTTCAGCTCTATGTTTCTTTGCCACTTTCCTCAAGACTGATATCTCTTCACTTGCATCTTTCAACTGCTCCTTAAGGACTTTAACTTTTGGATTTTCAATGATTTTATTTTTTCTCTTCTTTTGTTTGATGACTAATTCTTATTTTTCAGGTGAGGAGAGATCTATGATGCTTGGTGGTGGTTGAACAGCTTCACTGACCTTCTGATTTTCTTTTCTTCTTTCCAATTATTTTCTAGCATGTCTTGTCATTATTTTTCTAGCTTGAAACATGAATCCTACATCATCACCTGCAAACTCTAACTTCTTAGTTGTTTTACCTTTCTGAAGCTTCCTTCCTCCCTCATCTACGTCTTTATCTTGGACTATGGGACTTTCTTCAATATAAATGGCATGTAAGATGTCATCTAAGCTACCCTTAGCCACTGTTTGGCTCCTTGTAACTCTCTTGCTACCATGTTTGGTAATTGTTGGCTTTTTTTTTGCAGGTGTAACTTTGGGTGAATCAACCTTCTGCAAAGGCTCTGTCTCCATGATCACTGGTTCTAACTACTCTGCCACTGATGGTGATGGAATATCTCTAGCTTTTGGTACTCTTTTAGGAGCGAAAACATCTACTTCAAAACCACTATTGAACAGAAAATATGACCAGGCTCTACCTAATCTCTTTAACTCTAACACCAATAACATGATCAAACCATGATGAAAAAGAGAGGTTTCATTTCCTTATTTTTTAACTTGGACCTTATCTGACATTTTAGCTAGACTTCTGTATAAGTAAAAGGGAAAGTCAAGAGACCTCTTACCCACAAAATGTAGTATAAGCCTAAGGTGGTAGGAATATACCATGTGAAACCTCCCTTCACAGGTGAAGTACTTCTAAATAATTAGCAGTAGCTTTGAGAATTTGTCTTTCATGTAGCTCCTTGGGCTGGCATTTCTGAGATCAATTTCACTATGCTATGGCTTGATAAATTCTTTGCAGTCTTGTATGGTGAACTTGATGCCTTTGAACCACTATTACCCTCCCCTAGGGATTCTTGTTGTTGCTACAAAGGTCTCATGTGTTACTGCGATGTTTAACATTCCCACCTTTGAATCTGTCCCATTGAAACTGATAGCAAACTCCTTAGAAACCTGCAAATGGTAACCCTGCATCCTTTGGCAGAATTGAAAACAACCTATTCTTCTGAATATCTCCAAGGTATTTGGGTCTTCATTTAATAAATTCATGTCCATGGGCTCATATCTAAGGCAGTGACCACCTTTGTTGGTCTTCTTCCTTGCAGCCATGGTGATTTTATACCTTCTCAGCCTCGCTTGATTATTGACACCTGCAACTTTTGAAAATGCCAGCAACTAGCTTTGCTTAGGGAAAGAACTCTCCAGAACTCAATAGCATGCAATGATGAAGTGGAGAATGAAAAAAGACTCAATTGGTTAATTTTTTAAAGTTTTTATGACAACTCATGCCTTAATCATGACTCATGCATGCTAAAAATAGTAATGATGACCTCAGACATGACCTTTGTACCTTGATTTAACCCTAACTGACTTGAATGACATCCACCCTAACTCTTCTAATCATGGACTGACCCCTTGCATCAGATTTGACAAGATAGATAGAAAAACCATTTTTTTTAGTGTGGCTAGTTCATTTTCTGACAGTTTCGCTACAAAACTATTAGGTAGTTTTGTAGTGAAAACTTCCATTTTACAGTCTAAAACGCTACGAAAAGAAGAAAATTTGGCTAAAGTGTCCTTTTTGAAATCAAAAGCTTGGTAAATGAAATATGTCAGCAAATTATGACTGATGGGACATGATTTAACCTATATGGAGGTGATTTTTGAACCTTAGGATAGGTTAAATAATTAACTCTATGACCATGTCAAATAATGTTTCACTTTTTCTGAGTGATAACATACCTCAACCAGGAGAGAAACAGAATAAAGGTAGTGGTAGGGAACCATTGAATTGTTGGATATCTAGAAAAGATCATCATAAGAAGGATTTTCCATTGTATCAGTGTGGCAGACCTCAGATCTATAGTGCTTAGGAGGCTCATATATTTGGGGATGTTGGGTAGAGCATACCTTGGATCTATGAAAAATTTAATAACAAGGAGGTGGATCACCAAGAATCCAATATTTATATGGAAGTATGATTTTGGGTATGGATTGGTTATTCATTCATAGCAGTAAGGTATATTTTTACGAGAAGGTTATAGAGTGCTTGGATGATGATGAAGAGAAGAGAATATTGTAGGGAAAGAAGAAACCTACAATAGTGAGAATGGTTACAACTATGTAGGCTAAGCACAATTACAAGAAAGGATGTGTCATGTTTGTAGTACATGTATCTAGGATAAAGGTAAGGATGTTGAGGATGTGGAAGCCTTAAAGAGGTATGTGGTGTTGCAATAGTTTTAGGATGTATTTCTAGTAGAGATTTCAGATTTTCCTCCTCATAGGGAAGTAGATTTCTCTATTGAGTTGGTACGAGGAGCATCACCAGCATCTAAGGCACCATACAAGATGAGCACTTCGGAATTGGTGGAATTGAAGTTGCAGCTTAAGGAAATGCTTGATATGGGATACATAAGGCCAAGTGTGTCGCCTTGGGGTGCACCAGTATTATTTTTGAAGAAGATGGATGGTACTCATAGATTTTGTATTAATTACATGAAGTTGAACAAGATGACTATCAAGAACATTTATCCTTTGCCACATATTGATGACTTATTTAATTAGTTGAAGGGAGGAGCAGTGTGCCCAAATATCAACTTGAAATAAGGATATCATAAGGTACACATCAAAGAAGAGGACATCTACAAGAAAATATTTTGTACCAGGTATGGGAATTATGAGTTTGTTGTGGTTCCTTTTGGCTTCATTAATTCTATAACTACTTTAATTTGTTTGATGAATAGTGTTTTGCATCCTTATCTGGAAACATTTTTTATAATATTCATTGATGAAATATAGATATATTCTAATAATTAGGAAGAGCATGTAGAACACCTAGCAGCAGTGTTAATATTTCTAAGAGAGCATCAATTTCATTCCAAGATTAGTAAGTGCAGTTTATTTGAGACATAAGTTCATTACTTGGGACATGTTATTTCCAAGGAAGTCATAGCAATGGATCGAGAATAGATCGGAGCTATCATGGAATGCCTAGCTCCTAGGAATGTGGATGAATTAAAATACTTCATGGGATTAGTATGATATTACAAGTTTTCCATCATGAACTTCTCACGGATTGCCTATCCTGTTACATCTTTACAGCCAAAAGGGAAGATGTTTCAATGTAATAAAGAGTGTGCAACTAGTTTTGAGTAGTTGAAGTAGTTGCTTAAAAACAATCAAGTTCTAAAGATTTCACATCCATATAAAGAGTTCATGGTATGTACATATTCTTGCAAGAAAGAACTTCGTGGAGTATTGATTCAAGAAGGATAGGTGATATGTTATGAGTCAAGGAAGTTGAATGAGCACGACCAAAATTGTCTAATTCATGATCTTGAGTTGGAAGTTATCATTCATGCATTGAAGATGTGGAGAAACTATCTTCTTGGTAGGTGGTTTATTCTAATGAGTGATCATATTGTACTAAGGTAATTTTTTGACAAACCTAAACTAAATTCCAGGAAAGCTAGACATTTGGCCACAGTTAGTGAGTTTGACTTTGAGATCAGGTACATTAAGGGTTGGGAGAATAGAGTTGCAGATTATCTTAGCAAGAGAGTGGAGGTGAATCACATCGCAGTTATGAGTTCATATGGGACAAATTTACAAAATAATATCTTACAGGTAGGGAAGAAAAATGATAGGTGTTGGCTTGAGGGGTCCTGACCCAGGTTCAGAGGTTAAGGTTTGCCAACAAACCCCTATACTATTGGCCCTTTCGGCAGTGACCTACTTGCATAGGAAAAAGTCTCACCCGAAGCAGTATGGGAGGGTGTTGGAACCAAGTTTCCGCACCCAGAGAGAGAGAGAGAGTAGGTAAGTCAAGTAGATCTGAGTTCGCAACCTATCAGGTTCGCATAGAATAGGTCTATTAGTAGGTTTGTTAATAGTATAATCTGCAACTAATCATAATAGAGCTATTAGCATGCACAGATCTAGTTAGTACCTTCATATCCACGTGCGTATCAGTTATCAGTACATAATATCATAAACACATCAATAACAAATTACAGATACACTTCATACCATAACAGAGACAGATTCACAGCATAAATAGATAACACAACTATATTTGTAGCTCTAACAAATCCCAAAGGTTCGCATCAACAGTAACACATCAGATCATATAACATAGAGATACTCTACATATATTAGCATCCAAAAACCCAGTTACAATCCAAACACAGCCAGCAGGGTCCACACATAGTAGGACTGAGGATCTCTGTGCACAAAGGTAGTAGGAGTCCTTACCCAAACAACCCAAACAAATCCAACAATTTGCACTTAGCACCATACTTAATTCTTTCCTCTCTCTAGACTCAAAATGTTCATCTATTTATATCGACTTAGCCTACTCTTCTAATGGTCCAAAAAACATGGTTTGTGGACTCTTAGTCTACCCTTTGACCCATTTCAATGTGTTCGGGGCTTTGACCCACCCCAAAACCCCTGCACTAGACTAATTAATACCAAAAATATAGAAAATTGTACAAAATTCGCAGCTTTAGGGGACTCTGTTACAACAGTCCCCCAACACAATCTTGTGACTCATCTTGAGTCACTGTGGTCGTGGGTTCTCCATCTTTGCCTGCAGCTACTTGATTGCATCTACCAGTAGGGGCAGAACTCCTTCACTTTGTGTAGCAGCGTTCTGGGGTATCTCTACTAACTTCTGTGAAGTTGGGCCTTCCATAGCAGTGGTGATGCTCTCCAAAGTTTGGTTCAACTACTTTACAATGACATCAACATCCTGGGATAGCTTGAGGGCCTCATCCACCCATGGTTTGAGGTGATCGATCAATGTCTTCTTCCTCTGTCGAAGAGCCTCCATGTCATCTCTAATCACATGGCTAGAGCGCAGTCAGGCCAATCACTGAGCAGGAACCAAATTAGTTAGTGTAGCTTCCATCTGGTAGAAATATTCTTCCTTTTGGTGCAGCTCTTGGTTGATTTCGTGCAGGAGAGGATCACGATGTACCTTGGTCCATAGCTGCATCACTGTTTCCAATAATTGTGCTCCCTGAGCGATATGTCCTGTAATAACATTCGTAGACTCAGTAACCAGCGTGGCTCACTAGGCCCTTACCTCTGACAGTGTTTCTGGCTGTAACTTAGACTATAAATCTGTAATCTTTTGTTCCATTTTTGTTTTGACCACCTAGATTTCAGTCCTCGAGGCCTTTAACACTGAGACCAACCGCTCAATCTTGGCCTGGGGGTGGAAGTAGCCAAGATATCATCAGTAACGTTCACGCAAAGCCTAGTTATTAAATTCTCCAACTATGTCCGCTGCACGGTGACGAGGTTATAGGCAGCCTGTGCCTGAGATGCCTCAATGGTCTTTTCTTCGATTATCTGCACAGTCATACTGAGCTTCTTATGAACTTGACGATTTGTATGCTTAATTTTTTAAACAGGGACACGTGAAGAAGTTGCAATGGTTCATGTGGCAGGTAAGCGAGATCCAACTACACCTCTGTGTAGGCCTGTACTTGCAATCCTAGATTGTGTGGACTCAGTATGAGGGTGACATTATGGAGTGGACAGAGGCAGCTTTCTGGCGTATTAATCACTGTGCTGCTAGTCGCCGGGACTGATCGGACCTGGATCATACTTGTATGTAACATGTTAGTTTTTAATTACAAGGCCCAGAGCTTAGCCTGGAGGGTGTCAACTGCGGCTTGTTGTTTCTCTTCCAGAGCTAGCGATTTATCATCTGTAGCCAAAGTGACCTCATCTGCAATCTGGTCAAGGTCCCCTTCAGTCAGCATAACACCTTCGTCACGTTCTAGACGCTGAGATCACTGCCTCTTTCGTGGCCCTTTAATAGGGTCACCCATCCTCTTCGTACCTCTAGGGGAGTCAGTACCTCCTGCCTCCTAACATTCTGTACCCAGATCCTGCTATGAATCCTTCTGCGATGCTGCTTCCATGCCTTTCTTTGACTGCAAACCCATTTTCAATGCGGCTTTGGCACCCTTACCCATGATTTTTTCCCTATCCTCTGGTTTCTTTGGTGATGACAGGCAGGGTGACCTTCATGGTGTTCATTCCTTCAGTGCTCTTCACACCTGTTTTTAAGCCAAGCTTCCAATGTGGAGGCCATTGCGCAACCAAACGGTCAATCTCTTCATCTGCAACCATATAGGGGAGAAAAACCCACATCGGATGCTTGCAGCCTCTGATTTGTAAATTATGCATAGTTACCTGGAATGTGGCGATGATTTTATACTTATCGTAAATGGTTGGCAACAAGCGCGGGTAGGAATTGATAGTTTTTGCGAGCCCACTCTGAAATACGACCCATAAGACTTGATTGTCGTCGATCTGCTGCACGTCCTTAGAGTCCCAAAATTTTTCATATTTGGCCCCCTCACACATGTCTGGGGTGAGCTCAGGGAGGACTGAGTCCTCAAGTGCTTCCCAGGCGACCACCGCAATGAGAAGCAGCAGCCTAGAGTAATAGAATGCGTGACCCTGATCCTGAGATTTGTGGACATTCACCAGAAACTCGTTGCACAGGTATTGGGACAAATTGGAACAGACCCCTTTTTCACACCGTCCTACCATCTGAATCACATATGCAGGGATGGTGGTTGCCTGGCATTTGCGCATCATCTTGCACACCAACAACAAGGTACCCATTTGCGTACCATGGTCACTGATGCTTTCGATCATGAAGCCCCGAGTGTTCCACTCCACATGGTAGTCCTCACACACCTTGTCAGCGATCTTCCCCTCATACTTCTTTCCGACGCGCAGCATAGGGTCTGACCCTTCCATGGGGAGACCAATAATTCGATGGATAAGCGCAACATCGATAGGGATTCAATCCTGGATCCATAGGGAGCCATCATGGATGAGGGCAAGTAATTGATGCACTAGATGGTCCGTTATATTGTAGTGGTCAAAATGCGACATCCTCAGCAGGATTAAGAGCCTGGAACCCGCCAATATGAGTACCCAACACATGGGGACAATCTTTATCCCATCATCTTCCAAGACCCTTTCGAGGTAGAGCTTCAATGCCAATTCATAGAAGGCCTCCAAATTGGTCAGGTCATGGTCATTGAATTTTACCTCGTGGAGTTCGCCAAAGGGTTCTCCAATCATGGGGACCTCCCGTGGAGTTAGCGGAATCTACAGGTAGGTGCACAGGCCATCAATATTCTTCGGTGTGCATGTCAAGGGCCTATGAGGCTAAACAAAGGGTGGTAACCAATTGATTGGTTCAACTATCTGGGACTTTTCCTGAGTAGACAGTGGTCTCTTTATTGGTTTGGGAGAGCCTGCCTAGGCCATTGCCCGTAGGGACTTCACATTTCTAGGTGAGGTGTAGGGATTCATCCCAGCCCATTTCATGGGTTTCCTTGATCCTTGTGCATTTTCTTTCCCCTTGTTCTTGGCTGGACTTGGCATAGATATAGCCTCTTCAACTTCTTATTCGACTTCCACTACTTCCTCGGTTTCTTGTTTTGTTGAGGTCACAGGTTCTGAGGTTTTAGCGAGATTAGTGGTCATCATTCTGGCATGGAAAATGAAATCAGGGTTGCTACTGTCATAGGGTATAGCATGCCCAGACATGAACGGGACGCAATAGGCACATAAACTGTTACATCATAAAATTTCCAAGGACAAACATGCCAAGTACAAACTATTCAAGAGATACAGAACCCTTGTCTGATCTATCCTTATAATTTTATAGCCGCGGGGATCGATCAATGGTTGGGTGAACCTCATTTGGAACTTACCATCAAGTAAAATATAAAAAAACTTCGGAAATCTCCTCATTAAATGCCAGCCGCCCGCTCCTTTCAACAGTAACTTTTTCCTTTTACTTTATTTTACTATTCCAATGGCTAGTTTTCAAACCTCCTGTGCACCCACTGCACCCCTGTGCTCCTAGCGTACCTCCTACACTCCTAGCGTACCTCTACGCTACCAAATCTGCGGTCGCTCCTTGTGCATACCAGGGTTATTTTCATACTTACCTTCCTTGGTGGGCATACCCCACCCCATACAGCTACTCCGGCCACATAGTCATTTGATTCAATACGGTTTGAGTCAGCTTCCATTGACATATCCTGGTAACATATCGCCACGCAGGGTAGCTAACCGAACAACTTTTCCATCCATGATTTCTTTAACTGTATAGGGACCTAACCAGTGCTGACGAAACTTCCCTGGGTGTTTCGCAAACTGGCTATCATACAACAAGACCAATTCGCCCTCCACAAATGTCTTTTTTCGAATATGTTGATCATTCCATGCCTTATCCCAAGCCTTCTGAACCTGATGATGTAAATTAGCAAGGAAACGTTCTTCCTCCAAAGCCATCAGCTGCGCTAAACGTTCCTCCATGATTTCAGGCTCCACCATCTTCATAAAGGTTGCGATGTGTAGGCTAGGAACAATATATTCCATGGAATAATGGCCTCCTTGCCATAGACCATTGTAAACGGTGTCTTCCCAGTCAAATTCTTGTAGGTAGTTCGATAGGCCCAAAGAACAGACGAGATGCATACGTCCCAGTCACTGCCATCAGCATTGTTGACCTTATTCAGTGCTTTCTCCAAGATTTTTTTAAAAGTTTCTGCCGCTTTGTTTGCCTGTGGGTGATACTAAGTGATTTTTGAATGATGGATCCAAAATTATTCTGTCAAGGCATGTATTGTTTCATTAACAAAGTGCGTACCTTTTTCGCTTATTAAGATCTTTGGACATCCAAAACTTGTTAGAATATGCTAAAAAATGAAGTTTACAGTAGTATCTGCAGTGCAATCCTTCACAACTTATGCTTCAGCCCATCTGGCTACGTAATCCATGGTAGTTATGATGTATTGCACACCTGTCTTCTTTCCCAGTGGGTTGATAATCCCTACGAAATCGATGGACCACTTGTCAAATTCTTAGAGGGCCATTTACAGTGGCAGGGGAATTTCATCTCTACGTGAGGGCCTTCCTATTCGTGGGCACATATCGTAGGCTCTGCAATATCTGTGAGAGTCATTATGCAATTTCAGCCACCATAGGATAGCTCTCAAGATATTTTGCGCCATGGCCTTCCCTACGTAGTGACCTCCTGCCACACCCTCATGAGCTTTGGATAAGATAGCATGCCTTTCATGCTCCAAAATTTATCTTCACAGCATTTTTTCAGCTCCCATCTTATAGAGATGACTTGCGATAATGGTAAAATCTATTGCGTGGGTTACCAACTCCTTCTTCTATTGTTCCGAATATTCTTCAAGTGTCATTCTTGTAGTCAGGAACTGAATGATGCTCGCGAAATGCGCATCAACTACTTTAATGGAGAACAACTTCACATCAGGTAATCCCTCTTCTAGGTTGGTCGTTTCTTTGCCGCTTTCGATTCGGGACAGGTGGTCCAACCCATCATTCAACTTCCCCAGCTTGATAATGATCTCAAAATCATATTCCTGAAACAATAGTACCCATCAGCAGATTCCCCACCCCAACATAGGCTTATTCACCAGGTACTTCAAAGCTGAGTGATCTGTAAACATTTTGAAGTTCCCCCCTAACAGATAGTGCCGATAATTCTATAATGCATAGACCATGGCCAATCCCTCCCGCTTCGTAGTGGAGTAGTTGTGCTCTGCACCAGAGAGTTTCCTACTAGTGAACGCAACAGGATGATCAATGTATTCGTCTCCAGGCTGCATAAGGACCGCTCCCAGGGTGATCCCTGATGCATCTACGTGAACATGGAATGCCTTCACCCAATCAAGAAATATGAGAATAGGCGCCAAGACCATATTCTCCTTGAGTAGCTCGAAGCTTTTCTGACACTCGTCATCCCAAAAAAATGAAATATCCTTCTTAAGAAATTTTTCCATAGGTGATGTGATCAGTGCGTACCCATGAATGAACTTCCTGTAGTAGCCTGTATGTCCGAGGATCGAACATAGTTGTTTCTCAGTTATTATCGAAACTGCCAAGTTTATGATAACTGCGACTTTGGCAGGATCAACCATCTATTCTTGTCGACAAACTATGTGCCCAAGCAAGATTCCAAAAGGTACACATAATATGCACTTCTTGATATTCAGGGAAATCTGGTGCCTCCTACAGGCATCCAACATCATGTGTAGGTTCGAGACATGCTTCCTCCAAAATCTTGTGGATGAACTCTTTTAACACTATGACCACCACCCGCGAAAAGACGGCAGGGGCATTCTTGAGCCCAAATGGCATGACAGTATATTGAAAGGATCCCCATTCAGTGCTGAATGTAGTTTTCCTACGATCTTCAAGTGTGATCCTGATCTGATGGTAGTCCGAGAACCCATCTGTAAATGAGTATGCTTTCTGCCCACCTACGTTGTTAAGGATTTCATTAGAGAACGGTGTAGGAAAGGGATCATGCACGCAGGCATCATTCAATTTGCACAATTCAACATAGATTCGTATCTCCCCCTTCGTTTTTTTCTCTTGAACCACCATCGGACTTACCCAGTCTGACTGTTTGACCAGTTCGATGATACCTACAGTGAGCATCTTATCGATTTCTTCCTTAACCTTTTGCTTATACTTAGGGTTTAGCCGATAAGGACGCTACTTCAGAGGTTTCACATCTAATCTTAAAGTGATGTGCATGACCCCTAGGTCCCCTATAATCCCCTTGAGCTTCAAGAACTTCGTGGGGAATAAGTCCTGGTATTCTGTGAGCTATTCTGCCACTTTTCCTACTGTATCGTCATCCTATTAGTCCCTAATTTCAGCCAAATTACATTGTTATTTCGTGAAAATGTGGACTTCTTGCAGCTTCAGAGGCTTAGTAACATTGACAGTTTGTAGTGAGGGTCCAAGAACTGGGCGCTCTCCCTCCGACTCTAGGATAGAGTCATTCGTGGATCTTCATCTCACTCTTCTATTGCTAGATTGTGGCAGTTGACAATATCCTGCATTTTTGTTTCCCATGTTGGTGCCCCAAGTGGTGCATAAGGCCGTGATCCATCAAATACGATGGTATCTATATCCTGCAAATCTTCATCAATCGCCTTTGTTCCACCTACTAACCCAAATGTCTCGAAAAACTCATCCTTCAATGTTTCCCAGTGGCAGGTGCACTGATGTAGCTCCGCATCTAAATACCACGCAGTGGTAATTGGTCCCAAGGCATGAATAAACAGGTGAACCCATTCTTTTGTAGTCCAGTCACACCATTTCTCCATCCAAGCGAACAAATGCTCGCGCGGGTCCCATGGGCCAAGGAATGTCTTTACGTGCAAGTGAACCAGAGATTCAAATCGTAGGATCACCATATCTTGACACTCTTCCTAGTCCTAGAATTCCCCCTTATGCATGTCCCACCACCTAGCAGGTGTTGCACGCATGGCTAGATTAAGGGCCCATAGCCTCCGCTCTCACGGGACTTTGGCTTCAAATGCTCGAAAAAACTCCTTAATACTACCAGAACCATGAAAGTAGGGCAGTTATCTTATCTCTGATGAGATGCATCAGAAGTTCTTTGTGATTCTAAGACATCGCAGCGTAGAGACATCATGTAACCGATTCTGCCAGTTTTCCATCTCCTCATTGGAGTCAGAGAAAAATTTGCTATCCTTTTCCGAGAAAATCACACCATCAGCCGTAGGATTGATCCAATCTTCGTCCTGCACAATTAACTTATAGATGTTATCGACATCCTCTTCTTTGCGCACCGGCTCCGTATACTATTCTCCTTCCGTAGGGTCTAATGGTACTATCACCCACGTACCTTCATTTTCAAACACCATGCTTCTTTTCTTTAGGTTGATGATACCCCCCATATCTATGGCCCAATCCAATCCTAGGAGCATAGGATAGGGGTCTGTGTCTTCTATAATCTGAATTACCTCAAAATCGGCCTGGACCTTAACTCTTGCAATATCTACCACGATCTTTGACAGTCTTCCCAACGGTATGATCTTCTACTAGTTCGCCATGCACAGCTAGATAGTGGACCATTCCAACTTAGGTTCTCCCATTCGCTGCCAAGTTTTCTTGGGAAATACGGTCACATCTGATCCTAGGTCCAAAATAACCTGATCCATTTCATAATCGCCAATATGCGCTGTTAGCCGCATTTCCCTACCAGTGCATTTCTTATGATTGTATATTTTGTGCACATCCTTCTTCCAGGGGTGGATTAGTTCTTTCTTCGCAGCTTTGTATTAATGCTTGAAGATTTTCTATGGCCCTTTGGTTGCGCAGCAGCTTCATACATGCCTGCAAAAATGGTTTGACCTCGTCATCTATTTTGAGGTTTGTAGGGACCTGAGAGGTAGATGCCTCAGCCTTAGCAAAGTCTTTGTGAGTTGCAACAAAGGTTTCCTTTTCCTTCTGTAGGTCCAAACCTTCTTGTTTGATAGCTATTTTTCAGATAAGAGGCTCAGTCGTCGCTTTATCCTCAGCTCCCCCAGTGGCCACGCCACTGCATTTAATGATATTAATGCTTGGTCCTTCATCTCGAGGTTCTGCCTTAACCCTTTGCACATTTTGCGTAGGTGTCTACTACTTTTCTTGCATTTTTTCTATCAAAATTGGAAAGTCCTCAATCACATGGTCGAGCTGTCTATAGTATCTGCAAGATTTCCTTGCAGGGTTTGGGCAGTCCCTTGCAAAGTGCCCCACTTCCCCACAATTATAACAGATCAATTGTCCTCTTCCCTGACCTACGCCTCCACCTCTACCCCATCCCATGTCCCTAGTTGGGGAGCCATCTATGCTCAAGGGGGATCTTGGTGAAGAAGGGTCTGATTGTCCCCTATATATTTTTCCCTAGTCTATCATTAAATCATAAGTTCAGCAGTTCTGTTTATCATGTCCTACTTATTGACAAAACCGGCACCATTATTGTTTCAGTTATGGAACATACGCACCCAGACAAGGGCACACTGCAAGGAAAAGACCCTCTAGTGGAGGTTATAAAGGAGGTTTTTAGTGTTATAAAATTGGCCAAAATTGTCAAAAAAAAATATCCTACCACATCAGTTTCTGGTAACAGAGGTTTTGGCGGAGCTTTTAACGGAAATTCAACACAACTAAAAAAAAAATATGCGGCCGCAGGTTATTACGAATGTTTTTTCATCAGTGCTCCTATCAAGTTTTAACGCACCAACACGTATCGATAGACAGCGCACTGGGGCAGTCTAAGGAGAATTCACAGGGCCCTTAAGGAAAACAACAACATCGAGCCTGGTGTTAGTTATACAACACATGGGGCCGTTCTAATTGGTCTTAGGATTTGAGCGATGCCCATAGGTCATATAAGCGCACCAGTGCATGTATCTTTATGAGGCACCAGTGCTCCGTATCACAGAAAGAAACTGAGATTTATAATTGGTATCAGTATTCGTGCAATGCACATGGCATATACAAATTCATCGATGCTTATAGATACATAAACGCCCCGGTGCTCATTATCACACAAACACACCGATATTTATAACTAGAATCGATATTAGTGCAGTACCCATAGAATCATAAACGCACTTGTGCGTATAGACACATAAACGCACTGGTTTTCATTTTTTTTTTTTTAGAAACATCCACCTATGACAATCCAATTATTGTGATTGTTTTAAATTCATTATTCATCAAAATTCGACACATCTTATAACAAAATTCATATGAATTAAATTTTTATTAGTGCATTTGAGAACGACAATGGAGAACATAATAGCAACAATGGAGAACGCAATAGAATAAATTAAAACATATTTTATGACTATATATATATATATATATATATATATATATATATATATATGAATAAGACAATATTTATCATACAAAATGGGACAATTATTCGTATCCATTTGTCTTTCAATTGGGACACTATGTCCATTACATTAAATAAAATGTCTGATTTCACAGACATATTTCAAAAAATAAAATGCCTTGCTTTGATATCCAAATTACATAGTGATCATCATTCTTCACTTCAACTGCTGTCACTGCCAGAGCTACTTCCATGACTTGGGTTATATTCAGGAATGTTGTGTTCACGACATTGATTGTTTTCTTCTTCTTCATTTTCCATCTACAAACATAAAAATAAACTGAAATGAGTGTATATACATTGGTGAGAATAATGAAAATTCCAATATTAAATAATATACATCAATGTAAATCGAAAAGAAAAATGACGTACCATAGCAACAATTGACTCATAAACTATACACATTCTTTAAAAACCATGTACCATGCCATCTTTCAAAATTTCATCTATTGGCGCAGTTCCATACTTTGTTTCCTGCAAGTTTTATACCCCATAACAAATCATATATTTAATATAAAAGATGTTTTTGTTCTATTAATTATAGACAGAGCTAATTAAAACAAGATCGATAGATGCTTACAAATTCCACAATTAAATTCTGATATGCCAACATATACTCACAACCCATATTTAACCCAATTTCAATCAATTCGTTTGATGGTTCTTCTTTGTATGTTAGCACCTGTTTGAAGACATTCAATGATGATTTTGTAAAACAACTTAAAAAATACAAAAATGAAATCTAGTTAAGTTGTTATAAGGAAGTAACAATTACTCACAAACTTAGAGATCAACCTTTTTCTTCCTTGTCGTCTTGTTTTATGTGCTGAATGGGTTCCATTTTCTTTTCTTTTCTGCAAGAAAATTCTTGAAAATTAATATTTAATGCTAAATTGTTTATTTATTGTACCTAATGATCGAAAAATTCAATGATTACATATTACATTTGAAGCATGTTGTTGTATTCGTTCCACTAGATCCCTCAAACTTTTGTAAAAGTTTTTCCCCCTTTCGTTAACTTCTAGCACCACTCCAGATGAGCCAAGGAGCAATTCATTTTCATTTGCATGTTCTATTTTTTTTCTTTTCTTAGAACAACATTCCTTTTCTGAGTTGTTGGTCCCTGTAGAACATTAAACAAATGTGAATTAGTAGACTGTTTGACACATGTTATCTAATAATTTTAAGTATATTATTAATGATAATTAAAAAAAGAAACTCATATTGGATCGATAGTATTGTTTCATTCACCTGATTCATCTTTTTGCAATTTTTCCATTAAACTTTTACGCTCTTCTGGTCGTAGATAAGAAATAATCATATCGAGCTTCATCATTTTGTGGCTCTGCATGATACATAGTAAACAATACATATTAGTTAAAGTTACATATAGTTCAAAAATAATATTTTTTATAAAGAATTTACAAAGAACTTGCCTTTTTTGCTTTTCTTGATTTGTTAACAATGTTTTTGTTACTTGATATCATGTCAGTCATTTCTTTATCAATCTGAAACCTGTAGCATATCATTCATTAATATATTTATAAATAAATTCTCAAATTTTTAGGTTGAAAATAAATCTCAAGACACCGGTGCGCCCTTCATGAAATCCGCACTTCCACCGGTGAGTGGATATATTAACAACGCACTGAAAACAGTATAATACATTGTATGGTGTGTTCAATATTATAAACGCACCGTAAAAATAGTGAAATAGACCTAACGGTTCGTGGGGTGTTATAAACGCACCGCAAAAATGGTGTAATACACCGTACGGTGCTTTCCTAGTTAAAGAGGGCACCAGTGCCCTATTTCAGATTTGGCGCACGGATTTAAAAAATTGTTTTCAATTTTTTAAGACACAGAACTTGCGTGGTGCGCTGTAATAATACAGAGCACCAGTGCGGTGGTGTACGTAGGGCGCACCAATAAAGAAAAATCCATTTTTTCAAAAATTCACGCAATGGCTGAATGCATTGGGATCCGACTATGCAAGTCGTCCCATGGGTTGGACATCAATCAAAAATTAAAAACCCTAATTTTGAAATCACAGAAACATGGACAAGAAAGGGAAAAAAATAAAAAAATGTAGGGTTCAGGGTAAAAATGGATAAAACTATAGGAAAAATAAAAAATTGCAGAAAAAAGTAAAAAAAGAATTAATTTAATCACGAAATGGTTTGAAATTCTATGATAAAGGGCTTGATTCACCATAGTTTTGGTTTTTGATTGTCTTAATACTTCTGTTCGAACGTATTTCGCCATCCACAGTGCCCTCGTGCTCTCTTGCAAAAATCTGACTAAAAATTTGTAGAAAAAATAGTGAAATAATGAAAAGTGTTTAGTCTTTAAAGAATTATTTTCTCAAATTAGATTTTCAAAAATATTTTTCCGCCCATTTTTCAAATTGCCGCTTTTTTTTAACTTAAAAAAATTAGAGTTGCATTTTTTATTTGTGTTTATTCGTTTTTGGTGCGCAGAAATGTGACGCACCGGTGTGTTGTATTAATACAACGCACCAGAGCCTGTTAGGATGATAAGCGCACCGAACTTTTTAAAGGGTTTTTTTTTTTTTGTATGTAAGATCATAATAAAATAATGATAATTATAAAGTACATGAATTTATTTTCATTATTTTCTAAGCTTTATGTTACAAAAATTCGTATTATTCTAGATTTGTTATTTTACAATTATTTGCAAATTTACAAATTTAAATATTTTAATGAAATCATTTTCCATTAATACAATTAAAATTTTCACATTAATAGAATTAAAATTTTACAAATTAAAATTTTACATACAATTACATTAATTAAAATTACAATTACAATTATAATTAAAATTACAATTACAATTTTACATTAATTTCACATACATGAATTACGATTAGAATTAGAATTAGAATTTTAATTTTACATACAATTACATTTACAATTTTACATATAATTACATTTACAATTACAATTACAATTTTACAAATATTTTACAGACAATTCAATTAAAATTACAGTTGCAAATACAATTACATTTACAATTTTACATAGAATTACATTTACAATTACAATTACAATTTGTGAAATTTACATACAATTATAATCACAATTACAATTTTACAATTTTTCATATATACAATTACAATCATTTCAGAATAAATTAAATATTACAATTACAATTAAAATTTTACATTAATAAATATTTTACATACAATTACACTTAAAATTACAATTAGTACAAATACAAATACAATTTTACATAGAATTAAAATTTAAATTACAATTACATTCACGACATAATATTCAATAAATATCATCGTCATTTAATAATATTAAATTAGTTAATAAACATCATCACAATCATGATAACCATCGTACAAATATCATATTCGACTAATAAACACATTCAATTAACATCAAATTAACATTATATATTAACATCATCACAACAAAAACATCAAATATACATCTCAATATAATGTCAAATAACTCATGCACCTATCACATATACACATCTATCTGCAAGCTAAACATTAAATGAACATATCTAACATGACTAACAATATGCGCCACATCATGATGATCATCAACATGAAAATTAAGTACAACTGCAACAAGAACATAAAATACATGGACCATATATATATATATATATATATATATATATATATATATATATATATATATATATATATATATATATATATATATATATATATATATATATATATATATATATATATATATATAACTGAATAATGTTAAAAATATACAACTGTAATATAAATCATGTCATGGATCAGACGCTGGTGGTAGTATAACAACATGATCAATAACACTAATAGAAGTGGATGTGGCGTACTCAGTAAAGCTGGGTGCAGCCTCGACAGTCGATGGTCGACTAGCCTGCTCATGATCATGATGATCACTAGTACTGATGGATGTATCCGCTGGTGGTAGTACAACATGATCAATATGAGGCGCAGTAGTAGTGGAGGTGGTCTGCTTAGTCAATAGGACTGCAGCCTCGACGGTCGATGGTCCAGCCTGCTCATGATGATCATGACTAGTACTCATGATGGATGCTGCAGGCTGCTGACTGGATGTGGCCAATGGTCCAGCCTCATCTCCATGATGACTAGTGTCAGATGCTGCCAGTGGAGCCTCATGCTGCTCATCAGGCACGCCGCGAGGTGAACGATCACGAGATGCATCTGAGTCGCTGTTGGCAGACTGTCCATCACGTGTCGTAGCTAGACTACGCCTATAGCTACGGACAATCCTCCTCAATTGCGTAACAGCTGTCGTAGCTCCTACGACATGCTGCATCAGGCCGTACATGTCACGCTGCATGCCTCTCCACATCCATATCAATCTATCATCACCCTGTATCTCTCTGTAATGAGCGGGCCTGATGCCCGCATCTGAAATCAATCCATAGAGTTGGCTGCCCAACTCCATCCGGTATCTGGTCTCAGGTCGACCACGCCTAGAAAAAGGCGGTACCGGTGCACCATGAGGCGCATGAGGATCAGCACATCTCTCTATTGCACCACCGGCCTCACCCTCCGGCATATCAGCCATCTCCTGATCGTAATCATCAGGATCGACACCTGGATCATGTGGTGGATCCGGCATCTCATCGCCATCAAAAGAGCCAATGTCTGCAAAATATATACAAGTACACAACAATAATTAGACAATTTCATTACACAATTTAATAAAAACAAGTTAAAGAACATGTTATAATAAATATAAATAAAACATTAATATTACCTCTATTATCTGGCGGCTCATTAGGAGTGAAGAGGATGTTGGGACACCCTCGCTAGTCTAGTCCAACATAATGACATGGGACCATAATGAAGGGATGTAGCCCGCCAACGCTGGCTAGTAAGTCCAGCGAATCATGTGATATCATCGCTAGAAACATAGTGTCTCCCCTCTTGGGCATCATCTTCCCCCACATGCACATTTGGGCCTCGAACATTAGCCTACGAGGCTGTCGAACAAAACTAGGTCTCATCTATGAAAACCTCTCAAAAAATAAACAAAACAACTCTGAAGCAAAAGGGAAGTTGACCCTCCCTTGTGCATGAGCATGACATCTATCTAAGGCCGTACAAAACTGTCGCAAAAAAATGGCAAACCCCCTGACAAGTCATGGCTGCTATACTAAAGAATCAACGTAATATAAAAGAGAGCAAATAATGCGTTGCCCGTCACTAGTGTTGTGCAAAATGATCGAAGCAATAATAGAGAGGCACAAGCACATCCTGTCTACCAAAAGTACCTGTACGTAACTAACCTCCAGGTACTTGAAACTCTAAAGGAGACAGTACATGTGCTCCAATGTATCTTTGGGAGTAAACTAACTGACTCCCTGCTACACAACCAGGTGGCACGTCTGGGAATGAGGGAAAATCCACCCCTCTCCTCGATAGTCCTGTCATAAAATAAATTTCCTCCTCAGTGGGTGTGTACCACTGGTCAAGAACAACCTGAAAAGCTTGTCGGTGGGAATTCCACCTGCTGATAAGATGTCTCAAAAGCACACTATGGGCCTTTAGGCCGGAAATAGCCTCCTCATAGAACTTGAGGAGGCCTACCTGCTTAAGGATCTCCTGGGTATCTGCAGAAATAGGGCGAGGGCATCCATCTCTCTCCCTCTCTCTCACCACCCATTGGTGAATCATGTCACATTTTTCTGCTTGTTGTTGCTGCTGTTGCTCCTGTTCTCTCTGAATCATTTCCATATTAAATAATTTTATTTATTTATTATTAAAATAGAAATGTATTTATAAATATACATATATAATTTTTTTTTGAAAAAAAAAACAAACATACAAGTCGGTGCTCCATAAAAACAGTCATGCACCGATGCCGATGCATCCTAATATTTTAGGGCACCATCCCCAGGGACCATAACGAAATAGACCGCACTGGATTCGGTGCCGATGCTTATTATTCAAGCACCATGGACTGCATATAATTCAGAATAACGGTGCACTGACTAAAATATACACCTCGACGCGTATAGTCGTGTCAGCGTGCCGACTTCATGACAATGACAAAGTTGACGGTGCGGTCTTTTACCCGGTTGCACCGTTGACCCTATCGCAATGAAAAATGTGGTGCGCTGACATAAACTGGGGCGAAAATGCAGTCAACGCACCGAACTGTGATTTTCGAGGTCAACGGTTCGCCTGGATAAATGAGCACACCGCCTTTTTTCTATTTTATTTTTAGTTTAAAATTATTCGGGGCGCCTTCCAGCACTGCCCCGGAAACAATGCGGTTACAGTTAGCACCGATAGTGGTGCTAACTGTAAATTTTACAGGTAGCACCACTATTAAGTCCGAGCCGAACAGCTCGAGCGCACCGTGCGACAATTTTTTTTTTTTATTGGTTATTTTTTAGTTTATTTAAATTTCTAATCTACTAAAAGGCTTAATTATAGAAAAAATAGAAAAATACCTATACATTTCACCATCGAGGAGGCATATTGGCTATAGAATTTGGAAAATAAAATTTTCCCACTGTTTTTCAAAATGCGAGTTGGAGATTGGTAGCCAATGCATAGCAGAAGTGCGTGCAATGGGTGCAATGAGAGCACCGATGTTAGGGCGGCTCAGAAATAAGGAAATAGCACTGAGGCTTGAGAGCTCTAGAGCACTGAAGAAAGTGAATAATGAAGTTTTTGGCCGTAATTTTTTTTTAATTAACCCTGTTTCGGTGTACGAGGTTTTCTAAGTGCACTGGTGCTATTAAACAAAACCGCACCGAGATGTTTCAATTTCAGTGTGAAAATTTGATGATGCACCAGGGTGGCGTAATTGTAAGGCACTGGTGTGTAATAGTCGCAAAACACCAGTTTTTTGGCATTATTTTGTTTTTATATAACGCTATTTCATTACGTGCAGTTTCGAGCACATCGGTTCTATTAGAGAAGAACGCACCAGCTCGTTCCTATTTTGGCACAATGTTTTATGATCCATCGGTGTGGAAGAGTATTGATGCCCCGATGTGTTACAGTAATTAGATGCCCCGACAGTTTGTGTACTTCACGCACATTGTCTGGTGTGCCAATGTTCAGTGCACACTGGTGCGTTCAATGGTATCATGCGCACTGGTAATTGATAGCTCAGTGGCACTGAAAAACTGAAAAATCCTAGTTTTTTGTCGTAAAAATTGTTTTAGTTTAACCCTTTACAGGTGCGCATTGTTTATAGGTGCACCGGTGCTGTTTTATACAAACCCACTGGTCGGTTTATGTTTTGGTGTGTTTTTTATGATGCACCGGTGCAGTTTCTTTCTACCGCACCGTGTGGTTTCAGTGTTAGCGTTGTGTTTTATAATGCACCAATGCGGATGAGTTGTGAGGCACCGGTGCTTTATTATATTATGACGCACTGGGCGTGTGCATATGGAGTGCACGGTGTCCGGTGTGGCAATGATTTTGTGCACATCGGTGCGTTCTTTTTTTGAGAGCACCGGGGCGAGTTTTAACAATAAGAGCATCGATAAGAAAACATCCGCAAAACCCTCTGCCTGCCAACCTCCTCTAGTAACCTCCACTAGAAACAGATGTATGGGGTATTTTTCATTGTGGTTCCTCACGAACATCTGTTAGAGGGTCTTCTCCTTGTAGTGGCAGTGGTTAGTATTATGCAGGCTAGCTACGCAACAATCATCACACCACAACGTTGGTCCACTTGGTCCCATAGTCTCCCTAGGGCGCAATGGACTGCGTCCCCCAGCCTATAAGTAGTCTGTCAGAAATGGGCACTGATCCTTTGTATGGCCTGATACCCTGCATCGTATGCACCATACATCTGGGCTAGCTTCTTTCCCTCGGTCCTTTCACAGGTTATTGATTTCCATTTGCATCGCCTCCAGCTTCCCTTGGATTTGTTGTACTCCCAACTGGGTATCATCTCTTGGCGCAACTTATAACTTCATCACAATCTCCAAAGCTTTTTCCTGCGATTCAATGGCTTGCTGACCCATAGGTACGCGCAAGTGGGGCAATAACATAGCGATGAACCATTCCTTGTGCTTTCTGTCATCATACATAAATTCCCCTTCTCGGATCACCTTCTTTAGTAGCTAGTCAGCCTCCCATATAGATTCAGAGGGCACTTGCTTGAAATATTTTAGTTCATTCACTATCTAAGAGTAGGACTTATGCTTCCAAAACTGCTATTTGAGGCCATTTTTAACCTCTTAAATCATCGCATTCACATGCTAAGTTGCGTATCCCATATACCAATCTAGGGCTCTTCCTTCGAAGGTGAGGGATAACTGCATCCTCTTTACGGCATCGTTGGCCACATTCTGCGCAGTCCATACTAACTCTACAACAAACCAGAATCAGTCCATATCTTCATCCCCTACACCCTTGAAGGTGGGTAACTTCATGTGTGCGGCCATATCTACTTCTGGGGGTGGCGGCAGAGGAGGAGGTGTGGGTGAGTTCTTACCCTTATGCAGATTCAAAGGTGGTGTCGTAGGAGGGTTGTTTCCTTCATGTGCAGCCAGTTCTCTTAAGGGATTGTAAACGGATATGTCCCCTTCTTCATTGACTCTATAGTACTTACCACTTCGGGTTGTACCCTCATTCTGATCAGAGCTCATTCACTTTGTATGGCTTCATAGAATGCCCTTTTCACACAATAATATTTTAATCAGTAATGGCAACGTTTTTAGAAAATTACCCTAGAAAACTTTGAAGAACCTTTGCTCTACCTCAGAATAGGACACAAACTGATCGACTACAAATTCCGTCATAAATCCTCCCAGCACACTGTCCACCCAGTGATCTACCATACGAGTTATGGTGTTATCAGTTCTTTCTAACTACTGGATCAACTCTGGAGTCCACTATGTGACCTGCTTGTCCTTCTAACATGTATGGAAATCTACGAGCCTTTCCAACCACTCCTGAGGCTCGTTCATAAATGTTACAAAGAAAATTTCATAGACTTTGGTGAAAATTTACTTATTCTTCCACCTCTCCGTTGTCAACTTTGTGCTGCAATTATCTTTTATCGCAAATTCCTAAACTTGTTTTTCAAAACACTCTTCAATTTCTTTCCTCTCGGCCTCCAATGTTCCCTTGGCATTACCCGATCTCTCTCTAAAAATGCTCTCAGTCCTGGCAAGGGAACCATTTTTTGGTTTGAGGGGTCCTGACCCAGGTTCAGAGGTTAAGGTTTGCCAACAAAACCCTATACTACTGGCCCTTTCGGAAGTGACCTACTTGCGCAGGCCAAAGTCTCACCCGAAGCAGTATGGGAGGGTGTTGGAACTAGGTTTCCGCATCTAGAGAGAGAGAGAGTAGGTAATTCAAGTAGATCCGAGTTCACAACCTATCAGGTTCACAAAGAATAGGTCTATTCGCAGGTTTTTTAATAGTATAATCCGCAACTAA
The DNA here is from genome assembly GCA_034641835.2 of Pinus albicaulis. Lineage (NCBI taxonomy): Eukaryota > Viridiplantae > Streptophyta > Pinopsida > Pinales > Pinaceae > Pinus > Pinus albicaulis. The sequence continues at coordinate 883,030,305 of CM076569.1, read as the reverse complement.
TCATAATAGAGCTATTACCATGCATAGATCTAGTTAGTACCTTTGTATCCACGTGCGTATTAGTTATCAGTACTTAATATCATAAACACATCAATAACATAGTACATATACACTTCATACCATAACACAGACGTATTCGTAGCATAAACAGATAACCCAACTATATTCGTAGCTCCAACAGATCCCAAAGGTTTGCATCAACAGTAACACATCATATTAGATAACACAGAGATACTCCGCATATATTAGCATCCAAAAACCCAGTTACAATCCAAACATAGCCTGCGCACATAGCCAGCACGATCCACACACAACAGGACTAACGATCTTCGCGCACATAGATATCAGGAGTCCTTACCCAAACAACTGAAACAGATCTAACAATTCATACTTAGCATCAGACTTAATTCTTGCCTCTCTCTAGACTCAAAATGTTCATCTATTTATATCAACTTAGCCTATGCTTCCAGTGGTCTGCAAACTGTGGTTTGTGGACTCTTGGTCTACCCTTTGACCCATTACAATGCATTAAGGGCTTTGACCCACCCCAAAACCCCTGCGCTATACTAATTAATACGAAAAATATACAAAATTCACAACTTTAGGGGACCCTGTTCCAAAAATAGGTACCAGCAGCTTAATCATAGGTTACAAAAACAGAGTACAAGTGACTGTAATGTGTATTATCATTTCACAGCAGATTACTTGGTGATATTTAGGGACATGATCTATGTGGCAGAGAACAGTGTGATAAAGAAGCTTATCTTCAGGGAGTTTCATTGTAAGTTGTTTCAGGTCACCCCAGATTTTACAAGACTATAAAAACTATGAATAATTTCTACCATTGGTTGAATCTAATGAAAGATGTCGCTAAATTTGTCACAAGGAATTTGGACTATCAACAAGTAAAAGTAGAGTGTAAGCATCCAAGTGTTTTATTGCAACTGATTCTGATTGCAATAAAAGAGGATTAACAATAGTAATATTTCATGTTGTTCCTAAGAAGATTGTATCTGACAAAGATGTCAAGTTCACTTATAGGTTTTTGAAAGAGTTGTTTGTAGTTTTGGGGAGAAAATTGGATTTTAGTACAATTTATCATCAATATAAAAATGCACAGGAAAAAAGGATTAATAGGATTCCTGAGGATGCCCGCAAGGGCATGGTCTAGTGGCCAGCGGATGCACTGTTAAGGCATTCGTGCTGTTAAGCAGGTCATGAGTTTGAGCCTCGTCTTATCTGGGTAATGTTCTTATAGTTTAGGCGGTCCCTCAGAGGTTATAGTGGTTGCTGGGGGGTTTGACCCTGCGCCTCACGTGTGAAATTTGTTTGATGTTGCCGATTCCTCTGACTTACAAAAAAAAAAAAAAATAGGATTCCTGAGGACATGTTAAGGATGTATGTTAAGAATCAACAATGAAAGTGGGAAGAGTATCTTCCAGTGGTTGATTTTTCTTATAATGATGGGTATCACGAGTCCTTGAAGATGATTTCATATGAGGAACTTTACGTGCAGAGTTGCAATACTCCTTTCAGTTGGAGTGATCCAATGAACAAGGTACTAATTGGACTGGATATGATGGTATATATGGAATAGTAAATGTAGATTATTAAGAGAAATTTGAAGGAAGAACACGATAGACATAAAATTTATGCAAATACACATATGGTATTTAAGAATTCTTAGGTTAGGGAGCATCTGTACTTGTGAATCAAGCCCAAGAAGAGCTTCTTGAGGATTCGATCATGTTCCAAGTTTTCACCTCGGTATTTTAGAAATTTTGAGATCCTTGAGAGGATTGGACCAGTGGCCTATCAGCTTGCATTGACCCCGATATTGAAATTTCATGATGCTTTCCATGTTTCATTTCTTAAAATATATGGGAAGTAAGTTGATCATGTGATTGACTAGTGTGTATTGCAGGTGGAACCAAAGGATAATTTCAGCCAAAACCTCATTGCATATTGCAGTGGAAACAACTCATGCTTCGGAATCAAGAAATCAAGTATGTTAAAGTGCAGTGGAAGCACTTTGGGCTCGATGAAGCTATATGATAGATGGGTGATCATATGTGGGCCATGTATCCTTCATTATTTGTCAATTGATGCAAATAAGTTATGTATATGTACATATCAATGTATTATTTTTATTGTGGATACCTCGATGAGCCGTGTTATAAATATCCAATAAGTTGTATGATTGTCATGTTTTCCTATTTGTTATGTTGGTCATTTTTTTCATTAGTTATCCATTGTAAGTACTACATCGAGCTAAGTTATAAAGCTCCATGTGTAGTATGTTTTGGTTTTCAGTGGTTTTTTTTGCTATAGGTGCCATAGAACATAGGGGACGATGTTCCCCTAAGGGGGGGGGGGGGTTATAACATACCCAGGTTAAATGTTCATGTATAAAGGATAATATGGGAAAAATAAGACTAAGGTAATGGGACACGTTTTCCAATATGAATGTTTGGGAAAACTTCATAGTGGGTGTCAATTTCGGTTTATTTATGGCTAAGGAAATTGGCAAAGGAATTGGAAAAGGAAGAGAGATATTATTTGGCATTTTATTTATGAAATAAGGAAAATAGGAGAAACGGGATATGAAAGGTCACATATATGCATGAGAGGGAAATTATAGGAAAAATTAAGGAAAATGAAGAAAAAAATGGATCAATAACAAAAAGGCTTCTAAGGATGAGTTGTTAGATTTTTTTGATTTAGTTTTGGAGCTTTCTCTATATTCTCTCATAATTTTTCATTCTTGGAGGACTCTAGCATTGGAGAAAGGAAGTAAAAGGAAGGACAAGGAAAGCAAGGACAATCAAGGAAGGTTTCATCAAGCAGCTTTAGTAGGAGTATTTTGTAGGTAACAATTTGCATGTCTGATTTTGTATCTGATGTGTGATTGCATTGTACATGCATTGGTTTATTTGGTTCATTTTATGTTATAGGAATGGGTTTTTCCTAGTTTGACAGTGGTTTCAACCTTTCCTTTCAATTTCATGGATAGCCATGGTGTGATGGGATTATTTTTTGGTGGAGCTTTGAATTTTCGAAAGGTTTTGGAACCAGGTGAGGTGGTCTCACAAAAACTCCCAAGGGTTGGGGGTGTAGGTGTTTTAATCCTTGGGAAGCCCTTGAAAACCGGGCAAAGAAAAGAAAACACCTCAATATAATGGTGAATAATCTCTAAGGAATTTTTTTTATTTTTTTTTCATGATCTCTTATCCGGTTTTGATGATATCGCGGTAGCCTGAGGCTGTAGGTGGTTTAATCTCCGAGAAGACCTGACTATTTTTGTCTTGAGATCCCACATTAATGCTTCGAATATGGCATGGTGGTGATAGGCTAAAATAAATATTTGGTTCATCCTAATCTATGGTCATGTTGTACGTGGAAGTCTCTAACTTGGTTGGATTTTGCATAAGTTAATAAGAGTTATTTTGATATTTTGATTCATGAGTACTTGTAATTTTTATTATGTGGCTTTGATGGTTGCTCTATCATGAAAAATATTCTTGTTATATGCATGGTTCTATAACATGTTCACGTTATGGCTCTTTTTATGTTTTTATTAGTTCATGAATGTTTAATAAATGCATGGGCTAATAAGTTGTTGGGTATGTGTTATATTCTTTCCACGAATAGTCACATGTGTGGGGGGGGGGGGGGGGTGGCACAGGGGGGGGGGAATAGACCCCCCTGCTAGTTGCATCGAGTGCAGAAGGGGCAGTAGCGCACTCTGTCCAGGGGTTTTCATGGGGTAGGTAACCCCCTGCACAGGATTCAGGGCAGTGCCTTGGAAAAAAAAATGGACCCTATTTTAGGTGGGTGGACTCGCATATGGTTTTGTACATGGGTTTGCACATGGTTTTGGGGCATGATGGTTTTCAGCCCCTGGTATTTGAGATCTGGTCAAGGGAACTGCGGTTATGTTCTAATCTAGGGTTAATGAATTGGGGTCTATGAATTCTTCGGCATGTATATATGTGTGTTTTGTAACACTAAAAGGAAAATAATGAAAAATCAAGCTAGTAGTCCCAATTTGGGATCTAAGGGAAAATCTCTATGTATATTTGTTTTATGTTTAATGCTCTCGCTATTGTTTTTTTTTTTTTTTAATTTGTTTGCAAATAATTTCTGTACAGGGTTACAACCTACATTTGGTATCAGAGTTGTTTCAGCTTCAATGGGACTCCTTTGTTGTTGATGGATTTTTTTCTCAGGCCTACAGTAGGCCTTGTTCCATGGGAGATATGCAAGATTGATTCTTGCGATGAAATAAGATGGCGAGCAGTGGAAAGACAGAGATCGATAAATTTAATGGTCAAAGTTTTGAGTTGTGGAAGCTTAAGATGGAGGATCTGCTGGTGGATAAAGATTAGTGTATCGCGGTAGATCTGGGTACTAAACCAATGTAAATGTTAGATCAAGACCAGGAAAAGTTCGATCAAAAGGAAAAGAGCATAATATTGTTGTGTATCTCAGATTCAATATTGTTGAATGTATATGGGGAAGCTACATCGAAGATTTTTTGGGTCAAGTGAGGGACTTTGTACCAATCTAAGTCTCTGGTGAATAAATTGCTCATTCAGAAAAATTTGTATAACCTGAGGATGAAGGATGGATACTTGGTGACAGAGCATTTGAACACCTTCAATACTGTGGTAATTCAGTTTTCAACTATTGATATTAAAATATCAAATGAATATAAGTGCATATGTTCGTTGTTATCTACCAGATTCGTGGGACAGTTTGGTTATTGCAAAAGGTAGCAATACATCTACCTTTAATTTTTATGAAATTGTCTCAACCTTACTGTCGGGGGAAATGAGATGGAGAAATATGGTGGGCCAGAATGGAGATGCCTTATCTATACGAGGAAGTTCCCAGGGAAAATACAAAAATATGTTTTCGAGTGGGATATCTAAATCTATATGGAGATCTAAATCTCCAAGAAAGCCTGTAACGGTGTGCTGGAAATGCGGAAAGGAAGGGCACATCAAAAATGACTTTGGATTTAAAGCTCCTAACGAAGGAAATGGATATGATTATGCTCCTTATACAGAGGCAGAAACCACCTCAGATGAAGGTGGGGATGTGTATTTGGCTTCTTCATCCAATACACATGTAGAACATCAGGCATTGTTGATTGACTCAAGTGCATCCTTGCACTTCACTCCCCATAGGGAGTGGTCCTGCGAGTATGAGAAGTATGATGGTGGTGATGTCTTCTTAGGGGATGGTAGGAAGGAAAAAATCATCGGATGTGGAAAATTCAAGCTGAAGCTGCAAGGTGGAAGGATTCGAACACTTACTAGTGTTCTGCATATTCCTGCATTGGCCAGAAATCTAATTTTTGTAAGAAATATGGATGATGCAAATGTAAAAAAAATGTTCGAGAAAGACACCTGCAAGATGGTTCAGGGAGCACTAGTATTAATGCAGGGATTTTGGATTGGAAATCTGTACAAGCTTTAGGGTAGAACTATTATTGATGGGTGAAATAGTTCTGTGGTTCTTGAAAGTAGAGAGGAAATCCTAGCGGTCTCTGTAGAAAAGACCATGCTATGGCATCAAAGACTTGAACATATTTGAGAGAAGGGACTTAGGATGCTGCATGGTAATGTTATGGTAGAAGGTATGTCTTATTTATCTCTGGATTTCAATTTATGTGAATAGTTTGTATATGGGAAGCAGAATCGGGTGACTTTTCCTTCTAGTGCTAAGAGGGCGAACAAGATATTAAAGCTTGTGCACAGTGATGTGTTTGGACCTATGTTGGTTCCATCACTAGGAAGGTATCTGTACTACGTTTCATTCATAGATGACTTATCAAGGAATACATGGATATATTTCTTGAGGAAGAAATATGAAGTATTTGATAGATTTAAAGAATTTAAGGCTCTGGTGGAAAACCGGATAGATAAGAAGATAAATGTGCTGAGGACAGATAATGGTGGAGAGTTTTTCAAGAAGGAATTTGAAGGGTTCTATAAGAAGTGTGGTATAGCATTGCAGAATACTACTCCATACACACCTCAACAAAATGGATTTGTAGAAAGACTGAACATAATGCTGATGGAAAAGGCAAGAAGCATGCTCAGTGGTACTAGGTTAGGACAAGAATTCAAGGCAGAGGCAGTGGAGACAAAATGTTACCTGGTTAATAGATTTCCTTCATCAACGTTGGAGGATAAGACTCCAGATGAGGTATGGAATGGTAAGAAACCCTCTATTTCACATCTGATGGTATTTAGATGTGATGCATATGTACATGTTCCAAAGGAGAAAAGGACCAAGTTGGATAATAAATCTGAAAGGTGCATTTTTATTGGGTATAAGATGGTTTAAAATGTTACAAGCTTTGGTACCCAGAAACAAGGAAGGTTGTGTACAACCGATATGTGGTTTTTAGAGAGGTGAAATATTTTGTTAAACATGAAGTCCTACCAAAGGAACCTGAGAAGATATCATTTGAGCTAAAGGAGGATGATTCAGACTCTACAACATAAAAAGATTCAGAAGAGAAAGAGCCACAAACTCTAGCTATGAGAAGATCAGTTCGATAAAGAAGGCAGCCAAAAGGGTATAGTCCATCTCCTTTCTGTTCAAATTTTTCTTTAACTATCACTGATGATGATCCTAGAACTGTGAGGGAGGCAGTGGATTCAGAGGATGGAAAACTTTGGAAGGAGGCCATGGTTGATGAAATGGCATCCTTGCACAAAAATGAGGTAAGGGATCTGGTGGAGTTGTCGGCTGGAAGGAATCCCATCGGGAGAAAATGGGTGTTTAAGAAGAAGATGAATGTATAAGGCAAGGTGGAGAAATACAAATCTTAGTTGGTAGCAAAAGGTTATTCCCAGGTGTCGGGAATTGATTTTTGGTGATATTTTTTCTCCTGTTTCCAAGGTTAGTTCTATTATATTAATTTTATCTGTTGTTGCTGCATTTGATTTTGAGGTAGAAAAAATGGATGTGAAGACATCATTTCTTCATGGGGATCTGGAAGAGGAGATCTACATGAAGCAACCTAAAGGATTTTTGGTGAAGGGTAAGAAAGAACTAGTATGCAGGTTAAAAAATTCTCTATATGGGTTAAAAAAGTCAGCAAGGATGGGGTTTTCATAAATTTGATACCTATATACATGGACTTGGCTTCACCAGAAGCAAAGAAGGTCACTATGTGTATTTTAAATTAATTTTTTACCGTGTTATTTATTTGGTCTTGTAGGTGGATGATATGTTGTTGGTTGGAAACGACAAAGAAATTATATAGGATTTGAAGACCCAATTTTTCTCCAAATTTGACATGAAGGATCTTGGTACTACAAACTATATTTTGGGCATGGAAATTAAGAAAGATCGGGAAAAGAGGAAGCTATGATTAAACCAGAGGAAGTATTTTGAGACAATATTGTAGAGGTTCAATATGCAGGATGGTAAACTGGTGAAGGTTCCTATTCTTGTAGGTGTAAAGATATCTGCTTAACAGTGTACCAAGACATAAGAATAAGAGGAGGATATGTCCTATGTCCCATATGCAAGTGTAGTGGGTAGACTGATATATGCAATGGTATGTACTAGACCAGACATTGCACATGCAGTGGGAGCATTGAGAAGGTTTATGTCAAAACCATGGAAGGAGCATTGGTCAGTAGTAAAGCAGGTTTTCGGATATTTGCGTGGCACTAGTGATTATGGTTTGTGCTACTAGGGAAGACCAGGATTGGATATAGTTTTGGACATCTGTGGTTTTTTTGATGCAGACTGGGCTGGAGATCCAGACTAAATAATATCCACAAGTGGGTATGTATTTAGCCTATTTGGAAGTGCAGTCAGTTGGATGAGTAAAAGATAGTCTATAGTGGCTCTTTTAACTACAGATGTAGAATACATGGCAGCCACTCATGTAAGAAAGGAAATAGTTTGGTTGTAGAGATTGTGTTCAAGTACGGGGTTGGTGTAGTGAGCTCTAAGGATAAACTGTGATAGCCAAAGTGCAATATTTTGAGAAAAATACTGAGAGGGGGGGGGGTGGGGCGGTGAATCAATATTTAGAGATTAATGACAATTTTAACTTTTTATTTACTGAATTCCATATGCGTATTTAATAAACCCAACTCACGTATACACGCGCATATACCAAAATAAACTTGTGTATACTGATATAATTAGAAAACCTTTAAAAACAATGTTTAACTCATCTTATCAGTAATGCATCTTTTAGTTGAGTAGTAAATATGCATAGTAACACTAGAATAAATCATCACACAAAAGAAACACACATGAACACCAAGATTTAAGGTGGAAACCCAATTTAGGAGAAAACCATTGCTACTGTCGTCTTTGTCTTCAATATTTATTATATGGAAAACTGCTTACAATATTGTACTAATGCAAACTCATATCAATACGCAGGCATCTACTTGTAGAAGGCTGCAACCTTCTTTCATTTTCTAGCTACAACTGGAAGGGAGCTATAACCCCCTTATCTCGTTTACCAGCCACTCCTGGAAGGGAGCTTCAACCCACTGATCTGAACACCAGCTTCTACTAGCAGGAAACTTCTACTTCCACACTAAAGGCTTCAACCCTTAGAATCACTACAGACCACGTTTCATAAATTTTCATACTGCATCACACAACTTCAACACAACCCTTCAATAAGATCAACAACAATAAACTTGATCCAATACATTAAACCGAACAATGAGATCACTGTAATCAGAACACTATAATAACCAGATTTCAGAATCAGGATGCAGAATCAAATTCAACCCTGAACATTTATTATCTCAAAAAGTATATGCTACTTTTCTTCACTGAACCCATGTGTATACGTGCTTTCCTTAACACCAACCTGCGCATAGATATGTGAATACTGTTTTTCATAATATGATCTGTCTCAAATCCAGATCTGAGGCTATCATTTAGATATTTTTTTAGAATTGCAGAACCCTTTATCATTCAGTCATAATAACACATATTTACTCACTCTTTGATCAGATTTGTACATAATTAGCTTAGCAGCGTATACAATAATCAAGCAACCCAGATCTACATGAAGACTTCATTGACAGACAACAGAAAAGTTGCAGCAATAATAGAAAACCTCTACAATAAGATTCAGAAAACCCTAACTTCCATAAGTGCCTTTTCTGAAGCAAAGCCGCGTATATATGCACTTTTACTGAGACAAACTAGGGTATATATCTGTAAATATTAATTCTGCAGAATGTTTCAGATCTATAGAACTTACCCAGAGCTACTTCACTCCACTTCTGCAAACATGTGCTAGGTCTCAGATCTAATCATCTCTTCAATGGATCATGCAAGAACATAGTCATTTCAGGTCTAGAGATCTTGATCAATCAATCTATCCAAGGGTGCATCATAAATTCAGATTTATCAATAAAACAGAGTTCATATTATGCAGATATACTTCAAAGAGAAGTATTTAGTGATTGCCCTTACACATCCACCTCTTTGCACTATGATCTTCTTCTCCTTATATAGATTTAGCCTTTACCAATATCATGAGTCAAAACTACACAGCTACCGATGGTATTTTTGGATGAAATCAAATAGAAGACATGGCGCTCAATTCTGTGGGCTAATACCATAGTAATTCCCCCTAGTATTATCTTTTTGGAGTGCAAAAGGCATATGCGACTTGGATTGTTCTTATCTACGTGTATATGCGACTTGGCCTAAACAAACCCGCATATAGAATCTTTAATATGAATATTACTAGATTACATATTTCTTCTGAAGGACTCAAGAACTTCTACTGAAGACATATACTCCATATTTTAACAAAGAGTTTCCATTAAGGACAACATATTAAGACATAGGAATCATATTTCCAACAATCTCCCCCTTTGGACTTGGTGGAAACCATGCTGGTGTTTTATCACCACAATAGATAGATACATTAAACATACTCATACTGTAAACACCCAAAATATTCTCCCCCTTTGACATCAAGGGAAAAGGGAACTATTTTTACCATACTCCCCCTGTGGTCATACATTAATGGTCCAACAAAGTGGAATTACATATTTGACTCAACTACCCAACCAAGTGGGTTTACAAAGTAGAATAAGTCCTTACATGACTGAATAGAACAATTTACATCATGAGTGTCAAAATTCTCTATTCATCAAATTACAGAAATGACATGTCATTAACAAGACCAAAATATCTTAATAGAGAGATCATATATCAGAAACTAATCAGAATGCCAACAATTCATCCTTTTCAGCAAGACATGTGCTCCCCCTAAGCTGATGCATCCTGATCATTTTCAACAACCCATTCATCAAAGCATCTTCATAAGAGAAATATACAGAAATATGAATACTGGAGCAACAACAAATATTACTCAACAACACCACAATTGTTCTGAATGCTGACCCAGAGAAATTTTTTCAGCAAAAACACATTCACAGTTTTATGCACAGAAACTCACATATTTACACGATTCGTCTTTAAGAAACCTGTGTATTGAACTTAAAATTCAGAAATTAAGCAGATCTGATCAGAGAGGCAGAGACAACTCCTAGGTTATGTCTGAGATATTCAAATGCTTCCTTGGGAAGAGGTTTAGTAAATATATCAGCAACTTGTTCTTTGGAGGGAACATACTCCAATTTAACCTATTGTTTAAGCACTTGTTCACGTAGAAAGTGATACTTGATAGGAATGTGCTTAGTCTTGGAATGCATAGAAGGATTCTTTGAGATACTAATAGCACTTGTATTATCACATAAAATGGATATGGGAGGTGAAAATTTGATTTGAATGTCTTGAAGAGTTTGCATCATCCGAAGAAGTTGTGTGAAACAAGATGCGATAGCCACATATTCTTCTTCTACTGTAGTTAAGGAAATAGAACTTTATTTATTTCTTAACCAAGATACTAATAGGGGCCCCATATAGAATGCACCTCCACTACTAAATTTTCGATCATCAACATTTCCAACCCAATTTGCATCTGTGTAAGCATGAAGAGTGAGATCAGCATTCTTTGGATACCATAAACCAAAGTCTTCTGTCCCTTGCAGATATTTGAATATTCTTTTTATAGCCTGAAGATGAGACTCTTTTGGATTGGCTTGGAATCATCCAACAATCCCAACTGCATGCACGACATCTAGTCTTGTCTAGGTTAGATAAAGAAGACTTCCAATCATGGATCTATATTCTAGTTGATTCACTGTGGGAGAATCATCATGAGAACTCAGGTTACATCCAGTTACCTTTTGCGTACTCATAGGTTTTCAGTATTCCATCCCATACTTCTTAGGAATTTTCTTAAGATATTTTGCTTGTGATAAAAATATGCCATCTGTTTCTTGTTGCACTTGTAAGCCAAGAAATAATGTTAGCTCCCCAAGTAAAGACATTTCAAATTCTTGCTGCATAACAGAAGAAAAGTTCTGACTCATGGAATATTCATTACTTCCAAAAATTATGTCATCAACATATACAACTACAATCAATAGTTTATCATTATCTAGTTTTGTGTATAAGTTACTATCAACATATCCCTTTGTAAAACCTTTTTGATGAAGATATTTTTCAAGATGATAGTACCATGCCCGAGGAGCTTGTTTGAGACCATATAAAGCCTTTTTAAGTTTGCACACAAGTTTTTCATAATTTCCCAGAATGAATCCTTCTCGTTGTTCTATATAAACTTCTTCTTCTAGATCACCATTGAGAAAGGAAGATTTAACATCCATTTGATAAACTTTGAATTGTTGAAAACTTGAAAAAGAATGAAACATTCTTATGGTTTCAAGTCTAGCTACAGGAGAAAATGTTTCTTCAATTTCTATACCTTCTTGTTGAGCATACCCTTTAAAAAAAAGTCTATATTTGTTTCTAAAAACATCTCCATTTTCATTTAGCTTGTTTTTAAATATCCATTTTGTTCCAATCACATTTTTATCATGAGGTCTTGGAACCAATTCCCAAGTATGATTCTTTTCAATCTGATCAAGTTCTTCATTCATGGCTTGAATCCAACATTCATATTTTCTAGCTTGATTGACATTTTGTGGTTCAATAGTGGATAGAAATTCCAGATAGCTAGGAGATCCTACAAGATTTCTTCTTGTTTGGACACCTGACCCCTTTTCTCCCAAGATTTGAGATTCTAGATGATTCTTTTGAACATACCTGGATGGAGCATTTTCAGATAAATGTTCTTCTGGTGCTTCATTGGGTTCCCCTTCTATGTTGTTGATATTTGATGAAGGAAAATATACATCATCATCATCTTCATTTGTTGTTGGTATTTCCCTTTTAGAAGCTGAGAGAGACTCATCAATTACAGCATCAATGCACTCAAAAATCTTCCGAAGTATTTTATTGTACATTTATATGCTTTAATTTTAGAAGAGTAACCAAGAAATATTCCTTCATCTTCTCTAGGTTCAAACTTACCAAGTTTTTCATCATTTTTCTTGATAAAAAAATTTCTTCTGAAAAATATAAAATGCGTTACGGTGGGAAGATTTCCATAGCAGAGTTCATAAGGAGTTTTATCACTGTTCACACGAACATGAGCCTTGTTCTTAATATTTACCGCAGTATGTGCTTCTTCTCCCTAAAAGGTATCGGGAGTTCTAGATTCATCAAGCATAGCCCGAGCCATTTGTTGAACTGTTATATTCATCCTTTCTGCCACGCCATTTTGTTGTGGGGTTCCAGCTACAAAAATCGTCTTTTTATGCCAAGATGTTCACAGAAATCAAAGAATTCATATGATATATATTCTCCTCCTCGGTTAGATCTAAGACACTTGATTTTTATATCTAATTTATTTTCAACCAATTCTTTGAAGATCTTCAAATTTTCAAATGCTTCATCTTTATCTTTCAGTAAACCGATCCAACACATTCTAGAGAAGTCATCAATAAACAAAATATAGTATTGTTCTCCGCGAGGTGAATTTTTCCTTACCGAACCTCATAGATCAGTATGTATAAGTTCAAGAGGCTTACTTGCTAATCCTTCTTTAGCATTGAATTGCACCCGGGTTTGCTAAATTGGCATGATTTTCATATGGTACTTTCAGCTAGAGTGATGCTGGGAAGATCACGAAATTCTTTGAGTCTGCTGGATTTGCTTATTTGAGAGAAGCTCAAATGTCCCAACCTTCTCTGCCATAACCAATTTTCTAAATATTTAGCCAAGTAGCACTGTTCTTGGCCACCTTTCGATACATACAGATTCCTTGGTGTTCTAGTTCCTTTTATTACCGTTTTTCTTGTGTCAAGTTCACGTACTATACATTATTTTGAACTAAATACAACTCCATTTCCTTGATCACACATTTTACTCACACTTAACAGATTGTGCTTTAATCCATCCACATATATAACATTGTTATATTTCACCTTTTCTTTTAGAAAAACATAACCTTTTCCTTTAATGACAACAGGAGAGTTATTTCCAAAAGTAACATTTTTTTCTTTTTCTAGGGTAGTGTATGAAAGGAGTTTATTTCTATCACCTGTCATGTGTTTTGAGCATCCGCTATCAATGTACCATTGATTTTTTTCCCCTTCTACAAATAAAGCTATGCCACAACTCTCAACCTGTAAGTCCTTCTTTCTCCAAACCTTGGAATTTGAAGGTATATGCTCTTTTGGCTGAAGTTTTCTTATGCATTCAAATTCTTCATGACCAAATTTATTGCAATAAGCACATTCTATTTCATTTTGAATAGGAGAAATTATTCTTTATTCGAATCTCATTTCTTTGCTTTCTTGCTTCTCTGGTCATGATGGTTTTGTATGCAACACATTGAGTAGCCTTATGACCAAAATTATGACAAGAAAAACATTGTCCATTAAAGAATAAATTTCTACGATCATGAAACCTTCTGTTTATGTTTACTTGCTGATTGATATTTTTGTTATTGTTCTTCCTTGTATTAAAGTGGTCATGATTTACCTGTGTAGTTGCTTTGTTCTTATTCTGAGAGACAAAATGTTGTAGGCTGGTTTTAGTTGCATTTAGATAGTTTGGTGTTGAAGACTGAGATGATTCTCCAATATATCCAAGACCTGTATTTATAAGAGGAAAGCATTTTACCTTGATAATTTCATCTAAATTTTCAGATCCTTTAGAAAATCTAAGATTTAAATTTTTCAGTTTCTCAATTTCCTTTCTTAGACTTGCTATTTCACATTCTAATTTCTCATTGTGCTTCTCCTTTTCCATAAGCTGATTTTTTAGAGTATCTATGGAAATTTTGTTTTCTTCCAAACATATTTTGAGATGATTTATTTCTTCAAGAAAGTCATTTTATTCTAATGTATCCATAAAAGTATCACTAGAGTCCTTTTCAAAAGCCATGAGTAGTCTAATACCTTGATCAGATTCGCCTTCTTCACTATTTGATAAACCATCACTATCTTCATGAGTCTAATAGCTTTTTCTATTGATAAATTATTTCTTATTTCCTTTAGCCATTTCCTTTCCCTTTTCATTACTATCTTTATGGGGAAATTTAACAGCATAATGACCAACTCTTCTACAACCAAAACATTTGAAAGGAAGCTTACCTTTGAACCTTCCAATACCAAGTTGTAGCTTCTTTACAAAATTTATCTCATCTTCTTCTGAAACATACCCTGATCCTTCTTATTCTTCTACCTCCTTTCCTTTTATAGCAACTCTAAAGACATCTTCTTTGACTTCATATGGACCTCCTTTTCTCATTTCACAAGCAGTCAGAATCACATGAAGTTGAACAATAGTAAGAGTTTGTAGATCCTACTTCTCTTCAATAGCAGACACTTTTGATTCAAATTTGGGAGTTAGAGATCTTAAAATTTTTTCTACCAAAGTAGTGTTAGATATGGTTTCACCCAGATTTCTCATACGATTTACAATATCATCTATACGTAAAAAGAAACAAGCAATGCTTTCCTCAGTATGCATTATGAGTTCTTCATATTGAATTCTGAGATTTTTAATTTTAGCACTTTTTACCTTGGCATCACCTTCATAGCTTAGAATGATTTTGTCCCATATCTCATTTATTGTATTCAACTGCATGACTTTGACAAATTCTGATTTAGTCAAACTTCCCAATAGTGCATTGACTACCTTTGCATTGGTTTTATAGTTCTTTCTTGTTGCTGCATCTGTAGGAACTGAAGTTGGATATTGATAACCTTCTTCAACTATATCCCATACATCTTGTCCTTGTCTTCCAGAATATTAAGTTGTTTCTGTTGAAGAGAGGAGGCCTGATAGATTTCGTCCCATCTTGATTGCTCATCTCAGTTGATCCTCCTTCTAGCGATTAAGCTTCTTAAGAAGGACTTGCTCTGATACCAATTGTTGGTAAAAATACTGAGGGGGGGGGGGGGGGGGGGTGAATCAGTATTTAGAGCTTAATGAAAATTTTAACTTTTCCTTTACTAAATTCCATACGCGGCTTTAATGAACCCAACTAGTGTATACATGTGCATATACAAAAAGAAACTTGCGTATACTAATATAATTAGAAAACCTTCTAGAAAAAATCTTTAACTTAGCTTATCAGTTATGCATCTATTAGTTAAGCAGTAAATATGCATAGTAACACCAGAATAAATCATCACACAAGAGCAACACACATGAACACCAAGATTTATGGTGGAAACCCAATTCGGGAGAAAACCACCATTTTTGTCGTCTATGTCTTCAATATTTATTATATGGAAAACTACTTACAATATTGTATTGATGTAGACTCATATCAATGTGCAAGAATCTACCTGCAGAAGGTTGCAACCTTCTCTCATTTTCCAGCTGCAACTGGAAGGGAGCTACAACCCCCTGATCTCATTTACCAGCCACTCCTAGAAGAGAGCTTCAACCCCTTGTTCTGAACACCAGCTTCTAATGGTAGGAAGCTTCTACTTCCACTCGGAAGGCTTCAACCCTCAAAATCACTGCAGACCATGTTTCATCAATTTTCATACTAGATCACACAGCTTCAACACAACCCTTCATTAAGATCAACAACAATAAACTTCATCCAATTTTTCAAACCGAACAGTGAGATCAGTGTAATCAGAACATTGTAATAGCCAGATTTCAGAATCATTATACAGAATCAAATTCAACCCTGAACATTTATTATCTCAAAAATTATACACTACTTTGCTTCACTGAACCCGCGTGTATATGCGCTTTCCTTAACAAAAACCTGCGTATAGATCTGTGAATACTATTTTTCAGAGTATGATCTATCTCAGGTCCAAATCTGAGGCTATCAGTCAAATATCTTTTCAGAATTGCATAACCCTTGATCAATCAGTCATCGTAACACATATTGACTCACTCTTTGATCAGATTTTCACATAGTCATCTTAACAGCATATAAAACAATCAAGCAACCAAAATCTACATGAATACTTCATTGACAGACAATAGAAGACCTCTGCAATAAGCTTCAGAAACCCCTAACTTCCATACTCACCTATTCTGAAGCAAATTTGTGTATATGCGCACTTTTACTGAGATGAACTAGCATATAGATCTGTAAATATTAATTTTGCAGAATTTTTTAGATCTATATAACTTACCCAAATCTACTTCACTCCACTTTTGCAAACATGCACGAGGTCTAAGATCTAATCATCTCTTCAATGGATCATGCAAGAACATAGTCATTTCAGGTCTAGAGATCTTGATCCCTCAATCTATTCAAGTGTGCATTATAAATTCAGATTTATCAATAAAACAAAGTTCATCTTATGCATATATACTTCAAAGAGAAGTATTTATTGATTTCTCTTACACATCCACTTCTTTACACTATGAAATTATTCTCCTTATATAGATTTAGCCTTTACCAATGCCATGAGTCAAAACCACACAATTTCCAATGGTATTCTTAGACAAAATCAAATAGACGACATGGCACTCAATCCTGTGGGCTAATACCATGGTAATGCCCCCTGGTATTTTATTTTTGGAGTGCAAAAGGCATACGTGACTTGGATCGTTCTTATCTGCGTGTATACATGACTTGGCCTGAACAAACCCACAGATAGAATATTTAATATGAATATTACCAAATTACATATGTCTTCTGAAGGACTCCTAAACTTATACTGAAGACATATAATCCATCTTTTACTAGAGAGTTTCCATCCAGGACAACATATTAAGACATAGGAATCATATTTCCAATAAAATTTTCTTGGCTAAGAACCCTGCTTATCATTCAAAGACAAAGCACATTAATGTTCAATATCACTTTGTGAGAGATATGGTTGAGGATAAAAAGGTGTTGCTAGTAAAGGTGGACACTTTGAAGAATGTTGCAGATGCATTGACGAAGTTTGTGACCACTTAGAAGTTCTCTTGGTGTAGATAAACAATGGGTGTTATAGGGTCAGACTAATGACTAAGCTCTCCTGTGGCCCCCTACGGAAATAAAAAAACAAGTGGGATAATGTTGGGTATGTTTTATATTATTTCCATGAATAGTGGCATGTGTGGGGGGGTCACAGGGGGGGGGCCTTCACTCCACCTTTTTCATTGTGTCAAGTGAAGCGGGGGGATCGTAGAGGGGGCAGAAGTCTCCCCTATGTATGGGTTTGTAGGGGGCGAGTAGCCTCCTACACAAGGTGTGAGGCAGTGCCAAGGGAAATATTTTTGGACCCTATTTTAGGTGGGTGCACCCACCTATGGTTTTGTGCATGGGTTTGCACATGGTTTTGGGGCATGATGGTTTTCAGCCCCTAGTATTTGAGATCTAGTCAAGGGAACAATGGCTATGTTCTAATCTAGTGTTAATGGATTGGGGTTTATGAATTATTGGGTATGTATATATATGTGTTGTAACAATAAAAGGAACATAATGAAAAACCAAGATGGTAGTCCTAATTTGGGATCTAGGGGAAGATCTCTGTGTATATCTATTTTATGTTTTATGCTCTCGCAATTGTTTATTTTATGTCTTTAAGAATTCTTTTGCAGATAATTTATGTATAGATTTTAAACCTACACAAATGTTATTGCAGGTATTATGAGAAGGCATTAGACCTTCTTGGTGATTCTTAGATAAGTTTCAGATCCTTATGATAATATATGCATTCATTACCTGTAACTCACATATTTACTATATTTTTTTTTTTTTCTGAAATGACTATCATGGTTAGACTTGGTTAGGTCAAGTTCGTGTTCAAGTTTTGTATGATTAGCATCATCCTTATATAATTTATCATTATGAGAAGTATTTGGAAGTTCTAGGAAGTGGTATGGAGGTTGGACTGAAATTTTGGCTCAGACTCGAGACCACAAGCACTGAACTGAGCAATTTAGGTCAAAACCACATGAAGCAAGGCTTGTGAGTGTGGTTGGAGGACTTCAACCACATGCCAGAAATGTAAAGGGGGTAGTTGGAAGTATAGATCACTGAATAAAACTTAAAACTCGGGGATTGATCACCTGGGGTATTTCTCCAGCTCCCGGGTGTTCTATAGTCACTATAGGATGTCAGTTTGTGGTGATAAATTATCAATTGTAGGCCCCACTTCCTTAACTTGAGCTAGAAGGTTGGGTCATGTCATAGTGACACTCTTCTTCACATTTACCTAGAGGGCGAGTGAACTTAGGTAAATGAGTGGGGGGGGTGGCATTGCACTTTCCAACTACGTTAGGGCTTGGATATCTAGTTTCAAATGATAAAATGAAATTGTTTATTCCTCCTCCATGTTTTGAGCACTAAAATATACCTCCAACTGTTGTATAACACCCTCTTCCCACATCTACCTAAGTAACTGGAAAATCAAGGTAAACATGAGATAAGAGGCTACCAATATGATATTCAACTACCTTGATGACCTTAAGGACGTGGATCCGATAGAAAACATGGAAAATACACCTTACATGGCATAAACAAAACCTCAAAGAGGTAAACCATACTCCCAAACCCATGAAACTTGAAGGGGTACAGAATTTTGACACATTTAGGCCTTAGCCATAGGCATGTAATGGCAAGGGAGTTGCTAGAAACCTATTGTCACAGGAATTCCTTGACAAGGTCGTAGCCAAGGTCCCAAAAGGTAAACTATGTGTCTGTAGCTACGAGATTCGTGCCATATTTTCAGCCCTTGAGCCCAGGTCACTGCCCATAACTTCTTGTAACTTTAGGATAGGATAAATAACATTAAAAATAATACATGGAAGCCATCACTTCATCAAGAACTCATCTGACCCCACTCGGCCATGACAGGAATTTCATAAAACATGTCATAAACATTGCATCTACAGGTGTAAAAATAGACTTAAACATAGATTTCTAATACTTATCAATGAACTGCTCGAAAGCATTGTCCCCTTACATCATAAGCTGCAAGACAATATATTTGACCATAGATAATTTGTATATTCATTTACAGAAAAAAACATAAATAGAGTCATACATCATCACTGATAAAATACATGCTTATAACCATCATAATAAAAAAAATACAATGGATATAAAACATCAATGAAATCCACATAATAATCAGTACATTTTCATACCAAATACCAAGGGAATGATCTTCTCGTTAATGAGTGTAAAAAAAAACTAGAGATGGAACTTTGTAATATTCCTAATTAGCTATCAACTAGTTGTAATATTAATTTTTGCTTTTGTCATTAAGATAGATGCACAAGAGGGTAGGGAGACCCATAAATCTCTTTAGTAGGAATAAAACCACTTCTAATGTGAATTTGGATCATATTATCAGTTGAATAAATCACTCTTAGGTGTGAATATAGGTTGAAGCATGTGGAAGGGGTCAAGTTTGATCAAATCAATAGAGCTGGTATGGAGGTAGTGGAGATTTATTGAGGGACATTGTAGTGTTTGTGGGAGAGAGTCTCCATGAGAGTAGAATCTTTCATGAGTGGGACCAAGGGTTAGGAGGCTCACAAATCATATAAAGAAGGGAATGGAAGCCATAGAGGGCATTTTGATTATTGGTTATGATTGGGTTTTTATGACTTTCTGCACGCTTCAGCTATTTAGAGGAGTTTGTTGTGTTGTTTATCACAAGGTTGTTTCCAAGTGGAAATCCCACCCTAATCCTTCGGTGACTTATAATTCCCACTCAGGGGAGGTTAATTGAGCTTAATTTCCACTATCTGACATCAGGCCAAGCTTCATACATCATCTACAGTACAGTTTCCTTTAGGTATTGTGTTATTTTGCAAGGCAGTAGCAGTGGAGGGTTGACAAACCTAGTTTCTGAGCTTGTTTTCCAATGAGGGGAGAAGCCCTTCATCCGGGAAGCTAGCAAGGAGATTCATTGAGAATTATTCCACCATATGGAATTATGCCAAACCTCTACCATCATCT
Organism: Pinus albicaulis; assembly: GCA_034641835.2. Lineage (NCBI taxonomy): Eukaryota > Viridiplantae > Streptophyta > Pinopsida > Pinales > Pinaceae > Pinus > Pinus albicaulis. The sequence goes on along the minus strand of CM076569.1, from coordinate 883,009,925 downwards.
ATAGCATAGTCTCCTTCAGAAACTATGTTATTTTTCAGGGCAATTGCAATGGAGGGATTTAGGCCCAAGTTGGTCAGGTTGTTTTCCAGTGAGGGGAGCAACCCTTCATCCAGAGGATCTATTGGAGGAGTATCAACCATTTTTATATCATATCAGCCACCTCCTATCATCTACCCAACTGCAATACGTTATTCATACCTAGGGCTACAACTCTCATTTTTTATATTTCCAAAAACCCCTTTTGAGTCGTCTTGGAAAGGTGCTAGAAATCCTAGATCTCTTATCCCAAAATTTTCTAAGCATTATATCAACATTTATTTCTCTTTTTAGATTTACCCTACTATTATTCTCCATAGGACTACGCAGTCATATGTTCTCGAGCATTTTATGTAGTAGCATCATTTCCTATTTCATATACTGGGTCATTTTAGGCTTGTCTTGCCTAGCTTGAGTGTCTTTTTCCTGAAGATCTTGTACTAAATTTTATGCTACAATGTGAAATAAAATGGCTCTATTTTCTACTCCTATTGATGTGTTAATATTTTACTGCATTTTCTAGTTTCATATGCTATATTCTTATTTTTCCTAATTTGGAATATTATAGTGGCATCGGAGCATAATATTGGCTCAGCCTGTGTAGTACAATAGCTATGTCATCTGAAGAAGGAGAGCCTCTCACAGAGTTGGAGAAGTGGTTAAACCAGAGATATGATTATACAAACAAAAAAGAAAACAAAGTAAAAACTCCAATATTAGGAGAGATGGATGAAAAGGAGTTTCCCAAGATTCTTCTCCAAACCATGCAAGATATTTCCAGAGAAATCAATGAGATGAGGATGGAGAGACATAAATAATCCCCTAGAGGGTTTCTACATGGAGAAATATCTGGTATTTCACATCACTGGTATGAACAACTAGTAATGCAACAAGTTTCTCAACGCTCCACTATGCCTACATTCCTAGCGGTAGGAAATGTTGGTGGAGGACCCCAAGAACAAGAGACTCTTGAAGACTATTCTCTAATGTATGAGTCACAATCTCAAAGATTCAAGGATAACTTGAAATTTCAAGAGTTTTGTCAAATCAAGGACAAAAAGAGACCCTAGAATAACAATAGAAGTGGAGGGTACATGCAGAACAATAATCTGCATCATACTATGGGTAGATAGTTTCTTCCTGTTTTTTATGGGTCATCCAACTGCACAACCAAGCCTTTGGTGGAGAAAATAGACATCTATTTTCAGTTGAACCAAGTACTGGAGATTGAAGCCATAAAAATAGTAGCACTGCACCTTGAAGGTGAGGCACATGATTGGTGGGTTCATGTTCTTTCTACATTGGGGCATGCCAATGTGACTACATATTCAGAGTTCACCCGAAGGTTATTAGAGAGGTTTGATCGAAGAGATCCATAGGAACATTTTACTAATCTAGCCAAGCTCAAGCAGTCAAGTAATCTAGATACCTATATCTCTGAATTTCTAAAACTTTCTTTCATGGTTCCAAATTTATCTGCAGCTAGGAGGGTTTATATGTTCATTGATGGGCTAGGAGAGCCTCTGCATGGGTTGGTAAAATCCACTAAGCCAACTAAACTCTGAGATGCTATTGAGAGGGCTACAAATTTACTGGATGCTTTACCAAGAGCAAGAGCTCCATTTCAGCAAAGGACCACCTTTCAGTCAAAGGGGAAATATGTGAAGGTTCTTCCTCCAAAGGAGAACCAGAACAAAGGGCCTCTTAGTAATGATGTCCGAAGAGACTTGAGGAGGAAGAATCTTTTCTTCACATGTCAAGAACCATGGGCACCAGGGCATCGATGTGTTGCAGGGAAGGTACACTATATACAGGTATCCAATATAGAATTAAGGAGGAGGAAGAACAGGAGCCAAAAGGAGACAACATCATTATGATAGCAGGGGAGGATCCACCACCACTAGGGGGTGGGAATGGGGCATTTACACCAATTAGAGGGGCCCTTGAATCTTTGTGGGGAGTACCCAAGTATCTGACTTTGAGATTCCGAGGTACCATTCAGGAGCAACAAGTATTAGTGTTGATTGATAGTTGGGATACCCACAATTTTATTGATGCTCAGTTAGTGCAGAGGAGATTAATACCCACTGATGCTTTTGAGGGATTCTGAGTGTTGGTTCCAGGATCCTGAACCATGCAGTGTATGAAGTATGTCTCAACATTGGCTGTAACATTGGAAACATATAATTTGATTGATCACTTATTTGTGGTCAGCATTCATTACACCAATGTGATATTGGGTGTGCAGTGGTTGATTACATTGGAGAAGGTCGCCACATATTGGGAGACTTTGTAGATGGAATGGGTAGATAAGAAGAGTGGTAAGCATCAGATGATCAGGGGCATGCACACTTATCCACCTCAGGAAGCTTCTACACATAATATGGAGCCTGATTTATGTAGTGGGAGCAAGGAAACATTAGTCCACTCAGATACGAAGTTGAATTTGAACCATGATGTTATATTATTTGGAGGCATTCCACCAAGGAGGACCCCAAATCGAGAGTTGGCTAAATATTTCTCACAACAAGTTGCCACATTCATAGATCTAGCTAGGAAGGGAGCCTTGGGTGAGTCTAGCATAGCCGAGAGGGTATTTGGTAGGCTCAAGGAGGAGATGGATATTTTCTCAGTATCGGTATTACCAACTCTCACCAAGCCTCTTGCACTGAGAGGAGATGTTTCAGGAGTGGATCATTGCACAATCATGGTGCAAATGGGCTACTCCATAACCTTTGAGAGTCAGAAGACACTTCCACATAGGAAGGAGTCTTCCATATATGGAAAGGGATTGTTGGCATTCATGCATACATTGGCCAAACTCAGGAAGTTTTGGATGGGAAATAGCTTCCAAGTGAGGACTAACCTCCATAAACTTCAACCCTTACTTGAGAAGAAGCAGCTGCAAGGGAGGCAACAAAAGTGGGATAGCAGTATTCCGGCATCTATCTTTGGCATTGAGCATGTCAAAGAGGGGAGTAGTGAGGTGACATGTGCCTTATCAAAAATACCATAAGTGCTATTATTGTTGAGGATGGATCTAGATTGGGAGTCCCAACTATTGGTGGAGTATTCCAAGAACCACTTCACATGTGAAGTGCTTGATGGTCAGGTGACTGATGAGAGGTATACAGTGATGGATGGAGTCATCTATTACCATGATCATATCTTCTTGACTAGATGTTCTAAGCTCAGGGAGAAGGTTCTACATGTAGCACATGATTCACTCCTTTCCATTCACCAGGATTTATTCATAACATATCAGGACATTTGGGATAGATTATCATTGGAGGGTCTTAAGGAGGATGTGCTTCAGAATATTAGGAGATGTGTAGTTTTCTTGAAGAATGAGGAGGGAGACAACCATCCGGAAAGGTTGTTAAAACCACTTAATTTTTTGGAAAAGAGATGGGAGAGCTCATCTATGGACCTCATCACCAACTTGCCAACAATGAATGGTAAGGGTTGTTCCTTTGTACTTATTGATCAACTAACAAATAATTTTCATTCCTATGTCATTCATGTACAGTGCATTGCTCCATAAGAGGGCAAGCCTCTCCCTTGACTTCATGGTATTCTTGGAGCCACAATCACTGATGGGGATGGCCACTTCCTAGAAGGATTTGGGAAAATATTGTCTTGTTTGGGGTGTAACTAATTGACACCAAACATTAGTTACTACTCCCAGGTAGATTAGTAGATAGGGGCAACAAACAAGTAGTTGGGAAGCTACTTGCCACATTATGTTCCATGGAAGCAAGGAGCAGAACTGTGTTGGTTCCACTTGAGGGACTATTATCACCATCCAGTATTTCATATGGAAGTCAGTGTATCTCTAACTTTGATTCCATATGTTGATGATTTTTTAATCATTAATGTTAGAATGGTTGGAGTAATAACACATGGATTGGAGCTTCTCATTGGGAGTAAGACCTCCAACATTTTTCAAGTCCCATGCCTCAATGACGGAATTAGACAACATATAGTTTCCACCATGGATCTCCTACTTCTTTATGATGTGAACCATTTGTTTTTATCATCAAAGGCTAACTTGGACACTTGGGAGGGGAAAATAAGGGGTAGATTGATTGGAGAACATATGATTCAATGGAGGAGCTTATGGAATGAGGATGCGACAGGGGAAGGAGAAAAGATTTTGCAGCATTCATCCTTGTAGTTTCTTGAGCATAAGAAACATTTGGGAGGTGAGGAATGTAATATTCCTAATTAGCTTTCGGCTAGTTGGAATATTAATTTTTCTTTCATTATTAAGATAGATGAATAAGAGGGTATGGAGACCCATAAATCTCTTTAGTAGGAATAAAACCACCTCTAATGTGAATGTGGATCATATTATCAATTTAATAAAGCACTCTTAGGTAAGAATAGAGGTTGAAGCATGTGGAAGGGGTCAAGTTTGACCAAATAAACAATGCTGATATGGAGGTAGTGGAGAGTTATTGAGGGACAATGCAATGTTAGTGGGAGAGAGTATCCATGAGAGTAACATATTTAATGAGTGGGACCAAGGATGAGGAGGCTCAAAAAGCATATAAGGAAGGGGATGGCTTTCTGATTATTACTTATGATTGGTCTTTTATGACTTTCTGCATGCTTCAACTGTTTAGTGGATTCTGTTGTGCTATTTAGTACAAGGGTGTTTTCGAGGGTAAATACCACCTTCATCCATGGGGGACTTCGAGTTCCCACTTAGGAGAGGTTAATTGAGCTTCATTTCCACTATCTGGCTCAAGCCAAGCTTCAACCATCATCTACACGGAATTCTCCTTCAGGTATTGTGTTATTTTGCAGGGTAGTAATAGTGGAGGGTTTGCAAACCCAGTTTATGAGCTTGTTTTCTAGTGAGGGAAGCATCCCTTCATTCGGGAAGATAGTAAGGAGGTTCCTTTAGCATTACTCCACCATTTTGCATTAGGCCAAGCCTCTATCATCATCTACAGCACAGTCTCCTTCAAAAACTGCATTATTTTGCATGGAAATTGCAGTGGAGGGCTTCAGGCCCAAGTTGGTGAGGTTTTTTTCCAGTGAGGGGAGAAACCCATCATCCAAAGGATATATTGGAGGAGTATCAACCATTTTTATATTATATTAGCCACCTCCTATGAACTCCCTAGTTGCAATGCGTTATTCATCCCTAGGGCTGCAACTTTTATTTTTTGTATTTCCGGAAACCCCTTCTAGGTTGTCTTGGTAAGGTGCTAGAAAGCCTAGATCCCTGATCCCGAAATTTTCTAAGCATTATATTAGCAGTTCTTTGTGTTTTCAGATTTACCCTTCATTTATTCTCCATAGGACTATGCATTCATATGTTTTGAATTTTATGTATCAACAACACTTCATATTTCATGTACTAGCTCATTTGAGGCTTGTCTTGCCTAGCTTGAGTGTCTTTTTCCTCAAGATCTTGTACTCATTTTTTTGCTACAATGTGAAATAAAATAGCTCTATGATTTGCTCCTATTTATGTGTTAATTTTTTACTACATTTTCCAGTTTCATATGCTATATTATTTTTTTTCCTAATTTGGAATATTACATACTTCCACATTCCACCCAACCATAGATTTGAAAGGCCCCATGCCATATTCCAAGCATGAATGTGGGACTCAAACCGAAAAATAAACTAGGGAATCCTGAGGATAAACCACCTCACCCTCATTAATCGTAAACCAGAATTTACCATGATCTACACCCAATCACTAATCCAAAAAAAACATGGATATCATCGAATTCTCTCCTCATAAAACATGAGGAATTTTCACGTCTCGTAGTCTCTCAAGATTTACCGCAACCCACAGCCTGAATTAGGGGTCAGAAGGCCATAAACCAATAAATACTCTACAGGCTTTACTGCAGTCACAAAACCATGATTCCTAGTCCTGGAAAGAAGAGTAAACCACCACCTCTCGGGCTTTACCACAACCCACCATCTGAATGAGGGGTCACTAGGCCCTAAACTGAGGAAACAAACGAACTTCTTCTATAATGATTCGGAGATCCACCTCACTCAACTTCGATTCCATATGGTAATATAGCTAAACCAGAACATGAAAACACCACAACATCATGGCTATATGAAAATGGCAAGGTTAGGCTGAATACAATATGACACTACAAAACCCATGCCAAGACAACAAAGAAACACATTCAATATAATGCATGTCAAATCTAGAAAGAAAATCTTACATGCAAATCAATACCTACAAAGAATAATGGTGTAGTTGCTTCATTCCTACTCTTCCTTGCTTGCTTCCTCCTTCTTCCTGATTTCTTTCCTTTCTTTCTCCAATGCCAAAGTGCTCCAAAACTATAAGTTTCCAAGAGTGAGAGAGAGAAAGAGAGAGAGAGAGAGAGAGAGATAATAATGAGAGAACTCCAAAAATGCACTAATAAAAGTTATCAACTAATCCTCAGAAGCCATTTTATGGAAGATGCTTCTATTTTCTTCATTTTTCATTATTTTCCCTCAATTTCCTCTTCACATACAACCTGTGACCTTTCATCTCACTTTTCTCATAATTTTCCATTATTTTAATAAATAAATGTGTCAAAAATGCCATTTTTCCTTTCCAAATCCTTTGACTTTTCCTTTTCCAATTTCCTTAGCCATAATAAACCAAATCAACACCCCCTAGGATGTTTTTCCCAACACTTAGCTTGGAATAAGTGTCCCATCAACACTGGTTATTATTTTTAACTTTTATTACATGGAATCTCCACCTTGGTTGTTATAGAACCCTCCCCCTTGGGGGAAATTGTCCTCGATGTTCAACTACACATATACCTCAGCAAAATCGTTGAAAAGCAACCATACTGCCCATGGAGCTTTATAACATAGCTCGTTGTTGTATTTACAATGATCATCCTGATGAAAAAAAAACCAACATGACATCCGATCCTATAATTATCTCCCATAGGAGCTCATCGCTACTAAGATATTTACTTGTACTTGCCTACTAAGAGCATATGCAACCGTATTCTCCTTTCCCTTGAGGTACTTGATATCAAAGTCAAAGTCGTTGATCATGCCCAACCATTTATCTTGCATGGTATTAAAATTCATCCGGTAAAACAAGTACTTCATCCTAGTGTGGTCACTCATCAATACAAACCACCTGCCAATAAGATAGTACCTACACATCTTTAGTGCATGAATGATCGTTGGTATCTTGAGATCATGTGTTGGGTAAATCTGCTCATGTTGATTTAGCTTTTGTGACTCATATAATACCACCTGTCCATCCTGAATAAGGACTCTACCAATTCCTCTCTTGCAAGCATCCGTGCACACTAAAAACTCCTTATCCAGATCTGCAATATTTATAACAGGGGCATGTGTCAACAACTGCTTAAGCTGCTAAAAAATAGCCTCACACTCCTTTGTCCAATCAAGTTTCTTACCTTTCCTCTATAATCATGTAATAGGATAAGAATTCTGTGAGAAGTTCCTGATGAACCTCCTGTAGGAACCTACCAATCCCATGAATTATCTCACCTCATTTACATTCTTAGGAGCTACCCACTCCATGATGGCCCTTATCTTCTCTGAATATACTACAATACCTTCCTTGGAGACAACATTTCCCAAGTAGTGTACCTCAATCTGAAAGAAACTACATTTTTTGAGCTTAGCATACAACTGATGCTCTCTCAACAACCTCAACACTGCTGCTAGATGCCTAACATGTTCTTCTTGATTTTAAGAATATACCAATATGTCATCAATAAACACAATCAGAAACTGGTCCAAACAAGGATGCAACACATTGTTCATCAAACACATAAATGTAGGTGGGGAATTAGTCAAACCAAATGGAACTACAACAAACTTATAATGTATGTATTTGGTCCTGAATGCAGTATTGTATATGTCCTTCTCTTCGATGCGTACCTGATGATATCCTGACCTCAAGTCGATCTTAGAGAACACTACTTCTCCCTTTAGTTGATCAAACAAATCATCAATCCTCGGTAGTGGGTACATGTTCTTGATGGTAACTTTGCCCAGTTTTCTATAGTGAATGCATAGTCTAAGAGTTACATCTTTATTATTCACGAACAATACTGGTGCACCTCATGGCGATGCACTTGGTATAATGTACCCCTTGTCTAACATTTCCTTCAACTGCAATTTTAACTGCACCAACTCTAGTGTACTCATCCTGTAAGGTGATTTTGACATTGGAGGTGCCTCTGGTATGAACTCAATAGAAAATTCTACTTCCATGTGCGGTGGAAACCTTGAAATATCTACTAGAAATATATCCTGAAATTGCTGCAAAACTAGATACCTGTTCAACACATCTGCACCCTCAACTTATTTACCTTTGTCACTAGAGATTTGAACTAAAAATAACACACATCCTTTCCTATGACTGTGCTTGGCCTGCACGATTGTCACCATCTTAACTGATGTGGATTTATTCTTTCCTTGTAGGACTCTTGGTTCCCCATTGTCATCTAAGAATTCAATAGCTTTATCATAGAAATATACCTTGGTCTTATGAAGATATAACCAATCCATACCAAATAGCATATTGTAGGAACCCAATGGTAATATTTTCAAGTATGTTGTTGTAGGAATACCGTTTAACTCAAATGCACAAGCTCTTACCCAATGGTGAAATCTTTTCTCCATACCCATGTCCAACTACACTAACCAAGATTATGCATGCATTTCCTTACTCAAACCACACTTATTTACTAACTCAGGAGTAACATAACTATAATTAGATCTAACATCAATAAAACTAGAAATTACTTGATCACAAATCTTATCATCCATCTCAATGATAGAATCCTGGTGATATGCCTGCTTGTTTTCCACTATTGCAAAAATGTAAGGAATGATCTGCCCAATATCCCCAACAGTTTGTGCCTTCTGCGCACTATATATATTAGGCCTTCCTTCTTAATTTTGTGTAAAATATCTCTTAAGATGCTCCTCATTGCATGTTCAACACTCCAACCATCCCATACCATTACCTCCATGTTGTTTTTTTGATCTATGCTACTATTGTGGCCTATGTCCTTATCCAGCTGCATTAAACTTATTTTGTGGTGTCACATTTTCTTTCTCTTTTGAATTATAATGCCTTGATATTTTTAGTTTCCATTTACCTTTTTCCTTCCATTTCCATCCTTGTTAAGACTCATTTTTGCACTTTAATTGTTCATAGCATTGCTTCAACTTTCAAATTACTTCATCAAGTGACCAAGGTTCATCATACTCAATCCTATATTTGAATGCTATCAGCAACCCACTAACAAATCGTTGAACCTTAGCCTTCTCATCCTCAAGATATCATACATACCTTAGTAGCTCTAAGAAATTTTTCGTATACTCCTCATCTGTCATTGACCCCATATTTAGTTCATAAAATTTGTTGATTTTGTTGTCGTAGTACCTCTCTAACAAATATTTCTTCCCGAAGAGTCTTTTCAACTCGTGCCAACTCAAGCATATGTCGTGATGTGTCTAACCCACTTCACATCTTCCCACCAGATGTATGCCTTACCTCTCTGTTATCACTCCAATAATTCCTAGGGTTGTTATGTTTTGTTTAAACAAATATTAGAGGTAACTATCAACCTACTTTTGAGATCAGGATCTAGCCTTCCTAATGCTCCGAGAGGGCTCTCTCTTAATTAACTTTCTTGTTTTAATTGATTTTAGGCTAGTTATGTAAGATAGATTTGGTTTGATTTAATTTGTTAGTGGAATTACTGATAATTTTAGATGGATAAATGATTGTCTATTTTCCATTGGGTAATGGATTCAATGTATCAAGCAAACAAGGCAGAATCAAGTTCTAAAGGAAGTGTTCACGGGGCAAGGTAGCTGAGCAAAATAATATATTTTAGGTTGGATGGTGAAGTGGTTTTCAATCGGGATCAAGGAGTAGTTAAGTATTCCTTAAACTGAATAATGAAGGAAGATGACAGAGGTCAATCAAGATGGGAGAGAAATTAAGGATTCTCAGATCCGAATATCAGAAGAAAAAATTAAAATGAATAACAGTTCAAAATAGAGTGTACTTAAATAATTTCTGCAATAATATTCCTGATACAACATTTAAATTGGAAAACATGCAAGTTTATGGAATACTTAAGGAAAAACATGAACAATTGAAAGATACTTCACTGATGTGGCTCAACACATGAATCCTGTAATGCAGTGCCTTTATTACTTGTCCTGTCTGCTGACTTGAGAAATGGTACAATAAACCCTTAGGTTTTTATATCAATTACAACTATAGAAATGTTTATAAATCCACACTCAATACTTTGAATTATGAAGTATTTATACAAAAAATAATACAAAATATCCTAAAACTGATTTAGAAATTATTCAAGGGAAACAAAATATTTTCATGCAAGAATATAGAGACACCTTTGTAACTAATGCAAGTTGTCCTTGCTTATTTGGTTTGTTGTTTTCTTTCTTTGATATTTTATTTCATTATATCTTTGGCTGTTGCTTTCATGCTAGTTGTCTTTTATCTGTCTTTATCTTTCAACTCTGCCTTTCACTACCTTTCATCTGTATTCATCTTTATCCACTTTAACTTAATTGCTTTGTTACTCTTTAACCTACATGCTCTGTTTTCACTTTGACTGTGTTTACGTATCTTACTTTTCACTACCACAATAAATCATATAACTTTTCCCAGGCCTCTTCATCTGGTAATTTGGTTTTTAGCATTCTCCTGTAAATTTCATCATCCTCTATGTATTTTTCAAAAGTAGGCTTGTTTATAAAGAGATGATTTACCTCATGCTGGAGGTAAAAGAGATTTTCAAATGTCTGATAGAGTACTTTGCCTATAGGAATTCATTTCATGGAGGAATTGTTAGATTGTTCTTTGGCCACTTCTCTGGTTTTCTTGTAATAGTCTTCATTCTTCATTAATCTGTCATTGATAACCAGAGAATTAGGCAGACCTTTCTGCCTCAAAACATCAAATTTGATCATGAATCTGGTTATTGCTAACTCCATAGTCTGACACTTAACTTTAATTTTTGTTATCAATTTTCTCTTGGAAATTACCGTTCTTACCTCTAATATTGTTTCTATCTTATGCCAATTTCTTCTAATTCCGGTTTGTTCTTGGAATTAAGAAACTTTATTCTTTTAGTGGCCTCTTCTGGTTTCTTCCCAAGTTCTTCTTTGACTTTCTGACTAGCTTCACTAGCTTCCTTGATCAAATATTTTTGTTCAAATATAACTTGGATGGAAGGCCAAATATCATTAATAGAGTTAATGATATTGGCCCACAATTGCTGCTTTGCTTGGGCAAGTGGTTTTTTCAATGTCAATTCTTTTTCTAATTTATGTATCCTGTCTGTCAATCTGTTTGACTTCTGTGTTTAATTCTTATGCATTATTTGTACCAACTTATTTTCATCCTCTAGACTTTTTACTTGTTCTTTTAGTCTATTAATCTCATTTTTTTGGATTGAGTACATGTCTTGTATAGCTTTGATTAATTTACCTGCCTCATCATTGGGATGAGTTGTTGCTATTGAATCTATTGTTGATGTAGTAGCTGCTTGAACTTCTGTTGCCATTGGAACTGTAGTAGGTAATGGAGTTGATGAAGTAGATGGAACTGCTGCTATAACTATAGGAATGGAAGTGACAAGGATTGCTTCCATCTTGCCCTTTTTCTTCTGCACCAATTTATCAATTTGATTCTCCATCTCTTTTAGTTGAGCTATCAATTGAATGATTAGATTCATCATTTCATCTTTCTGACCTTCATTCTCTAGAACTTCTTTAGTTTGTGGATGCTCTATTGGAGTTAGTTTCAGTTGCTTCTTCAATGCAACAATGTTTGCATTCTTCTTTTTTATCAACTCTTCAGCTGCTTTGATGTTCTTTGGATCATATACAACCTCCATGACCAATTCTTCAACTGATTTGATTCTATTACCCTTTGCTTGTGAGGATGCCTTCTCTATTTTTAACTATGCTCTGATGTTTTCTAGATAATTTTGTAGTTTTTGTACACTCATAGCTTTGTTAGTCATAGTGGAGTAAATCATTTCTCCTTCTTGCTTATGGAACTCAATTTGCTCTATTGGATGTAGATCTTTCACTTGAACTTCAAATGTTGTTTTCTTATAGTCTTCTGATGACTTTGGAGCCTGCACTGGTGGCTGCAAAAAGGCCATTTCCATCTTCCTGGTTTTATAATGAAAGGCTGAAAGAAACCTATTTTGTTCACTAGGAGTCTGTTTCCAATATTGGGCATAGGTGAAAACTTTTAATTCCTCATTCCTTAATTTGATTTCTTTATATTTTTCCATTATATATTGTTCTTTTTCCACTGATTTACTTGATGAAGATACCTCTACACTATGTTGTTTCTGAATGATTTGTGTAGAGGTTGATGGCTGATGAGTTTCCTCTGAAACTGCTGGAGGTGCATTTTATATGACCACTTTGTCTGTATCAATGATTTCAATTGTCTCAACTATTTCTTCTTGTTCAATTACTAGATTCAGCTCGGGCTTCTTCCTATACATTAATTTTAATTTGGTTTTAGTAGTGGTTTGAGTTGAATATGAACCTTCTTCTCTTGGCCTCTTTGAGTTCCTGCCTTGTGGGGCTGGAATATGCAAAATGGAACTAGTATCACGTTGCTTCTCTACCTCTTGCAAAGTATTTTACAAGCACTATGAATGGTTGGAGTACTTTTCATTTTCTAGTTTAGACTCATGGACAAAAGGAGTCAATTTAAATTTTACTCTTAATTTGCTGATAACTCCCAAAGGATAATACCAACATTTGAAACTACTACTGAATTTGAAGTTCTGTAAACACTTTTCTACTTGTTAACGAGCATTCCTATAATTTCAAATGAAAGGACCAAACTGGTTCTTAATTTTAAATTGAGTTTTCTTCTTTGCTGAAAGAAAATTAACATCATCTGAGTTTAGGATCTTTCTAATATATTCTAATGCAAATAACCTCATTGGGAGGTATTTGGGCAGCTTGTATGGAGTGAGTTGACATCCATATACCCTAATTTCAGTGTGGTTCTGGTATAAGTACCAGTCTCCTATTCTACTATGTTTAGAAAAATGTAAGACCTTCTTTATCTCATCACTGAATCTTGGTTGAATGCTACTACTTATCATATTGAAAATTGGATAAACAAACACATCAATGAAGTCCTTGTAGGTAAATCTTGTGGAATCCTTTCTGCTTAAGGAAGTCTAGAAGACAACAGATTGGGGTTACCGTCTGTATCCATTTTTTGAAGGCTAAATCCAAACCTTTCATATTGGAAGTACATGAACATATGAAACAAAATAGATGAATACTTAAACACTCCTTCTTTAGGTAATTTAACCAATTTCTCATGGATGGCATCTGATAAGTATTGAGCAAAGTTAAATGTAAAAGTTGGAGGTTGTCCTAGGCAGAAAATGGATAGAAAACTTAAGATTGAAGCATCTACATACTCATCTATGAAGTACCCTAGAATGCAAGACAACATTGCGAAAATCTGTCTAGTTCTCTCTGAAAAATTGAAGTTGAGTAAGGACGGTTATTCTTTGGGGTTTCTACTGATGGAGGAAGAAAGGTTTGGAAGATTTGAAACCTCTTGGGAACGTCCAACTTTAAATATAATTCATTGAGGATTTCAATAGGCAATGGGGCTTCATCAGGCTTGGGTTGGATTTACAACATCTGGTTTAAGGATTTTGCAGTGATGGTGAACAAAATCTCTTTGATGGGGGTTACTAGGGCTCTTTCATTGGGTAGATAATTTATTTGATAGAGTCTGATAATATTTGGGAACTGAACGGTCTGTGGGAAGATATATTTAGACAAATTTTATTCCCAAAGGTAGATATCATCAGCCTGGTCTATGGATTTATCATGGCTCCAGCAGTGGATGTCCAATACATTGAAATTAGTGACTGTATCACTAGTTTTGAAGTCTTTGTCTACAAGGGGGGTATGTTCAACATCAACTACAGCAGGTTGCAGAGGGTTAACAGTCACAATGCCCTAGGAAGCCATAGATTTGTTTATTTTATCAATTTATTACTTTTTTGTGTTGAAGTAATGGCTCAAGCGCTTAGGAATATCTGTGAAAACAGATTTTTGGTATGTAGAAGTGGTTCTAGTCACATCAGAGGCTTTCTTGGCCTTATAAAGCTTTAAAATAAGTCTGCACAGATTCTGGTAGCAAATAAGCTTGAATTCTACTCTAATTTTACCTCAAAATAGGTCGACACTGGTTTCTTCAGCTTGAAAATAGGTCAGCATGACTTCTTCTCCGCAATTTTGAACAGAAATGGTTAATTAACAGTAAAGAGTAGGCTTTAATTCTTTTTTGACTGGGTGCAATAAATCATAAGGCACAGGGTCAAATTCAAAAAGGGTGGTATTATCGCAATGGGTGAAAAAAATATAAGTGGTTTATCGTATGCGAAAAGGTGGGTTGGTGGTTTTCAGCAGGGGAGTGTGATAAGATAGGTTTGATGCGTGGCAGGGGAGGGGGGTGAGAAACCACCCATTTTGAAACCCCCCAATGGCTTTAAACATTGGGTAGTCGGGGGTCTGAAAAGTCTCATTGGTCATTGGATCAGATGAATGGAAATCTGATGGATGACGGGTGTTGAGGGATGTGTCAGGGATTTGTGAGAGGTGGGATCGAGAATGAGTTATGCGGGTGATATATGTGAAGTTTTAATATATAAAAGGGATCATGATTATTATATAGTGGGGTAGGATATGTAATTGGCGGGGAGTAATATGTAAGGTAGGGTTAATTAAAGTGGCCCCAGGAAATATATAATCCATAAGTTTAAACTAATATAAAGTGGTTAATCTGATATGGGATCGGGGATTTTAATATATGGGTTTAATGAAATAAACTATTTTTTATAACATAAAATTGGGTTGGGAAAATAAATATGCAGGATTTAATATATACGGGGTAAGTGAAAATGGATGCGGGATTTAAAAATACACTAGGGATAAGTTAAAGATAATATTGGGAAGGGGTTTTTTGCAGTGGGGCCTGATTCACTTTAAATTTTAACCATTTAAACTATACAAAGTGGATTTTTTGTATGTTTTTAAATTAAAAATGGGAATTAGTAAGGGAGGTTAATTTTTCAAAGGAAAAAATGAATTTTAACTAGGGAAAGTGGTTTCTAGGAAGGGAAAAAGGGTGAAATAAGGGGGAAAAGGTTAGTATGAAGGGAAATGGATTTTTTACAAGGGAAAATGCCTAATATGGTTTTGAGCAAGGGGAATGGGATCTTGGGGGATATTAGTGATATGAAATGACCAATTGATGCTTTCCATGATTTGTATAATTCTTCTACCTACCCTTCATTTACCCTAACATTTTTTGGGTGCATTTGAGCTTGCTGACCCTTTTATTTCATTTTGATAAGCAAATTAATCTTATTCTAACCTTGTAACTTCCAATGGTTCAGATTAAAATAATGAGCTCATTATTATTCTCTACCTAACTACTAATCTGCCAAGATTAAATGGTTTGGTCAAACCTTATTCACTAACTATCAACATGAAATTTAAAGCATGAATGAATCAAGATTAAATAGTTTGATCATCATGAATTGTGGCATTTTTGACAAGCTACACACAATTTTTATTTTGCAAAGTAAAGTAAAATTAGTGGCATTTAAATGTGCATCACTTTCAGGATCTATTTTTATATATTTTCAGTGGGGTTCATACTTTATATTCTTTTTTTGATCTTTTTCTTTTTTAGTCCTTTGATTTTTATTTTAGGACTTACCCTCTTTACATTTTTTAATATGGGAAAACATTTGCAGAAAGCCAACTATGTACAATATTACAAGACTTTAACATAGTCAATTCAAAATCATGATCCCTATTATTATAGGACCCTAATAGTGTCTCCACTTGGGGATGACATTTCCTAGTGAAATTTCAAGAACTTTAAGATCAGTGGCCTTAAAACTTTGACTTTGCTTGCCTTGAAACTATTTTCTGAGCTCTCCTTTATTCAATGATAAGATGTTATACCTTTCAAAGCCTAGGTCCTTCTCTTCAGGCTTCAACTTCAAAAGATAGTCATCCAATCCAATCTAAACTTTGCAATGTTATTTACAATGATAGAAGTAAAACAAATGAACTAATCGTTAATCTGGAGAAAATTAATGCTTCAACATTCTACCATTGACTGGACCACCTAGTAGATCTGTTCCATCTAATTCCTTCAAGAAAAATGTGTTATTCCATCTGTAACCGTAAATGATGTATGGGCCTTTCCAAAGAAAATAAAATTTACCATGTTTCCATTTATCTTTTCTTCTAGAATCCCATTTAAGTACTTTATCACCTATGTAAAAATCATCCTCTTTTGTTTTCTTATCAAAAATATTTCTGATTTTATCTTAGATCACATGTGATTTGACATAAACTTCTTCCTAGTTTTCTGCAAATGTATTGTCTGATTTATCCTCCTTTGGATATCATTTGGTTCTACTTGCAGCTCTTGGATCATTTTCATCACTGGTACTCCTAAAGACGATGGAAAAACATCAACCATCCCATATACCAATTGATAGGGAGATGTACCAATAGATTTTTTGGTAGTTAGTCTCTCTACCCATAAGGAATTGACCAACCTTTTATTCCACGTCTTCATGTTGTATTCTAACAGCTTTTTGATGATATTGACAAGGCTTTTGTTTGAGGATTCTACAATTCCATTACCTTGAGGGTAATAGGCAGTGGAATGGCCAAGGTTGATGTGGTATTTGTTACAAAAGTCAATCATCTTCTTGGATTTGAAGGCAGCTACATTATCAGTAATGAGCTTTTGTGGGCATCCAAATCTAGAAAGGATATTGTTTTAAAGGAATGACATAATGATAGAGTCAGTGGCTTGTCTAGAAGGTATGGCTTCTATCCACTTGGTGAAGTAATCAGTTTCTATCAAAATCCATCTATGTTAGGCAGAGGAGGGTGGGTGAATTTCACCAATTAATTATAGACCCCATTGCTGAAATGGCATTTCCTTAGAGATGGGTTTTAGGGGTAAAGGTAATAATTTTTTCTTCCCTTCAAATATCTGGAATTTGTGACAGGAGGTCACATACTTTCTAACATCTGCAACAAGACTCGACTAGTAAAAAACTATGCTCAAAATTTTATTAGCAATTGATTTCTAGTAAAGGTGTCCTCCACAGTCACCTGCATGAAATTTTTGCATAACTTTATCAGCTTCATATTTCAACAAACAGTTGAATAGAATGCCACCATGATCTTTCCAATATAAAGCATTATCTATGATATAATATTTCATTTCTTTTAATTTTAAGAATCTACCTTTACTTCTAGATAAACTAGGAAGAGCTTGTAGGTTGAGTAAAAAAAATATGATATCTGCATACCAAGGTGAATCTATAAAAGTTTCACTGATCTGTGGAGTCGCCATCTCTTCTTGATCATCTATTGCTGTAATGAAATTTATATCTACGGCTTTACAGTTCGATTCAGCCATGATTTTGGCTAAACCTTGACCTTTAATCAATTTTGTAGGCTTTATTTCAATATCATATTCCAATATAGTGGAAATCCATTTGCCTCTCTTTCCATCAGACCCATTTTGAGTCAGAATGTCCTTTACTACTGAATTTGGAACATATGCAATTATGTGTGAGTATAAAATATAAACTACGAAATCTTTAATAGCTTTCACTAAAGAAAGTGCTTGTGTTTCCATAATGTTGTTCTTTAGTGTTGCATCTCTTAAGGATTTACTAAAAAAAAGAAATGGGTTGTTCATAACCCTGATCATTCTTTTGCAACAAGACTACTACAATGGTATGTTCTGAAGAAAAAGAAAAAATTATAAATTTATTTTTGAAATCCGGACTTATAAGGACATGTGTTTTAGTAAGGGCTTGTTTAATTGCTTCAAAAGATTGTTTAGCCTCCACTATACATTGAAGTGTTGAATCCTTTTTCAACATGTTATTCAATTCTCTGATTAGTTCTACTAAATTAGAAATGAATCTTCTAAGAAAGTTTATTTTACCTAAGAATTCTTGTAATTCATTGATGTTTCAAGGATGACTTATGTTTAAAATTGCCTCTATTCTAGCTGGATCTATTCTAATTCCCTCTTTTGAAATTATGTGTCCTAGGAGTTTACCTTTTTCTAGCCCAAAGAGTGTCTTTTTTGGATTCAAGGAAATACCAAATTTTTTGTATTTAATGAAAACTCTTCTCAAACGATCTAGATTTTTATTTTATTTTTTGGAAAATATTGTTATATCATCTAGATAAATGACTAAAAATTCATGAATATCCTTGGCAAAAGTTGTTTCCATATCTCTTTGGAATGTAGCTCCTGCATTCATCAGTCGAAAGGGCATTTTCAAAAACATGAAAGTTCCCCATAGAGTAGTAAATGTTGTCTTTTCTTGATCTTATGGTTGAACTAATATTTGGTTGTATCCAAAGAATCCATCAAGAAATGAGATTCTGGATGATCCTACTACCCTCTGTAAAATATAGCCCATTTTGGGGAGAGGATAGTTATCTTTCAATGAGACTTTGTTTAAGTTCCGGAAATCAACATAGAGTCTGATTTCCCCTTTTTTCTTCCTAGTGGGAACTAAGTTTGAGACCCAATTAGAATATCTAATGGGTGCTATGATTTGTGCCTCATACATCATTTTTACTTCTTTTCCAATCAATGGAATAAGAACTAGATTAATTCTCCTAAGATTTTGTTTAAAGGATATATGATTTTCTTTGATGGGTATTTTATGTTGTATAATGCTAGTGTCATAACACTTGAGGTCTCCATAACTCTAGGAAAAAACATCTTGAAATTCTTTAAACAAAATTATGTATTTCAGTTTTTCAGCTGGAGGTAATGCTTTGGATAATTTGATAAGCTTGGGTTTTTGTTATGTTCCTATGTTACATTCTTCTATGTCTAATATTAAAGGTTCCACTTTGGGTTTTCTAGCTACATCATTGGAATCAGAAAGATCTTATAATGGGGCTAATCCCTTAAGAAAAAATTTATCTTTAAGGTTCAAAATTTCTGATTCATCACTAGTTATTTCTTCTACTTCTATAGTTTCTAATTTATCTATTTCTAATTTATTAAATCAAGCTGGTTTAGTTTTATATATGTCATTTGCATATACTCACTATTTATTGTGTAATCTACTGTAGAATCAGTATCTATATTAAAATTTTGAAATTCTCCCCCAGCATTCATAAAAATATAGATTTTAGAACCTTGTGAAAAAATCTTCCAATATTTCAAATTGTCTAGTATAGTTGGCCTATGTCTTACCTCTGTAGTGTATTGATGATTTGGCTGAAAAGGCAATATGCATGTATTGGAAAAAGTAGCCAAACTGTGTGTATGCATGTTCTATTTCCTTGGAATAACAACAACGTTAGTTTCAAGAAAATATTTAATCGGTTTTAGAATGGTTTCTCTATATTGGCTCAGCGTAGGATTGTTCTCAAGATACTCTCTTCTAATTTGTTTTATGATTAATTCCGAGTCTTCCATGATAGAAACTCTCTTGGCTCCAAGTTTTCATACAATTTTCAGTCCTAAGATTAATGCCTCATACTCTACCATGTTATTTGTGAATTTAAAGTTTAACCTAAAGGCATGACCTTCTGAATGATCATTCTCTAAGTTACAAATCAATACTCCTACTCCTGCTCCTAATCTATTCACAGAAGCATCGAAATCTAAGTGCCACATAGATTCATGAAATATATTGTCACTGTCAATTTTTTTATGTTTATGTTCTAATGCTGTGTTTTTATCTGTGCTACTGTCTGAATTACATAAGATGAAAGAATCCATATCAGAGTGTACAGAATAAATAGGATAATTCTGTGGTGTTTTTGCACTATTGACCATGTATTTCATCAAAGTTTCTTTGTAAATCTTTTTGGGTTGACCAAATATTGAAATTGTGGCATATGACATATCTAACTGCAGTGATCCCTACAATTTTTCTCCCCATGAGCAAGATAATAACATTCCATACCTTGGATGGATATTAACAACTACAATATCCATGATAATACTCTTAGCTGGGTATTGGAATAAAGTGACACACAAGTCTTTTATCAGACCAAGACATTTTACTTTACTAGAATCAAATGAGAAAAGATCTTTGTATGGTCTGGTGATATCTAGATTCAAATTTTCCATGATAGCTTTAGGCATTAAATTGTGGGATGCTCCTGAATCTAACATAGCATTGTTTAAAATATTATTATGAATACTCAAGCTAATGTAAAATGGAGGAGCACCACCTTCTTGATGTTTTCCATTTACCTCGGAACCAAATAATAACTCTGGTTGTTCATCATTCAGGTTAGCAACGTCTTCTCCTTCACTTATGTTTGGTGTTTAAGTGATTTGGGCTCTGTATAAATCAATTTTCACCAGCTCTGTTAAAGGAACTGGTATTTTCAATTTGGCTATTTCAGTTTGGATATTAAATGGGACTTGAGTTTTTCCTAACTGAATGATTTCCTCTTTACCAATTGTAGTTTGAGTGTTCTTATCATTTTTATTAGCAATTGGTATTTTGGTTTGTGTTTCTATTGTTTTATTTTCAATTTTATTTTCTGGAACAGTCTGAATGGTAGTTGTATTTTTAACAGCAGTTGGTGTTTGATCATCAACAAATGTTTGAGTATCACTTGAGTTAATATCTACAATATTTGGACTGGCTACAATCTTTGGACTAGAATTTTTCTGAGTTGGACAGGAAGTTTTTTGAGTTTCTCTAGGGATAATTGATAACACCTTTGACACAGGAGCTTCTACTGTTTTCTTGATCTGAGTTTGGATTTTTTTCTTAGTAGGGGCTTCTACATTATTCTTACTTATAAGGCTATATTGTTTGTGAGCTTCATCTATTGTAGACTCGTAGCCTTGTTTATAATCAAAGGACTCCCCAAATTCTAACTGTAATTGTTGTAGAATGTATAATTCATGTTCTTCTTGGGTAAGAAAAATGGTATTATCATCATTTATTCCCATTAAGCTAATCCGGGTGTCCTGGTCTTCACTTTGCATAGTTTTCTTGGAAAGGTGGTCTAATCAATTGATCAAGCATTGGTTCTCTTGATTTACCAGTATTGGTATTCTTCCTAAAGTTGGGATTTCTGATTTGAGGACCTTGTTGTTGATTATCCCATAGAGGTTTTCTTTCCATATTTTCTAATATATCCATTATTCTTTCCATAATCTTTGCTAAACGATCTATCTTACTGTCTTATGTGGATGGTTCATCCTTAATGGTAACTATTCTTTAATTTATCATTCTAGCTCTTTTAGCTAGCAAGTTAGCTTCTACACTAACTGCATTACTTTGCATTTGTTCTAATGTTTCAGGGTTTCTTTCTCTCAATTGGTAAGACATATCAATATCAAAACCATCTGTAAATTTGATTAAAGCTAGATTTGGTGGAGGTTTGATATTAGTTGGAATTGCATTATAGATGCTATTAAACCTAGTAAAATAGTCCTGAACAGGTTCACTAGGAGCTCTTCTATTGTTTTCATATTCAAATAATATTTGTAAAGGATTCTTCTTTCTTTTTCATCTATTCATAAATAATTGATGAAAAGCAGCTAAATCAGTTATATGGTTGGCAGGTAAATATTTAAACCATTTCTTTACATCTCCTAAGAATGTTCGGGAAAAAAATATCATTTCAACATCTGCTTCATCAATTTCATGTAATTCAAAGTAATTGGTCATTTTGTTTACATGTTATTGGGCAATATATTGACCTATACCATCAAAATGAAAGACTTTACTTTGGTAATCCTGGGGCATGGCATGTAATTGAGCTGGTAAGACCAAAGGGGCATATCTGGCTACCATGGCTAAGATTATAGCTTGGCTAGGAGGTAAATTTGTGGTGCTTGGTGAAGAGATTGAAGCACTTGTAAATGAGCTTGGGACACCAGAAGATGTACTTGGAAATGAGGTTGAAGTACTAGAAAATGTAGCAGAAGTTCTTGAAGATTAACTTGAAGTGTTTGGAGATGGAAATAAAACTCTAGGTTGAAGAGGAAGCTTGGGGAAAAATTATTCAGTGGAATGAAGTGTAGTGGAAATAGTAGATGATGTGGTACTAAATAAATATGAATTTAAAGACTATGAAGGAATGGTAGAAGTGTTAGGTCCCTATATTACTAGTATAGTCCCTTATTGTTATTAGTGTAACCCACTTATTGTTATTATTTTACCCTTTTAACCCCGATTTTGTTATTATTGTGCCCTTAAATTATTATTGTTAGGTCGGCTAGGATTACATTGTGGCCCACTAGGATTACATTATGGCCACATGGACTCCTATATATAGAAATGAGGTTTTGTAAATTGTATCATCCAAGAATTGTTCATTCATGTAATGTATTGGAGCTTGCCCCCTTGAAGTGGTGTATTTCTAAGGCATTGATATCTCTTTTCTTCTATTTTTGGAGCTGGTTACACAAGATTTGGTATCAGAGCTTTGGATTCTAGGGTTTCGCTGCTCCAAACAGGTCATCGTGGAATTTTCGATATAACTTTTTTTCTACGAAGTTTCAAAAGCTGAAATTCATAGGGTGTGAAGCTGAAATCCTGAGTAACATCGTCAAAAAATTTCAGATTTTGGTTCGTAATATTTCGGAGATATGATCTGCGGAGGATAGTGCTTTTTCAGGCTCCTGAATTTCATCTCAAAGAGGTGATCGTGGGAAAATATTCTTAACTCTCTCTCTAAGCATCAGATTGGAGTGATGTAAAAATTGGTCACTAGTACATAGATTGTAGTTTATTGGCTATCAATTTCAGAGTTGAAGGATGAAACAATGATACGTGGCAAGTCGTACAACTTCGTTGTACTGAACCAGTCCATAATTAGGTCATTGTGGGAGATTGGACACAAGTTTGTCTTGGAGAATCCAAATCAGGTCAGACCTGTGGCATTCGAAAGATAATTCAGAGGGCTACGTCAGTACCAAAACTAAAATATTGAAGTGATGCAATTACATATATAATCCAATTTCAATATCGAGCTCCTCAAAAGCAAGAAAAAGTTGTGTATTTTTTTTGCGAATTGCATAAGTCTTGTTTGAAGAATCAATTTGAATTGATTCCAAGGGCATATTGTAGAATAGATATTAGTATTGGGTTCTAAAATATGCCCCGTAAAAATAATTCAACACCCATTAAGCCTTCAGAAGGCTCTACTATGACTCATGAAGATGAAGAATTGAAACATGATCTATCAAAATTACAAGAGCAAGTGCAACAAATTTCACTCTCACAAAGAGCAAAAAAAAATGAAATGTGTTGGCGAGAAGTCAGGTCTCGCGGACAAGACCCAGGTTCAAGAGTTGTGGCCAACAAAGGGGTCCGGTGTAGTCTAGGAACACGCCGGCATTTTCACCCTGCTCAAGAGAGCAGTGCGTCTCACTCGAGGCGTGCCGCAACCACATGCAAAAGGGGATGAGATCAAGGGAAAGGAACAAACCTGCAACTAAAGAAAGACGGTTCATCCATTCATATACAAAGTTATATGCGCAAGATCACTTAATAAGCATTCAGACATTCATAAATAAAATTTTAAACCAGCATAAACGCATTACATGCACATGAACATCTTATTGAGACAACAACCTTCCATTATATTAATCTCTTGGCCCAATACATGATTACATGGCAATCTTCCTGTTAGCTCACAAAGCTGATACAGATGAATCTCAGAACAGAAGGGTAGAATAGAGAAGATAAGAGACCGTATGAAGCACATGCATGAATCCTCCGCAGCTGCTCTGCACGTCCTTCCTTGTCTCTGGCCTCGCGACTTCTTCAGTACGCATTCAACCCTTTGCATTCCACCCCCTTTTCAGCCGGGTGACTGTTATTTATTCACCCGCTCTCGCGACTATCGGCTCCTCTGCGTCTTCACTTTGGCTTCTCTCAGCTTCTCTTCTGATGTCTGCGTGTTCCACTTTCTGTTTTCTGCTGTGTTTCCTTCATCTGCACTTGTCTCTGTTCTATCTCCAGCTATCGAGTGCTTTCGCGCCGCCTTGGTAGCTCCGCAACTCCTGGTAGTTGCGGCGCGGTCGCGGTTGCCATGTGTATTTATTCCGCAACTCAAAAAGGGTCAAAACTCAAAATGTCTTGGCCAATATTTCAAAACTAAACAAAAACAAGGGCCCCAACAGGCCTCGACCACAATTCCTTGACTCGTCCGCGAGTCAATCACAAATAACAGTTTCTATTTCCATTGCCCCGCTGGCACCCGTACTCTGCTCTGCTGTGCCTTCCCCCTGCGCCCTTTCCTGCTGTGCTCCGCCACTTGCTGGTTCAAACAAGGGCCCCAACTCCGGGACCCGGCGGAGCGCTGAATCTCGAAGCTCTGTGAAGGCCGCCACCGCTTGCTGCCATTCCTGCATCAGCAAGTCGGCGTCTTGAGAGATTCGGTTGGCGGCGGCTTCGTCTATGGGCGTCGGGGCAGCCCCGAACAGCGTGGCGAGCTGGCCCTCGGCCTTGGCATCCAGCTGGTGCATAGCGTCAGCATGGGTGCGAAGGGGCGGACGAATCTCCCGGATGACGTGCTTGGCCGCTGCTGATTCGGCCTCAGTCTACTGCATGTGAAGTTCCAGCTCATCCGACTGGGCGTAGAGCTGATCTAACCTTGCTGGGTCCGTGGTCGCCTGAATGTATAGGGAAATCTGTTGCAGCTGGGCAGCGATGGGCTGCGTCTTGACAGTTAACGCGAGTGAGCACTCTTGCAAACTTCGCAGAAGGGCAGAAGCTGCGGCTGCAGTGGAATGGAGAGTTGCTTGCATACTGACTGCCTGCGTCTATTTGGCAGTCACCTGTCCTGAATGGTCGCTGGGTGGATCTGGAAGGGTAGGCCGTGCGGCTAACGCCACTTGGAGTTCTTGGTTCTCCCTGCAAACACTAGTGAAAACTTCCCTGAGGTGGTGAGCCTGTAGTGCTATACTGTCCTCCTCTATACCAGCAGGGAGTGGGGCATAGTGAGCCCTTGCAGCAGGCCATACACTGGAGAGCGCCTGAATAACAATGTTGGCCTGCTTCTGGAGGTTGGTCTTCTCCCGCAGCAACTGATTGCGCTATTCAGTAAGCGCCGTGATCTGATTCTGCTGCTCGGTGCACTGCCGCTGTAGCTCGGTGTGAATCTGCTCGGCCTTGAGAGCCGCCCGCTGAATGAGCAGGTACAATTATGCTGGACTCCATTGTTCTGTAGTGGTCGTGCTGGGTGTGCCCTGCGAAGGTTGGTGGCTGGCCGCTGGTCGGCCGGAAGTTTCTGGAGGATGGACCGGCGTCTGTTGCTGCACTGAAGTGGCCATCTCGGACTTCGACCGGTCTTGCTGCGTGGTCTGCTCTAGAGGAGGGGCAGCCGAATCAGCCCCCCCATTCGTGAACCTGCTAGATATAGTAGCATGAGGGTCCGGGGCCGTGGCCACGGGGTCAACCGGTGGTACCACGGCTGCAGTACTAGAGGTGACTTCCACCCCATGGTCACCTCCGAAAAGGTCCCGGATCAACGAATCTGACAGAGTGGCAGATGAGTTGGATGGATTGGGGGAGGTGGCAGGTGGTCGGCCGGTGGGAGCGGTGGACATAGTGAAAGAAGTGGGAGGGAGGCGGAGGTTGAGGAACTCTGCCGGATCGATTAGAGGTTCCTCCGGAATCAAAGTTGCCGTGGGCGGAGTGGCTGGTGGATCATCCTCCGTAAGATCCACCACTGGATCTGTGACCGTAGTGCGGGCCCTCTTGGATGGAGGTGGGTCGGCGGAATCGGGTTCGGGGCCCGGTTCACCCATTGGTGTGATGAGGGGGGTGGCAGAAGTGAACAGGTTAGTGGGAATGGGGGAAATGAGGGGGGCGGTGTTGGAGGGACCACGAGACCGATTAATATGAAATTCAGCAAAAGAGGGAAATATAGGGGCACCACTTGAAGCAACTTGGGTGGCCACGTTAAGTCATCGTACCTGGTCGTTGAGGTGCTCGACGATCGGGACCAACACTTCAGGCAGTGCCGGTGCGGTCTCAGCTGCTTCTTGTGGAGGGTCCGCCGCAACCTGTGAGGACCCTGCTGCGCCGGTCGCGGCAGGCCGCTGTGCCGGCAGCATCCCCTCAAAGTTATAGTGGGTGATCCCGTCGCGGATGTGCTTGACGACCCCCGGCCACGCAGAAACCTCTCGGTGAAAGGTGTCATCATTCAGCTGGAACCGGAGGGGTGCCATGTGAAAGGTTGTGTCCGGCACGCAAGTTGGCCGGAGGAAGGTGTGCCTGTGGCTGACCCCACACCACACCTGCTCACTGTACTCATCCAACAAGTGCCTGGGCACCCGTTGCTGGTTGGCCACAACATCGGTCATCATCCCGTACCACGCCCGGAATGCTGCCGCGTTCACCTGTTTGGTGCTAGGATCCATGGACACCTGCCAGGGGGTGTATTTCATCGCAAGAGGCTGGCTTATGGTCGTCTCCGCCGGCTCCCGGATGGGAGGAAGGTGCCATTTCCACATGGCGAAGGCTAAGATCAAGTAGCCATAAATGAAACTGGTGGTACGCCTATAATTTTCTTCGCAGGCCGCGAAGAGTTCCTTCAACACGAAAGAGCACCAATTCAACTTGGCGCCCGGGTGCAGTGCTCTGCAATGGAAATTGTGTCCAGGGTGCATTCTCCCTTCGTATAGTGGCACATCGTCTTGCTAGCAATCAGGTAGCAAGCGAACCGGATTTCTGGTTTGTTGATCAGGTCAATTTTGGCACCTTTGCCACCCCTGCGAGTGCCATACTTGGTGTACAGGTCGGAGTCACCCGACTTTCTGGCGCGCTTGGAGGATGTCTGGCCAGCTGCGGAGACATCTGCACCGTTTTGAGACAGCCCTGTAAGCCGATGAATATCTTCGGCATGAATTGGGATTTCTTCGTTGACCCACAGGGACCCGTTCTGTACCCGACTGAGGAGGAACCGGGTGCATTGCAGAGCCGGTCCCGTAGTTCCGAAAACTGGAAGAGACCTCAAATGCATCAAGGTCGACTGCTGCAGGCCCCTGAATTCTTGCCGCATCTGACTGTTGGAGCTGTTGCCTGGCGTGTAATGGTGCTCCATGTAAGTCTGCCAATGGAGATGAGGAAACTCGGCCGGGTCGGACAAGTTGGCGTCCATACATGCTACATTGTCATACTTGCCGACCAGCGACTCTATGCGGTGAATTATGCTATCTAACGCTGGTTCAGGGACAGATACGATAGCCCTCAGCATCTTGGCGTGACGCTGGTAAACTTGGAGTGTTCTTCGGGAGTTCTCTGCTGAATGCGGTGTGCTTCGATGCTGCAAATGCTCTGGAGACGCTGCAACTTCCAAATTGAACTGGTCCGTCATTCTCATGCTGTTGATCTTCATGCAAATTATGGCATCCGCTGGCACGCGCGGAGTTGATGAGACTCCATAACGGCAATTAATTCTTGCTATCCTTCGAGGATGTGATAATCGTGCGATCAATCGCGTGCCTGTATGTAATCTGACAGTTGCTGACGGCGTCATGGGAAGATGAGCGGAATCGACGGCTGAGGGAACTGCGGGTGATGGCAAATGATTACGGTACGATTACTGTCGATTATGGTAATTTATGAACAAATCTGAGCGATCCTACGGACTGACAAAAGGACTGACGGAAATGACCTGGACTGACACTGGCACGAGGATGGATCCTACGTGAACGACACGCTGGACTGGAGCGACGTCATGCTAGAATGGCGCTGCAACACGCTGGACTGGCCCGCCCCGACCACAGTCGGTTGTGGTAAGGTTCCCGCAACTAACTGTTTATTTGATTGATTACATGTGAATGGAAAAGACTACCTACGCTCATCCCGGTTGCAGGAGAGTTATTCAACTATGCTACTCTACGGGTTCTCTCGGTTGCGAGAGTTATTGATGAAAAGTGAGAAGGTACCTACTCCTGGTAGGGTTTCAGGCGTGCGCCATTCACCCACCCAGGAAGAACTGTACCGTCCAGCTGTGCCAACCGAACGGCGCCTGAGTCGCGGATCTCGATGACAAAGTAGGGTCCCAACCAGTGCATCTGGAGCTTGCCTGGAAACTTCTGGAACCGGCTGTCGTACAAAAGAACTTTGCCGCCAACTTGGAAAGCTTTAGTTTTGATGTGGCGGTCATGCCACACTTTCTGCCTGGCCTTCTGAACCTTCTGGTGGAATTCTGCGAGGAATCGAGCCTCATCCAGCTCCTGTAGCTCCTGGAGGCGTTCCCGAAGTGACGCCTCTTCTGAGAATTGAAGGGACGTTGCAATCAAAAGGCTGGGTACGGTGAACTCGGCGAGAATCATAGCTTCTCAGCCATACACCAACTGGAATGGCGTCTGGTTGGTCAAACGTTTTACCGTGGTCCGGTAAGCCCATAATGCCGCTGGTAGCCGCTCGTCCCAGTCGTCCCGCTGAGCATTGCAAATTTTAGTCAAGCCCTTTTCAAGAATCTTATTGAAGGCTTCCACCATACCATTGGCCTATGGGTGGTATGGGCTACTTTTATGATGCTGAATCATAAATGTGTCCAGTAGTGACTTGACCGTGGCATTAATAAAATGCGTACCCTGATCGGTGGTTAAGTTCCGTGGGCAGCCAAAGTGGCTGATGATGTGTTCCAAGATGAACCGGGCAGCGGTCTCTGCCGAGCAGTCGCGTACTGCTGCTGCCTCAGCCCACCGTGTGAGGTAATCCATTGCGGTGATGATGTACCGGGCTTTGGAATGTCGAGCGATTGGTGCGATGGGGCCTACAAAATCAACATCCCACTTTTCAAACGGCCGCAACACATGCACTGGGTGTAGCGGAAGCTCGTCCCGGTGCGAAGGCCTTCCCGTCCTCTAGCAAACCTCGCAACGTTTCACATAGGCCTTACAGTCTGCATGTACCGTTGGCCACCACAGGCCAGCTTGAAGCACCTTCCTTGTGGTAGGTTTCGCACCCACATGCCCTCCCGCAACACCACTATGACATTCCCACATCACTGCTTCTCGTTCATGGTCAAGAACACACCTGCGCAACACCTCATCAAGCCCCAGTTTGTACAGATGCCCTGCGATCAATTGGTAGTCGGCCGCCCGGACAACCAGGTGGCATTTCTGAAGCGGGGTGTAATCCTTAGGGCACTGTCCCGTGGTCAGATACGTGGCAATGTCAGCCAGGTAATCTGGTACTGCTTCAACGTAGAAGAGGTCAGCATCCGGAAGCTAATCGTCCAACGAGCCTTCATTCTCCCCCGTCTCCAACCTGGATAAGTGATTGGGACCAACATTCAACCTGCCCGGCTTGACGATCACCTCAAATGTGAACTCCTGAAAAAGTAGAAGCCATCGACAGATTCTTCCTTCCAACACAGGCTTATTCACCAGATATTTCAATGCAGAATGGTCTGTGAAGAATGTAAATTTGCCGCCCAGAAGATAGTGGCAGAACTTCTGGAGAGAGTACACCATCGCCAACGCCTCCCGCTCGGTCGTGGTGTAATTATTCTCCGCATTAGATAACCGTCGGCTGGCGAAGTATACGGGGTGGTCAACTGTCGTTTCCCCCGGTTGCACCAGTACAGCTCCAAGTGAAATTCCGGATGCATCAATGTGCACATGGAACTGCTTATCCCAGTCGGGATGAACAAGTATGGGTGCCGTCGCCAACTTCTCCTTCAATGTGTCAAGTGCCTTCCTACACTCCGTCGTCCACTCAAACGCTTCTGACTTCCGCAACAGTTTCTCCAGAGGGGCCGTAATTTTGGCGTAGTTGCGGATGAACCGCCTATAGTACCCTGCGTGCCTGAGAAGTGCCCGCAACTGCTTCACGGTCTCTGGGGCCTCCATGTGGACGATGACCGCGACCTTGGCAGGATCAACGCAGACCCCTTGCTTGCACACCACATGGCCCAAGAGTGTGCCGAATGGTACTGCAAAAATACATTTCTTCAAGTTCAAGGAAATCTGCAGCTGGCGACACCGGTCGAACATAACATGCAACAGGGAGGCGTGTTTCCTCAGCAGGCTGTAAACAGTCCAGTTGTCCATGTAGACTTCTAGGAACCTGTGAATGTACTCCCGGAAAGCAGCAATGACAATCCGGGAAAACACAGCCGGTGCGTTCTTCAGACCAAACGGCATAACGTGGTATGCGAATGATCGCCACTCAGTGGTGAATGTCATCTTTGCTTTGTCTTTCTCAGCGATGCGCACTTGATGGTAGCCCGAAAACCCATCAGTGAAGGAATAAGCTTCGTTTCCCGCGACATGATCTAGAACTTCATCGCTGAAGGGAGTGGGAAACGGGTCGTGGATACAAGCGTTATTCAAGCTCCGGTAGTCTACACAGACCCGGATCTCTGCTTTGTCCTTCTTGTTCTGAATGACAATCAGACTCACCCATTCCGCTTCTTCTACCGGAAAGATGAGACCTGCAGCCAGCATCTTGTCAATCTCCATCTTGACCTTCTCTTTGATACGTGGATTCAACCAGTAGGGTCGGTGCTTCACCGGCCTGGCCCCGGGTTTTAGTGTGATGCGCATCTCGCCCAGATCCCCCTTGATCCCCTTCAGGTCCGCAACTGATGACGGAAACAAATCTTCATATTCCCGAAGGAGGCTGAAAATTTCTTTTGTTGTCTCTTCGTCCCAGTAATCTCCCACCGTTGCCAGCTTAGGTTTCTCCTCCGTTCCAATGTTCAGTTTCTTTGTCTTTAGCGGCTGTAAATGGACTCCTTCAGTTGTCGGCTCTTCACTGATTCTCCGCTCTCCTTCCTTTTCGTCAAAATAGAGATGCCTGAGGTCCTCCAAACTATCGTCCTCTGGATCGCCATCAATCCGGTGACAGACCAACTCGTGCCTGACCTCAGGTCGTGACACAGCCGGGCCCTTATCGGGCTTAGGCTGGCGGAAAAACAAGACCTCCTTGATTTCCTGTAGGGCCTGAGACTCCTGTGCCGTCTCTCCTTCGAACAAGAAGCTTAAAACGAACTTGTCCGCAACTGCCTGCCAAGAGCGGGTCTCTCGTTTCCGCTCTTCCTCCAGGTACCAGGCCTGGGGAATGGTGCCGAGAGAGTGGATAAACCTGTGGACCCATAGCTCCTCAGGGTACCAGGTGCTACGCCACTGTTCTTCGCAGGCCCGCAAATGATGTCGCGGGTCTGAATTTCCATGATACTTAAGCGTACTGGAGGGTCCTTCATCCTCTTTAAAGCGTGCCCGCAGAGCATCCACCACACACTCCCATTGCAACGGAGTGTTGCGGTGATTTTTCCACCATCGAGCCGACGTTGACTGCAAGGCCACATCCAAAAGGGCCATCCAGCTTTCAGCTGGGACCCGATCTTCCAGTTTGGCAATAAAAGTATTGACTGCTTGCATGTTTGATAATGTGGGATATCCGCGGATCTCAGTCCCTACCGACCGGACCTGAGCGATGGAGGCACATCTCCGCGTGGTGGTCTCATATCCCCCTTGTTGCCAGTCTTCCCAAGCGAGTTCGGATCCGAGCTCCGAGCTCTGTACACTCCGCCAACTGACAGAGCTAGTTGCGGTCGGGTTAATATAATCGTCCCGCTTCCCTGCAGTCATCTGATAGAGATGGTCCATTATCTGAGCATCCTCCCTATTGTCCACTGTTTCTATATATTGCAGGCCTTGATACGGGTCGAGAGGCTGGGTGACCCGTACCTCCCCATCCTCAAAGATCATCAGCTCCTTCTTGAGGTCGATGATGGCGTAATTCTCAAAAGCCCAATCAATGCCGAGTAAAGCAGGATAGGGATCCTTGTCGCCCATGATATCAATAACCTCAAAATCGGTGTATGTCTTCACCCCCGCAACGTCGACCTCGACTCCCTCGAGCCGGCCGATTGGTAAAATGCAGTACTGGTTCACCATCCTGAGTTGGATTGGCGAGTGGGCTAGCCGTGGCCTTCCAAGAGCCTCCCATGTCTTTCGTGGCAGTATATTGACGTCGGACCCCAAGTCCAACATGGTGTCGCGGATTTGGAACCCTGCGACCTGCGTGTTAAGCTGGAATTCTTTGCCGGTTCGTTGCTTGTTCCGCTTGACCCGTTGCACGTATTGAGGGCTAGCGTCTGCCGGATCTCTGGGTTCTGTGCGCCCCTGCAGCGCTCTGTCCAAAGCATGCTTGAGCTGCTGCCGCAGCACAGCGTTATCAACAATCCTGAGGAATAGCTGGAGCCAATCCTCGACCACAGTATCTGCGACGTTGTGCGCACCAGATTCCGGCAGCATGGGTTCCTCCAACCCTCGCTCATTCTGCAACTGGGCGAAGGCCTCAACTGCCTCCTGGAAATACTTCTTCTGGACTTCGGGCCTGATCAACTTCTTTGGGGATTCCGGCCGAACCACTCACGCTGGCTCCTTCTCGTGGACATCATCTCCAGTCTTCTTTCCGCCCCGCGTTACTATCGCGACATTCTGCATGTCGGGGGTTGCGGCCCCTCGCGGTTCTGAGTTTATCAGATTCGCTCCCCTCTGCCTCACCCGTTCTTCCCACTTCTTGATGAGCTCCGGACAGTCTTCTGTAGCATGGGTGTTGACCCGGCACTGGGAACACCAGGGTCGTCGCGGAAGGGGACATTCTCGAGCCACATGACCCTCCTGGTCACAGTTGTAGCATTTTACTGGACCGCGTCCACCTGTTCGGCCTCCCCGCATGCCGCCACCTCTTCCCCTTGGAGCCTCGTTCACCCTGTACGAGGGACGATCCAATCGATCAACAAGTGCGTCAAGCGCCCTGCACTGCTCAGTGTTGTGAGTCGTAGACACACAGAATTTGCAGTATACATTATTCGGGACCGTGGAGTACTTCTGTAATATCGGGCACATCCGAGGAGGATGCCCCATCGTCCTGCAAATCTCACAGTACTCTGTGGTGGAGGACCCGGTTGCGGTGGGAACCCTGCAAAGGTCTGCTGCGGGTGGTAGACTCCCTGCGGGTTCATCCCCGCACCCCCCCTGGTGGTGGACCCCCCTGGATTGCCGCGACCGAGGGTCCTGCTCCTGTGCCGCGCAACCGAGGACATTCGGTTGCGACATGGCCCTCGACCAGACAATGTGTACACCAAAAATTCGGTCGCGCTGGTCTCACCGGCTGAAGTTCCTTGAGCGTTTCGGTCAAGCTGGCGATCTGGTCTTGCAACCCTACCAAAGAAGGGTCTTGCGGGGCCACCCCCCCGATATTCCTGGGGGTAGCCCGCCATGGCTTCAATCTTCATGGTCTGCTCCAAAGTGTCCTGCAGATTATCAATCTTCTGCTGAGTAAGAGGGGTTCGTGTCAAGGGGAGCAGAGCCTTGATGAACCAGTCCCTCTGATGGTTTGGATCGATCGGGTAGCTGAGTTTCCCGATCGTGTCCTTGAATCGCCGCATCAACTCCCACGCGGTCTCACCTTCCTTCTGCTTAATTTCCCACAGCTCGGACAGGCCCTGCTAGTCTATCTGGGGAAGCTTGAATTCGCGGACAAAATCCCGCTTCACGTCCGCAATTACAGGGTTAAGGTGTGCCTTGGACCACTTGATGAACCAATGCAGAGCTCTCTCTCTGAGCGTGGTTTGGAATTTTATTAACTTCCCTGCATCCGGCGTCTGTCGAGCCCTCCAGATGGCTTCGCACAGATACCAGTGTTGTTCTACGTCGTCATTACCCGGCCAGAGAACTCTGGATACCGGGTGAAAGATCCAGCCATGTGTACTTGCAGAGAATTAACCAGGATAAAACCTCCCGGTCCTGGTTGCGTAACGGTCCCTCTAGGGAAAATACTACTACTAGTAATGCTGCTGTTACTGGGCGTTACCGACGCCGCTGAACTACTGTATGACTGACTTAATGCTTGTAACTGAATAAAAATATTTCTTAAAGGTTGATAAAGTACCAGGGGAAGTTCGGGATCCTGGCCATGCGGAAGGTGGGAAGTAGGGCTACCTGGAGGGGTGGGTGTCATATGATCCTGGAACATTTGCTGCATCATGCCGTGCCATTCATCATCGGAACTTTCTTCGGGCTGCATCTTTCCATTATCTTCGCTAGTCGTTACTTCTCTTTCTCGCGTCGCTGGGCTCCCATGCACCCACTGCACTTCCACTGGTGTCCCGTCTTCTTTCCGGGTATCTAAACCCATAACTCCCATCTTCTGAGGTGCCTCCTTCTGATTCTTCCTCTCGATCTCTCTTCTCTTCAAATCTCTCATTACCCTTCTTCGCCACCTATCGGCCATCTGTGCCCGCCGATGCGCACGTAGCTCCCGCAACTTGCATGCGGCCTCACCGTCCATCCCCCGCTCCCCACTCTCACAGTCTACACAGCATCGGTCCCCTCAATCCTTCCCCCAGTACGGGTGGTTTACGCTTCCATACTCGTTTTGTGGAATTCAATCAACCCTTCGTCCACCATCAGGGCTTTGATCCACAGCGGAATCTCCTTCAACAACTTCCCCCTCAGCCCTGAGTGAAAAACAGCCTCAGCCTTCGAGAAGGATTGGTAGCACTCGGCAGCAAACTCCACAGCGTACCCTTCCAACGTGGTCCTTACCCAGAAATCCATTGCGCGGGTTAGTTCAGTATCTACCCGATGCAGTGCCACGAGGTCATCGTGCGTCCACCTGCGGTTTATCTTCCGCAAGCCTTCTTGGGGCAACGTCGCTCGTAACCTCTGCAACCAATTGTAAAGGTCCGTATGGAACCTTCCCCAGAAAATTTCGTACATATCACTGGCTGAATCAGAGAAAAGAACGAGCTCCTTGATCGCCGCCTCCTTTTTCTTGGTTAGCTTTGCTTGCTGAGCAATGAACTGGTCAAGATGATCATCCCACCATCGCCGTATTGCTCCTTCAAAAATCCTCGATACCATGATCTAGATCCCCTCAGAACATGCAGGTCCCGGCAACGGAACCATTTTTTGGCGAGAAGTCAGGTCTCGCGGACAAGACCCAGGTTCGAGAGTTGTGGCCAACAAAGGGGTCCGGTGTAGTCTAGGAACACGCCGGCATTTTCACCCTGCTCAGGAGAGCAGTGCGTCTCACCCGAGGCGTGCCTCAACCACATGCAAAAGGGGATGAGATCAAGGGCAAGGAACAAACCCGCAACTAAAGAAAGATGGTTCATCCATTCATATACAAAGTTATATGCGCAAGATCACTTAATAAGCATTCAGACATTCATAAATAAAATTTTAAACCAGCATAAACACATTACATGCACATGAACATCTTATTGAGACAACAACCTTTCATTATATTAATCTCTTGGCCCAATACATGATTACATGGCGATATTCCCGTTAGCTCACAAAGCTGATACAGACGAACCTCAGAATAGAAAAGTAGAATAGAGAAGATAAGAAACCATATGAAGCACATGCATGAATCCTCCGCAGCTGCTCTGTGCGTCCTTCCTTGTCTCTGGCCTCGCGACTTCTTTAGTACACATTCAACTCTCAGCATTCAACCCCATTTTCAGCCGGGTGACTGTTATTTATTCACCCGCCCTCGCGACTATCGGCTCCTCTGCGTCTTCACTTCATCTTCTCTCAGCTTCTCTTCTGATGTCTGCGTGTTCCACTTTCTGTTTTCTGCTGTGTTTCCTTCATCTGCACTTATCTCTGTTCTATCTCCAGCTATCGAGTGCTTTCGCGCCGCCTCGGTAGCTCCGTAACTCCTGGTAGTTGCGGCGCGGTCGCGGTTGCCATGTGTATTTGTTCCGCAACTCAAAAAGGGTCAATACTCAAAATGTCTTGGCCAAGATTTCAAAACTAAACAAAAACAAGGGCCCCAACAAAATGGAAGTTTTGAAGAAAGGGATGGAAGCAAAGATGGACGGTTTGAAGAAAGGCGTGGAAGCTAAGATGGATGGCATGGAAGCTGGCATGGAAGCTAAGATGGATGACATGAAAGAAAACATGGAAAACATACAAGAAATGTTTCCCAATGGTGAAAAGACAGTAGAAGAACCTCATGTGAGAACAAAATAAATGTCAATCGTGATTTCATAAACTCTAATATTGGCGGGAAGAACCACCATATTCCAAAAATGGATATGAGGAAGTTTGATGGAAAGGATCCTGTAACATGGATACTACAGATGGAGCAATATTTTGATCTCCCTAACGTGCAAAACACACAAAAGGTACGCATTGCAACTTTACATTTAGAACAAAATACATTTGTATGGTATCGATGGCTTTGTTCCCGTAAAAAAATTGTCACTTGGTCAATTTTTACGGAGGAAATGATAGCACATTATGAGGATATAAAGAGCAACACCTTCTTTACCCAATTGATAAATCTCAAACAAAAGGGTTTAGTGGGGCAGCACATTGAGGACTTCCAAAAATTGAAGATAAG
Organism: Pinus albicaulis; assembly: GCA_034641835.2. Taxonomy (NCBI): domain Eukaryota; kingdom Viridiplantae; phylum Streptophyta; class Pinopsida; order Pinales; family Pinaceae; genus Pinus; species Pinus albicaulis. The sequence continues at coordinate 882,973,404 of CM076569.1, read as the reverse complement.
GGTAACTGATCTTACAGAGGAACACAGGATTGATCTCTTCCTAGGCACTTTAAAGGATAACATCCAACATGAAGTTCGCGTTTTGGAACTTGATTCATTGGAGAAGGCATTCAGGTTGGCAAGAAAAGTTGAATGTAAAATTATGGCGACAAGGAAGCCTACCACTCAATTCTATAAAGAAGGAAGTGTTGCTACGCCTAGATTTCCACAACCTACAAGGTTGACACTACAACAATTGGAAGAAAAAATAGCAAAAGGGCTTTGCTACAGTTGTGATAGAAAATACACTAAAGGTCATAAGTGTGCTGAGAAGAAATTATTCTACATAGATTGTGAAGAGGAAGAAGAAAATGAACAAGAAGAGGATATACACCAGGAACCAGCCCTAAAATAGGAAGAAACGAATCCGACCATATCGTGTAATTCACTAGCAGGAATTACCACTCCTCAAACTCTCAAGATAGAAGGACATATCAAGAAGAAAAAGGTAATAGTGTTGATTAATTCAGGTAGCACCCATAATTTTATTCATTGTAAGGTAGCCAAGGAATTAAATTGTTTCCTATACCCAACACTAGAATGTCAAGTGATGGTTGCAAATGGAGGAACTATAAATTTCTCTAGAAAATGCCACAATATCAAGCTAACCATGGGGGAATATGTATTGACTAGTCCAATGCTTTCCATTCCTATGGGAGGTGCTGATGTTGTACTAGGAGTACAATGGTTACAATCTTTGGGGACGGTAGCTTTTAATTTTCAAGAACTTTTCTTCAAATTTTTTTCAGAAGGAAAGGAAGTCGAATTACGGGGTATTGAAGGGAAGCCGGGAAGGATAATAAGCTCTAATGTCATGACAAAGCTTCTAAAGAAAGAACAATGAGGCGTAATTTCACAATTATGTTCACTAGAAGTTCCAACATCAAAATCATCTATTTCTGCAGATCTCCAACAAGTCTTGGACAATCATTCCAAGGTGTTTGAAACTCCCAAAGAACTCCCACCTATTCGTGATCATGATCATGCTATTCATTTGATTCCAGGAAGTGTTCCTCCAAACATCAGGCCTTATAGATATCCTTACGTCCAAAAGAGCAAAATTGAACATATGATTGCAGAAATGTTAGAGGCGGGTATAATTCAACCTAGTCAAAGTTCTTTCTCTGCTCCTGTAGTATTGGTACACAAGAAGGATGGATCATGGCGAATGTGTCCGGATTATAGTGAGCTCAATAAGCTCACCATTAAAGATAAATTTCCCATTCCTGTGATTGATGAATTATTGGATGAATTACATGGAGCAATTTATTTTACCAAGTTGGATCTTCGTTCAGGATATCATCAAATTAGAATGAAGACTGAAGATATTCCAAAAACAACATTTGAACTCATGAGGGTCATTATGAATTTTTGGTCATGCCTTTTTGGCCTTACCAATGCACCTTCTACATTTCAAGGGTTGATGAATTCCATTTTCAAACCCTTCCTTAGAAAATTTGTGCTAGTATTTTTTGATGATATACTAATCTACAGCAGGTCTTGGAAGGATCATGTTGAACATGTTGACAGGGTGCTCAAACTATTGCAGGAGAAAAAATTATATTCAAAAACATCCAAATGTTTCTTTGGAGTACAAGAGGTGGAATATCTGGGTCATATTGTATCTCACGAGGGTGTTAAAGTAGACCCTAACAAAATTAAAGCCATTAAGGAATGAAAAGTCCCCACAACTATAAAGCAGTTGCGAGGATTTCTCGGGTTAACAGGGTATTATCACAATTTTGTTAAGAATTATGGGAGAATAGCAGCACCTCTAACAACATTATTGAAGAAATATGCATTTTCATGGACTCCTGAAGCAAGTAAGGCCTTTGAACATCTTAAAGAGGCAATGTGCCTAGCACCGATCTTAGCTACGCCAGACTTCACAAAAACCCTTATTGTGGAATGTGATGCCTCAGGAAATGGAATTGGTGATATTTTAATGCAGGAAGGAAGACCCATTGCTTTTGAAAGTCTTCCAATCAAAGGAAAGTATTTACATAAACCTATTTATGAGAAGGAAATGTTAGCAATACTACATGCACTAAAGAAATGGAGAACTTACCTAATGGGAAGACACTTCAAGGTAAAAACTGATCATGATAGTCTTAAATTTTTTTTGGAACAAATACTATCTTCAAAAGAGCAGCAAAGATGGGTCACAAATATGTTGGGTTATGACTTTGAAATAATCTACAAAAAGGAAAGCTTAATGTTGTTGCAGATGCACTCTCAAGAAAGAATGAAGAGGTGGAAGCATTGAATTGTGCCATTTCTATCATCCAACCAGATTGGATAACTGAAGCAAGAGATGAATGGAAGAAGGACAAAGATGTATGATCACTTGGAGGTTTCCCCCTCGAAAGTGGCTTATTTCTAAGGCATTGATATCTCTTTTCTTCTATTTTTGGAGCTAGTTACAAAACAAGAAGGCTTAGGGTTAAAAGCAGATAAAGCAGCCAATTCAAAAAAATGTTGAAAATAGGCTTCATAAATATCCTGAATCAAAGTTGCAGTCAAAGCATAAATTTTATCAAAAGTTTCTAGAGCTTGTTGATCTGAATCAGTTGAAATAATGTCCTTTTATTCAATAAATTGAATGAAATTACGATCTATTACACTATCATATATTGACTTTTCATATTTAGTTCTAAATAGAGAGTGTTCAAATGATAAATCGAATTCAATATCCTGTATACTTGATAATTCTTTAGGGAGTGAATTTGCTTTGATTAATTGACTAGTATTCCCTAGACTTCCTACTATTTTGGTGTTTCTTAAAATTCTATCAGGATCATCAACAATTATAACAGGCTGTGGATCAGGATGAGCCCTGGTATAGTAAGTTCTTTTAGAAGCCATAATTTTAATTTTCAATGAAAAATGTTTTAACAACCCTAAAACAACCTTAAGGTAAAAATATGAGGAAAAATGTTTCTTTTAAGGTTTATTTTAAACTAAGGACTGATTTCCCCAGTATGGTCGCAAGTATGTTATCACTCCAATACTTCGTAGGGTTGTTATGTTTTGTTTAAAGAAATATTAGAGGTAACTATCAACCTACTTTTGAGATTAGGATCTAGCCTTCCTAATGCTCAGAGAGGGCTCTCTCTTAATGATTTAACTTTTTTGTTTTAACTAATTTTAGGCTCGTTATGTAAGATTGATTTGGTTTGATTTAATTTGTTGGTGGAATTACTAATTTAGATGGATAGATTACTGTCTATTTTCCATTGGGATATGGATTCAATGTATCAAGAAAATAAGACAGAATAAATTTCTAAAGGAAGTGTTCATAGGGCAAGGTAGTTGAGAAAAATTAGATCTTTTAGGCTGGATGGTGAACTGGTTTTCAATCAGGATCAAGGAGCAGTTAAGGATTCCTTAAACTAGATAATGAAGGAAGGTGACAGAGGTCAATCGGGATGGGAGAGAAATTAAGGATTCTTAGATCTGGATATTAGAAGAAAACATTAAAATGAATAACAGTTCAGAATAGAGTGTACTTAAGCAATTTCTACAATAATATTTCTTTAATAACATTTAAATTGAAAAGCATGAAAAATTGAAAGATACTTCACTAAAGTGGCTCAACACATGAATCCTATAATGCAATGCCTTTATTACTTGTCCTGTCTGCTGAATTGAAAAATGGTACAATAAACCCTTAGGTTTTTAGATCAATTACAACTATACAAATGTTCAGAAATCCACACTCAATACTTCGAATTATGAAGTATTTATACAAAAACAAATACAAAATATCCTAAAACTGATTTAGGAATTATTCAAGGGAAATAAAATATCTTCATGAAAGAGGATAGAAACACCTTTGTAACTAATTCAAGTTGCCTGCTTATTTGGTTTGTTGTTTTCTTTCTTTGATATTTGGATGCTTTATCTCTTTGACTGTTGATTTCACGTTGGTTGTCTTTTATCTGTTGAGTGTCTTTTACGATATCTTTATCTTTCAACTCTGCCTTTCATTGCCTTTCATCTGTATTCATCTTTATCCACTTTAACCTAACTGCTATGTTACTCTTTAACCTGCATGCTCTGTTTTCACTTTGACTGCTCTGTTTACCTCTCTTACTTTTCACTGTCATAGTAAATCATATAAATTTTCCCAAGCCTCTTCATTTGGTAATTTGATTTTTAGCATTCTCCTGTAAATTTCATCAACCTCTGTGTATTTTGCAAAAGTAGGCTTTTTTATAAAGAGATGATTTACCTCATGTTGGAGGTAAAAGAGATTTTCAAATGTCTGATAGAGTACTTTTCCTATAGGAATTCCTTCATGGAGGAATTGTTGGACTGTTCTTTGGCCACTTCTATGATTTTCTTGTCATAGTCTTAATTCTTCATTAATCTATGATTAATCACCAAAGGATTAGGTAGAACATTCTGCCTCAAAAAATCAAATTTCATCATGAATCTGGTTATTCCTAACTCCATAATCTGACACTTATCTTCAAGTTGTGTCATCAAGTTTCTCTTGGAAATTACCTTTCTTACCTCTAATTCTTGTTTTGTCACTTATGCCAATTTCTTCTAATTCTTGTTTGTTCTTGGAATTAAGAAACTTTATTATTTCAGTGGCCTCTTCTGGTTTCTTCCCAAGTTATTCTTTGAAATTCTGGACAGCTTCACTAGCTTCCTTGATCAAATTTTTCTATTCAAATATAACTTGGATGGAAGGCCAAATATCATTAACAGAGTTAATGATATTGGTCCACAACTGCTGCTTTGCTTGGGCAAGTGGTTCTTTCAATGTCAATTTTTTTTCTAATTTATGCATCCTATCATTCAATCTGTTTGACTTTTATGTTTCATTTTTATGCATTATTTGTACCAACTTCTTTTCATCCTTTATACTTTTTACTTGTTATTTTAGTCTATTAATCTCATTTGTTTGGATTGAAATGTCTTGCATAGCTTCGATTAATTTATGTGCCTCATCATTGGGATGAGCTGCTGTTGTTGAAATTGTTGCTAATGTAGTAGCTGGTTGAACTTATGTTGTCATTGGAACTACAGTAGGTAATGGAGTTTATGAAGTAGTAGGAACTATTTTTGTAACTGTAGGAATGGCAGTGATAGGGATTTCTTTCATGTTTGCCTTGATCTCCTGCACTAATGTATCTATTTCATTCTCCATCTCTTTCAGTTGAGCTATCAACTGAATGATGAGATTCATCATTTCATCTTTATGACCTTCATTCTCTAGAACTTCTTCTGTCCGTGGATGCTCTATTGGAAGTATTTTCAACAACTTCTTCAATGAAACAATGTTTGCATTCTTCTTTTTGATCAACTCTTCAGCTGCTTTGATGTTCTTTGGATCATATCCAACCTCCATGACCAATTCTTCAACTAGTTTGATTATATTATCCTTTGCTTTTGAGCATGCATTCTCTAGTTTTAACTGTGCTCTAATGTTTTCTTCAGAATTATGTATTTTTTGTACACTCAGAGCTTTGTTAGTCATAGTGGATTAAATCATTTCTCTAGCTTTCTTATGGAACTCAATTTTATCTATTGGATGTAGATCATTGGATTGAACTTAAAATGTTGTTTTCTTATAGTTTGCTGGTGACTTTGGAGCCTGCACTTTTGGCTACAAAAAGGTCATTTTCATCTCCCTGGTTTCATAATCAAAGGCTGAAAGCAACCTGTTTGGTCACTAGGAGTCTGTTTCCAATATTGGGCATAGGTGACAGCTTTCAATGCCTCATTCCTCAATTTGATTTCTTTATATTTTTCGATTATATCCTATTCTTTGTCCACTTGTTTACTTGATGAAGATACCTTTATAATGTGTTGTTTATGAATGATTTGTGTATTAGAGGTTGATGGCTGATGAGTTTCCTCTGAAACTGTTGGAGGTGCATTTTCTTTGACCACTTTATATGTATCAATGATTTCAATTGTCTCAACTACTTCTTCTAGTTCAGTTACTGGATTCAGCTTGGGTTCCTTCCTGTACATTAATTTTAATTTGGTTTTAGTAGTGGTTTGAGTTGAATATGAACCTTCTTCTCTTGGCCTCTTTAACTTCCCGTCTTGTGGGGCCAGAGTATGCAAAATGGAACTAGTATCACCTTGCTTCTCTACCTCTTGCAAATTTTCCAACCACTCTAACTGGTTGGAGTACTTTTCAATTTATGGTTTAGACTCATGGACAAAAGGAGTCAATTTAAATTTTACTCTTAATTTTTTGATAGCTCCCAAAAGGATCATACTGCCATTTCAAACTACTGCTGAATTTGAAGTCCTGTAAACACTTTTATGCTTGTAGACCAGCATTCCTATTATTGTAAATGAAAGGACCAGGCTAGTTCTTAGTTTTAAATTGATTTTTATTCTTTCCTGATAGAAAATTAACCTCATCTGAGTTTAGGATCTTCCTAATATATTATAATGCAAATAACCTCATTGGGAGGTATTTGGGCAGCTTGTATGGAGTGATTTGACATCCATATACCCTAATTTTAGTGTGGATCTGGTATAAGTACCACTCTCCTATTCTACTATATTTAGAAAATTGTAAGACCTTCTTTATCTCATCACTAACTCTTGGTTGAATGCTACTACTTAGCATGTGGACAATTGGATAAAAAAATGCATAAATGAAGTCCTTGTAAGTAAATTCTATGGAATCCTTTCTGATTAAGGAATTCTAGAAGACTACAGATTGGGGGTTACCCTTTGTGTCCAGTTTTCGAAGGCTAACTGCAAACCTTTCAAATTAGAAGTACAGGAACATATGAAACAAAATAGATGAATACTTTTTTTTTTAACATAATCGGTTGCTATTTGTATTTCAAAAAAGTAGGAGTGGAGACTCAGAGATTACATGCGAGACTTCTTGTAGAGAAGTGGAGGAAATAGCTGCAACTATATGCTATATTTCCTATGTTTATAGTAATCAAAAAGAGCTGGAATATAGATAAAGCATATATGCGGACAAACTGAGAAAAAAGGTAAGAAAATTTGAAATACATCCCTAGAAAAGGGGAGAAGATTTAATCTATATTGATATGGCTAATATGGCAGGCTATATAGTCCTCAAGATTGTCTTCATTGCCAGCATTCCTGAAGTTGGTAGAACTAGAGCTTGGGGTGGTTCGCTTCTCTATTATGTATTTTAGTATTTGCACCGATTCTTCAACATGAGAACATCGATTTGAGAGATTGTCAAACTGACTTTGAAGAGAGGAAACCCTTGCAAAAAATACTTTAACGTCTGCTTCATGTTTATCATCCAAAATTTTTATCTCATTTTTCAGCTTTGCATCAAGAATATTTTGATGTGCTCTGATTTGTTCAAGCTCAGCTTTAAGATCGGCATAATGGAGTCAGTCTTTGTTGCGCGCCATTCTGCCAGAGATGACTATTGAATGGAGATACCAAGCTTTGTAACAAGCTCTGCTAAAGGGACAAATCCTGAAGGCGCTTGTACAAAACTGCACATAGTCACTGATAAATATACAAACAAAATTTGCAAGGAGAGTCTATAGAGGTGGAGCAGTGCAATAATAGCGCAGATTATTAAATAATAAAACAAAAAAAAGTAACTGCAGCAAGGTAAAACGGGCGAGGGTCATGAGGAAATGAAGCAAAGGGCGTTGAGTACTAGGGTAGAGGCCTGAAGGAGCAAGGGCCCAATGAAAAATTGAAGGAATTAGGGGTCTGCAGAGGGAGAAAAGCAATGCTCGAGGAGGAAAGATGGGAATGACAGAAGGAGAAGAAGGTAATGGGATAAATAGGAGAGGGCAGGAGAAAGAATGCAGCTAGGGGGGAGTACCAATGAGATAAGATCATGGGAATGATAGATGGGGAAGTACAAAAAATGCAGAAAACTTCTGAAGGACCAGATAAAATAGATGAATAATTAAACACTCCTTCTTCAGGTAATTTAACCAATTTCTCATGGATGGCATCTGATATGTATTGAGAAAAGTGAAGTGTAAAAGCTAGAAGCTATCCTGGGTAGAAAATGGATAGAAAACCTAAGATTAAAGCATCAACATACTCATCTGTGAATTACCCTAGAATGCAAGACAACATTGTGACAATTTGTCTGGTTCTCCTTGAAAAAATTGAAGCTGAGTAAGGAGGGTTATTCTTTGGGGTTTCTACTGATGGAGGAGGAAAGGTTTGGAAGTTTTGAAACCTCTTGGGAAATTCCAGTTTTAAAATAATTCAGTGAGGATTTCAATAGACAATGGGGATTCATCAGGCTTGGGTTGGTTTTGTAACATCTGGTTTATGAATTCTGTAGTGATGGTGAATGCAATCTCTTTGCTGGGGTTGCTAGGGCTCTTTCATTGGGTAGATAATTGATTTGACAGAGTCTGATAATCTTTGGGAACTGAAAGGTCTGTGGGAAGATATATTTAGGTAAATTTGATTACCAAAGGTAGATATCATTAGCCTGGTTTATGGATTTATCATGGCTCTAGCAGTGGATGTCCAAGAGTTTGAAATCAATGACTGTATCACTAATTTTGAAGTATTTTTCTACAAGGGGGGTATGTTCAACATCAACTATATGAGGTTGCAGAGGGTTAACAGTCACAATGCCTTGGGAAGCCATAGATTTTTTTATTTTATCAATTTATTAATTTTTTGTGCTGAAGTAATGGCTCAGGTGCTTAGGAATACTTTTGAAAACAGAGTTTTGGTATGCAAAAGTGGTTCTAGTTGCAGCAAAGGCTTTCTTACTCTTATAAAGCTTTAAACTGAGTCTGCACAGGTTCTGGTAGAAAATAATCTTGAATTTTTGTCTAATTTTGACTCAAAATAGATCGGCACGGTTGCTTTAGCTTGAAAATAGGTTGGCATGGCTTCTTCTCTATAATTTTGAACATGAATGGTTAACTAATGGTAAAGAGAAGGCTATAATTCTTTTTTGACTGGGTGCAATAAATCATAGGGCATGGGGTCAAATTCAAATAGGGTGGTATCATCGAAATGGGTGAAAACAAGATAAGTGGTTTATCACACATGAAAAGGTGGGTTGGTGGTTTTCAGCTGTGGAGTGCGATAAGATGTAGGGTTGACATGTGGTAGGGGTGCAGGGGTGCAAAAGCACCCATTTCACAACCCCCTAATGGCTTTAAACGTCAGGTAGTTGGGAGTGCGAAAACTCTCATTGGTCGTTGGATGAGATGAATGGAAATTTGACGGATGACGGGTGTTGAGGGATGATTCGGGGATTTGTGAGAGGTGGGATCGGGAATGAGTTATGCGGGTGATATATGTGAAGTTTTAATATATAAAAGGGATCAGGATTATTATATAGTGGGGTAAGATATGTAATTGGCAGGGAGTAATATGTAAGGGAGGGTTAATTCAAGTGGGCCTAAGATATACATAAACCATATGTTTAAACTAAGATAAAGTGGTTAATCTGATATGGGATTGGGGATTTTAATATAGGGATTTAATGAAATAAACTATAGTTTATGAAATAAAATGGGGTTGGGAAAAAATATATGCAAGAATTAATACATATGGGGTAAGTGAAAATGGATGCGAGATTTAAAAATACACTAGGGATTAGTTAAAAATAATATCGGGAAGGGATTTTTGTGGTAGGGCCCGATTCAGTTGAAACTTTAACCATTTAAATTATACAAAGTGGATTTTTTGTATGTTTTTAAATGAAAAAGGGGAATTAGTAAGGGAGGTTAATTTTTCAAAGGAAAAAATGGATTTTAACTAGGGAAAGGGGTTTCTAGGAAGGGAAAAAGGTTAGTATGAAGGGAAAGGGATTTTTTACAAAGGAAAATGCCTAATATGGTTTTAATCAAGGGGAAGGGGATTTTGGGGGATATTAGTGATATGAAATGACCAATTGATGCTTTCCATGTTTTGTATCATTATTCTACCTACCCTTCATTTACCCTAACATTTTTTCTTCATTTATTGGGTGCATTTGAGCTTGCTGAGCCTTTTATTTCTTTTTTATAAGAAAACTAATATAATTCTAACCTTATAACTTCCAATGGCTCAGATTAAACTAATGAGCTCATTATTATTCTCTATCTAACTACTGATCTGTCAAGATTAAATGGTTTTGTCAGACCTTATTCACTAACTATCAACATCAAATTTAAAGCATGAATGAATCAAGGTTAAAAAATTTGATCATGAATTGCCACATTTTTGACAAGCTGCACACAATTTTTATTTTGCAAAGTAAACTAAAAGTAGTGGCATTTAGATGTGCATGAATTTCAAGATCTATTTTTATCTCTTTTTGGTGGGGTTCATTCTTTATATTCTTTTTTGATCTTTTTCTTTTTTAGTCCTTTGATTTTTCTTTTAGGACTTACCCTCTTTACATTTTTTAATATGGGAAAACATTTGCAGAAAGAAAAGTATGTAGAATATTACAAGAATTTAACATAGTCAATTCAAAATTATGATCCCTATTATTATAGGACCCTAACACTCTGAAACTGAAGATAAAAATATTGGCCTTATTTTTATCTGATTACTCATGCAACTCAAAGACCTTATTCATCCCAAGTATCCATGCTTCTGCCTCTTGGGTTCTTCAAGCCCCCATCAAAAGTAGGTGGATTTTCCTTATTAAATTAATCTGTCATGTATCCTATGTCACTCCTTCTGTAGCAATGATATCGATGAAGATCATGATTTTTATCCGAACCAGAACTAGAATGGTACCTGTACTCGTCACCCCACCTATTTGGAGTGTTCAACAACCTACCATATTTCATTGTATCTGCTCTATCTGACATGTGTCTACTAGGATACCTATTGCCATATGCCCCATTAGTTCTATCATCATGTCCATAATTGATCTGTAATGGATTTTTTTTATGAAAATATGACAAGCTCTGAAGAATTATTACATTCAGCTCTGCTTGTTTCTCTTGTGTCTGTATGAGCTTTTCATTGTTTTCCTTACAACTCTTTATCTCTTCCTTTAGGATTCTCAATGTGTCTACCAAATCAGAATAATTCCCACCATGCTTCTCATATGACTCATGGGGGGAGTCATTGTAGTCTACCATATTTATATCCATGTTCATATTTCTCCTATAAGGTGTAATATGTTAGCTAAACCAAATAACAATAAACCAGCATACCTTAGTCTGATTTGGGGAGGATACTTCCTGCAAGATCAATCAATCAGCTTAATACATGTATATATATAATCATAACAACATATAAACATATCATGTATAAGCATATAAACATATAAATGTCATTCTAGTTGGAGTCCAGTCAACCATGCATGACCATGCCAAATGCACAGGTTGACCACACACAACCATAAGCACGAACCATATATGAGCATAAGCAACATGTAACCTAACATGACTGACCAATGCATATTCAACATATAGCATCACACAATTAATCATACACAACCAATACACAAGCATGACTGAAATGCTACCTAGAATAACCAAGAAATGCATATAAAACATGTAACCATATGTAAGCAGGAGTTTACGCACAATACTTAAACAAGAACAACACATAATCAGTCATACATTCACGAAAAAATGTCAACAACAACATCATTAGCACTTCCATGGTGACACCACTACCACCATGGCCAACACAGCATGGACGCGACAACCACATACAACATAGGTATGAAAACACATAAGAAATCAACATAAAAGCATGACCAACATACCACCCATCGGTCTGAGAGTTGAACCATGCTCTAATACCACTCTGTAACACCCTCTTCCCACATCTACCCAAGTAACACCCAAATGGGGTAAACATGAGATGGGAGGCTACTAATATGAAATCCAACCTCCTAGGCAACCTTAGGGAAGTGACATCAACGGAAAACACTACAAACACACCTTATACATCATCAGCAACACCTCCAGGAGGTAAACCACCCTCCCAAACCCATGCAACTTGAAGGGGGACTACATTTTAACTCATTTAGGCCTTAGCCGTGGGCATGTAATGGAAATAGAGTGGATAGAAACATATAGCTACTGTAATGCCTTCAAAAGGTCGTGAGCAGGGACCTAAAAGGTCAATTATGTGCCTACAGATCCAAGATTCATGCCACATTTTCAGCCCCTGATCCCAGGTCATTCCCCAGAACTTCCTATAACTTTAGGAGAGAATAAATAACATTACAACAAATACATGGAAACAATCACATCACTAGGAACTCATCCAACCCCACATAACCATGATAGGAATTTCTTCATACATGTAATAAGCATTGCATCTATAGGTGTAAACATCAAACTTAAATATATGGGTCTAATACTTATCTGAGAAACGCTAGGAATAATTGATCCCTTACATCATAAATTGTAATCAAATATATTTTACCATAGATACATTGTATATTCATTTACAGGGAAAAAAATAGATAGAGTCATACATCATCACTTATAAAATACATTCTTATAACCAACATAATAACCATAAAAATACCATGAATATAACATCAATTAAATCCACATAATAATCACAAAATTTGCAAACCAAATACCAAGGGAATGAGATTCTCATTAATGAGTGTAAAAACCAATCGGAGATGGGACTTCCAAATTCTGCTCGACCATATATTGGTTGAGGAAAATATCTCTTCATCAAATCACCCTCGTTCCATATTCCAAGCATGAATGTGGGGCTCAAATTGAAAAACCAACCAGGGCATCCCAAGGCTAAACTACCTCACCCTCATCAATCATAAACCAAGCTTTACCATGATATACACCTGATCACTAGGCCAACACAAGCATGCATACCACCAGATTCTCTCCACCTAAATCGTGGGGAATTTTCATGTGTCCTAGTCTCTCAGGCTTTACCGCAACCCACCGTCTGAATCAGGGATCTCTAGGACCTAAAACGAGACATAGTCTCCAGGATTTACTACAATCTGAAACCCAAGATTCCTAGGCCTGAAATGGAGAGTAAACCACCACCTCTCAGCCTTTCATTCAACCCATAGTCTGAATCAGGGGTCACTAGGCCCTAAATCGAGGCAAAAAATAATCTGGTTCTATAATAATTGAGAGGTCCACCTCACTCAACTTTGTATCCATCTGGAAATGCAGCTAAAAAAACATGAGACTACCACAAAACCATGGCTACCCAAAAATGGAAAGGTTAGGCTAAATACACTGTCACACCAGGAAAAACCCATGCCAAGACAGCAAATAACCACATGCAATACCATTCATGTCAAATCTAGCAAGGAAATCATACATCAAAATGAATAGTTGCAAAGATTTTTGTTGTAGCTACTTGATTCCTGCTTCTCTTGCTTCCTCCTTCTTCGTTCTTTCTCCAATGCCAAAGTGCTCCAAAAATATAAGTTTCCAAGAGTGAGAGAGAGAGAGAGAGAGAGAATAATGAGAGAGCTCCAAAAATGCATTGACAAAAGGTACTAACTAATCCTTAGAATTATTTTTATGTAAAAGGCCCATATTTTCTTCATTTTCCATTATTTTCCTTCAGTTTCCTCCTCACATGAAATTTGTGACCTATCATCTCCCTTTTCTCCTAATTTTCCATTATTTTAATAAATAAATGTGCCAAAAATGTCATTTTTCCTTTCCAAATCCTTTTCCTTTTCCTTTTCCAATTTTCGTAGCCATAATAAACAAAATCAACACCCCCTAGGATGTTTTTCCCAACATTCAGCTTGGAATAAATGTCCCATCAACTATGGTTATTTTTTTAACTTTTATTACATGGAATTTTAACCAGGGATGTTACATGCTACAACCATAATTTAATTTCAAAGTGTCCATGTCACCTTGATATGCCTTAATGTTTGTTTCAACTTCCTTCTTGAATAGTAACTATGAATGGTTCATGGAGCTTGAACTAAGTTGTCCTTTTCTAGGTTCTTTATTAGACTCCTTATGTGTCATTTTTGATCCCCTACATTTCCATTTGATTTAAAATTTAAGTTGAAAACAATTTATTTTTGAATTTTGAGCTTGTTTGAAAGAGCTACCATAAGGAGGTTAATATTACAACTTGTATTACAACCTTCTATTCTAGTCTTGATAATGTCTCCTCTACTAAACTGAAAGGGTTATTAAAAATAGGTTCATCGACCATGGTTGGGATTTGACTGTATGATTAAATCAATATATATCCCTTGAAACTTCCCACAAAATATAAAAATGCTTCCGCTCTAATACCAATACGATCCATAAACTACCATAAATATTCCACCAGATATTTTATAACAACAAATATATTAAAATAATATAAAATATAGGGTAAATTCCTTTATATTACAAATATGTTGTTGTTGATTTAGTTTTTATTGCATGTAATATATAGAATATATAAAATAGAGAACAATGTAATACAAACACATACCAATCATAATTAAGACCAAAATATGATTTAGGAAACCCTTTCAAGAGAAAACCCAGTTGCAAGGTGAGGCTACTCTATTCTCTTTTGTCTAGAATGGAAATGGTCTAGATACAAAGGAGTAGGAATTCTCTATGGTGTTACCTGATTTTTGTGGCATGGGGGATGCTATAGAATAAAAACCCATTCTTTTATTCTCTTTCAATGTCCACCCTTGTCTACTTTTCTCTACTTTGGAACAAAATTCACTTGAATAGAATGGAATCATGTTTCCTTCTAGTGGTTCCATTATAACATATATTGATAGCTAAATAGGGGTTAAATTTGACCCATTCAAATTCAACATGCACTCCAAATCAATCATTCTAGGGTATTCTTCATATTTACCATGCAACTAGTCCATTTTCCATGATTAACAAGGGATTATGTGGCATCCTCTAAAATTATGGTGGTCAATCACAATATGCAAAATTTTAGGAGGCATAACTTTCTCGATTGAGGAAATTGTTGCACTGCTGGAAAGGTATTAGTGTATAAATTATGAAATTATTTTGTATTAGTTTTAGGACCACAAAAGTTTCCATTTAAGGCCTAAAAACGTCTCTTGAAGCTTTTCACCCAAAATTTTCCACATTGGGGTTGTTGGTCAAAATGAATCTACAAGTTGACTCCAATTTTTCCAGTACAAAAGCATTGAGATGGATGGAAAATAATATAATGATGTTATATTAGATCATACGTACCCATTAAGGGAGACATTTTGTCTCAAAAATATTTTATTGAGTGAGGTGATGTAATTTTTCCTCTACCTTCTCCCTAGAGTACTATCCTTTCCTAGAAGTTGTCCTTGCAACCCAATCTTCTAAATGTAATATTGACCTTGTCTTGTATTTTTGGACTTCTTTGCAAAATTGTACCCTCTTTTAACTTTTATAAAGAAAATGGTGCTAAATCCTCTATGGAACATAGGAACTACTACTCTTCATAATATGACATGGAAGGCTCATGGAGTTTCATATTTTTTGGTAGGAATATCTTCATTGTGATTTGAGTTATAATGCAGGTTTCTCCACTATGACCCAAGTTACCCTATTTTTCATCCCAAAAATATGTAAAACATTATTAAAACTGCTTCCAACTTCTAGCATACCTTCTTCAAAACCTATAGGACATGTCTAAGCCTTGACTAGTCTCAATAGAACCTCAACAACCATTGTACACATCATTAAACCTTTCTCAACCAATCACCTGTGTCACCTCATGTAATTTCCTTCATAAACTCCATTTGTTGCTCACCTTTAAGTGTAGTCTCTTGAAAAAATGAAAAAATACTCCTTGCAGTTCAACTTCATAACTATACACATGTTGACATCCACCTCCTCCTTTTTGACCCATCCTAATGTATATTGTAATCACCCCTCCCACATTTACCTAGTTTCAATAACCTACGAGGTTAAACATGAGAGGAAGAGCTACTAAGATATGACCTGACCTCCAAGACTCACTTATGGAATTGGAATTGACAGCTAAACCTATCAACCACAAACTAACATCCTACATGACTTACAAGACACTTAGATGCTAAACAACCACTCCCAATGCCCAAATCCAAAGATGGATAGTTATTTCACTGACCTAGACTCCGATTTACAAGAATAACACTTCATCCATGCAACTATAGGCCTCCATCCACATGCATAACACTACATCCATGCAACTGTAGTCCACATTTCTTAGTTTTGAGCTCGTGACCCTCGAATCAGTGCCAAATTTTTTGGTATTATCTCCAAACTACTACCCAAAAGTTAATGAGGCTTTATAAAATGATAAATAAAATCAAGAAAAAACTATTCATACAAAACTCGATTAAAAAAATTGACCTAACCAAGCCTAACCATGACATTCATTTTGTAAAACATATTGAGAACATGTAATCTACACGTCATGATTGCATATTTGAACATAGGGGTCCGATAATTATATGAAAATCATCAAGAAGGTCTATTTCACTCTCATAATAGTTGTGATAACATTTATTAACTCATGCATTAGACAACCATTCATCAACTTATCAAACAAATGTCGAGATCCATAACTATAACCTCTTATGAAACCATGCTTATAACTAAAATATAGCCAACATAATAGCCATGATAGAAAAACCATTAAAGCCACATAATAACAACAGAAAATACTCATGAAATACAAGAGGGAAAGAGCTCTTATTCACATATGAAAAATCAAACCAAGTCAGGGACTTCCTTGTACCACTCGACCATAGATTGAGCTGAACCAAATCCTTCTTTCAATTAATGACCCTTGTGCCATATTCCAAGCATGAATGTGGCACCCAAGATGAACAAACAAGGCATACCTAATATTAAACCACCTCCACCCTCAGGCTTTACAAAAATCATGCTAAAATTGATCAAGGGATTAGTGGGCCCAAAACAAGAACATAAACCACCACGCTTTACCACAATCCCACCAAAACTGGTCAAGGGATTCCTAGGGCCAAAAAAAACGTATATGCTTCAAAGTTTCTTCACCAATACCTTGAGGAATCTTCCCATCTCCACCCTTACGATTTACCGCAACCTACCAAAAATGATCAAGGGATTCCTAGGCCTTTGAGAATTTTGTTGAGACCACCTCACCCACCTCCAAAACCGTATAGTGATCCAAAGCTCCATTTAATGTAAGAACCGCATCACACCATGGATCTAGAAATTTCAAGGAAATGTTGAAACCACTATTACATCCAACAAAACCCATTCCAATGATAACAAAAGAAAAAAATACATACATGCATGTACCATGCATGCACTAACTAGCTAATAAATCACACATGCAACCTGTTATCTACAAGTATTCCCGCTGAAGCTTATTGACCGAACTTTTCCTTGCTTATTCCTTTTCTTTCCTTGTACTTCCTTGTCCTTCGTTTCTTCAATGCTAGAGTGCTCCAAAAATTTTCTAATTGTGAAAGAGGATGAGAGAATATAGAGATAGATCCAAAAATGAACTGATAAAAGGCTATGAACTGATCCTCAGAATCCATTTGATCATTTAGGCCTCTATTTTCTTCAATTACCTCTATTTTTCCTTCAATTTTCCTCTCATGAAAATTTGTGCCCTTTCATCTCCCTTTTCTCCTATTTTCCTTTATTTCCAAAAATAAAATACCAATTAATGCCTCTTTTCCTTTTCTAATCCTTTTTCAATGCCTTGGAAAATTTCCTTAGCCATAATAAACCAAAATGAACACCCACAGGGTGTTTTTCCCAACATTCAGCTTGAAATATGTGTCCCATGACTTTGGTCTTATTTTTCCTTGATTAAATTTATTACATGAAATTTTAACTCGGGAATGTTACAGACCCCTCCCCCTTATGGGAACACCATCATCAGTTTTCAATGACACCTATGACCAGTAAAACCACTGAAAACAAAAACATATTTCCCATGGATATTTATAACTTAGCCTGATGTACTATTTACAGTTGACAACCTGTTGAAAACAAAACCAACATTGCAAACACGGAAATATGACAACCATACCACTTATTGGAGATTTATAACACAACTCATTTCATATTTACAATAATAACCATAAATATATATGTACATATAACAAAACTCATATTCCTAAACCAGGAAACAATGAAGGATATATAGCCCACATTTGATCACCCACCTCCCATGTAGCTTCATTAAGCCCAAATTGCTTCCACTACACTTTAAATTGCTGGATTTCTCTATTCGAGAGTATGATTTGTTTCCACTACAATATTCACTAAGGTTTTGGTTGGAATTATCCTTATGTCTCCATCTATAATATGCAGAGTCAATCACATGATCAACATTCTTAACATACTTTCTAAGCAATGAAACATGGAAACCATCACGGAATTTCATAATCCGAGGCAGTGCAAGTTTTTAGGCCACTGGTCTAATCCTCTCAAGGGTTTCAAAAGGACCAAAATACATAGGTGCCAAATTGGCACATGATATAATTTTCAAGGAGCTTCTCTTGGGCTTGATGCGCATGTACACCTACTCACCAATCCAAAAATCCTTAAATTCCCTGTGTTGATATGCATAGCTCTTCTATCTATCTTGTGATTGATCTGAACTTAGAGAGGAATGCAACATAATAAAAATATAACTATAAATATAGAGATGCAATAAAAAAAAACATTTCATTTCATTAATATCAAAGAACTGAAATATGCTTACAAACAAAATGAAAATAAAATATCTGAGGCGATGGTAGCTTATATATGAGAAGAGATGTGGTGGCTACATGCCTCTAAAATGTGTTAAAATGAAGCTTTAAGGCATATTTATTATTGAAAAATAATGGAAAACCCTAAATATACAAAAGCATAACCCTAGGAGATCAATCACCAAATTTGTGGGCCCTATTGGGGTAAATTGGTACATCAACTTCCTAGGGTCGTAACTTTGGCATACGATCTTTGTTTGATGTCCACAATACCTCATTATAAATATATATCTAAGGAATAAAAATTTCGATTACAAACATTAATTATAGACTCATATTTTCCCATTTTCCAAAAACAACATTGTTTAGGGCCTCAAAACGGCTCTGGAAGTTCAAGACCCAAAAAAATGCAAAAAATAGTAAGTTGTGCTATAATTAAGGAAACTGAAAAAAATTAAAGAAAAAATGGTGGGGTTCCAAGTGGAATAGGTGGTGGACACAAATGTCCACTTGGATCCATCCTCCCCCCCTAGGAATCAATGGTCCCCATTGTGTTGAGTGCCTCCATGAGATAGGGAAACTTCTACTGAAATTGGTCACTAGTGAGCCACTTGCCTTGGTGCACGAGTTGGATAGCTTTGACAAACTGACACATTTGGATCTTCTACTAGCGAGTGTTCTTGATGTGTGTGTCCATGTTCTAATTAGTTGTGGCATGTTCCATGTAGTATGGGTTTAACTCTATTGGTGTGAGTTGTTCTGCAATGTCGGATGTGTCCAATAATGGTGGAAAGTATGGTCGAAGGCGATCCACATTGAACACTGGGTGCAAGACAAGGAATGGTGCAATTTTAAGCTCAAATTAATTGTCTCCTATATCCTTGGTGATGGTGTATGTCCCATATTAGAGT
This sequence comes from Pinus albicaulis, assembly GCA_034641835.2. Taxonomy (NCBI): domain Eukaryota; kingdom Viridiplantae; phylum Streptophyta; class Pinopsida; order Pinales; family Pinaceae; genus Pinus; species Pinus albicaulis. Next base: position 882,953,859 of record CM076569.1, on the reverse strand, counting down.
GAGTGAAGCTTGTGGTGTGGCTGAGCGAGGCACTCCTAAAAATGTAGCCAAAATTTGTCTCCCACCTGGAACTTATGTGGCACCTGATGTTGATCATGTCACTGCTTGTACTTAGAATTTTCTTTGTCCAATATGTGATGGACCTATTGACAGATGTGCTAGCTTCGATCAATGAAGCTTTTAGCCTTGTCGATTTTAGACTGTACATGGGTCGAAGCTGCCTGAGTAGCTACAAATGGTATAGTCACATCAATGGGACATATTGGATGAAATCCAAACCCCACCTGAAAGGGGTTGTGGCTAGTTAAGGTATGGAGAGATATGTTGTAGCGGTGCTGGAAATAGGGGAGGATTTTGTCCCATGTGTGAGGATTCTTTGATTTGTACATGCGTAGAATGTGTACAATCATCCTGTTGACAACCTTTGTTTGGCCATTAGTTTGGGGGTGGAAAGTCATGGACTTAGTGAGCTTAGTATTCAACATCGAGTAGAGACTTGAACAAAATGTACTTAGGAAACTTCTATTCTGATTTGAGATAATACACTTTGGGATCCAAAAGTGTACCCACACTCGTTCAAACAAGAGCTTAGAAATGGCTTCTGTTGAGATACTCTTCTTGTATTTCGTCAGAATGGCCATATTAGAGAATCAGTTGACGACCACAAAAAGACAATGGTTGCCATGCTTAGCTGAAGGGAGGCCCGACGTGTAATACATGGACATAGATTCCCAAGGGCGACTAGGAGTAGGAAGGGGAGTCTTGATGGTCAGTTTGGAAATGGTGCAAGAAGTCCAAGATTTTATGTACTTGGCCCCCTTGAGCTCGTCCAAAAGTTCATCAATCCATGTGATTAGATACCTATTCTGGATAGTGATCTTATTCAATGCCCGATCGTCAATATGGAGTCTCTAGGTCCCATCCTTCTGTTTGCCCCCCTATGAAATTTTTGACAAGCAAATAGGGGGCTAAATCATTGTTGAGTCTTCAAGAAATGCATTTCCTCTGAAAACACAGTCTCCTTGAAGCCTCCATGTGCCTTTTATCCTTTGATCAAATCCCCTCTGCTGATTCCCCATTTAAGCCTCTCTGTTATGAGAAGAAATGCCCAAAGGCCCCTTTTTCCCTCTCATTTCCCCCACTTAGCTTCTATTTCCCTTCTTACCCTTCAAATTCCCCCAAAATCCCCTTTAATTTCTCTCCCCAACCTTTGTTGGCCATTTTTCCCCTCATTCCCCTTATCTTCTTCTATCGTTACCCTCCCCCAACCTTCGAATTCCATTTAAATGGGTTAAAAACCCACTTTCCGACCTTATTCTAAGGCCTAGCCCCTTTTTCCGCCAGCCCCTTAACCACTTCCCCACATGTGCCCAGGCGCCAGGACCAAGTGCTTAAGTCCCCGGCGCTTATCGCAATCGGAGCATCGGGCGGGTGTAAATCCTTTGTAACAGCGTAAAACCCCCGATGCGATCGTTTAAACACAAAGTCTTGCGACGTGTTGAGAACCGTCGATCTGTCACAAGATCTGACGGCCAGCGCTCAATCGCATTACCTCTGTCCGATCGCAATCGCAACTCCTATGGGACACCCCCCGATTGATCGCATCGCGCTCCGATTGCGATCCTTCGATCATATCTCGACCGTCGATCCGTCCCGCCGATCCGACGGCCAGCGCTCAATCGCTCCATTCCTCCGATGAACCCAATCGCAAGTCCTTCTCCCGATTCCCCGATCGCGCTGCCCCTCCGATTACATCTGAGCCATTGATCTGACCTTCAGATCTAATGGTCAGCGCTCAATCGCGATTCCCCTCTCGATCGCAATCACAGGTCCCATCTCTCTGCCTTTGATTGCGATGCTCCGATTTCATCTCCACCGTCCATTAAACCCGCGATCTGACGGTCATCGCTCAATCGCCTAATCGCAATTGCATGTTTTATGTTGTGTTCCCCGATCAGACCATCACAAACATTTGCGATGCGACTGATCGCTCTGCCCTTCCGATCATCGCAATCGCAACCCCTTCTTCCGATCCTCCGATTGCGATTAGTCCTATTGGGTCCCACCTCGTACGATCATTCCCGTCGGTTTTTCATTGTTTTTCATATATTTCCTTTGTATTCCCCCCCCCCCCCAATGTTTAATCTTTGGGTTTCTACACTTATAACCATTCTCTTTGCCTCTATTCATTATTTCCCCTGCTCTCGACTGTTCCGCCACCATTCCTCCGCCTCCACAGCATTTCTCCACCACCACTGCCTGTGGTTTTAAACGCTTTATCTCATTGCACAGATAACACAGAGAGGTCATTTCAGCTGGCCTGCGAAGCAGCAGAAACAGGCTTCAAAGGGATTAATGCTTCTTATTGATACAATTAACGTCTAATCCCGCATTCAAAGGATTCAAGCACAGTTTGAAGACTTAAGCACGCAAAGAGTCTTATCTGTGTTTAAATATCAGCAGAAGTACTCTTCTCCAAAAGGACATCCTCCTACAAGGAATCTCCATGCCTCCTCGAGCCCATAAGAAATTAAATACACGGACAGGAGCTTCATTGAACACCGCCTGAGCAGCAGTAATGGAGGTATGAAGAAGACCTGCAGATTTTCATCCAGTTCATTTATTCCAGAGTGGCAGCACAGAGCTCCAAGCACCATAAGGACTTAAAGAACATATCAGAGGTCAATTTCCGGCCTGACAGAGCCTCCAAACAGTCTACAGAGTACGCACAGCGCCATTAAGCAGTATGGGCGTGGACACTTCCGCCGATTCTGTCTTAATGAAATCAATTAATTGTCTATCTACTTCTATTTTTCTCATTCTCCTATAAGAATTCCCAAGAACGAATTGTAAAGGTTGTTGTTGTTGCCTTGCTGGGCATTTTGCTGTTAGAGGGATTCATTCGACTGTTAGAACAGTCTTGGGAGGGAATAGCAGAGTAGTTGTATGTAATAGGCTGGGAGGAGAAAGTTTGGACTGTAATAGCCATTGAGCTACAGTGTACATGACTGGTATTGCATCAATTAATCAAAGCACATTTCACAGGATCCTGGTCTATTACTATTGGTGATGTTTTTCTCACTCTATTTATTACATTTTCATATTGTTCCATGTTCTTCTGGTAGGCAACAGACGCATAACATAGGATTCACCCTTGTTAGGTGCCCTATGTTTCCTCCTCTCCCTACCTTTGTGTTTTCTGCTTCATGTGCTATCTGAGAATGGTTTTCAGTTGATTTAACCAGCGCAGTGGATGTTATTGCCTGCTGGCTAATGTATGAATTAGTTGAAGCTGTTCCTAGATGTTCTTGAGGGGTTTTCAGCTGGAAGGTTTGGGAACACTGGGGATGAGTGTTAGCCCTGTCCACTAGGATCCTTGCACGACCAGCTGACCTTTCTAAGATCCCTTTGTTTATCTTATCTCTGTTTTCCCCTTGGAGTTGCTAAAGCAGACCTGGAGTTAAATGACCTCTGGTCTGATCTATAAGTAGCCCCTTTGTCCCTTTGAGAGCTGCCCTAGAGTACGTCCAAGCAGGTCTGGAGTTAAATGACCTCTGACCTGATCTATAGACAGAAATTCGGTTGCTTTCCTTCTTTCAATTTCCTCCTTAATGTCCCACCCCACCATCTAATCTAAACGATCCTTTAGTATTAGATGACTTGCCCTTTGGAAGCCTTGGCTAGTGGATGCAAGTAATTTCCTTTCGTGACTCCATAGCCCAATGGATGGCACTATCTTGGCTTATCCTCTTTGTTGAAGCCTCCTGCTATTTTGTTCCTTTCTTCCCATTGCTTTCCCAGTCTGTGATCTCCTAACCAACCCAGCAACCCTTCAACCAAATCATTTTAAAACCTCCTTTGTGCTTGATAACTAGCCTAATATCTCATTTGAGCTTCAAATATATATCATTCTTTGCTCTGTTTGGAGAGATCCCTCTCCGGGTCCAGGAGGGCTAGATCCTAGGGCCTAAAAGTGGTTCTGATGTTGTCTCATCTTTTGGTCTTGCCAATCTGGCCAAAACATGGAAACCCCAACATAATGGTGACTCCGCTGGGGATATTGAGTGCATTTCACCTCAAACATTCTTAGGCACTCATAGACCTAGAATCTCTGGTTAGATTGGCTTTTAATTGCTGATGGTGGAAAATAGCCTACTCCAAACAGTCAAATTCATCCACCTGGCGACTCCACACTCCATAACTCCCAAAAGACCAAATGACTCCACTGGTGAAGGACACTGAACTGGTCGAGAAGAAGCAGTAGCCTTCTTTGCATAAATAAATCAAAACATGGACAGAGATGCGAAGTATAATGCTTTGTATAACAAATTATGCAGAATAACAGAAATTTTTGGTCAAGTGCTGGAGACATACGTGGCTAATATGAATGCAGATGATGATTATTTTGAACAGCCCATGTCTCCTTCAGAACAAGAACAAACTCAAGACCGACAAGATAAGCAAGACATGTATGACGCTCAAGAATTTGTGGAAGATGAAGAGGAGAGTGATCAGGAGCTACCTGATTGCTTACCCATGTCTTGTATTACGCTGACCAGAGAATATCAGGACCTATTAGCAAAGGCTGATAGGGAAAGATGCCTTGAGGAAACAGGAGATTAAATAGAAGAGGCAGAATCTGATACGGAAGAAGAGGCTCAAGAGGAAATCCAACCTCCCAGTCAACTAATGCGAGAAGAGGAGGACTGCTGCTCTTCTGTCCATGATGTGAGGGAAACCCCTCTTTTGACAGAAGAAGAGATTGACCGAATATTAAACCAGCAGTCCACCCCAGACATCTTCTATAGAACACACACTCTTGCGCACTCATCTTGTGAGTTTGATCATTCAGATTCAGAAGACTCCTCTGTGGATCAGAACGAAGAAAGACCTGCTGTGCACCCAGAATGGTGGACTTGGTCGAGTCTGCCTATTTATGACACTGATGGTGAGAGCCACAACAGTATAATAGCAGATGAAGATTCTATGAATCTTTGTTCTGCTTTACCACAGATCATCAGTGAGACTGGAAACCAGCAGTCTTTTCTTTCAGAAGATGAGGAGGAAAGCAAAGAAGAGGTTCTCAAGCAGAATAAGAGCAAGGAGCTAACTCTTGAAAAAGAGGAAGCAAAGGAATACGCCCCTGCTCGAGAACGCATTGATCTTTTCACAGAGCTCAGAACATCCAATCAGAATATCTCAGAGCTCCAAGAGGATAGCACTGCCATATATGACGAGAACTCTAGTTCAGGAAGTGAAGCAGATGGAGGAGATTCTCTTTCTCAAGAGAGTCTCATTCTTGAGCCAGTGGAAGAAGAAGAGATCCTGGCTGAAGCCAGCCTGCCAGATACTCCTAGCCAGGTATCTTTTCATGATCCTTATGCACATTTCCTGCATACATTTGAAGAAGGATCAAAGGTATTGCTCAGCAGCATGTTGCAAGCAGAAACAAAACTTTTCAAGGCTGTTGTTTTAGAACAAACAGAGTGGGAGCTGCCCTGCCTATCCAGCATGCTCAAGGAGTTGAGCAGGAAGGACCAGTCATGGGATCACTTGGTGGACTGGTTACATTGGAAGACAATGTTTGTAAGCTAGACTTTTAAATATTCCAGTTGGAGTAGGGTAGGTAGGAAAGCTCAATAAAGCTCAGCCTATGAGCAAGTAGATTAGTTGTTTAAATTTCTGTCTTAGAATGTATAGAAGAGACCTGCTAGACAGTCTAATCTTAGCAGGTAGTAGTGTAGGTAGAGAAACTATGAGACCAACAATCTAATCTGGTCTCATGGAGTAATAAGGGTAGAAGTAGAATAGTTTTATTTTTCCTGTTTGTAAAAATTGATGATGTAAAAGGGTCTGCAAGTCCAAATGCACCCAAGAAGAAAAATGTTAGGTCTATAGTGTGGGTAGGTAGTTGTGTGGGAGAATTTTACTGCTGATATGTTGTCTTCATAGTTTGTGGCAGCTGATCAAAGAATAAGGGATGTGCTAAGCAGAAGGCACCTGGCCTACACCAAGAGATCAATTTCTGAATTCTTGACTCTTTCAAGAAGAAGCCATCCCCATGTGGAGCCACTGTTAGCCCCCCTATGAAATTTTTGACAAGCAAATAGGGGGCTAAATCATTGTTGAGTCTTCAAGAAATGCATTTCCTCTGAAAACACAGTCTCCTTGAAGCCTCCATGTGCCTTTTATCCTTTGATCAAATTCCCTCTGCTGATTCCCCTTTTAAGCCTCTTTGTTATGAGAAGAAATGCCCAAAGGCCCCTTTTTCCCTCTCATTTCCCCCACTTAGATTATATTTTATCCCCCTGTCTTCCCCTTCTATTTCCCTTCTTACCCTTCAAATTCCCCCAAAATCCCCTTTAATTTCTCTCCCCAACCTTTGTTGGCCATTTTTCCCCTCATTCCCCTTATCTTCTTCTATCGTTACCCTCCCCCAACCTTCGAATTCCATTTAAATGGGTTAAAAACCTGCTTTCTGACCTTATTCTAAGGCCTAGCCCCTTTTTCCGCCAGCCCCTTAACCACTTCCCCACATGTGCCCAGGCGCCAGGACCAAGTGCTTAAGTCCCCGGCGCTTATCGCAATCGGAGCATCGGGCGGGTGTAAATCCTTTGTAACAGCGTAAAACCCCCGATGCAATCATTTAAACACAAAGTCTCGTGACGTGTTGAGAACTGTCGATCTGTCACAAGATCTGACAGCCAGCGCTAAATCGCATTACCCCTGTCCGATCGCAATCGCAACTCCTATGGGACACCCCCCGATTGATCGCATCGTGCTCCGATTGCGATCCTTCGATCATATCCCGACCGTCGATCCGTCCCGCCGATCCGATAGCCAGCGCTCAATCGCTCCATTCCTCCGATGAACCCAATCGCAAGTCCTTCTCCCGATTCCCCGATCGCGTTGCCCCTCCGATTACATTTGAGCCATTGATCTGACCTTCAGATCTAACGGTCAACGCTCAATCGCGATTCCCCTCCCGATCGCAATCGCAGGTCCCATCTCTCTGCCTCCGATTGCGATGCTCCGATTTCATCTCCGCCGTCCATTAAACCCGCGATCCGACGGTCATCACTCAATCGCCTAATCGCAATCGCATGTTTTATGTTGTGTTCCCCGATCAGTCCATCGCAAACATTTGCGATGCGATTGATCGCTCTGCCCTTCCGATCATCGCAATAGCAACCCCTTCTTCTGATCCTCCGATTGCGATTAGTCCTATTGGGTCCCACCTCGTACGATCATTCCCATCGGTTTTTCATTGTTTTTCATATATTTCCTTTGTATTCCCCCCCCAATGTTTAATCTTTGGGTTTCTACACTTATAACCATTCTCTCCGCCTCTATTCATTATTTCCCCTGCTCTCGACTGTTCCGCCACCATTCCTCCGCCTCCTCAGCATTTCTCCACCACCACTGCCCGTGGTTTTAAACGCTTTATCTCATTGCGCAGATAACACAGAGAGGCCATTTCAGCCGGCCTGCGAAGCAGCAGAAACAGGCTTCAAAGGGATTAATGCTTATTATTGATACAATTAACGTCTAATCCCGCATTCAAAGGATTCAAGCACAGTTTGAAGACTTAAGCACGCAAAGAGTCTTATATGTGTTTAAATATCAGCAGAAGTACTCTTCTCCAGAAGGACATCCTCCTACAAGGAATCTCCATGCCTCCTCGAGCCCATAAGCAATTAAATACACGGACAGGAGCTTCATTGAAGACCGCCTGAGCAGCAGTAATGGAGGTATGAAGAAGACCTGCAGATTTTCATCCAATTCATTTATTCCAGAGTGGCAGCACAGAGCTCCAAGCACCATAAGGACTTAAAGAACATATCAGAGGTCAATTTCCGGCCTGACAGAGCCTCCAAACAGTCTAGAGTACGCACAGCGCCATTAAGCAGTATGGGCGTGGACACTTCCGCCGATTCTGTCTTAATGAAATCAATTAATTGTCTATCTACTTCTGTTTTTCTCATTCTCCTATAAGAATTCCCAAGAACGAATTGTAAAGGTTGTTGTTGTTGCCTTGCTGGGCATTTTGCTGTTAGAGGGATTCATTCGACTGTTAGAACAGTCTTGGGAGCGAATAGCAGAGTAGTTGTATGTAATAGGCTGGGAGGAGAAAGTCTGGACTGTAACAGCCATTGAGCTACAGTGTACATGACTGGTTTTGCATCAATTAATCAAAGCACATTTCACAGGATCCTGGTCTATTACTATTGGTGATGTTTTTCTCACTCTGTTTATTACATTTTCATATTGTTCCATGTTCTTCTGGTAGGCAACAGAAGTATAACATAGGATTCACCCTTGTAAGGTGCCCTATGTTTCCTACTCTCCCTACCTTTGTGTTTTCTGCTTCATGTGCTATCTGAGAATGGTTTCGATTGGTTAGCAATGCTTAGGTGGATGTTATTGCTATTTGGAGAGTGATGTATGAATTAGTTGAAGAAATTGTTCCTAGATGTTCTTGGGGGTTATCGGTACGAGTTTGGGAACCTTTGAGTGTGGTGTGCTTCATCACAGGATCCTTGCACGACCAGCTGACCTTTCTAAGATCCCTTTGTTTATCTTATCTCTATTTTCCCCTTGGAGTTGCTAAAGCAGACCTGGAGTTAAATGACCTCTGGTCTGATCTATAAGCAGCCCCTTTGTCCCTTTGAGAGCTGCCCTAGAGTACGTCCAAGCAGGTCTGGAGTTAAATGACCTCTCACCTGATCTATAGACAGAAATTCGGTTGCTTTCCTTCTTTCACTTTCCTCCTCAATGTCCCACCCCACCATCTAATCTAAAAGATCCTTTAGTATTAGATGACTTGCCCTTTGGAAGCCTTGGCTAGTGGATGCAAGTAATTTCCTTTCGTGACTCCATAGCCCAATGGATGGCACTATCTTGGCTTATCCTCTTTGCTGAAGCCTCCTGCTATTTTGTTCCTTTTTTCCCATTGCTTTCCCAGTCTATGATCTCCTAACCAACCCAGCAACCCTTCAACCAAATCATTTTAAAACCTCCTTTGTGCTTCATAACTAGCCTAATATCTCATTTGAGCTTCAAAGATATATCATTCTTTGCTCTGTTTGGAGAGATCCCTCTCCGGGTCCAGGAGGGCTAGATCCTAGGGCCTAAAAGTGGTTCTGATGTTGTCTCATCTTTTGGTCTTGCCAATCTGGCCAAAACATGGGAACCCCAACATAATGGCGACTCCGCTGGGGATATTGAGTGCATTTCACCTCAAACATTCTTAGGCACTCATAGACCCAGAATCTCTGGTTAGATTGGCTTTTAATTGCTGATGGTGGACAACAGCCTACTCCAAACAGTCAAATTCATCCACCTGGCGACTCCACACTCCATAACTCCCAAAAGACCAAATGACTCCACTGGTGAAGGACACTGAACTGGTCGAGAAGAAGCAGTAGCCTTCTTTGCATAAATAAATCCAAACATGGACAGAGATGCAAAGTATAATGCTTTGTATAAAAAAGTATGCAGAATAACATAAATGTTTGGTCAAGTGCTGGAGACATACGTGGCTAATATGAATGCAGATGATGATTATTTTGAACAGCCCATATCTCCTTCAGAACAAGAACAAACTCAAGACCGAGAAGATGAGCAAGACATGTATGACACTCAAGAATCTGTGGAAGATGAAGAGGAGAGTGATTAGGAGCTACTTGATTGCTTACCCATGTCTTGTATTACGATGACCAGAGAATATCAGGACCTATTAGCAAAGGCTGATAGGGAAAGCTGCCTTGAGGAAACAGGAGATTAAATAGAAGAGGCAGAATCTGATACGGAAGAAGAGGCTCAAGAGGAAATCCCGCCTCCCAGTCAACTAATGCGAGAAGAAGAGGACTGCTGCTCTTCTGTCCATGATGTGAGGGAAACCCCTCTTTTGACAGAAGAAGAGATTGACCGAATATTAAACCAGCAGTCCACCCCAGACATCTTCTATAGAACACACACTCTTGCGCACTCATCTTGTGAGTTTGATCATTCAGATTTAGAAGACTCCTCTATGGATCAGAACGAAGAAAGACCTGCTGTGCACCCAGAATGATGGACTTGGTCGAGTCTGCCTATTTATGACACTGATGGTGAGAGCCACAACAGTATAATAGCATATGAAGATTCTATGAATCTTCGTTCTGCTTTACCACAAATCATCAGTGAGACTGGAAACCAGCAGTATTTTCTTTCAGAAGATGAGGAGGAAAGAAAAGAAGAGGTTCTCAAGTAGAATAAGAGCAAGGAGCTAACTCTTGAAAAAGAGGAAGCAAAGGAATACGCCCCTGCTCGAGAACGCATTGATCTTTTCACAGAGCTCAGAACATCCAATCAGAATATCTCAGAGCTCCAAGAGGACAGCACTGCCATATATGACGAGTCCTCTAGTTCAGGAAGTGAAGCAGATGGAGGAGATTCTCTTTCTCAAGAGAGTCTCATTCTTGAGCCAGTGGAAGAAGAAGAGATCCTGGCTGAAGCCAGCCTGCCAGATACTCCTAGCCAGGTATCTTTTCATGATCCTTATGCACATTTCCTGCATAGATTTGAAGAAGGATCAAAGGTCTTGCTCAGCAGCATGTTGCAAGCAGAAACAAAACTTTTCAAGGCTGTTGTTTTAGAACAAACAGAGTGGGAGCTGCCCTGCCTATCCAGCATGCTCAAGGAGTTGAGCAGGAAGGACCAGTCATGGGATCACTTGGTGGACTGGTTACATTGGAAGACAATGTTTGTAAGCTAGACTTGTAAATATTCCAGTTAGAGTAGGGTAGGTAGGAAAGCTCAATAAAGCTCAGCCTATGAGCAAGTAGATTAGTTGTTTAAATTTATGTCTTAGAATGTATAGAAGAGACCTGCTAGACAGTCTAATCTTAGCAGGTAGTAGTGTAGGTAGAGAAACTATGAGACCAACAGTCTAATCTGGTCTCATGGAGTAATAAGGTTAGAAGTAGAATAGTTTTATTTTTCGTGTTTGTAAAAATTGATGATGTAAAAGGGTCTGCAAGTCCAAATGCACCCAAGAAGAAAAATGTTAGGTCTATAGTGTGGGTAGGTAGTTGTGTGGGAGAATTTTACTGCTGATATGTTGTCGTCATAGTTTGTGGCAGTTGATCAAAGAAGAAGGGATGTGCTAAGCAGAAGGCACCTAGCCTACACCAAGAGATCAATTTCTGAATTCTTGACTCTTTCAAGAAGAAGCCATCCCCATGTGGAGCCACTGTTAGCCCCCCTCTGAAATTTTTGACAAGCAAATAGGGGGCTAAATCATTGTTGAGTCTTCAAGAAATGCATTTCCTCTGAAAACACAGTCTCCTTGAAGCCTCCATGTGCCTTTTATCCTTTGATCAAATCCCCTCTGCTGATTCCCCTTTTAAGCCTCTCTGTTATGAGAAGAAATGCCCAAAGGCCCCTTTTTCCCTCTCATTTCCCCCACTTAGCTTCTATTTTATCCCCCTGTCTTCCCCTTCTATTTCCCTTCTTACCCTTCAAATTCCCCCAAAATCCCCTTTAATTTCTCTCCCCAACCTTTGTTGGCCATTTTTCCCCTCATTCCCCTTATCTTATTCTATCGTTACCCTCCCCCAACCTTCGAATTCCATTTAAATGGGTTAAAAACCCGCTTTCTGACCTTATTCTAAGGCCTAGCCCCTTTTTCCGCCAGCCCCTTAACCACTTCTCCACATGTGCCCAGGCGCCAGGACCAAGTGCTTAAGTCCCCGGCGCTTATCGCAATCGGAGCATCGGGCGGGTGTAAATCCTTTGTAACAGCGTAAAACCCCCGATGCGATCGTTTAAACACAAAGTCTCGTGACGTGTTGAGAACCGTCGATCTGTCACAAGATCTGACAGCCAGCACTCAATCGCATTACCCTTGTCCGATCGCAATCGCAACTCCTATGGGACACCCCCCGATTGATCACATCGCGCTCCGATTGCGATCCTTCGATCATATCCCGACCGTCGATCCGTCCCGCCGATCCGACAGCCAACGCTCAATCGCTCCATTCCTTCGATGAACCCAATCACAAGTCCTTCTCCCGATTCCCCAATCGCATTGCCCCTCCGATTACATCTGAGCCGTTGATCTGACCTTCAGATCTAACGGTCAGCGCTCAATCGCGATTCCCCTCCCGATCGCAATCGCAGGTCCCATCTCTCTGCCTCCGATTGCGATGCTCCGATTTCATCTCCGCCGTCCATTAAACCCGCGATCCGATGGTCATCGCTCAATTGCCTAATCGCAATCGCATGTTTTATGTTGTGTTCCCCGATCAGTCCATCGCAAACTTTTGCGATGCGATTGATCGCTCTGCCCTTCCGATCATCGCAATCGCAACCCCTTCTTCCGATCCTCCGATTGCGATTAGTCCTATTGGGTCCCACCTCGTACGATCATTCCCGTCGGTTTTTCATTGTTTTTCATATATTTCCTTTGTATTCCCCCCCCAATGTTTAATCTTTGGGTTTCTACACTTATAACCATTCTCTTCGCCTCTATTCATTATTTCCCCTGCTCTCGACTGTTTCGCCACCATTCCTCCACCTCCACAGCATTTCTCCACCACCACTGCTCGTGGTTTTAAACGATTTATCTCATTGCGTAGATAACACAGAGAGGCCATTTTAGCCGGCCTGCGAAGCAGCAGAAACAGGCTTCAAAGGGATTAATGCTTATTATTGATACAATTAACGTCTAATCCCGCATTCAAATGATTCAAGCACAGTTTGAAGACTTAAGCACGCAAAGAGTCTTATCTATGTTTAAATATTAACAGAAGTACTCTTCTCCAGAAGGACATCCTCGTACAAGGAATCTCCATGCCTCCTCGAGCCCATAAGCAATTAAATACACGGACAGGAGCTTCATTGAAGACCGCCTGAGCAGCAGTAATGGAGGTATGAAGAAGACCTGCAGATTTTCATCCAGTTCATTTATTCCAGAGTGGTAGCACAAAGCTCCAAGCACCATAAGGACTTAAAGAACATATCAGAGGTCAATTTCCGGCCTGACAGAGCCTCCAAACAGTCTACAGAGTACACACAATGCCATTAAGCAGTATGGGCGTGGACACTTCCGCCGATTCTGTCTTAATGACATCAATTAATTGTATATCTACTTCTGTTTTTCTCATTCTCCTAAAAGAATTCCCAAGAACGAATTGTAAAGGTTGTTGTTGTTGCCTTGTTGGGCATTTTGCTGTTAGAGGGATTCATTCGACTGTTAGAACAGTCTTGGGAGGGAATAGCAGAGTAGTTGTATGTAATAGGCTGGGAGGAGAAAGTCTGGACTGTAACAGCCATTGAGCTACAGTGTACATGACTGGTTTTGCATCAATTAATCAAAGCACATTTCACAGGATCCTGGTCTATTACTATTGGTGATGTTTTTCTCACTCTATTTATTACATTTTCATATTGTTCCATGTTCTTCTGGTAGGCAACAGAAGTATAACATAGGATTCACCCTTGTTAGGTGCCCTATGTTTCCTGCTCTCCCTACCTTTATGTTTCTGCTTCCATGTGCTATCGAGAATGGTTTTCGGTTGATTTATTGTTATCGGTGGATGTTATTGCCTGCTGGCTGATGTATGAATTAGTTGAAGTTGTTCCTAGATGTTCTTGAAGGGTTTTCAGCTGGAAGGTTTGGGAACACTAGGGATGAGTGTTAGCCCTGTCCACTAGGATCCTTGCATGACCATCTTACCTTTCTAAGATCCCTTTGTTCATCTTATATTTGTTTTCCCTTGGAGTTGCTAAAGCAGACCTTGAGTTAAATGACCTCTGGTCTGATCTATAAGCAGCCCCTTTGTCCCACTCTGAGAGCTTCCTTTGAGTATGTCCAAGCAGGTCTGGAGTTAAATGACCTCTGACCTGATCTATAGACAGAAAATTGGTTGTCTTTCCTTCTTCCACTTTCTCTCCTTAATGTTCCACCCCACCATATAATCTAAAAATATCCTTTAGTATTAGATGACTTGCCCTTTGGAAGCCTTGGCTAGTGGATGCAAGTAATTCCCTTTCATGACTCCATAGCCCAATGGATGGCACTTTCTTGTATCCTCTGAAGGGGAAGCTCCTCACCCCAAGGGCATTCCTTTCTTCCCATTGCTTTTTTCCAGTGCGTGATCTCTAAGCAACTTGACAACCCTTCAACCAAATCATTTTAAAACCCCCTTTGTGCTTCATAACTAGCCTAATATCTCATTTGAGCTTCAAAGATATATCATTCTTTGCTCTGTTTGGAGAGATCCCTCTCCGGGTCCAGGAGGGCTAGATCCTAGGGCCTAAAAGTGGTTCTGATGTTGTCTCATCTTTTGGTCTTGCCAATCTAGCCAAAACATGGGAACCCCAACACCTTCTTCTGTACCAAGATGATCGGGCTCCCACAGGGAAATAAACTTGGCTTGATGTTCACTTTCTACAAAAACTCTTGAATATGATCTCGATTTTATCGTTCTCTAGAATAGAGGGTTGATATATTGCTCCAATGGGCAGTGAAGCACCTAGGGTCAGATCAATGGAGTGCTTGACCTGACAATGTAGAGGTACCCCTATGGGTGAGGTGAAGATGTTCATGTACTCCTCCATGACCTTGTCCATATGCTACTGCCATGTGGAGGAGCCCTTTCCAGAGGTTGTGGTCACAATATTATTCTTACACCGAGGGAAAGTCACAAGGAAAAAACATTTCCCTGTATTGGAAATGAGCTTACTGCATTGCTTCACAGTGATCAAAGGGTGGTGGTAGGAGGTGCTACCTCCAGTATCTTGTACAAATTATTTCCCAAAGTAATAATAACAGTGTGAGGCCTAGAATTATACACAACATGTTTCTTCCACAAGTATGGTTTCCCTAATAATACATCACAAACATCAAGGGGAGAAACATCACATAGTACCTCATCTATAAAGGTATTGATGCTAGAGGGAAGGTGAAAATTTTGGTTGACGCGAAGATCTCGTCCTTGGTGAAGCCACCCAATGGTGTACGACTGCGAGTGTGTTATGGTCGGTAGGCCAATATAATTCATGACCTCTGCTGAAATAAGGTTATTTTGGCTTCCATCGTCAGCAATGAACTGGAGTAGGGAACCATTCACCCACATATGGGAGTGGAATAGGCTCTCCCCCTCCTCTAGAAATTAAGGCTTATCCTTTTGCATATTTGTGGTAGAAATGGTGGCATTGGGCTCTGCGTCAATAATATGCTTCCCTTTTTCATTCCCCTTTTTAGGTTTTGAGTCAGATTCAAAGCATGCATCTAATTCAGAAGCCTTTAGCTCAACAACCAGTGAATTTTTTTCCAGAAACTCACTTTTGTTGTGAGTGGGGCTCTTATGGAACTCACACAAATTTCTAGTGTCATTCTTTTTCTTTGTGGTGTTATTATTTTCTTGTGGCTTCGGCAGTTTTTCCTAGGTCGCCCCACCTTGGATTTGTCCTTTTTTCTTCTATTTGGAGGCACCTTTCCCTTGCTTCAAATTCACATTTCCAAAGTCTCGCTTCTTTTGTTTAATTTCTTCTTGATCTTGGCAACATATCGATATGTTGCACCAAGGGAGGAGATCTCGAGGAACTCCATTTCCTCCTGAATATATCTATGTAAAAAACTACGATACTTAAGCATCAGATGTTTCTCTAAATATTTGATACATAAATTTGTGTGCAAGGTATGGAATAGATTCGTCATCTCATGCACACCTTGATATCTTTGCTGCTGGAGCATATTGCATTGTATGTAATTGTCCTCATAGCTCCCCACGGGATAATATTATTCCTTGATGGCATCTTAAAAATAATTCTAAGTGGATTCGCCTAAAAATAGTGAGGGTGTTGTCTCGTCCCTCTGTTCATAGTAGATTTCCCACTAGTGCATTACATGGGGGGCAACTTTAAGGAGCGAAAAAAGTATTCTTTTCCCTATTGGAAAAATCATGAACTAAAAAATGTCCTTCCAACAGATTTAACCCTCTATCTAAAATCAGTTGTTGTGTATTACTCTATCCATTAAAATTTCTTTCCCTTTCATTGCAAGTATGTAATAGTGTCGGAAATACAAGATAATTTCTTGAGGAGCCTCCTGTAATAACCTACTAACCCCATGAATGATATGACCTCATCTACATTCCTAGGAGTTGTTGATTCCATGATAATTCTGATATTTTCTGGATCCATTACTATGCCTTCCTTGGAAACAACATGTA
Organism: Pinus albicaulis; assembly: GCA_034641835.2. Lineage (NCBI taxonomy): Eukaryota > Viridiplantae > Streptophyta > Pinopsida > Pinales > Pinaceae > Pinus > Pinus albicaulis. The sequence goes on along the minus strand of CM076569.1, from coordinate 882,937,636 downwards.
CCAATTAATGTACCTATGTCTAAAATAAACTTCACTTACTAAGCTTGGAATACAACTTATGCTCTCTTAGTAATCTCAATAATGTTTTTAAGTGTTATACATGCCCTTCCTCATTCTTAGAATATATATATATATACAATCAAATTTTTTTCCAGATAAGGATTAAATGCACTATTCATCAAACACATGAAAGTAGTTGGAGCATTAGTTAAACCAAAAGGAACCAAAAGAAACTCATAATTCCAATACCTGGTCCAGAAATAAGTATTGTAGAAGTCCTCTTATTTTATGCGTACCTCATGATATCCTGATCTCAATTCAATCTCCGAGAACACTGCTCCTCCCTTCAATTGCTCAAACAAGTCCTCAATCCTTGGAAAAGGGTACGTGTTCTTAATCGTGACCTTATTCAATTATTTGTAATCAATGCATAACTTGAGAGTATTATCCTTCTTCTTCACAAAAATTATTGGTTCATCCCAAGGCAAAACACCTGGACTAATGTAACCCTTGTCAAGAATTGTAGAAATTATGGTGTAGAATTGCAATTTCTCATGAAATTTTAATCTAAGTTAGAAGACACAATCATACTCTACTGCTTTGCGAAATTCAATTCACAATTTAGAACATCAAACAAAAACATGCATTGAGAAATAACACACATGAACACAATATTTTTCTAGGGGAAATAAATATGCTAAAAACCCATTTTCCTTCTTTCATTAACATGATGAATAGAGATGTATTACAATTCTAGCTCAATTTTAGCTCAACCTACAAGTGAATAGTCTACCTCTCTACTCACTGAGAAGATCTGGCCTAGACATAGTAAATATTGCCTCTGATCGTGCCCCTATTTCCTTGCACAATTACTAAGGAAATTATGCCCTTATTATTTTGGAATTTCCTCCGAAATTCTTGTATAATTTCCAAGGTTGATCATCTTATTTCATGCAACACCTGTACACCCAAGACTATTCTATAAATAATGTTACACTTCCTTGGAATCTCCACCATAGTTGAGGAGCTCGAATTATTTGGGTTGATTTATTAGTCAACTGGATGATCACTAAGTTAGAGTCAAGTATCACTATGCAACTGACCTTCCACTAGTTCCTCCAATAGTTAGAACTAGTTTAACTGAAAACAACTTGAAATAATTGACCTTGATTGCTAAAAAATAGAAATGACACATGCTTAATTGAACTACAAATCCTCTAAATCTAATTTATTCATCTAACTGAGTGACAAGAGCCATGTCACACAAGTTACATACATCCAGGTTTTATGTTGATGTGGAAATTCAAATTTTCTTAGTTTGACCAAGGAAAAGTCAAATTGAGACTTTCTTGATGCATTTTACACCACTCCCTCTTAGCAAGAAAGGGATTATCAACCACCCCTATCTTACACCTGTGGAATTCTAACTTCCCTCTTGAGAAGTATTTTTTCAATATTTTGACATCTTGTTCCTCTGTAGGAATGTATGGTAGCAACGTTATCTGCCTCTGCACATAGTTCCGTAAAAGGTGATACCAAATATCTATATGCTTGGATCGATCCAAAAATACTGAATTCTTAGAGATATTGATGCAACTCTTAATATCACAATATATCACAGTTGGATCCATCATCTAAATAAATAGTCCCACACGTATCTTTCTCATCCATATTGCCTCACATGCTACTTGACTTGTAGCCATGTATTCTGCATCTATTGAGCTCAGTGCCACAGATATTTTCTTCTTATTGTACCAGGAAATAATTGTGGACCAAATGCTGAAAATTAAATCTAATGCACTCTTTTGGTCAGATGGACTCTTTGCACAATATGCATCTGTGAAGCCACACATATTCACTCCTTGTTTTTGTCTATACCATATTCCAAATTGGGTTGTACCTCTAAGATAATGTAAAACATGCGTAGCTCTCTTCCAGTGTAATTTGGTTGGACCAACCATATCTTGGCTCAACTAGTTGATTGCATAACACATATCTAGTCGTGTGTTCACAAGATACATCAGTACACCCACTAACTGCCAATCAATGGTAGCATCCACTTCTTCACCTAAAATGGCATCTTCCTTACTCCAGTTGGTCGCTAGAAGTGTCTCCATGGGTTTGCATCTCTCCATGTGGAATCTTTGCAAAATCTCATATGCATACTTTCCTTGAGACACAAACAATTACCCATCAACTTGACATATTTACAACCTAAGGAAGTAGTGCATGAGACCCCTGTCCTTCATTTAAAATTCCCTTGTAATATCCTCCTTGCAAGATTGGATCAACTGCTCATCAATAGTTAAAATAAAATCATCAACATATAATACAATAATAAGAAATTTACCTTCTACCAAGATGTGATATAGGTTTTCATCTGCTTCACTTTTGGTGAAGCCCAAACCAGTGAGATAGTTGTTGATCCTAGTGTATAGAGCATGGGCTACTTGTTTGAGATCATACAACACTTGCTTGAGTCTAGACACATGAGACTCCCGATCAAATGTCTAAAAACATTATGGTTGCTCGAAGTACACCTCCTCCTCAATAACCCCCTTGATAATTTTTTTTTCACATCCATTAGGCAGATCTTCCACCCCATCTATTCAACCATTGAAATAATCTATCTAATGGATGAATACCTTGATAAAGGAGCAAAGGTTTCCTCATAGTCAATTCCCTCAACTTGAGAGAATACTTTGGCCACAAGTCTAGCCTTATACTTATCGATGCTTCCATATTCTACATGCTTAACCTTGAACATCTATCTCTTACACATAGCTAACTTATCTGCTACCCTTGGGACCACTTCCCAAACATTGTTCTTTATAATCAATTCATATTCGTCCACCATTGCATCAACCCAAATAGGTTTCTTTATTGCTTCCTCGAAATATTATGGCTCAATATCTACATGCTCAATCATTAGAGACATGTAGCCAGTTTACCATTCAAGTGACCTCCTCTTCCTATGAAAATTTGAAGGATATCCCACATTATCCCTCGCATCTTGCATAAGTCTATAAACTTCCCTAGTTTTTTTCCTACCTTCTCTAGATGTTTATACTTGATTAGATGTTTCCAATCTCTACTCCTCAGTTTTTGGCTACTCCACAACTTCATAAGGCTCCTCATTGGGAGCTAAAACCTCCTCCTCTAATGGGATTTGAACCTCCCTCTCAAGAGAGAATCACATTTCTTTCTCCTCATCAAGCTTTACATTTGTTCTCACAACTATCATTTTGAGGGAAGTTAAGTACACATGTTAGTTGTGAGGAGTTTATATGTAACCTACAGATACTCCAAACTCTATTGTCGTCTCAAGATTCTTCCTTGATTCTTTGGAGACATGGCAGTAAAGAGAGGCTCCAAAAATCCTGAAGTGTGATACATCCAGCTTTCTCCTAGAGAAAGCCTCCTCCTATGTAATCATACCAAGAATCTAATGAGGACTCTAGTTCTACACATATACGATTGTGTTACATTCCCCTACCCATAAATGCAGTGGTAGGCCTTGGTCATTCAAAATATCCCTTGCAACTCCCACAATGCTATGGTTCTTTCTCTAAGCTACCTCATCCTACTATGGGTTGTCGAGTGCTTTCATCTCTCTTCTAATGCCTTCTTTCACAGAGAAATTCTTGAATTAATTTGAAACATACTCACCTCCATTATTACTCCTTAGAGCCTTCACCCTCTTGCCGATTTCTTTTTGAACCAGTGCCTTAAATTCTACAAACTTGGAGAATATATCATCCTTATTCTGCATGAATAAGCTCAAACACTTGAGAAGTCATCAATAAAAATTACAATAATATTTATGTTTGGTAGTGGAGGCTATTGAGAAAGGTCCACATATATCATATTGGATTGTTTCCAATACTGCACGTGTTTTGTTGTCCCAATCATGGAATGTGGATTTTGCATACTTCCCCAAGTTACATCTTTTGCATACATATTTCTTCTCAAGTGATCCTTTACAAAGGTCAGTGGGTATTTTCTGCATAATATTTAAGGCGCCATGATGAAAATGGCCATGTATTCTATGCCAAAGATCATCGACATTGCGTCTCTACACTTCCTCCACTGTATTGCTTAATACATCATAATCTTACACATCTATATTATACAGGTTCTTCACCTGAACCCCAATATGCTTCACCTAAGCCATTTCTATGTGTCTCAAGAATTATTTTCCTTTGCTAAAGATCACATCATAACCACGAACTTACAAAACTAAAACAAAGATGAGATTTTTCTTTAGGTCTGGAATGAACATGGCATCCATGAGTTTGAGATGAGATTATGACTCTCTCTGAAAGGTGATTGTACCAATATCAGTCGTGTTGTACCTTCCATCGTCCCCTAGCTCAATGTGCATCTGGATATGTTTCTCCTCCAGGTCACTGACAAAATATCTACACCCTGTCATGTTGAACGATGCAACTGAGCCCAGGTACCACACACTCCACATCATTGTGCTCTCCATGCATGCGATAAGGGTGAATTCAAGCTTGAACTATGAAGCCAAATCTTCAACTGCTACTTCTCCTCAGATATTCTAACTTGAATTTTTGTGTGGACACTTCGTGGCATAGTGCCTAAATTCATGACAACTAAAGAATTTAATTTTTTAAAAACCTTTCTTCTTGCCCCCTTGGCAAGATTTTGTTTTGGTTTGTGATTTCTTCCATTTTACGTTCTTTCCCTTTCCAACCAATGAAATATATTCTTCATCCTCACCTTTGGATGAAGTCCTGTCTCTGGTGTTCCTCCTTATCTCCTCTTATATGAAATTAGACCATAAGCAATCCCAGTTTGGTAATATCTCCCTCTTGTTCACTAAATTTTGGTAGCTATGCCAACTTTTGGGAAGGCCTAGAAGAGTTAGGATTACCAAGTCATATTTTGCAACATTTACACTAACCCCCGCTAAGTCCATCACGAACTTATGTGAACCCACTCAGATACTCTGGAATAGTTTCATTCATATACATATTGATATTTGAAAGTTCATCCTTGAGCGCCAAATTCCTGTGGTCACTGCTATTCTTGGAAAATTATGTGAGTTCTTTCCACATTGCCAAAGGAGTTTCTTTTCCATGGAAAGTTAAGAAAATGTGATCTCATACTCTCCAATAGTATTCTCCTCACCTCGGCTACATATTTCTTCGACTAAGAAAGGTTATGGGCATATGCTAATCCTAGTTTACAAATGTCTGTCTTGACATATTCTAGCAATTTGTTTTCATCTAGCACTTCCTCCATGTGATCCTTCCATGCAATAAAATTAGAGTTTCCTTCCAAGGAATACTCTAGTATAAGCATGCTGAAGGTCATCTTGCCAATTTTGTAGAGATCCTTCTACACTGAACTACAAATTTTATCCTCCTAAGAAAAAACTTTGGAATTCCCTTTCTAATGTCAATCTTGATCTAAAGTAATGTAAAAATTATGGTGTATAATTGAAAATGTTCATGAAATTTTAATCTAAATAAAATACACAATCATACTCTACTTCTCTACAAAATTCAGTTCACAAATTAGAACATCAATCATAAACATGTAATGAGAAATAACACACATTCACACAATATTTTCCCACGGGAATTTTTTTTGATAAAAAACCCTTTTCCTGCTTGCATTAATCTGATGAATAGTGTTGTATTAGAATTTATAACTCAATTTGAGCTCAACTTGCAAGTGAATAACCTATCTCTCTTCTCACGCAGAATCTTTGACCCAAAGTTAGTCAAATTCTACCTATGCTTGAGCCCCTATTTCCTTGCATAATTCCAAAGAAAATTATGGCTTTATTATCTAGGAACTTCCTCCAAAATGATTTTTCAATTCCCAAGGTTGATCATATGTCTTCATAAAACACCTGTAAACTCAAGAATAGTCTACAAATGATGTTACATAATCTTGGAATCTCCACCACATCTGGGGAACTCGAATTCTCTTCATGCACTAGTTGTTTTGGGCTGATTAATCAGTTAGCTAGATTATCGTTGACTTAGACTGAAGTCTCACTTCCTAAATTACCTTCCACTAGTTTCTCCAACATTTGGGACTTGTTTAACTGAAAATAACTTGAAATAATTGATCTTGATTGCTACAAATTAGAAATAACACATCCTTAACTAAACTCTAACTACTCTACTCGAATTTACTAAGCTAACTGAGTGAAAAGAGTCAAGTCACACAATTTAATTGCATCCAAGTTGTCTATTGATGTGTAAATCGAATTTTCTCAATTTGACCAAGGAAAAGTCAAATTGAGACTTTTGCGTTGTATTTTTCAACAAGAATTTCCTTCAAATGAAACTTTAAGTCCACTAACTTTGGAGTGCCCATTCTTTAATTTTCCTTTGATGCTAGTGATGCTCCTAGTACCAACTCAATAGAAAACTCCACTTCCCTGAGAGAGGTAATTTTGTAGTATCTTCTAGAAATACACCCTGAAACTCATACACAACTAGATATTGTTATCAACCTATTTTTCTCCCCTTGGATCAGTGACCCTTAGCCCTCATGACTCTTTGACATTTTCGAGACATGAGGATCATTTTTTGGCCAGTTTTACCATTAGATGAAGGGATGTAGGCTTTTTATTGTGTCCAAAACCCTATATATGCTACCAGGCCTCATTATGGTTGTGTCGAGGGACCTTTTCAGCCATTTATATGTCTGTGTCCAAGGAAAAATTCTAGAGTGCCTTGGTACCTAGGAGATCAGTTCGATGTCTCATCTATTTGAGTTGGCCAAGAGTCATCAGTGAGAAGGTTCTGTAACTTCTCATCGTCCTTTGCGTCCACATACATGCTCCTAGTAACTCTCTTCTACCTATTTATACTAGACCATTTGAGAGTGTTAGGCTAGACTTTGGAGAGTGCCAATCTTTTAAAGAGCTGATATCTTAATCATATGCTACCATTTTTCTGCTAGAGAGAGCTTATGAGGTATTTTCCATATGTGTGTTTCTCTTCATGCTCATTTCTTTGGTTTTTATGGGCAATGTTACCCTAAAAACAGACATGTATGAAAATAAAATATATACAACAAAGAAAATGCTAGGCCAAAGCCTATGCATATTACTTCTTCAAATAGAGCCCATTTCTGGGTTCTGCCATCTCATCCCCATAAAAATAAACAAGGGCATAAGCTTCCTTGTTTAGGACCTTTTTGATGATAAAGGGGCCATACCACATGGATTTGAACTTTCCTACCCCCAAGGCATCCTTATCTTGGGCACAAACAAAGACAAGGTCACCATCAGAGAAAACCCTAGGCTTGACCACCTTATCGTACTAAACCTTCACACATTTCTTATTCGCCTCATTCATCGTAGCAGCATCTCGGCACTGCTCATCGAGATGTTCTACATGGATAAGGCGTTCTTCGAGACTATAGGTGTGAGGAAGAAGCTCAACTGCTAGCTTAAGGGAAGGAATTTCGCATTCAATTGGAAATATAGATTCCAACCCATAAGCTAGTTGAAACAAAGTGAAACCGGTTGCAGTATTTACAGACATTCGGTATGCCCAAAGTGTAGGGTACAACATGACGTGCCAATTGGATCTGGCTTTATCAATTTTCCATTAAATAATTGTCTTCAAGGATTTGTTAACGACTTCAACTTACCCATTGGATTGAGGATAATAAGGAGATGAATGCTCCTTCTGAAAACCTAATTTCAGAGCCAATTCAACCATCATACTATTCTAAAAATGACTGCCATGGTTAGTGACAATCTCTTTGGGGATACTAAAGCGAGAAATGAATTGATTAAATAGTAACAAGGTTGTTGTCTCACCATCATTCCCAAAAGTAGGCATAGTCTCAACCCACTTCGTAAAGTAGTCTACAACTACAATAATGTACTTATGACCCTTAACTGAAGGCGGGTTGCAAGTAGTATAATCAATACCCCACTTTGTGAAAGGACCTACAGTGATGACAGGAAAGAGCGGAGATGGATGAGCGTGCATCTTCTAGGTATAAACTTGATAGGGATGACACTTTTTGACTGCCTCAACATAATCTTTGGTAATCAAGGGCCAAAAGTATCTTGCAAGCAAGATTTTTTGGGCTGTAGGAAGCCCAGATAAATGACCACCACAAGCTCCACTGTGGAAATCATTTAGCACAACCTTAAATTATTCAAGAGTTAAGTAGTATATAAGGATCAAATTGACCCTATGACGATATAGAGTGTCACTAATAATCAAATAAATTATAGCTAAGTGATGCAAATTTCTACGCTCATCTTTTGAAAAAGATAAGGGAAACTGTGCAGTCTAGAGATAAACTATGAGATCTCTGTACCAAGGATCCTGTGAAGAAATGAGAAAAAGATGTTCATTAGGAAATGATTCTTCATAAACAATATCTTCTCCAGAGGGAAACTCAGAAATCAACTCCACAAATACCAATGACTTATTGGATTTGGAAAACAGAAATTAAAGTCAAATTCTTGAAAAATAACAATCCATCGATTGTATTTTCCCCCAATCACTCGCCTACTAAGAACAAATTGAAATGGATTAAGTGATGCCAAAACATAAGTTTTGTGAAGGAGGATATAATGTCTGAGCAGCTAGACAACATGGAAAACTTCCAACGAAAGTTTCTCAATTGGAGAATACCAAATTTCAGGACCTACCAAGCCTCGACTAAGGTAGTATACAACTTTCTCGCAAAGAGCATCATCTTCCTCATCTAGAACCATACTTATGGTAGATTCTAATTCAACAAGATACAAGAGAAAATCCCTGCTAAAATCTGGTGGACTAAGTAATGGAGTAGATTTCAATGATTTTTTCAAAGCATCGAATGAACGTTGAGAAAATTCATCCCCAAAAAATGGTATTCCTTTCTTTAAAAACCTCATAAATCCCTTTGTAATCTCGGCATTATTCACGATGAATCTTTGTAAGAAATTGGCTTTTCCTTGTAGGCTTTGAAGTTGACGGATTGAAGACGGGGGAGGCAACTGAAGTATTGCCTCAACCTTGAAAGGATCTACCCATATCCCTTCCATAGACACGATGAATCCAAACAATCAACCAGATGTGACAACGAAAACACACTTATTAGGGTTCAACCGAATTTTATAATATCGACATCGTTCAAAAACTTAACGAAGGTGTGAAGGATGATCAATTCTCTTGCGATAAAAAGCAGCTAAATCATCCAAGTACCCCTCGATAATATTTTTGACATCGTGGAAGGTATAGAAAATAGCCCCCTGAAAGGTAGCTCCAACATTTTTAAGGCTGAAAGGCATCTTCTTGTAAGAAAAGGTACCCCAGGGGAAAATAAAAGCAGTCTTATGCTGATCTTCAGGATGGATAGTGATATGATTGTATCCCGAGAAACCATCCATGAAGGATAAAATCTCATTCCACGCACATTTATCAATGATCTGATCTATAAATGGTGTGGGGTGATTATATTTAGGAAATGCCTTATTCAAAACCCTAAAATTGATGCAGACTCGGATCATTCCTTGTTTCTTCTCCACAGGAACTGGATTCAAAACCCACTCAGTAAATGGAATGGGGTATATGAAACCCGCCTTAAGAAACTTCTCCACCTCGGCTTTGATAGCTGCTGCCTTCCTAGGGTTGACCAGATGAAGCTTCTGCCGAATAGGCTTAGAATTTTTGTATGTCTTGATCTCATGTTGGGCAATAGATGGATCTATACCAAGAATTTCCTCATAATACCAAGCAAACACATCCCGAAATTCTCGAAAGAGATTGGTGTAAGTCTGAATTTCTTCAGGGGAAAATTTAGCCCCAATGAAGACATTCTCAATAATTTTGGGATATTTTTAGATGTTCACTAGGGTAGTAGAAATAACGACAACCATGTTCCCTTTATCAAATATTGGTGCTCGTGCTAAAGGGTTAAAAACTGGGTGAACAGGACCAGAAGACTGAAGGCTAGAGAAACTTGATTCAACTTCTTGCAAGTCTGGTAGAAAGTAAGACCGATGATGAAAATCACCCAATGGTCTCTCTACACCAGTCATTGCTTCAAGTATGGCCTCTTCAGATGAAAGAGTGGTATCAAAGAAATCCTGAGCAGAATATGAACTAAAGAGCCCAAGCCAGAGCCACTTCTCCATCTAATTCCTCCAGTGAAAGAGAAAATGACAAGGAATATGCAGAGTCAACAATAGATCTATAAGCAATCTCAGCTGCAGACATAGGGGATGCCATTCCACCCACTTGACCTTCTTCTAATTTTGAAGTAATAGAAGGTAAGGTCCAAGGGTTTGAAAAAGAATGAGTTCAAAAGAACTCTCTCCGATTAGGAACCCTGGAGGAAGAAATAGAATTGATATGAACCGAATGAGGTGGAAAATAAAAAGTACCCATCAAATATGTATACATTCCTACCCCAAAATTCTAAATAGGTTTCTTGTAATCATTCACCCAGGGAATAGTCAAGTCAATGGATGCATTCAGATCTACAGGATAATTGTCCATCTGATCAACAGTGACAATCTTCCCTTCGTGAGGGAAACATAAAATGCGAAATAATGAGGAAGCAATAGCATCTATCTCATAGATCCGGTTTCACCCCAATAGAAGGTTATAGTATATATTTGAATCAACTATCTCGACCTTGATATTGACAGTTTTACACCCAACAGAGATGGGTAAAGCTATAACAATGCCATGTGGCTTGTGAGAATGGTCATCAAATGCAGTCAGAAGAGTAGCAACAGGGACAGCTGAAGGAGATACAACGGACTTCAAACATGCGAGAGAAATTACACATGTGGAAGCACCCTCATCAATAACTATTCAAAATATATTAAACTTCTGATATCTAGACTCAATATGGAAATCCATATGATGAGGAAGTCTCTTTTTGAAAGTCGACATGTCAAATGTGATCATCAGAGAATTATTTGGATCAACAACCCTAATGGCAGTGAGAAATGCACTCCTTTGTGTAGGACACGACTGGAGTACCTCTAACGCAGACATGGCACAAGGACTTTGAGCTAGATATTCTACAATCGAGTAGTTATGGGCAGCCTTGGCATTAGGATTTATCGTCGTATGATTTTTAGACCCTTTCTTCATCCGAGGTATAGGCTCAACTACAGACCTCTGTATATGGAGCGACTCAACATTATTAGGAGCACCCTTAGATTTCAAAGACTTAGCTTCACCATAATCACAATATCTCGTAGCGATATCTGCATGAGCACTCATCATGCATATGTTTGATGGATCTTCCCCTTCCTGGTTTCCCATAGAGGGATCTCTAGTATTCACATTTGTGCCAGCAAGAAATTTCTACCCTTGGGGAAAAGGGTTTGTCAGTATGGCCTAGGAGCTAGAAGAACCATGTTGAGCTAACAAGCAATGAGCATCATGTATTTTAGGGAAGAGGTGTGTAGTATGGTATCCAATGCACAACTTGCATGGAAACTTAAAATTATTTTTATTATCCCTCTTACCCTCTCCAACATGATCATTGGATCTATTCACATTCCTCTTTCCATCCTTGTATTTATTCTTATTATTTCATCCCTTCTTCTTCCCATTAGATTTTTGATTTCCTTTGGGGTTAGAATTTTGAATTACATTAATATCCAAGGGCTGAGAAGGATTTGACATTGAAGGCATAGCCTGACCAGAAGAAGTAGATTTTATAGACAACTCCTGCAATTGATTTAGCAAGTTAATTGTGCCACTATCGATCGTACCGATAAGTACATCACCATGAGGACCAATTTTGGTTTTGGCTAAATCTAACTTGGAGTGAGGAGCATCCGACAAGATTTTATTAAGGACTCCAGACTGAGAATAGATCAGTTATAGCTGTTGAGCACTAAAAATAGCCTGCTCTTCAGAAAATACCCCTGAAAGGGATACATCTTTTGAGAATTCCGGTTGCAGATATTTCAGAAACCATTTGAGAAGGAGCTCATTCAAAATATGAGCTTTTATTAGCCTCCTCCTTCTCCTCCATTCCTGAATATGATAAAAAATGTGAGTTTCTTTGTCCTGCTGGAAATTAGCCAAGAGATCAGTCCTGACATCATAACGGATAGGAAACTGAAAATGGTTTAAGAACATAGTATCCAACTCACCAAAATTAGAAAAATTGCCCCCTGTGAGCTCAATATACCATTTCCTTGCATTCCTAGTTAAGGTTCGTTTAAATAATCTCAACCTAATCGAATCATTGATAAGGGATTTTGACAAACACCATAAGTGGAAAGTGGTGACATGGTCCGCCGGATCCTCACCAGTCTTCCCTTTAAACTTTGGAATGTCTGAGGGTAGTTTATTGGGGACTGGAGGCAAACCTAGACTATACCGAATAGGATCGTAAGTCAAATTTGATATATTTGGCAAGTTTAAAGTTGCCAGGAATGGTAAGCGGGGAGGAGCCTGGGAATTCCATCCCCCATAGGAAGGATTCCCCACATTATAAAAAGAATAGCTTGGATTTTTTGAGGCACCAGGTTGCCAAATTTTGTTCGTAGAAAATGATGAGGCATAAGAGAAGCCTTGTGACCCAACATTTAGAGAAAGACCCCCTCCCAACATAGGGTTAATATAAACAGGGACATTCCTTTCAACCGAGGTATTGAATGAAGAAGAAACCACTTGGTAATGGTTCCAAGCATTTGCAAACGGAAAAAAACCATGAGAATTATGCACTAAAGGGAAAGGACCATTCCCTTGCTGACAAAATAAAAATTGACTCCAAGCTCCCAATGCTATAAAAGCAGGGTTCCATCCTAAAAAAACATTAGAGCCTTAACCTCTGGAAAAAGGATTGAATCCTTTATTTGGAGAGATGAAGGGCAGGGATCCTAAGGAAGGGTTTGAATGAGGAATATGCCCACTTCCAAAGGGAAAACCCTAAAATGAAGCTAATCCACTAGCCATTGAAGGCATAGGCATGGAGACAACTAAAAAATCATAAAAGGAGACAGAAGGAATTTCACTAGAAGGCATTCCAAAAGAAAAGGGGCTAGATTGAGAAGCATATTTTTGTTTGTTTCCACTAGAAGATGGAATAGAAGTAGATCCAAACATAAAAGAAAAGATTTAAAGGGATTGGTTGAAATAGAGAAGCAGCATACCTCCTCTTTTACTTCCACAGTGGATATGAGTATGAAAACTCTGCGCCTCATACAAAAGCTGTGTTCCTGGGTCGTATTACCGAAAGAAAGGATATGACAAAGAGTAAATATGTCCAGACTGCAGACTAGTTTTACAAAGTGATGTTTGAACCAGTAAGAAGAGGAGATAAGAGCCTTAGAGTACCAGTAACTCCTTCACCTCACTTCTTCATTCTAAACAAGACTCCCAGATATATATCTTCTGTAATAAATTAGTACGCAGACCATTATGAGCAAAGAATGCTTCAGATGAGCATCACCTTTGTTATGTGTTCAAAACCACCTGATAAAATCAACCCACCTCAATTTACTTCATATGTTCTCTAGAATGGCTCAACACTCATAGGAGAAAGCCTGTCAGAACCTCCCACTACTATAACCGTCTGAATCATTATGAGATTGATTTGTAGACTAAAAGCATAAGGAGCCAAGAAATTCAGGAAGCAAAGTAGCAATACCTAAAAATTTCAAGAGGGGACAAATAATCATGGCCTTCAAGTATTTTTTTCAGGTGATTACTGACAAGAACCAAAATACAGAAAGTTAAATAAAGGGACCTTCCAGAATGTCTTTCCATTTCCACCCCAGAGAAATTACTTCACAAGGCAGAATGATAAAGAGCACCGCTTAACTCCAGAATGTTGAGATTCCATGTCTCTTATTTCGCAAGGGCACCCTCCTGCATATCAAGGAAAGGGCAAATGCTCATCTGAAACACAATATACCCTCTCCATACCAACGTTGCACCGTTGTGGTCCCTAGGAGAGGTGACTAAGGGCACCAATCTATATCGGCAGCAGGGAAGAATGGTATTAGGTCAAGATCTAGCAAATAGGAGAGGGGGTATCTCTCTTCTCTGCCTTCACTCTCCCTCATGCTTGACTCTCTGGAGGTTGATATTTCCCGGTCCACTTAATAGAATTGGATTTTGATCATTAATAAACTTTCTATTTTTAACAGTTTGAGCGGCCTTGGAGAGTTAGCTCTCCACTCACCTATTCCAAGGCCCTATAACCTAGGTAGTTGGTGTACAATTAATGACAATAATACAAAAACTTCTAGTATATTTTAATTATATCACTTTATTTTAAATTGGATGTTACTTAAATCAAAGGTATGCAGAAGTGAAATTGATGGTGTTTATTGACACAAAAGAAATCAATGAAAACCTACTACATACAAATGCAATATTTTTCTTTAGATGAAAAGATATTTCTAAATGGGTTCTACGAAACTAAATAAACAAAGATTTGTTTATTTATTTATTATCTACTTTATTTTTTTTAGTTACTCACTCTTCACACACTTCAGAAAACTATCACAAAGACTAAAATGCTTAAGTGCACTTAATGCAAGACTACCAATGATATGAAAATTATAGGATCGCTAACTAAGGAAGGAAAAAGAGTTTCTAGAAGGAAATGGTTCAATCACTTTTGACAGAAAAGAAAGGCTAGTCCCAACAAGAAATCCTATGCATATAAAATGCGAAAATGTACTTGATGTAAAAGAGAGAGAAATATAGAAAAAGACTCCTTTCAAAACCAAGTAAACAAACCAAAAATAAGAAACTAATCAAATTGGTTCAAAAATATATGAAAACCATAAAATTAAATCAAAGAAAAAGTAACGGAAAAAAAGAAATGTTTTTTGGCTTTTCACTTATAAGGGAAAGAAAAAAAAATTCAAAAATACAAGCACAAAACTACTCAAGAACCAGAACCAAGAAAATGAGTCACAAAGGGGCTTCAAAATGCATAACTAGTCAACTATGCTACTTTCATAGTGGGAATCAAACAAGTAAGAAGAAGCAAAATACCCAAGGAACTGATTCAGAAAAGTAGCACTCTCTTCCAATGAACAAAAACTCAAAAAACCAAGAAAGGTCACTTCAATATTCGCTAAAAGGCTAGTCCCAAGAAGTCAAAAGAGGAAAAAACCAAAAGTGAAGCAATTCATAAGGCCAAGATGAGCAAGCAAGCAGAGGCCCACTATTCTAAATGGTTAGAACAACCAAGAACTCTAGGAAGAGAGCTTGGTGCTACAGCCGCAATTGTAATTTCAAAAAAGAGGCAAATCACCAAATGACTAGGTTTTCATAAGAACAAGAGAGAAATGGACATAAAAACACAATAAACACATTATAGACACCTAAAAGATGCCACAGGAGTGGCCAACCAAAAATAGGAAAGAATGACAGGGCTTCAAAATTCAAATTTTCAATTTTTGCCAGGCATACGTGGGTTTGTTGTATGCAACAAGCTTGTATATGCAACGATAGCCAAATAAACTCGCATATACACCGGTATTTTTTGAGAATACAAAGGGCATATGTGATTGTGTACAACCGAAGTAGCTTATACAAACAGAAATAAGGAAAAAAAGAAAAATTCAAACTTGATCAAGAGACCAGGGCTTCTGTCTAGTTGGGAAAAAGACTTATTAAACTATAAATGTGATTAACCTGTCAGGGAACCTACAAGACAAATAAAAACAACTGAAAATCGGAATTACACGGATGTAATCCCCTGCAGAGTCACCAGTTTTGTTACGGGAAATGTTACCTTAATTTCCTGGGTTGATAAACCTACAAGAGCAGGGTCATGTCATCACAAGAAGGACTCAAATTACCAACTTATATGCTTTAAACTAGAAATTGAGGATTTCAGATCTTACCCTTTTACCCTATTTTTGTAGTAGATCCCATACGGTTCAAACCCCCTGCAACTCCTCGTGCTCCAGAACCTACAAATCAAACAAGAAAAAGCACAAAAAACCTAGTTGTACAGCATATAGGTTCTAGATGTTAGCAAAATAACATACATAATCTCATAAAAATAACAAGAAATAAAATATTTGAGATCATTAAGCATGTATAAGAGACATATGACACATGAATATAAAGAACAAGATGTTACTTCTTTTATTGATAACACATACAGAAAACAATAGTGGAGAAATAACCTGATATCTGCCACGGCCTTGAGAAAACCCATCCTCCAGGTTCGTCTAGCTCTAGCCTCATAAAGCTTCTTCCATTAATTTTGCAAAAAGGATGTCACATAGAATGAGAGTTATCATCACAAGGAAACAAGGGTTTCCTGAAAATCTGGGAAGTGAAAGAAGCATAGGGGAAATATCAGACTTGATCAGGGCTACAACAGGCTATAATATCTATAATTCTCTCTCCTTCCCCTTAGGCGATTCCCTTGAGGCGTATTTATACTTCCTCAAATTAGTTTTTTCAGTTGGGGAATAGTTAGGCCATAAGATGGGGTAGTTAAGTTACAGGAAAAACCGTAAACCCTGCCTCGATAATAGGTAAATTTTATATTTTTTGATATTTTAAATATAATACGCGGGTTTGGTATGGATGGACCCGCGTGTGCATATGGAAAAAGTTGGGTAGTGTTGTGTATGGATTTTAAAAAATTATTTTATGAAAAATGTGACCAAGTTTGAATGGAAGGGCTGCCCAAGGCCAATGCATAAGTCATCAAGTATATAGTGGTGATAAATGATGCTATAACATGGAAATAGTGGGGAAAATATGTCGTATTGTGGAGAGAAAGCATGGAAGTGAAGGTATAAGTGTTGTATTCGTTTATATGATCAATGTAAATTCACGTTTCTTCACTTATATGATTGTGTATTCAACATATATTATAATCGGTTTTTTTTTTTTTTATCTAATGATATTACAAGGAATATGACATATCATTTATGTTCATTTCTGATTGCGTGCAGGGATAAGAGATCAAACGTGGATGTGGTATATCGCTCGAGTCGAGTGCGAGATATACATCAAAATCAAAACCCTTCTCCAACTTGTGAGGAGGCCAGGTGTGATCCCATTTATTTATAGCGTATAATTGGTTATTTGTTGCATGGTTTATCATTCACGATCAATATTTTCTTAATGTTTTATTGGTCTTGGTTTCCTTTATCTGGTGATCTGATTGGACATGAGATCACGGTATAACAACTCCTTGTAAATTTTGATACACCATATACCTCTTCAATACTTCCACATCCTCAACATCCTTACGTTTATCACTAGAAACATGAACTTCAAACAATACACACCCTTTCCTACAAATGTTCTTCACCTACATAGCTGTAACCATTCTAACCAATGTCACCTCCATTGTCATCCATGCACTCAATATAATTCTCATAAAAATCCACCTTGGTCCTTTGAAGATACAACTAATACATACTAAGAAGCATACTATATGATCCCAATAGAAGCACATTCATATGTGCTAATGTTGGCATACCATTCAACTCAAATGCACAAGCTCTTACCCAATGATGAAATCTTTTCCTAGTACCTGTAGCCAACTACACCAACCAAGACTCTCCATGCACTTCTTTTCTCAAACCACCATTTATCCACCAGGTCAGGATTAACATAACTATAATTAGATTCAGGGTCAATCAAAATTGAAAAAACTCAATCATAGAGCTTATCTTCCATATCAATAATAGATTTATGGTTGTCTTCCTACATGTTATCTAATGCTACATAGATTCAAGGAATTATTGTCCAACATCCCCATATGTATGTGCCTCTTGATAATTGTAGATCTAAGGCCTACCACCATGATATGATGGAAAATACTTCTTCAGATGCTCCTTTTCACATATCCAACACTGCAACTATCTCCTACCATAACCTCTATTCTATTTCTCTCCTAGCTGCAATCCATGTCCATTCTCAAGCACATTAAAATTATTGTAAAGAGAAACATTCTCTTTCTCACCTGCACCCTGAGGTCTTTTTCACCTCGATGGTCATTTACCTTTAGTATTTCCATTCCCTTTCTAACCCTTCTTAGATTTAGTCTTACACTTCGATTTATCATAGCAGTTCTTCAACTTCCAAATGACTTCTTCCAATAATCGAGGCTCATCATACTCAATCCGATCCTTGAATTCTAATGGTAATCCACTGAAAAATATCTAAACTTTGGTTTTCTCATTGTTAAGATACAACACATACCTCAAAAACTCCAGGAACTTAGTCATGTAATCTTTAATTTCCATCAATCCCATCATCAACTAATAAAACTCCTTGGATTTTCCATCATATTACCTTTCTGACAAATATTTCTTCTTGAAGAGTCTCTTGAATTCATGCCAACTCAAATAATCTATCTGGATTTCTCTAACATGCTTCAGATCCTCCCACCAGATGTTGGCTATCCCTTTGAGTATGAAAATAGCTATCCTAGCCTTCATTTTCTTGGCATAATGATGTAGCTCAAAGAAATTCTTCATTCCAAGCAACCATGCCTCTGCATTTTGTGGTTTCTTTAAATATCCATCGAATGTAGGTGGATTTTTTTTCTTGAACTCATCGAGAAAGTATCCCCTCTCACTTCTCATGTAAGGTTGATAGAGATGATGACCATGATACATTTTGTTACACTAAATTTTGTCACCATGATCTGAAAATGGAAGGTACTTGAAAAGGGTGCAAGGTATCCATTGTCAATTATGTAAATGAGTGCAAACAATACTCTAAGTTTAAATCTGAAAATGTGAAAACTTCATATTTCTAATACAGAGATAGACTGTAGGGGCATTTACCGGATATCTCACCTTTCAAAGAAAGGATGAATCCGGAGGCTACCTGGCCCTCTTACAGACTCTGCCTAAAGAAATAATAGAAGTAACACTCAGATTTAATTAAAATGATCTTGCTTTAAAACTTGACATTATGCAGAATTTTTGCTTGCAAATGGAGTATGTCTTTTCACTGTTTATGTGTTTTAAGTTTAATTGTTTTTGCTGAAACTTAACATGGGTAGAAGAAACAATATTCAGCAATATAATATCAAAACACAACAGCAATATGATATAGGATTTCACCCCAACTCTTGGGCTACATCTCCTGGATCAAGCCTCCCAAAATGGGCTTGTCCTCTTGTGCTGAAAGTCAGTCAACAGCAAGATTATGTTCCAATATATAATCAATGAGAAACTTGATTTAGAAGCAGAAAATCTGGCATTCTTTCAAATTCACTAAACAGTGAAAGATTACCATAAACAGTGATTTCTTCATCAATGTCCTGCTGGTGCTTTGAACTTCTCTGCAACTTTTCGGGCTGTAGAAGTCCTCAAATGCCTCTAAAACCTCTTCCAATGGCTTCATGGAAAGTTAGAATGATCTAAACAGAAACTTTAGTTCACTCTGAAACTGATAACTTAACTCAAAATATCAACTAAAATGGTCTAATAGCCTAATGAGTCTGTTAAGAAATGAAATGAGTTCAACATGTTCTCTACTCTGAAGGCCACTTATTCATTAATAATGATATGAAATCAAAAAAAAATTCATTCCAAAAGGTTGATTAATGAGAAATTTATGACCAAAAGAACTTTGCCCCAATTTCCTCCACTAAATGTGGGGCAACTGCCAGTTAACTCCACTAAAAGTGGAAGTCCGCCTAAATTTGGGAGCGCCTCTATAATCTCCGCCATATTAAACTCCAATTAACTGAAGCTTAATTAAATATTAAACTTGAGATTAGGCTCCTTGCTCATCGAATCATTAAGCCTCCATTAAAGGTCATGATGAGGTCTAGATAGAGGTTGGCCCTCCAGGCTTCGGCTTTGACTCACTCACTAAAGTGTAATATTTTCTTCACATTTTTGCCTGCTTTTTCAAACCTTTGTCACTATGTAATCGAATCAGAAGATATAACTATGTAACCACATATTATATATTTGATCAATTTTGAGAACTTTCATTTTTGAGCTTTTTCCCAAGCTCAAATTTGAGCTCCTGATCACACCTCCCAATGAGAGGCTTTTGGTCCCCAAAAGCTTACTGAAATGCTGAACTGATTTGTAGTACATAAAATGAGAGAATGAACATCCTCTTCTCTTCAGCCCTTCAAAAATTTTGCCTTGAAAAGCAAATGAAATTGAACCACAAATGAAAAGAAATTGACATTTCCCTTTCAGAATGCGCTTGTCCACAACTGTCCACAACTGACCTTCTTGAACCCACATAGAAATTTCTGGCGAGAAATTTACAGAGTGAAACTATACAATGCAGCCTTGATCAATGATCTAAGGTGGCTCAAAACAAAAAAGATATTACAACAAAATACATGCATACATCCGAAATTTGCATATGTACAAAAGGAGCACGTCTTACTGTGTTAAGAATTCCATCCACTTCTCACCAAGCCACTTCCATGGCGACTTTTGTTGCTGCAACTTTTCATCATGTGAAACTTCCCTTTCCACATCAATAATGGAATCTGAGGTTCCACCTTCGCTAAAATTTTTGTCCTCTTGCTGCATGTGAGTGGGACGGCGAGTTGGATGCAAAGTCCAACAATGAGAGACAACATGTCCCTTATTTTGGCAAAAAGTGCAAATCATATGCACCTTCTTTGAAGGTAGTCTTTGCTTCATCTGCTTCTTGTGTGCCTTCTTCCTCATCCAGCATCTCGAAACATGATGGTTAAATTGACCACAAAATGTACAAGAAATCCTCTTATGTTGCTTTGCATGCTTGCCATAAGCTGCATGTCTACCATCTTCTTGCTGCAATGATGGCTTAAAACAATGGTAAGGAAGATTTCCATCATGACATTGATGTAATTGAGAACTTGGGAGAAATGTTCTCTTCAAATTTGCATCACATTCTTGAATGCATGTGCTCAAAGCTTCGCCATTAAGCTGCTCATAGCCAAGACCAATATTCTTGGGATGCTCCACAACACAAATAGGCTCAACAATGCCTTGTGCATGCTTGCCCAAACCTTTGCCTTCTTGATAGCCCATTCTCAACATCAATTTGGACCCAATACCTCTTGTATGCCTTTCACCAGAACCAACACACTTTTCAATAGAGGAAACTGAAGACAAATCAGAATGATTTACCTCATGATTTACATCCTGAAGATGAGGTATTTTCTTGGACAAAGTTTCTTGAGCTTGAAGAAGCTGCAACTCCATATCATGCAGTCTTTGAAGAATGGCTTCTTTCTCTTCCTGCATAGCTAGCAATTGTGCATGAAGCTTAATGTTTTCTCTTTGATCCTCAATGAGAATCTGCACCATGTCCTTCACCTTAAAAAACTCATTCTTCATGTCATCATTGAAGAATCTTGTGAAGGAAGAAACTTCACTTGTTGAAGAAGTTGACATTATGTAAATGTTCAAAGCAACCAAAAGGAACTTCCAAAGAAAAGTCCTCAAAGCTTTCCAACAAATGACAAGCTTTTAACCAAATGTCAGAAAAGACCCCTTCTCATTCAAGCAACCATTTTGCAACCAATAAAATAGTAAATCTCTTACACTGTTTTAAAAAAAAATTCAAAACAACAATGCTCAACCCGAGCTCTGATACCATCTGATCTGAAAATGGAAGGTACTTGAAAAGGGTGAAAGGCATCCATTTTCAATTATGTAAATGAGTGCAAAAAATACTCTAAGTTTAAATCTGAAAATGTGAGAACTTCATATTTATAATACAGAGATAGACTGTAGGGGCATTTACTGGATATTTCACCTTTCAAAGAAAGGATGAATCTAGAGGCTACCTGGCCCTCTTACAGACTCTGCCTAAAGAAATAATAGAAGTAAACACTTAGATTTAATTAAAATGATCTTGCTTTAAACTTGAAGTTATGCTGAAATTTAGCTTGCAAATGGTGTATGTCTTTCCACTGTTTATGTATCTTAAGTGTAATTTTTTTTGCTGAAACTTAACATGGGTATCAGCAACAATATTCAGCAATATAATATCAAAACACAACAGCAATATGATATAGGAGTTCACCCCAACTCTTGGGCTACATCTCCTGGATCAAGCCTCCCAAAATGGACTTGTCCTCTTGTATTAAAAGCTCTCAAATGCAATACAAGATTATAAGTGTCTCAATAGACAAATATGAATATATAAACTGATTCAGAAGGCAGGAAAAAGCTAAGAATTCCTTTTCAAATTCACTAAACAGTGAAAGATTACCATAAACAGTGATTTATTCATCAATGTCCTCTTAGTGCTTTGAACTTCTCTGCAACGTTTTGGGATGCAGAAGTCCTCAAATGCCTCTAAAACCTCTTCCAATGGTTTTAGAAGGTTGAAATTATCTGAAATAGAGCTTTGGTTCACCTCAAACTGATAACCACAACTCAAAATAGCTCCAAACCCAAAATGGCCCTAGTGGCTCAAAAAGCTTCTCCGAAGCTAAACAGGCTGAAAATGAGCTCCAATGGCTCTATAACCTGCGCCATTGAGTCCAAAATGCTGATTACATACAAAATCAAAAAGAATTTCGTTCAAAAAGGTTGAGTAATGAGAAAGTTATAACCAAAACAACTTTGCCCCAATTTCCTCCACTAAATGTGGGGCAACTGCTAGTTAACTCCACTAAAAGTGGAAGTCCGCCTAAATTTGGGAGCGCCTCCAGAATCTCCGCCATATTAAACTCCACTTAACTAAAGCTTAATTAAATATTAAAATTGAGATTAGGCTCCTCAAGCGCTCTTAATCATTAATCTCCCACACTGGTCATATGATGAGGTTCCATGGGAGGAGGGTTGGCCCCTCCGTGCTTCACTGGACCCACTCCACTAAAAGTGCAATAACTTCTTCATACGGTGTCTGTTTTTCAGACCGTTTGTGGCACCGGAATCAGGAAGAAGATACCTATGAAACCATATTAGTTTCAATAAATTTTGAGAGCTTTCATTTTTGAGCTTTTTCCCAAGCTCAGATTTGAGCTCCTGATCACACCATGACTGTAGATTCGGATTTCTCGCCATTCGATGAGTGTCTCAAGTCAATCCCCTATGAAGCTTGACGTAAAATCCAATGACAAAAGGAATTTTGTATTGCACTGCTTAAGAACAATTTTTGAGCATCTATTCATTTTTCCGGGAAAAAACCCGTGCATGTGTCATTTTTACCATTATGTCCTGCACAGATCTACACATTATCTTCCACTAAAAACTGTGTAATTCTGTTCATGTAGGTAAAAATAAAAAAATTGAGTTCTAGAATTTTTTGTGCGGGAACCTTATCTAAATTAGAGATCTTGAACCACTAAATACCTACGCCTCATCCTTTGGATCATGGAACTAGTCTCCTCTTCTTAAGCATCATATCCCTTTAGAAGAGGAACTAGAAACCTCCTCATCCTTCTGATAAATTGAGCATAGGACTGAAGGACTGGGAGGGACTGGGATTTATAAACTTATGATGTTTATTTTTTGTTTGAAGAGCTTTTCATCAAGGGAAGGAAAGGATACCATTGGACTTAAGTAGGTATGCCTCCTCAAGTTCTATGAGGAGGCTACATCCCTAAAGGACCATGGTGTGTTTTTACGACATCTTATCCGTGGGTGGAATGCCCACCTACAAGCTTTCTGGGTAAGTCATAACTAGTGGTACATGCCCACTAAGAAGGACATCTAATTCATTACTGGCCTATTGAGGAGAGGGGTGGATTTTCCCTTGTTCCCAGAGGTTCCAGTTGGCTATGCAATAGGGAGTTGGTTGGTCTACTCCCAGAGATACATTAGCGCGGATATAATGTCTCCTTCAGATTTCAAATCTCCGGATGTCAGTTAGGTATTGCTGCATTTGTTAGTGAGGAGGTGAGGTGAATCTCATTTCTGATTTCGACCATTTCAGACAACACCAGTGACGAGCAACAAATTAGTTACCCGCTTCTATATTGTATTGATTCTTTAGTACAGGAGCCATGACTTGTCAGGTGGTCTGCCATTTTTTTGCGGCAGTTCTATATAACCTTAGATAAATGTCATGCTCATGCACAAGGGAGGGAAAAATTCCCTTTTGCTTTAGAGATATTTTATTTATTTATTGAGAGGTTTCCAAAGATGAGGTCTACTTTTGTCCAACAACCTCGTAGGCCGATGTTTCATGTACGGATGCACATGTGGGGACAGACGATGCCCAAGAGGGGAGAGACTGAGTTTTCCGTGACGATGTCACATGATGCACTAGAGTTGCTAGCCAGTGTTGATGAGCATTCCTTCGTTATGGTCCCCTGTCCTTATGCTGTTTTGGATTCACAAGGGTGTGCTAACATCCTCTTCACAGATGATGAGTCACCGGATGATAGAGGTAATATTACTGTTTTATTTAAATCTATTCTAACATGTTATTTAACTTTTTTTTATTAAACTATTTAATGAAATTGTATAATTATTGTTGTGTACTTATATATATATTGCAAACATTGGGTATTTTGATGGCGATGAGATGACAACGCCACCAAATGATCTAGGTGTGGACCCTGATGACGATCAGGATAAGGCAGATGTCGAGGATCATGAGGTTGGTGAAGACAGGCCTACTCCTGCTGGTGCATCAGTACTACCTTTTGCTAGGCGTAGGCTTCATAGTATATTGAGGATGGAGCTGGGCGACCAACTTTGTGCACTATTTGTTGAGGTGGGAGTCAGGTCTACCACTATGAGAGATATACAAGCTGATGCTAAGCTGGTACATATGTGGAGAGGCATGTCCGTGACATGTTCAGCCTGATGCGGCATGTCATACGAGCTACGAGCTTAGTTACACGGTTGAGGAAGCCCCTTCGATGTTATAGGCGTGGTTGAGATGCAACACGTCGACAGTCTGCTAGCAACGACACATCATCTGATGATCATGATCAGGGGAGTGATCATCATTCACCTTGTGTCGCGTCAAATGAGAAAACTGCAGCATCGACCAACAGTCATGATGGAGAGTAGTCTGGACCATCGGCCACATCGAGTCAGCAGCCTGCAACATCCAACACTACTCATGATCATGAGCAGGCTAGACCATCGACCATGTCGATTCATCACAATGAGCAGCTGACAGTAGATCTTGATTAGCAGAAGGCACCAATACCAGATCAACAGGCGCGTGATGATCAGCATGTCTCTGAGCTTGTTGAGGCTGCACCATTGATTGAGCAGGCCTCGAATAGCATTGCTATTGATGATGTATCACCAACTGATATTTGACATTTATACTATAGTTAATATTAGATGAGAGAGAGATATAGAGATATAGTATATATATATATATATATATATATATATATATATATATATGGTCCATATTTTATTTCATGTTGCAATTTAATGCCATTTTACATGTTGGTGATCATCATGATGTGTATATTGTTAGGTCATGTTAGATATGTTCATTTAATGTGCAACTTGCAGATAGATGTGTATGTGCTAGCAGTTATTTTACATGAGATGTATATTTGATGTTTGTGTTGTGATGATGTTATACAATGCTAATTGTGTTTTGTTAGATGATCATGATCATGATGACGTTAGAAAATTTGAATGTTTTTTTTAGTTGAATATGATGTTTGTACGATGGTTATCATGATCGTGATGTTTATTAATTAATTTAATATTAAATGATCATGATATTTATTAAATATTGTGTTGTGATTGTAATTCAAATTCAAATTTTAATTGCATGTAAAATTGTATTTGTATTTGTAATTGTATCTAAAATATTTGTAAAATTTTAATTGTAATCACAATATTTCATTTATTGTCAAATGATTGTAATTTTACTTTTAATTGTAATTATATATATGAAAAACTGTAAAATTATGATTCTAACTCCAATTGTATGTAAAATTCTAAAATTGTAATTGTAATTGTATGTAAAATATTTGTAAAATTTTAATTGTAATTGTAATATTTAATTTATTGTGAAATGATTCTAATTGTAATTTTAATTCTAATTGTATGTATAATTGTAAAATTGTAATTTTATTTGTAATTATAATTTTAGTTGTAACTATAAATTTTATGTGACATTCTAAAATTGTAATTGTAATTTTACATGAGATTGTAAAATTGTAATTGTATTACTGTGAAATGGTTGTAATTGTAATTGTATGTAAAATTCTAAAATTGTAATTGTAATTTTAATTGTAATTGTATGTGAAATTGTAAAATTGTAATTGTAATTGTAATTGTATGTGAAATTGTAAAATTGTAATTGTAATTGTAATTGTATGTAAAATATTTGTAAAATTTTAATTGTATTAATGTGAAATGATTTTATTAAAAATTTTAAATTTCTAAATTTCTAAATTAAATAATTGTAAAATAATAAATCTAGAATAATATGATTTTTTGTAACATAATAAAGTTTAGAAAATAATGCAAATAAATTCATGTACTTTAGAATTATCTTTATTTTATTATGATCTTACATACAAAAAAAAAAAAACTTTATACAGTACGCCATTGTTTTTGAGATCAGCATAATTGCAAATTATCCAGTGAAATATTGATTTTAACATTAAAACACAATTAAAATTACCAATTAATTCAAAATACATTATAATGTTTCGAAAAAAAGAGTCAGATTATAAGTTATAAGGTAGTTAAGTGCTATTCTTTATAAAAATGCATCTAAAAAAGTATAAATATTGATGAAATAACACATGTACCATATCACTCTTAGCTCTCATTATCACCCTCCTTATCTTCCAGCTTGCATGGCATGATAACACAATTGTTCTAAAAAATATGTTTTGATCTAGGGTCATGTCTCAATACAAACCACCAATCCTTATCCAACACATTTGGGTAAGAAAAACACCTGGTTGCAGTGTTTGGGGAAAACATAGGGCTCCTTAGCTTCATCCCATATCTTTCTAGAGTTGATACATATCAGGCTACTATCGTGAGCTTCCTTTACATTATTTTGATCAAAGATGTCCCACCACTTGCACCTAAAAATAACACATTGGAAAGAAGAGAAATCCACTTCAATGATCTCTTGTATCTTTCCAACGTAACCTAACGTCCCTCGTACTACGTTTTGATCACGATGGCTAGATTGAATAGATGAATCACACTCAAATTACACTCCATAGCCTTGTGTGATGTGTCCATCATTGGCGTTTTCTCTGTGAAAATGGTGTCCATATGCCCACATAGATGGGAACAAATTCACCTATAAAAAAGTTAAAATATCATAGTGTCAAGTGCCTTATAATAACCTGGAATAGTTAAAATATGAAATATAGATGTAATTACATTTGAAAGGTGCATAATTAAGTTTCAAATGTACATATAAATTAAATAGATTATTACCAAGTTACTGCACCCAATCCCTAAATTTAGTGCATCCTCTTCAGCACGCAGGTAACGACCGGTTGCACTGTACTTCTCTTTGACTTGGTCAACAACCCAACTTTTGGGGCATATTTTTGGCATATTTAAATGATCGGGATAAGCCACACTTCTACCATTCAACCATCTAAATTATTTCCTGTCACTATCCCATTTCATCCTCTTTTGTTCGTACAATGCGACCCACGGTTGTGTCGCTTCAGAATTGAAAAGAATGAATTTATTAATTTCTTCAATTTCTTCATTCGCTGATGAAATCAAACTGAAATTATATAGTACAAAGAGATCAAAATATACATTATATCAAAGTTCAACATGAATATTTACATTGTGTAAATTTGAAAAAATATAAGTTGCTTACTCTTTATTAAGCGTTTTTTTCAATTCATTTGAAGCAACTCCCCTTCTCTTTTATTTTCATCCCTTTCATCGTCCCAAATCATTGCACCTAGTCTATTATTGATCTGCTTGATGTACTCACTGGCATAATAGAAATACTCATACGATATGTACCCTTCTGCCATAGACCCCTCGATTTTTTCCCTTTGTCGAAAAAACCTTTCAATTTCTTCATGTACCTCTCTAAGAAGAACATCCAATGACAAGAAACCACCCCAACTAATTCAACCTCATCTACTAGCTGGATTAGAAGATAAACTTGCAAGTCCATGAAACTCGTCGGTAGTTCCTTCTCAAACATACAAACAATCTCAACTATTTCTTGACACCACCATGGAATGCTAGCCACATGAATCTCCTTTGACGTGATCCAACGTACAAATGCAGATAATTTAGATATGGCAAATCCTAGGTCTTGAGGGAATTCATGTTTCACACACTCATTCACAAACAATAGAATGATAGTGTAAAGTTATAAACGCGTGAAATAATATACAAAATTAGTTATGTTTTATGATCCCTGTATGGGATAAAATTTATTAATATAAAAAATAATAAATCATGCTTTTGACATTATACGTACTCTTAGAAGATTCAATGGTCATGTGATTTCAACCTCAACAAATGGTCATCCACGGTGAAGCAACATCATAGTGAAGACCCATATGAAGATGGCACCCTCACACACATTATAACTTTCTTTGCCAAATAAATATCATCATTTTTTAAAATCCATGGGACATCACCTTATTTGAAATACCATGAATTAGAGGGACCAACACCTACCTCTGATCCTGTACTTTCTTATTATCTTAACCAATATTAATTTTTAGTTTTTGAAGTAATAATATATTTCCTAACAGCCAATGTGTCATTTTTTTTTTATGATATGTGCCTCCATAAATAAGATGAAACATTTTTAAATATATGCATGGGATCTAATAAGTGGGTAATATCAATATGCTCCCAATATGGGAGGTTCTAAAAGATAGACTTCCTTTCTATCCCAATGGAAAATTTCTCAACATAGGTGTCGAAGAATTATGGATCATCGAGCATAGGCTCCCCATTTGAATCAAACATTACTATGAAGTCCTTCTCCTTCTCTCTCTCATATTCTCTAAGCCATTCAAATGGTGTGGTTATTGGAGGCATTTGGGTTCTCTCTCGTTTAGCATTGAAAGTGGATGCTGCTCTTCTGTAAGGGTGTTATTCTGGGAGGAATAGCTTGGAGAAATCATACACTGGCTTTTGCAGGTCCTTCGACCATCTAGCTTTCATAGAAGGTCCACAAGATTTTCATACAAAGTATCATTTTGTTACATGACCTGTGAGATTATTGTATACAATTTATATGCATGTCACGTTAAATAATATCATGAAGATCAAAACAATTACAATGAATTAAATAACTAATAAGCGAAAGAATATTGTTACGTATATAAACAAATCAATAAACATGTAATTTACGAGAGCAAACTCCTAAGCCTGGATAATCATGTGTCGTGTAAACACATGTTCCATACAATGTAAAACTCCTCTCTACTGCGATGGGCCTTGATACATCATATATATTTATCCATCCGATAATTCCCTCAATTCATCTACCAGTGGTTGTAAGTAGACATACATATTCTTCACTTGTCTCCTACCAGCGACTGTGAGAGCCAACATAAGATTTTCATTCTTCACAGAAAACCATGGGGGGATATTGTTATTGATCACTACTACAGGCCAAATAGAATAGGTGGTGTTTTGGAGGGAATATGGGTTGACGTCATCCATGGCTATGCTGATTCGTAGACATCGCACTTCAGCCTTGAATTTTTTTGGCCATGTATCCTCTATATGCTTCATGGCTATTGAATCAGTTGGGATTCGCATAACTCCTAACTCACTTCTATGTGAGGCATGCCATCCCTGAAACATAGCTAATTATTTGCAACGAAAGAGCCTTTGAATCCTTGGGATTATAGGCATGTGCTCAATATCTTAAAAGGAGGACCATGTATTTTACCCTTCTTTTTTGATTTATCATACATGTCATGCCCACATTTCGGACATATCTCTTTGTCTGCATATTCTTCTCTATATAGAATACAATGATTTGGACATGCCCGATATGATATGTACTCAACACCCAACATTTTAAACAATTTCTTAGCCTCTTCGCAGCTACCGGGCAAGACATTATCACTCAGAAGAACCTTATGTTTGAATAACCTGTAGTTGGTGATCATCATGGAAAATATTAAATGTACATTAATCTCGATATAATTATTAATGTTCATAAAATTGACCATTTGTAATGTTCATTGTGTGATTATGTTTCTCAAATTTATATAAGGGAGGAATTTATGGTAACTTACCTCAAAATTTCCGAGAAAGATGCATTCGACAAGCCAAAATTTTCTTTCAAGTTGTACAGTAACATCGTTGTACCCAATTAGGTAGACTTTGAATGAGTGCCAGGTCCAAATAGAGGGGTGGTGGAAGAAAATTTAAGGCTTTCGAAAAAGGTATTAGCGATATGAGCATCATCCCCTAGCTGATCATCGTTTTGGAATGAATCTAAAAACATTGTCTCCATGGCAGTCGCATCCCTTAAGTAATCATCCATACAAATCTCTATTCGATTGCCTCCATTTCCAGCTTGTAAAGAACTACTATTGCTATAGTCATTCCTAATTGGTGAATCTAGACATAGCAGGAATTGAATCAGTGGTTGATTCAACCATTCTTGGTATCGTTCCTCTCCGATTTTTTCTCTTAATTCAACCTTCTATTGATTTTACATTGTCGTGGGGTGCAACAGAAGATGGTAAGTAGGTCGCTCATCAACACTAGAATCCTAATAATTTCAAAAAATATATTTGAACATGATTAGTACAAAATTTATGATATCAATTAGTAAGAACGTTGACAATGCATGATTAATTTTTTTGATGTTGAAATTAATAATTACATTAATATACCAAACAATTATTATTACCATCATTATCATGAGATTGTGGCCAGAAGATGCAATATTGTTACAGTTGGCAGGGTGAAGCGACTGTCCATTTTCATCTACCAAATGCGCCTTGCGGTATGCTGCTCCTGATAAGAGCTTCCGACATTTTGGAGCTATTTAATTATTTTGTGCATCTGAACTCGATTTTGAATCTTCATGAACCTGCAAATTTGTATACATTATAAATTTTATTAAGTTGATTGACATGGATAAAAAACATAAATTCAATTAGATAAAGAAAATTTAAATAAAATATGAAGTAAATATTACGTCTCGAGATGGATACAGAGAAATTCATGATGGAATTTAAGAAATATTATGGAACAAGCTGGATTTTGAATAATTTTCCATTCGATATAATTATGATATTTTCTCCCTGCATTTGAGCAAAATAAACAATAAATTTTAGCACATACCTAAAAATAATTTCGATGCCTTAAAAAAGGACTTATTGTTATCGGTGCTTGTGTATAGATAACCGCATCGGTGCAGTTTAGTTACTACGCACTGGTGCCATGTTATTAACTGACGCACCAATGCAGTGTTATTAATTAACGCACTGGCGACAAAAAGCAGCAAATAAAAATACACAACTTTAATTTTTTAAAGTGAAAAAAAGTGATAAATTGAAAAATGGGCAGCAAAATATTTTCGAAAATATAATTTCATAAAAAAATTCTTTAAATACTAAACACTTTTCATTATTTCACTATTTTTGCAAAAATTTTCAGCCAAAGATTTGCAAGATACATACCTGGAGCAAGAGAGCACGAGAGCACTGTGGAGCAATGAAATACTTTCGAACAAAAGTATTTAGACAATCAAAATTCCAAACCTCTGGTGATTCAAACCCTGTATCATAGAATTTAAAATGATATCACGATTAAATTTTGTTGTTTTTTTACATTTTCTGCAGTATTTTTTACGTAGTAAGCAAAAAATTTCAATTTTTTGTTCATTTTCAGAAAAATAAATAAATAAATAAATAAAAATAAAAAAAATAAAAAAAATAAAAATTCCATTTTTACCCTAAACCCTTCATTCTTTTTGCTTCTGCCCTTGCTTCTTCCTGTTTCTGCGATTTCAAAATTAGGGCTTTTTATTTTAGACTTATAGAGTTTCTATTGCTATATATATAGGCCTATTACATCCAACCCACAGGATGACTTGCATAGTCGGATCCCAATCCATGTTGGCCCTAGCGTGAATTTTTTCTAATCAGTGCGCTCTGCGTAACCTAGTGCACCGGTGCCCTAGAGTATCACAACGCACCGCACATGTACTATTTGATAAAAAAATAAAAAACAATATTTTTTTTTTAATCCATGTGCCATATGTAAAATAGGGCACCAGTGTGCTATTTCATTATAGCGCACAACTCACGTACTATTTAGAAAAAATATTTTTTTATTTTGTGTCAATTGGTGCACCATGTAACATATAACACACCGGGTCTCCTAGTTTATAGAAAGCACCGTACGGTTTTCCCTTGTTTGCGCGGGTCATTTATAAGAATAGGTCTCACCACCCCCTCCACTACACCATATGATAGAAAAACTAACACTAGACGATTTTTATTATTTTTTCTATGTTAATCGGTGCGGTGGTTAACATGTAATGCACCGGTGCTCCTTGTTGACATACAACACTGTATGGTGTTTTATATTATTTGGGTGGTGCGTACACCATGAAAAGCGCACCAGTTTCTTGATATTTTTTTAACCTGAAAATTTGAAAATTTGTTTATAAAATATATTAATGAATGATATGGTACAAGTTTCATATTGATAAAGAAATGGATGACGAGAAACCAAGTAACAAAAATACTGATAACACATCTAGAAAAGCTAAATAGAAAATTTCTTTGCAAATTCTTTACAAAAATTTTTTTTTTGAACTATATGTAAGTTTAACTAATATGTATTGCTTACTGTGTATCATGCAGAGCCATAAAATGACGAAGCTCGATAAGGTTATTTGTGATCTAGGACCAGAAGAGCGTAAAAGCTTGATGGAAAAATTGCAAAAGGATGAATCAAGTGAATGAAAAATACTATCGATCCAATATGAGCTTCTTTTTTTAATTTTTCATTAATAATATACTTAAAATTATTAGATAACATGTTTCAAACAATATATTAATTCACATATGTTTAATGGTCTACAGGGACCAACAACTCATAAAATTAATGTTGTTCTAAGAAAAGAAAAAAAATAGAACATACAAATGAAAATGAACTGCTCCTTAGTTCATATGGAGTCGTGTTGGAGGTTAATGAAAGGGGGGGGAAATTTTACAAAATTTTGAGGGATCGGTTGGGTGTGGAGCCTGATTACCTTATTTATTTTGTATCACAGATTTGGACCCCTATACCTTAATGGGGCGACAACGCCACTTGTAATTAAACACTTCCTGGGGGGTCCAAGGGGGGGCAGCTGCAACTTTATGGAGCCCCCCAACTGGCGGGGGGTTTCAGGGGCAGCACCCCCGAAGCTAAAAACAGATCTAAAATTTCCTTGTAAAAGTATACTAATTTCTAGTCAATCTGGGCCGTTCATTAGGCGGATGATCCAACGATAGAATTTATGTTTAGTTTAGGGTTTTTTGCCCTAGAAGGCAACCCCTCGCTTGTATCAGGGTATTGTATTACGGCTGTGTATTGTATGTGTATTCTCAGCGTGAGAAACATATAGGGAGATTGTGAGAGCGAACATAGGATATTACAGGGATCTGATGTAGGTTGTGTCTCTTCATTTTTCTAGATAATAGAAAGGAAAGACTGGCTGTTCAGGGTGTACGTATCCCAAACTGGGTGAACAACGTATATCTGTGTCTCTCTAATTTTATGTGTTTTGTGTGCTTGTTTTTTCTGCATATTTTATGTGTTGCACTACTGTATAATATATAATTTTCTAATAGGATCTAGTGGAATGAATGTATAGACATTCTTTCCACTTACAATACAAAAACCAATCCAATGATTCCAAGAACCAAATTTTTTCTAAACTACAGGAAGAGTTTTCAGAGAATTTGTCAATGAGACATGTTAGACTTTTAATTGAAAAAACGTAAAACCACAAAAAAGAAGGAATGAAAAGGTAATATTCCTTTAAATGTTTTTCTAGAATTATTTATAAATCTCACTTTTGCTATATTTAATTTTCATATATCAATATAAAAAATAAATAGTTTATTTTCATGTTACATTTTCAGAAAGATTATGAAAATCTCAAAAGATGAATGAGTTGATATCTGAAATATGCCAGTAGGAATGTCCAAAAAGGTGTACAAGGAGATGGTCAAAGAAATCAACAAAATTGCATCACACGAGAAGCCATATCAACAACAACGTGCATCAAATGTAATATGTAATCTTTGATTTTTTCGTTCATTAGGTGCAATAAATAAAAAAATTAGCATTAAATATTAATTTTCAAGTATTTCCATGTAGAAAAGAAAATAAAATGGAACCCATTCAACACATAAAACATGATGACAAGGAAGAAAAGGGTTGATATCTAAGTTTGTGAGTAGTTGTTACTTCCTTATAAAAACTTAACTAGATTTCATTTTTGTATATTTGAAGTTGTTTTACAATAGGTACTAACATACAAAGAAGAACCATCAGACGAATTGATTGACATTGGGCTAAATATGGGTTGTGAGTATATGTTGGCATATAAGAAATCAATTGTGAAATTTTTAAGCATCGGTGTGTTGATATGACATATGGGCATCGCATAAATCCAAATACCAATCAGAATAGCCCCGTGTGTTGTATCACCTACAATGTGTCTGGTGCGGTTGTATACGTTTACGACCCGGTGCATGAACCTTCGACCACCCCGGACTGGTCGTCTATATGACACGCACCAGTGCATTGACACCTTAGTGGCACACCGATGAATTAAACATCCGTAATAGCCTCCAGTCACCCAAGTTTTTTTTTTTTTATGTTGAAATTCCATTAAAATCTCCGTTACCAAAAACGAATGTTGTAGAAAATGTTTTTTGACAATTTTGGCCAATTTTATAACACAAAAAACCTCATTTATAACCTCCGCTAGAGGGTCTTTTCCTTGTAGTGTTAGGTGTTTTGAATTTTTTTTGATAAATTCTTAGTTTTATTTCCTTTGGTCATTACTCAGAGGTTTGTCTTAGTTTCTAAACAATTTTTTCATGTTTTTTCTTTCATTTTTTCAAAAAAAAATAATCCCGTTTGAGTGTTAATCGCCTTTCAGTGTCATTACTTTTGATCTTTGGATATTTCACCCAATTTCCTTTACTTACACCTGAATGGTTCTTTAGATTACTTTTGTGAAGTAAAATAGTATTTTTGGTCTTTCGTTGATTTGGAATCATCTTGTGTTTATTTTGAAGAATTATCTTGCATAAATTAAATTTTCATAGTTAGAATTATATTTTTCATAATATGAATGGAAATTGTGCATAAATTAGATTTGAATAGTTTACAAGCAAATTGTGCATAGATTACATTTCATGGTTTGGCATTCAGGTCTTTCAATTCCAATGCAAGAGTTTGATTGAAAATATAGTGTAGGGAATTCTTGTCTATAGCATCGTCATTTGCTGCAAAAAATGTTTGAATTTCCTTCCTTCTTTTAGATAGATATTCATCGAAATGAAAACATTACATTATCATGTTCGAGTGAAT
Source organism: Pinus albicaulis (assembly GCA_034641835.2). Lineage (NCBI taxonomy): Eukaryota > Viridiplantae > Streptophyta > Pinopsida > Pinales > Pinaceae > Pinus > Pinus albicaulis. The sequence continues at coordinate 882,902,217 of CM076569.1, read as the reverse complement.
TCAACTTTGATTCAGGTCGTAACACAATAATTTTCACCACCATTTACCTACTGAGTAAATAACATCTTAAAAACACAACATTAATTAAAATTAGTCTAGATTTTTTTGCATTTTTAGAGATCTTTCCACCAACTTAGATCTGTTTAGTGCTTTGGAATAGGGAAGTGAGTTAACTTTCCATAGCTATAAACAAGTAGTAGAATATTGCGAGAGGGAGTAAATCTAGTTATTACAATTTTTCTCTAGGAAGCTCCTCTTACACTGGAGTCAAACACGAGATCATATCGGACCCAGTGAGGTAATCGTACCTACTTCATTGGTTACGGTAGAATATTTACACGCATTAAAAATGGTGTCGAAAGGTACTTAGGGTCACTTGGAAGTAAAATTTAGATTTACCATGTTAAGGATATTTCAAGGGGATTGAGCTTTGTTAGTCTGCGCTTGTGTGTACATCGTATCTGCGACTGCCCTCCCGGGTTGAATTGTTATAGTTGGTAACCTAAGTGACCATAATGTTAGGGATTTTTCCCGAGGTGACGGTAGAGGGAAGTTCCCTATCATACTTGGAACTGACATTAACTAGACTCATTTGGAACTTTTGTAGGGTAATCTTCACTTGAGATGGCATAAGTGGAGTTACTTGCACCAGATTGTTTCATTAAGCAAGTTGTCAGGGTAACTCATTCCATTTGCTTTATCTATATATACTTTTCACCTTGATTTCTGTGACATTGGATTTCATCACCAACTAGTGATTTCACTGTGAAAAGGTTGTTTGTGTGGTTTGACTCCTAGATTTATTAGTGTGTGTTATTTGTTTCTTTTTACTTTTTAAAGGCCTTAGGTGTGGAACATGAATTTGGATTGTTATTATTGTTAAATTTTTAACTAATATTCACTAAATTTGAATCTAATGGAAACATTCTAGAATTTACCAACCAAGGAACCCCTCTTAACAAAAATCCTAGTCCTTTTCCTCGTTTTGGAAATGTTGGTCCTCCTTATATGGCTACATTGTCATTACCTAGATTTACCATATGTTTACCAGTATGATTGTTTTCAACTTCGTTGGCCTCAAATACTCAAATAGTTCCACCTCAACTAGATGCTTAACCTCAACTGAGTTCACCATCTCAACATTACCAACCTCATGTTGACCCTTTAACTTCTTCACCCAACATGTATTCTTCCATTTATTCTTATTCTCTTTGTAAAAACCTTGATTCTAGTAACCAGGTGGCTAAGAAGAGGAGAAAGGGGAGAAGAAGAAGAAGCAATATAAGAAAGAATCCAACCAACCAACCATGGTTATAAGTATTGGTAATGTTAATGAAAACTCCAACATTCATTTCAAGCCAAAATATCCTTTCAAGATTTGTAAGGGTGACCACTTCCTTATCAAATTTCCTTGTATTCCTAAGGTCTTGGAAGTATCATCTAAAAATTCTTATCAAATTATTGTTGATCCATCAACTAGTAATTGTCAAGTTTCAAGGAAAAAGGGTAAAGTTAGATTTCCTTTTAGGTTATGCAAATGGATTCATCAAAATCACGTTTTCCCTCACATGGATGAAGCCTCAAAATTGTTGGAAAACCTTACTATTTCGCAACAAAAACTTCCAACTCGTTGTCATAAAAATTCTCCCAACCTATCGTCAATTTACGTAGTGATTGATATAATTCCAAGTACATTCAATCCCACTCTTCCATTAGAGAGTGAAATCCATATCACTCAAGTTGATGAACCATTGGTTGATCAAGTGATTGAGTCAATTCCATCTTCGGTCGATCACACTCTCCCTATAGAGAGTGAAGTTTACACCACTCAGCTTCTTCTTGTTACTTCATATTCTTATACACAAGGGAGAATGTCACCTATTTCCAATGAATCCCCTCCAAGTACTGGGGTCATTTCCTTTGATTGGAGTAGACTGAGAGAACCTAAAATTCCTTCTTCCACACCTTTCCAAATCATTATGAAGGCTTATGGTAAGAATGTGCGTCACACAAATGTAGATGAAGGTGCTTCTGTTAGTGTTTTATCCTCAAATTATTGGCAAGATTTGGGTTCCCCTAAGCTTGTGTCTGTTACACAAAATCTATTAGCTTTTAACAAAAACATTAGTGAAACTTTAGGGATCCTTCCTAAGTTACATTTTAGATTCGAAGGTAAAATTTTTTGTATTGATCTTATAGTATTATAAGGCCCCTTGGATTTTAATTTACTCCTTGGGCGATATTATGTCTATGCCATGAAATTTTTCATATCAAAACTCTTTCACGTGATGTCATTTCCTCACAGTGGAAACATTGTGACTATTTACTAACCTTCGTTTTTTGGTCTTGATTTGAATACCAACCATATGAAATCCATAAATTTTCCTTATATGGAAGTGGTACCCACCTCGCCACGAGTTAGTTATGTGGCAACCTATCCCATGCATACAATTACTAATGCAGGCAAGCCTCTCACTGTTTTCTCGACTTCTTTTGACTTAGATCCAATAATTAACATAGTGAACCCTATGGGGGTATTTGAACATGATGTTATTTTCCCTATTGACTCCCTTGACATGTGTTCCTTCCATAGAACTATTCTTCCTTCAGATGAAGACCTATTGGAAGCCATGATTGAGGTGTGTCCCTTGATATGTGTTTCTTATAGTTGGAAGCCATGATTAAGGGATCCATGAGGATGGTTATTTTAATTTTTCAACCTCGTTAAAAATGAAACAGGTCCTCATGAGTATGGCTATTTTACTGTGTCAACCTCGTTAAAAAAATTAAATAGTTTCCCATGAGCATATTTATTTTACTGTGTCAACCTCGTTACAAATGAATCAGGTCATTATGAGCATAATTATTTTCCTATGTCAATATCGTTAAAAAATGAAACAAATCATCCTAAATGTTAAGTCACATCAGGTCTTTCATATAATCTCTTAAATGCACCTTCATTCCATCTAGCTGTTAGTAGCCAATATTATACTTAAGTGAATGAAATGAAGATTGGGGGGCATGTGAACTTGCAGGTTATGCTTGAGGGGCATTGAAACTTATCTCAAGCACAATGTTTTCTCTATTCCAAGCTTGTGTAAAAATGAAAAAAAATTATCTCAAGCATATTTTTTTCTCTGTTTCAAGATTGTGTAAAAATGAAACCACTCTCAAGCATAATTTTCCTATGTTTCAAGCTTGTGTAAAAATGAAACCACTCTCAAGCATAATTTTCCTTTTTTTCAAGCTTGGGTAAAAATGAAACCTATCTCGAGTCCATTTCGGTTATTATTTTCAAGACTTGTTAAACTCATGAAAATCCCAAGCTTCTTTTTCTATCTTTCATGCTCATAGAACACGTGAAAATTTCGAGTTGTTTCCTTCTTTTCCTTCTTGTAAATTAAATTGAAATTCAGCCATATGAGTACACTTTTATCACTTTTTCAGACTCGTTAAAACTTATGAAAAAGAGAAACCCTAGAGTGATATTTTAAGCTTTTTTAAGACTGTATAAACATGAAAATATCACTGAGTATTTCACTATTTGAACTCATAAAATTAAATGAACACTCATTTATTCAATATAAGTTTACCCCTTTTCCAGACTAAACTAGACTATTTACGAAAAAGGTATGCGTTGACTATTCATGGCAAATAGAGTTCTCTCCTGCATTATTTTATCCATTTTTGGGCTTCAGAGAATAAATTTACAAAAAAGAACATTATGGAGTTTACTTATGATTTTATCCTGACTCCCTAAAACTGAAAAACAATGAGCTTTACTTTCTCTGGGCTTGTTAAAACTTACGTTGAAAGAACTGAATGAGTTTTTCTTTTCTTTTAAAACTATTTAAACATGAAAACAATGTTGAGTTACACCTTTGCTAGAATCATAAATTTTAAATAGTGTAGGACTCGTCAATCATGATGAGATCAAACCACTCCTTCCTACGTTTCATTAAAATACTTCAAAGTACTCATCTGAAGGATGAGCTTACAAGAAAAGAAAATTTTATCCTCCTCAAGCTTGAAAAAAATAAATAGGTAATTTCCAGTAATGACGGGGGGAATTGGGAAGGAATGTTCATTTTTGTATTATTAAAGGAGATATTTCGCTCTTGAACATGATACTTGTTGGTCACTTTAATTGTTTATCAAATTAAACAATTCAAGTGCTACATAAATTTTCAACCCAGGGAAGTCTATTTATTTCAAAGGCAATCACACACTATATATGCTCAATATCAAAAGCAAAGAAATGTTGTAGTAAGAATCACACTAATCACACCTTGCTTTAACAGAATTGAAGTCTACTTGAGTTAAAGTAAAGACAATCCTTCTATTGCAGACTTTCATTAAAAGAATAATGGATTACATTAAAAAGACAATGATCTAGGAGAGGAAATCAATCTGCAGAAAGGAAGATAAATTATACTATAACAGAGAATAGGACCCTATTCCCCAAGTAGGAATCTTCAACACCTGTTTTCTGATTACCAAGCTTTCACACACTCATTCCATAAACAAGATTGCTAATTAAAATAACTCACAACTTCTCAAGAATGAATTGTATGAAATCGATGCAGCAAGTAATGAAAACAGAGCTTTAGCAGTAAACAACAGAATCCCAATACCTCATAAATAACTTAAGTAAACAGGGTTTAACTAGGGATTGAATGAAAAGAACAATTAACAAAATATAGGAACAAATGGGTGAATCTTGTGAAGAAGGCAGGCCCTTTCCTTCTCACAAGATTCCCCAGAAGAAGGAATTAAATTGAAGTGCTCAAAACAAACTTTTATTCATCTGTCGAAAGAAAAATATTACAAAAGAATTACGTTCCTTCTCTGTTCAGAAATGAACCTCCCGTAGTCTCTAACTATCCTCTAATGCTGATGTCTCCTCCTTTTTAAAGAGGAGACATCTATTACAATTGATTTTCATTATAGAAATCCTATTTTTAACCCTATCTGATCTTCTGTTCTAAAATAGGGCCTTTCTGTTCTTCCATAGTAAAATGTTGTTACGATGGTTAAAATGGTACTAGCTTCAGAGTGGTCCATGTAACAGCTTCCTTTACTTGTCTTTTCTTGTTGTCGTCATACTTGAAATGCTGCTTCAAAATCACAAATCACGAGTTATTTCAGCAACGGGATTTGCGTACCATGTTGACTGTTTTAGCAACGCAATCTTCAAACAGTCATAATAGATTATCTGCGGTCTTCAAATTTTCTCAGCAACTATATCTTCGATTAATGATTAAATATAAAAGTAATGTAGAATTATATGCAAAACAAATTAAACATATAGTAAAGAGAAGAATATTGTATACCTTTGGGAAAAATGGATGAAAGTGATAGTGTAAGATTTAAATATAGACTGAAAAAGAGTGGAACGATAACAAAATGTATAATCAAAATGATACATTATGAGGTCCTAACATCCCCCCCAACTGAAAGGGTTGCATGTCCTTGGGCAACTTTAGTCTGAGTCTGAGTCCGGATACAATATTTTAGCATGCAAATTACTTGGGAAATAGCTATGGAAGGTGCTATCTGTTAAAGCTCTGAATCCTTGTACATTTTGCAATATCTGCCACGCTGCTGATTCATCCTTGTTAGCCAACTTGTAATGAGAATGATATTGTTCTGCTGGCATCCATAAAATAGGAAAGTGAAAGTGGTACCCTATCCATTTTTTAGCACTTTGCTGAACACATCTGATGTAGTTAGGTACTCTAGACAATGCAGTTTCAAGGTTAGTAGGGTTAAAAGGATTATACTCCTGTCTCTCCTTAGAGGATTGTTGTCACAACATGTTTTTCACTCTTAGAGCAGCAGTTTCTTTTTCCCTGATGAATTGGTGACAATCATGGAGTACTGAAGCCTGCAATTGTTGTATGTGTTCAATCATTCCTGTCTTTTGAAAAGACTAATGATATTCTGCTACAAAAATGGCAGGGTTCTGAGGTTCTAGCCTTATCCAGAGAAGGCGGTTGTATTCATTGTGCCTAGTTGCAAGAAAAGCGGTCTGCCATGTAATTTGATTAGCAAGGAAGGAAGAAAATGCCCTGATCTAAATATCACTAACAAGAGGGTTGAGATTGATCTGTTTGTTTTCAGGAATAGCTTCATTGTGAAGGTAAAACTCACATAGTAGGTGCTGATCACTGGTGGAAGCTTCTGCAATTTTTTTCACAAACTGTTCAGCTGTAAGCACCTTGTGAGGTCTTCCGTCTTTGGCTACTTTCAACTGAAAATAAGCAAGACATTCTGAAAGAAACAAAGAATAGTTCAGAGATGGTTTCCTAATGGCCAACAATTTTTGTACCAGTTGAAACATTAGGAGTATTTTTTCTTTTAGTTATTTATTCTCTTTCTTGCAAACTCTAAATTGTTGGAGTGTTCTCTCCGAGTTCTCCCAATTAGAATAGATATGATTATGCCAAACCAATTTATGTTTCTGTAAAGTTTATCTTGGGCAATAGCATATTGTTTCCTCCACTTGTTCATTATTTCCATCTCTTTCCATGGTTTATTTTGTGTTTCGGCATTGTAAGTAATGGGCTGAGGCATAGTCTGAGTAACAGAATCAGTTACAGTAGGGAAGGATACTTGTACCTTGATTTATTTTTCTAAAATTTTTGAAGGCCTTACTGGTTCTTGTGTAATAGTAGGGCATTCTTCTTTGACTGCAGATGATGTGGATACTCCGGGAATTGGAACTTGAACTATCTTATATCCTGCTTGCTGATAGATGTTTCCACATTAATGGCACATATATTATTTATATGGATCATTCTCTGTATGTTTATGTGCCATGGATGCTGTATGGGCCAGGGTATAAAAATTTAGCTCCTTGTCAAAGTTTTCCCTTTCCATTACCAATTCTCTTTTGTAGACTTCTAATTCTAACTTTAAAAACTCATTTTCCTGTAAAAGGGAGACCATGGTGAATGGACCTTGTGTATCAGATTCTTTCTTTGAAGTTGACTGTTTTTTCTCAATTGTAGCTGGTTCTTGTGTGACAGCTAGAGCTGGTTCCTTTGTAGTAGCTACTGGATGAGTAGCCTCTTGGATGTATAATTTTTTCACATCAGCAGCTGGCTCTTGTGTTTCAGCTGCTAACTGAGTAGCTGGTTCTTGTGGAGCAGCTATTGACTAAGTAGCTGGTTCTTGTGGAGAAGCTACTGGTTCTGTAGAAAATGATGTCATATTACCCTAGGCATCTAGTTCTTGTGTTTTAGCACCACAGGATGAGACAAGTAATAATTATAGGAATTGGAAGGGTGGTGATGAATGGAGTTTTAACAAAATGGCTGCAGGATTAGGGGTAATAGGAATGTTTTCTAGTTCGACAGACGTCTTCATTGGTCTCCTAGGTAGGAAAGCAGAAAAAGCAGTAGTTTTCTTTTCCTTTTCATGAGAAGATTTTTCCCTAGGAGAAGAGCTATCAGAGGAGGTGGTTGCTTTAGTTACAGCCCTTGTTTATATTTTTGATACAGAGGTGGTTGTAATTCACCTTTTTCTTTTACGAATAGGGGAAGATGGTGGTGTTTCGGCCTGAGAGTCATCACTAGGAATGTGGACGGTAGGATGAGATGACTCTGTTAAGTGAGATAGACTTGAGGACAGGTTAACTGGATTAGCTGGTTATGTGGATGGAATCGATGGAGGGTCAGGGATATTCTTCGATTGCTGCTCGTAGGAACTTTCAGGGATTTCTTGGGGGTTTTCAGCAGCTTCTTGGGGAATTTCGGCAGCTTGTTCAGGAGGTAAAGGTAAATTGTTTAGAGGAGTGTTTTGTTGAGCAAAACCCCTCTGAATCAGTAGCTAAAAAAGGTGATGATGGGTGAGGGAAAGGAGTGGATATTTTACCTGTCTACAATAATATGACATATTTATAATACATCCAAGAAAATAGTAAGGAATTTTTACTAGTCTACCATGTCGTAAGTGACTCATTAAGACAAATTCATGCTGATAGACTACCTGATAGTGACCTTCACAAGTTAAATAATGTTTGACAAATTCAGCAACCTTCGGCCACGGAGGAGGAAATGAGTGAAGTCCCACACCATGGCCTTTAATCTCGACGTGTTCCCCTGGGAGAAGGAATTCCTGTTGTGCATTTAGAATGATGTGCTTCTGACTAAACCACCAAGCACCAGTGACTAGAAAACCTGATACTTGTGCTATATCGCCCACTGAAACTGGAATTTGAACTCCCTGGATAGTAGAATGGTCCTCCTGATGATTTTGTGCAAATTCTAGGACCTGCTGTGGGTCGAACTCTTGAAGTCTCTCAAAATATCCCACCCAACCTGCCTGTTGGAAAATCTGATATGCGTCTGGAAACGATTCAAGCAGAGTTATTGAGCCGGGCTCATGTCTAATAGTCGGTCCTCCCATAGTTACTAGCTTGGGTAAAATGCAGAGGCAAAGAGCAGAATTACCGGAATTCAAACAGATTAAACGTTGTAACTGAGAACATCGAGTATCGGTGAAGGGGCGAAGTAATGGGTATGAAGGATGACTGTAATTGGCATGCTGTGAAATGATGGCATATAATTTTCAAATTCCCCCCCAAGTATGGTGAAATGATGTTTTTGAGTGTGCGGAGATTGTAGTCATAATGAACAAAATCTTATCATTTAATTGTATTACATAAAATTCACATACCTTATATTTACCTTTGCTTTGTAATTCAAAAAATATACTTCTTGTTTATAATAGCTCAATAATCATGGAAGAACTTTAGAACTCTTTGAAACATCAGGGAGATCATATTAGAGTCTACTTGATCATAAGAAATAGGTAGTGAATGGAAAGTATTCACACAAGCAGTAAAAGAAATGAAAATGAAGGACTGAAAGAGTTGCATAGTCATATTTTTGGAGAAAGAAATGGTGTTTTAGTAATGGAAAAATGAATGACATGCTATTGAAAGTGGTGTTTCAGCAATGGAGAAATAGGGAGAATGTTGCTAAGAATTGATGTTTTAGCAGTGGAAAAATGGGGGAAATATTTGTTGAGAAATGGTATTTTAGTAGTGAAAAATAGGGAAAATATTTGCTGGAGAATGGTGTTTCAGCAATGGGTAAAATGGGAAAAATAGGAAAAATGATATGAAAAGGAAAAATGAATGGAGGGAATGGGAGATGGGAAATTAATTTAAATGAAGGGAGCAAAGCTTCTCAAAATAAAGCTTGGATCTTCTTGTGGTCAAATCGTTCTTCCTTGGTAAGTCCTTCCTTAATCAAGAATCTGCAAAATAATCAATTGTAACATGCCAACCCTTGACAGGGATTATTCTTTTAAGATATCTAATCTAATACTAAAAATAAAGTGTAGAAAATAATTAAATGCAGTGAAGAGCAGAAGACTCCCCTAGAAAAAGATAATGTGCATCTGCCATGCAAGTGGCCTTAAAATCTTCTTTAGAAATAGGGCGCTGGTACAAATGAAGATGATGACCATTTACTAGTAGTGGTGTTTTAGAGTCATCAATTGTTAAGAGCGTTACTAATCCATTGGGAAAAAAAACATCTACTTCATTAGGTCCCAACCATCTTGTACATAGCTTCCCTTGAAATTTTTCGAACTGAGAATTATACAATAAAGCCAAATTACCTTTTTGGAACTGCTTGTGCTTGATGATTTTATCATGCCACTTTTTTCTTTGTTGTTGGATCATAGTTTTCTAATGAATGGCATCTAATATTTTTTCATCCAATTCAAGAAGCTGCTGCAACCTAGTTGTCTGCACATCAGTCAAATCAAGGTTAACAGGTAAAGCAGTCCTTAAAGTTTTAAGTTCAAATTCCACAGGAAAAAAAACACTTTTACCATAGACCAATTCATAGGGAGAAAATTCTGCAGTATTTCTCCAGGTAGTTCTATAAGCCCATAGTGTTTCAGGGAGATTTTCAGACCAATCCTTCCGATTATCCTTCACTATTTTGGTTAGAATGGCTTCTATTACTTTATTTGTACTTTCCACCTGCCCATTGACTTGGGGGTGGTATGGTGTAGTCATTCTATGATAAATATGATATTTCTGAAGGGTGGGTTTGAAACCATGAGAATTGAAAGGAGGTCCTCCATCTGTAACTAGCTCTCTAGGGATTCCAAATCTAACAAAGATTTATTCAAATAGGAAAGCTAGGACAGCTTCTTCATTAGCTCTAAGAAGTGCTTTGGCCTCCACCCATTTAGTCATATAATCTATGCAGACTAATATATAAACTCTTTGGTTCGATGGAGGATTAATGGGTCCTATAAAATCTAAGGCCCATCTTTCAAATGGTTCAAGTATTACCTGGGGGTTCAATGGAATTTCGTCTCTATGATTAGGTTGACCCATTCTTTGACAGCTATCACAAGCTTGAACATATTTCTTTGCATCCTTAAACAATGAGGGCCAATAATAACCCATCCTAAGAATTTTATGTGCCGTTCTTTTATCAACAAAATTCCCTCCACAAGGGCCATCATGACAAGCTTTTAGTATATCATACACCTCATCCTCTCTAATGCATCTCCGGATTTCATGATCAAGTCTTGTGTAGAAAAGACACCCACTTATCTAGTTATACTGAGCACTTTGCTGAATGATTTTTCTTTTCTCTCTATGTGACAGGTGTGATGGTAACTTTCCTACAACCAAATAATTGGCAATGTCTGCATACCAAGGTGAGTGAACAGATACTGCAAATAAATACTCGTCGGGAAAGGAATCATCTACTGGAATATTTTTATTAGTTTTTAACCATGAAAGGAAATCAACAAAAACATTTTCTTTACCTGGTCAATCTACAATTGTAATATCAAACTCTTGTAGTAAAAATAACCATCTGGTAACTTGAGCATTTGTGACAGACTTTTTCATTAAGTACTTAATAGCCGAGTGATCAGTGTGGACAAAAGTAGAGTAACCAATAACGTAATGTCGAAATTTATTAATGGCATAAATTACTGCTAAAAAATCCTTTTCGGTAACTGTATAATTAAGCTCAGCAGGGGTCATATTCTTACTAATAAAGTAGATAGCGTAATGAAGATGGTTCTCCTCTTGTCCCAAGACAACTCCAATTGCAGTATCTAAAGCATCAGAGGATATATGAAAGGGAAGTGCCCAATCAGGTCCTCTCAAAATAGGAGCTATAGATAACTGATGTTTGAGTTCTAAAAAGGCCTCCTGGAAAAGATTAGTCCACTTAAATTCAGCATTTTTCATAAGTAGCACAAATAAAGGAGAAGCTATTTTGGAATTTTTTTTTAATAAATCTCTTGTAATATCCAACATGTCCTAGAAAACTTCTCACATCAGTTTGTGTTTTAGGAACATGAAGATTCTGAATGACTTGTATTTTGGATGGATCTACCTGAATTCCTTGAGATGAGATAAAATGTCCAAGCACTACTCCTTCACTCATCATCATATGACATTTTTCAGTGCTTAAGGAGAGGTGAGCTTGTATACAAAATTTGAGTACCTTCTCAAGATTCTGTAAGGCATCTTCAAAAGAAACACCATAAGGGGTAAATTCATCCATAAATATTTCCATGGAGTCATTCAGCATATCAGAAAATATTCCTATAACAGCCCTTTGAAAAGTTGCTGATGCGTTACATAGTCCAAATGGAAGAACTCTATAGGAAAAATTTCCCCAAGGGCTAGTAAAAGTGGTCTTATCTTGGTCTTGGGGTGCAATTCTGATTTGATTATACCCACTAAATCCGTCTAAAAAGGAGAAGAATTTCTTTCCTGACAAACTATACAACACCTGATCAATTAACGGTAAAGGAAAGTGATCCTTTTGAGTGGCTTTATTTAAGGATCTATAATCTACACACACTCTCCATTTCCCATTTTTCTTAGGAACTATTACCAATGGGGAAACCCATTCACTGTCAGATATAGGGCATATAAATCTTGCATTAAGCAATTTCTGAAGTTCCTCTTTAACAATTTCTCTTAAATTAGGGTTCATTCATCTTTGGGGTTGACAGACTGGTCGACAACCTTCCTTAGTATAAATCCGATGAGTACATAATTCGGGAGAGATTCCCTTCATATCTGTATAGTCCCATGCGAATGCTTCCTTATTTTCAAGCAATAACTTCATTAACTGTTGTGTTTCAACAACTGTCAGATCAGGATTTATGTTCAGTGTTTTTCCAGGTTTGATTTCTACTGTTATGCTTTTAGAAGAGATGGTGGTTGATGTTTGAGGTAGATCTTCGGATTTAAGATTTTCCTGGGTATCTATTTCCAAAAGTACAGCCAGCTGATTATGTGTTTCAGAAGTCACGCAGGAGGGTTCACAAATGAAATTATTAATTACTTCATCCTCAATGGTATCTTTAAGGTTTAAAGCTTGTCCGATAGTCAAAATAGGTTGAATAGCATTATCATCATAATCCATCCACACAGAATTCTCATTGTTAATCATGGGTGTAGCATGAGGGTAGAGAGTAAGTTGTTTAGTTTCATATCCATTGGAAATTTTCATTGAACCAAATCTGCAGCTAATAAAGGCATCGGTCGTGGCTAGCCAAGGCCTTCCCAGAATTAGAGGATGTCCCCCCAACTTTGTTTTAGTTTGTAACACCACAAAGTCAGCTGGGTAATTCCAGGACTCAACTGAGATGACTAAGTCTTCAACAACTCCTTCTAGTTTGATTATACAATGGTCATCTAACTCTAGAATGGTTGGTGTATCCCTGATTGTGTTCTTTAGCTGTAACAATTGTGAAGTTTCAAGAGTCATAATGTTTATAACAGCACCTAAATCTACCAGAACTTGAGGGATTATTGTTTTACCAATTTGGACTATCACAGTAGGATGGTTGGGGTCACCATATTTAACTGGAGGAGTTTTACTGGAAATTAATGTAGATAGATCACCCATAACATGAACTGTAACGTGGTCTTTAGCTTTCTTACTAGGTTTCTTAACAAAAATATCTCTCATGGTTCTGGCATAAATTGGTAAATCTCTTAGTTCCTGTAAAAGTGGAATTTTAACATACAGATTCTGCAATTCCCCTAAAATATTAAAAGTAGGTGGCTCAGGCATTCTAGTTAAAACTAAACGCTCATGGAATGGTGGTTCTGTTGTTTCAGCACCCTTATTAGAGGGTAGTTGTACCTCTTTGTGTGAATCATGTTTCTCAGTTTCTTCTTTATCAGAATCAGAAGAGGTAACATCATCAATGATGGGTTCAACTATTTTCCCAGATCTTAAATGAATGTCATTACATTTTGCAGGGAAATCAGGAAATGTAGGCTGGTTCTGAATATCAATAACTTGCACAACTTTATTATTTGGGTTAGGATTTGGTTGTACAAGTAACTGGGGTCTCATTTGATTATTTGGTGGTGTTAGTCATCAGTATTTTTCACTTTTTGGTGATGACTAGTTGTTACAGCCAAGTTTTCTAGCAGGTGATCTCAAAATTTGTCAAATTTTCCAGCTGGAAAACACCCATAAACATTTTTTCCCTCCTACCTTTTCAATCAGCCCATGACGAGATAAAACCTCATTGTCAAGCCCTATCTAGCCTCAGCCATACTAGCTTGTCCATCAACTCTAAAGAAAAACAATCCAAATCTGTCCAAGAAGTCTCCGCTAAGTTAGGTAGTGGTGCTTTAGGAATTTCTCCCTTGGAAAACTATCCTAAAGCCAAATAAATTCTATATATTATCAACCAGTCCTAACAGACCTTCCTATTCTACAAATAAAGTTTGGTTACACCCTTAAGTCACACCACTAACCAACCTTGAGATCTCAGCAATACATATGCCACAGGTTAAGCTGATATTAGGTAGATGTACAGTGTTTCAATGTCTTTTTCAAAGAGTAGAAGTATACTAGTGTTCTAGAAGACAGTATTAAACTCAACATGAGAAGACAACTACTTTTCATGTGGTTTTGAGCCTGGGATGAAAATGCTGGATAGAGAGTTATCTCATTAAGCTCCTGCAATCACAGTCAAAGATTAGTGAATTATAAATGACAAGAAATTCTTTGCAGATACTGGCCAAATTGCTTGTCATGTCTAAATAGGCACAAAGGTATTTGAAAAGCAGAATTACATGTCTCAGAGAAATTCTTTTGAGTAACCAGCTCCAAAAATAGAAGAAAAGAGATATCAACGCCTTAGAAATAAGCCACTTCGAGGGGGCAACCTCAAATACATTACATAAATGAACAATTCTTGGATGATACAATTTACAAAACCTCCTTTCGATATATAGGATTCCATGTGGTCATAATGTAATCCTAGTGATCCACAATGTAATCCTAGCCGACCTAACAATAATAACAAAATGGGGGTTACAAGGGTACAATAATAACAATAAGGGGGTTACACTAATACCAATAAGGGACTATACTAGTAATATAGGGACCTAACATGCCCCTCTCGTTCAAAAAAGTGTTGTCCTCAATGCTTGAGTAGCTTTGGGAGCTTCTGTATAAAATTCTCATCCTCCCATGTAGAATCTTCAGTGGGTAAGTTTTGCCACTTGACGATATACTCTGAAATTGATCGATTCCGTAGCTATCGAGTTCTTTTTTTCGTGACCACTTCAGGTTCCAATATGATTTTTCCTTCCTCTTCAAGTTCTGGAAATATTGTTTTAACTGGAATATTTTCACCTATAACCTTCTTTAAGGATGAAACATGGAAAACTCGATGCACTCGCGAAGAAGCAGGAAGCTCCAATTTGTATGCCATAGTACCAATCTTTTGCAACACCTTGTAAGGACCATAGTAATTTGGCGATAATTTATTATCCTTATTAGCTTGCTTGAGGGACATTTGTTTGTATGGTTGTAGCCGTAAAAATACCCAATCTCCTACAACAAAACTTCTCTCACTGCGATGTTGATCTGCCTATTGTTTCATTCGATTTTGTGCCAAATTCAGGTTATCCTTTAAGAGTTGGAGAACTTCTTGCTGATGCTCGATGTGATCTTCCACTGCTTGAACCTTCGAATTTTCTCTTAAATATGATGTGATGGATGGTGGATGATATCCATAAAGTGCCATAAATGGGGTCATTTTTGCTGCAGTATGGAAGGAAGTGTTATACCACCATTCAGTGAGAGGTAACCACTTGACCCAATGTGTTTGTTTATTAGATACAAAGAAACGAAGATATCCTTCCAAACATTTATTTACTATCTCAGTTTGACCATCAAATTGAGGATGATAAGATGAGCTATGAGCTAATTGAGTACCCAAACAAGAAAATAACTCCGTCCAAAAATTTCTAGTAAAAATGGGATCTCTGTCGCTCACAATAACCCTTGGGCTTCCATGTAGATTTTGAATTCTTTCCATAAATGTAGTAGCAACTGTACTTGCTTTAAATAGATGAGATAATGCACAAAAGTGTGCATACTTGGTAAGTCTATCAACTACCACCATGATGACACTCTTTCCTTCAGACTTAGGTAGACCTGTGATAAAATCCATTGAAATCTCCTTCCAGCGTTGACTTGGAATGGATAAAGGTTGTAGAAGTCCCGGGGTCTTAATTGTCTCAACTTTATTCTACTAGCAAACCAAACATTCCGCCACAAACTTTTGAATATCAGATTTAAGGCCATCCCAAAAAAATTCTTTCTTCACCCTGTGGTAAGTTTTTAAAAATCCTGAGTGTCCTCCTAAAGGAGAAGTGTGCAATTCCGGAAGAATCTTTTGTTTTAGTTGGGAATTCTTACAAAGATATAAGCGATCTTTGTACCATAAGGAATCATTTTTCCAACTAAATGTATCAGATGTACTAGGATCTTGTCGCAAATTTTGAATAAGTGTCCACACTTCTTCATCATTCTTCCATTCATCTCTTGCTTCGGTTATCCAATCTGGTTGGATAATAGAAATGGCACAAAGCAATGCTTCCACCTCTTCATTCTTTCTTGAGAGTGCATCTGCAATAACATTAAGCTTTCCTTTTTTGTAGATTATTTCAAAGTCATAACCCAACATCTTTGTGACCCATTTTTGCTGCTCTTCTGAAGATAGTCTTTGTTCCAAAAAGTGTTTAAGACTATCATGATCAGTTTTTACCTTGAAGTGTCTTCCCATTAGGTAAGTTCTTCATTTCTTTAGTGCATGCAATATTGTTAACATTTCCTTCTCATAAATAGGTTTCTGTAAATACTTTCCTTTGATTGGACGACTTTCAAAAGCAATGGGTCTTCCTTCCTGCATTAAAACAACACCAATTCCATTTCCTGAGGCATCACATTCCACAATAAAGGTTTTTGTGAAGTCTGGCGTAGCTAAGACCGGTGCTAGGCACATTGTCTCTTTAAGATGTTCAAAGGCCTTAGTTGCTTCAGGAGTCCATGAAAATGCATCTTTCTTCAATAATGTTGTTAGAGGTGCTGCTATTCTCCCATAATTTTTAACAAACTTGCAATAATACCCTGTTAACCCGAGAAATCCTCGCAACTGCTTTATGGTTGTGGGGACTTTCCATTCCTTAATGGCTTTAATTTTGTTAGGGTCTAATTTAACACCCTCGTGAGATACAATATGACCCAGATATTCCACCTCTTGTACTCCAAAGAAACATTTGGATGTTTTTGCATATAATTTATTCTCCTGCAATAGTTTGAGCACCCTGTCAACATGTTCAACATGATCCTTCCAAGACCTGCTATGGATTAGTATATCATCAAAAAATACGAGCACAAATTTTCTAAGGAAGGGTTTGAAAATGGAATTCATCAACCCTTGAAATGTAGAAGGTGCATTGGTAAGGCCAAAAGGCATGACCAAAAATTCATAATGACCCTCATGAGTTCGAAATGTCGTTTTTGGAATATCTTCAGTCTTCATTCTAATTTGATGATATCCTGAACGAAGATCCAACTTGGTAAAATAAATTGCTCCATGTAATTCATCCAATAATTCATCAATCACAAGAATGGGAAATTTTTCTTTAATGGCGAGCTTATTGAGCTCCCTATAATCCGGACACATTCGCCATGATCCATCCTTCTTGTGTACCAATACTACAGGAGCAGAGAAAGAACTTTGACGAGGTTGAATTATACCCGCCTCTAACATTTCTGCAATCATACGTTCAATTTCGCTCTTTTGGAAGTAAGGATATCTATAAGGCCTGATGTTTGGAGGAACACTTCCTGGAATCAAATGAATAGCAGGATCATGATCACGAATAGGTGGGAGTCCTTTGGGAGTTTCAAACACCTTGGAATGATTGTCCAAGACTTGTTGGAGATCTGCAGAAATAGATGATTTTGATGTTGGAAATTCTAGTGAGCATAATTGTGCAATTACGCCTCGCTGTTCTTTCTTTAGAAGCTTTGTCATGACATTAGAGCTTATTATCCTTCCTGGCTTCCCCGCAATACCCCGTAATTCGACTTCCTTTCCTTCTGAAAAAAATTTCAAGAAAAGTTCTTGAAAATTAAAAGCCACCGTCCCCAAAGATTGTAACCATTGTACTCCTAGTACAACATCAGCACCTCCCATAGGAATGGAAAGCATTGGACTAGTCAACACATATTCCCCCCTGGTTAGCTTGATATTATGGCATTTTCCAGAGCAATTTATAGTTCCTCCATTTGCAACCATCACTTGACATTCTGGTGCTGGTTATAGGAAACAATTTAATTCCTTGGCTACCTTACAATGAATAAAATTATGGGTGCTACCTGAATCAATCAACACTATTACCTTTTCTTCTTGATTTTTCCTACTATCTTGAGAGTTTGAGGAGTGGTAATTCCTGCCAGTGCATTACACGATATGGTCGGATTCATTTCTTCCTCTTCTAGGGCTGGTTCCTGGTGTATATCCTCTTCTTGTTCATTTTCTTCTTCTTCTTCACAATCTATGTAAAAAAATTTCTTCTCAGCACACTTATGACCTTTAGTGTATTTGCTATCACAACTGTAGCAAAGCCCTTTTGCTCTTTTTTCTTCCAATTGTTGTGGTGTCAACCTTGTAGGTTGTGGAAATATAGGCATAGCAACACTTCCTTCTTTATAGAATTGAGTGGTAGGCTTCCTTGTCGCCATTATTTTACATTCAACTTTTCTTGCCAACCTGAATGCCTTCTCCAATGAATCTGGTTCCAAAACACGAACTTCATGTTGGATGTTATCCTTTAAAGTGCCTATGAAGAGATCGATCCCGTGTTCCTATGGAATATCAGTTACCCTTATATTCAATTTTTGGAAGTCCTCAATGTGCTGCCCCACTAAACCCTTTTGTTTGAGATTTATCAATTGGCTAAAGAAGGTGTTGCTCTTTGTATCCTCATAATGTGCTATCATTTTTTCCGTAAAAATTGACCAAGTGACAATTTTTTTACGGGAGCAAAGCCATCGATACCATACAAATGTATTTTGTTCTAAATGTAAAGTTGCAATGCGTACCTTTTGTGTGTTTTGCACGTTATGGAGATCAAAATATTGCTCCATCTGTAGTATCCATGTTACAAGATCCTTTCCATAAAACTTCCTCATATCCATTTTTGGAATATGGTGGTTCTTCCCGCCAACATTAGAGTTTATGAAATCATGATTAAAATTTATTTTTTTCTCATCATGAGGTTCTTCTACTATATTTTCACCATTAGGAAACATTTCTTGTATAAACTTTGTCAAACCTTCGATGTTTTCTTTGAGATCATTCTTCATGTTTTCCATGTTGTCTTTCATGGCATCCATCTTAGCTTCCATGCCAGCTTCCATGCCATCCATCTTAGCTTCCACGCCATCCATCTTAGCTTCCATGCCTTTCTTCAAACTGTCCATCTTCACTTCCATGCCTTTCTTCAAAACTTCCATTTCATTTTTTTTTGCTCTTTGTGAGAGTGAAATTTGTTGCACTTGCTCTTGTAATTTTGATAGATCATGTTGCAATTCTTCATCTTCATGAGTCATAGTAGAGCCTTTTGGAGGCTTAATGGGTGTTGAATTATTTTTATGGGGCATATTTTAGAACCCAATACTGCTATATTTTCTACAATATGCCCTTGGAATCAACTCAAATTGATTCTTCAAAGAAGACTTATGCAATTTGGAAAGAAAAAAAATATACACACCTTTTTCTTGCTTTTGAGGAGCTCGATATTTGAATTTTGAGCACTTCAATATTTGAATTTTAGTATCAGCATAGCCCTTTGAATTATCTTTCGAATTCCATGGGTCTGACCTGATTTGGATTCTCCAAGACAAAGTTGTGTCCAATCTCCCACAATGACCTAATTTTGGACTGGTTCAGTAGAGTGAACTTGTATGACTTGCCACATGTCACGGTTTTGTCCTTTGTCTCTGAAATTGATAGCCAAGAAACTAAATTTTGTGTACTTGTGGCCACATTTTACGACACTCCAATCTGATGCCCAGAGAGAGAGTTATTGAACTTTTCCCACGATCACCTATTTGAGATGAAATTCAGGAACCTGAAAAGGCACTACCTTTCACAAATCATATCTCCAAAAATATTGCGAACCAAGCTCTGAAATTTTTTGATGAATTTCGTCAGGATTTTAAATTCACACCATACAAATTTCAGATTCTGAACCTTCGTAGAAAAAATTTATAGTGCAAATTCCACGATGACCTGTTTAGGAGCCTGAAACAAGACCTAACTTCCACAGATGATATCTCCGAAAATATTGCGAACCAAGCTCTGAAATGTTTAGGCAATCTTCCTCGGGATTTCAGCTTCACACCCTAAAAATTTCAGCTTCTGAAACTTCGTCGAAAAAAAGTTATAGCGAAAATGCCATGATGACCTGTTTGGAGAAGCGAAACCCTAGAATCCAAAGCTCTGATACCAAATGTTGAGTAAACAGCTCCAAAAATAAAATAAAAGAGATATAAACGCCTTAGAAATAAGCCACTTCGAGGGGGAAACCTCCAATACATTACATAAATGAACAATTCTTGGATGATACAATTTACAAAACCTCCTTTCTATATATAGGAGTCCATGTGGTCATAATGTAATCCTAGTGGGCCATAATGTAATCCTAGCTGACCTAACAATAATAAAAAAATGGGGGTTACAAGGGTAAAATAATAAAAATAAGGGGGTTACACTAATAACAATAAGGGAATATACTAGTAATATAGGGACCTAACAAATTCCCATCATGACTTATTGTCAATTTGTCATCTTCATTTGCTAAAACATGAATAGGTAGTGAAAGGGAAGATAACATTGTTTAAAAGCTGATGAAATGGTATCACTGAGAAAATCTCCCCCATACATGAGCAGAGGGTTGAAATACTGAGAAAACCTCCTTCATTTTACAAGCATAGGGTTGAAAGACTGAGAAAACCTCCTTCATATTACAAGCAAAGGGTTTGGCACTGTGATACAGGCCTCCTTCATCAAATAAGAAGAGGGCCCAAGACAGAGATTGATTTTAGGGTTTTCACTGACTGAAAGGAAAATTTTGAGAGAAGTGGGAGAAAATTAAAGGTTTATGGGTAGAGAAATGGTGTTAAAAACAAAGAGAAAGTAGGGGTACTATAATGATCAAAGAGGTTGACTTATCTCCTATCACATATTTCTTTCAAAAGTAGTCTGGAGCCAAAGTGAACAAACCCTGCTGAGGTAAGTAATTTCATTAAGGGTTTCCAAAGATCCCTCTCCTTGATAAATAGGCATGACATCTAGTCATTGTTCCTTTGAAAAAAAAAGTTGAAAATAGTTGAAATTAGCTAGGTTTTAACAGAGGCCCAAGAGTGATGTTGATATTCAAAAAGGTTTTGCTCTTCCTGTTCATGAAGATCTTTTTCAAAAACCTCATCAAAAGTGACAAGGAGGTAACCTAAGCTTTGTTTTCTCAAAGGGGACTTTGCAAATGAACAACACAGAGATAGGAGGTGTGAAAAAGGATATGACAAGTGCTTTAAAATCATGGACAACACTCAAAACATATAAAACATGCCACTATCACAGTCAAAATCCCCTTTATGGATATGTGAAAATGACCTTGTTGTTGCATATGAGTCCCAAGGGTCTTTAGAGGTATTTTTCCTTGATTAATAGGTATGGGTAAGATCTGGAGTGTACAAATGAGGTTCTTCACCCACATTCGAAAGAAAGGCTCAAAGAGAACCTACTAGTTCAATCAGCTTCACAGTGGGCATGATCATTTTCAAAACATCAGGAGCAGAGACTGTCAAAATAAGTTTCAAAGTGGTGATTTATCTCCTTGCAAGAATGTCAAAGAAAGTCTCACATATCATTGATATGTCTTTCAACAGATTTTATTTTTCAATGAGAAACAGTGAAGAAATAGTAGAATAATATTTCCTTAATGAGAAAAACACCGAGAGAGATGTTGGCCTTCAAAATGGTTTTTTCACTTTGAAAAGGGGTCACATGTATGAGGATCTCCAAAAAGTCATCCATAACACTTTAAGGAGTCCTGGTCGAAATATTGGGTTTGTTATGTTTTCAAGATTATGAATGATAAAGTCAGGCTTCATTTTTTTTTTCACAACCAATAACTCTTGCAAAAAGGTTTCAAAACCCTCATAAAGCACTTCAAAGAAAATTGGCCTTTCGCCTCTCAAAAGGGAATAACAGACCATTGCAAGCCCATTTGCAAAGTTTCAAAAGCACAAATAAACGTTAAAAATTGCTCCTAGCCATCCACTGAAGAAACAAGAGAAGTTCGAAGCATTTTGCAGAGTTGTTGAAGGCTCTAAGCCCGCACGGCGCGCTTGGAAAAGTGTGTGGCGCGTTCAGATGGAATTTTACACAGGTTTTACACTGTCGCATGGCGCGCAACGCCCTTTTAGGTGCCAGTCACAACCACCCAAAGGCTGACCCGACTACCTTGTGTTGCGCCGCGTTCTTCTTAACAAACGTGTCACACCTCCTAGCACCTTCAAAGAAGCTCCAAAAGCTCCCCAAATGATAAATCAAGGCCCATGAAGGATCTTTGAGGTATTTTTTATCACCTCATGATAAATTTCGAAATCTAGAGGGGTGATTGTGCCATGTTTTTTAAAGACTAAAACAGTGATTGAATAGTGAAGTTCTTGGTAGAAAAGCAAGGTGGTTTGTTATTGTTTTGCCAAAGACTGTTACAGTAGAAGGCTAGTGGTGTGTTTATATTGGTTTCGAAAGGCCTAAGCTGTTTTCAAAACAGAGTAATGAAACATATGCTAGTGACTAGAAAAAAAGCACAGTATTACAGATTTTCAAATTGTTGAAAGTGTCCTCACAGTGATAAGACAAAACTAACCTCTGTCAACAAAGTCTAAAGTGAAAACACAGTGTTTGTAAGGTGATAACAGTGGGCCTATTTTGAAAATAGTGGTCGTAGCCCGAATGCCTTGTCACCTCAAAAGTATCTTCTTTTGAATAGTGAAACAATGAAATTAGTGTTGCCTCCATTATCCCATAAAGCAAAGTGTGGTGGAGCATGATGAGGAAGAAGAGCATGAGCAAGAAGAGGAAAGTGATGATGAGCAACAACATGATGAAATAGGGTAGCAAGGGGATGATGAGAAAGATGATGATGAGAAGCATCACAGTGAGGCAGAACAGCAAGGGGAAGAAGGGCATGATGATGAGCAACATGATGATGAGCATCATCACAGTGAGGCAGAACAACAGACTCCTGAAGATGATGAAGGTCAGCAGCCACAACATGATGAACAACAGCCTCATGATCCTGAACAGAGGCAGCTACAGGATGATGAACAACAGCCTCATAAAAAGGAACAGCAGCCTCATGAAGAAGAAGGGAAGCATGATAAACAGGTGCAACACAGTGAGGATGACATTCCTAAAAAAGAAATGCACAAGGATAGTCAAGGCATCCATGAAGAAATCCAAGACATCAAGGAAAAGGGCCATGTTTTCTTCTCCAAAAGTGGCCAAGCCCCAGACATCAAGGAAAAGGGTGCCTATATTTGTAACTCGAAATGTGACTAGGGCCCTCCGAAGAAAGGGAAAATTGCCCAAGAAGCCCATTTTCGAATTTCCCAAGAGAAGGAAGACTAAAAGAGCCACCCAAAGCAAAGGAAAGGAAAAGGAAGAGAGCAGCCATGAAAAGGAAATGTAATTCAACATCATTCAAATCCAAAGTGATGATAGCAACAATGAAGCCCGGATCCTTGAAACTCTCTTAATCAATAGAGAAAACCAAATTGATGCTTTGAGGACTGATCTTGATAGGTCTAGGAACTTCAATCACTTTTTTCAAGTTCAAAACAAACAGATGAGTGTCCATATGGTTGTATATGAGACACGGGCCATCAAATACAAAAAGGAGGCCTCCAAAGCACAAATGAGATTGGAAGAACTCATGGGTGAGTTCGATGAGAGTGAAGATGAAGATCAGCCCAGGCGAAAGAGGCCAAGAACCATGGGGCTCAAAAAGGCCCTTGAGAAACAAAAGGAAGAAGAAGATGCCCTTCTCCAATCTACCCCTCTCACTACATTGTTCAAACAAGAGATAGAGAACAATCGGGAAGCATGGCTTAAGAGAGTTAATGATCACTTGGAGAAGAAATTGGAGAAGGGAAATAGAGACTTGCACCTTCAACAGAGGATGATCGGGCATTATAAAAAGCTCAATCAGTTTGCCCAGCGGAAATTGAAGGTTGCTCAAGAAAAACTCAAGGAGGCTAAAGGGAAGCGTCTGGCACCAAAATTGAGGAAAGACACCTCAAGGCTCCAAATTTTGGCCTCATCTTCACAACATGTTTCTGAAAACCCTTGAGGGTCATGCTCACCAAGTTTGGGCGAAATTTGACAAATTTTGGTTTTTTGTCATTTTTGGGTTTTTGGCCAAAACTCATGGGCATCGCCATTTCAGTTTGGGGCATCCTCAAAGGATTAAAATGGTATCATTGGATGCCATAATTTTAGGGACACATACTTAGAAATTTTCAGATCAATTGAAGATCATTTTTTCCCCGAAAATGGCGAAAAGCACTCACTTTTTCTACACTCTGCCCCATTTATCAGCAAGGCCTATTTTTTGATTTCTTACACATAGGTCTCTTTTTGGAGGACTTCCAGTGGTCACTTGGGAGAAAACTAAAAATTTTCAGAAATTAGACACTCATATCTTTCCAACGAGCCATCATGAGCCTCGTTTCGACATCGGGAAGGCCTTCGACAGTTGTCAGCAAGTTACAGGACCTTTTGCTGATGTATTTTTTGAGTATTTTTGTAAAAATTGAACCTTTCAAAAGTGACTTTTCTTCATGTGCGTTTAGCTATTTTTGTACATGATAAGTTATGAAAAGTCAATATATTTCCCTTTTTTAGCATTTTTGAGATATTTTATTAGATATTTTGTGCCTTGGGCTTTGCAAAGCCTCAAGGACAAAATCAGATATTTTGGATATGCCAATGAGATTACAAGTTGAACTAAGAGGTTTTCCTCACTTTGACCTATATATTCCAAAATATTTCATTGTAAACAAGGCTGAACTTGATGAATAGAAGCAATATACGATCATATAAGATTTGGAAGAAACACTTTTCTCATGCTTTTGGATAGTCTCTTGGATGTTCTTGGATGATGAAAGAGGATTGTTGTTGGATTCCATGACTTGGTAGAATGGTATAGTGTCTCTCTCTCTATTTTGTTTCCTAGTTTTCATTCATAATTCCATGTTCTTTCTTGCTATAAGACAGTAGAGAATAGATTTGAGACATGCCCTTGGAGGCACCTCAAATTTCTTGTTTGTTTATAGCTTCCATGTTTTCTTCATTCTTAGTCACATTAAAGAATCCTTGATTGCTCTTTAATAACTCAAGAATATTGTTTTCTTGTTTCATTTTTGGTTTTATGCATGCTGAGTATGATTTACGGTATGCCCTGCTTACTCATGGCTAGCCATAGCTCCACCTATGAAACTTCTCTTTGATTGATTAGATTGTCATTTGTTGAACCAAGGAGGTCTTGTACTGATCTTGCCCTTTGCCTAAAACTATGAAATCTTGTTTTCAAAGTGCCCAATAGCTTGAAGTACTATGTTTAGGCGTTCCTACATAGTGATTTGAGTTGTTTGTTTGTCTTAAATGTATTTCCCCAAATTCTGATAGGCATTTCCTAAAGTTAGAGAGTCATATATCTCTATGCATGGCTTGAATGTTTATTTCTATGCATTGATCAGCTTACAGTTACATTTCTCATGATTAATGGTTTTCCCTACCATGTTTATGCAAGCTATTAAACTAGTTATGTTTGAAATCCTTTGTTCTTCACAATTTTAATGTCCATCTCACTCCATTTTTCCCAAAGATCCATTTTATCTTGTATCAAATCGGCCCTTCAACAACCTTGTATCACCATCTAAACGCTCTCTTGACCTTTTCGACCCCATAGCCCAGTTGATCTGACATCTTTTTACCTATCTTATGTCTTTGATCAGTTCATCCCTCACAACCTAAAAACCCAAAACCAAAAACCTACTTCATAACTAGCCTAAAATCAGAACACAATAAGAAAACACACAGATCTCCCTTACACAAATAGAGAGAGTCCTCTTTGACTCTAGGAAGGCTAGGTCCTTGGGCTCCAAATATTGGTTTGATCTTACACTGTCATTTGGCTTGCCAATCAGCCAAATCATGGGACCGTAACATAATGGCGATCATGGTGGAACTAACTGAGTACGTAACAATCTAGCAAAGTCTTGTAGATTCATTAGTCTTTAAAATGTAAATAGGCAAGCAGTCCATAGAATCATTTAGAGTAAACTCTTTTTATTTTCACCACCCTAGAAAAGTGATGAATTAGGTTTAGAACACTCTAATAAACCATAGGTTGCACATAAAAACTCAGAAAAACCCCCAAAAAATTCCTTAGATTGGTTTTTGACAGTACTATGTTTAGGTGTTCCTACATAGTGATTTGAGTTGTTTGTCTGTCTTAAATGTATTTCCCCAAAGTATGATAGACATTTCCTAAATTTAGAGAGTAATATATCTCTGTGCATGGCTTGAATGTTTATTTCTATGCATTGATCAGTTTATAGCTACATTTCTCATGATTAATGGTTTTGCCTACCATGTTTATGTCAGCTATTAAACTAGTTATGTTTCAAATCCTTTGTTCTTCACAAGTTTAATGTCCATCTCACTCCATTTTACCTCGAATCAAATCGGCCCTTCAACAACCTTGTATCACCATCTAAAAGCTCTCCTGACCTTTTCGACCCCATAGCCCAGTTGATATGACATCTTTTTACCTATCTTATGTCTTTGATCAATTCATCCCTCACAACCTAAAAAACCAAAACCAAAAACCTACTTCATAACTAGCCTAAAATCATAACATAATAAGCAAACACACGGATATTCCTTACAAAAATAGAGAGAACCCTCTCCGAGTCCAGGAAGGCTAGGTCCTTGGGCTCCAAAGATTGGTTTGATGTTACACTGTCATTTGGCTTGCCAATCAGCCAAATCATGGGACCCTAACATAATGGTGATCACAGTGGGACTAATTGAGTACATAATAGTCTAGCAAACTCTTGTAGATTCATTAGTCTTTAAAATTTAAATAGGTAAGCAGTCCATAGAATCATTTAGAGTAAACTCTTTTTGTTTTCACCACCCTAGCAAAGTGATGAATCAGGTTTAGAACACTCTAATAAACCATAGGCTGTGCATAAAAACACAGAAAAACCCCAAAACACTTCCTTAGATTGGTTTTTGACAGTACTGTTGGTGGACCATACACATATACCTCAAAACAGTTAAAAATCCACCTGGCGACTCCACTAGCCTCCAGTAGACCTTACTACTAAACTCTAGGCTACTATCCGATTAAGCTACCTCATCGCCACACTAACATAATAGTGATCACGGTGGGACTCTGAGTGATAAACAAACTTAGATTCCCTAAACATTCCAGCAGCCTTAAGAATAATATCTAATTGACTTATCCCACCACTCACTAACATAGTGGTGATCACAGTGGGACCTTCCGAGTTAGTGACAATCTAAGTACTCCTTAGTAACTCCCAAAGTCTCAATCAAACTTAGAAAGCTTAAGTGTTGTTTGAAGAGTAGAAGCTAGCTTTTTCACCATCTTAGCAAAGTGATGATTCAGTTATAGGAAAACTCTTCCAAACCTCATAGGCTACATAAAAACTTAGAAAATTCCAAAACATTCCCAGATTGGTTTTTCCTTGGTTATTGGTGGTGGACCATAGCTACATCTCTACAAAAAAAAACCAAGTTCCACCTGGCAACTCCACTAGCCTCCAGTAGGCCTAAAAACTCCATAAAAAACAAAAAAATTCATAAACCATACATTTCTATCGACTCATCCTTTCCAAAACATAAAACTTATGGTCCAAACTCTGTGATCAGTGACAAACTAAGTATAACTTAGTTATTCATAAAACCTCACCTAAACATATGATAAACAGAAACAAACTTGCAAATAGAACCATTATCTTGTCCAAACAGCCTAGCAAACTACTGAAACCAAGTGAATCACTCTTCCTTCCAAGTCTTCATCTCAAATTTTGCTAGAAATTTTTTTCCCGAAAGCATATTTGATAGTGTTGGTGGTGGACCATAGATCTCAAATAAATCCACTTGGCGACTCCACAACTCTCAATAGACCTAAAGACTCCACTGGAGGAAGAACCTAAAACATGAACAGTCATCCTAGAAAGAAAAAGCACTCATGCCTTAGTTGGAGTCAAGAAATTATTGTCTTTATCTCTAACTATGTTCTATCCTAATTTGAGCCTGATCAAGAATACACCGATGAGATCTACATTGATCATTGGAAATATCTCAAACCTCGAAAAGCTGAGCCTCAAATTTCAGACCATGAACAAGCTTATACACCTGTGCTTACCCCAGATTCACCTATGGAAAACCTAGCAAAACATGAGCCTCATGCTACCTTTCCCACTCCGGTTGAAACCTCAAACAGTCATAAATCTATTTTTACACTACCTATATCCACAAATGTCCCAGAAAGATACAAGCCTTTGGTTTTACCTCCCATCTTCCAAGCCCTCCCTGCAAATCTTCAAAATAAATTACCCAAATTTGATGGAGAAAGCTCCAAATTCACCGCTGAAGAGCACGTCCAAAATCTTGAGAATTTACTTGACCTTTATGAAATAGAAGAATATTATGTGCGTATTAGAATGTTTTCCTTATCATTACAAGGAAAAATTAAGAGTTGGTTTAAAGACATTCCAGCTACAAGCATTACCAATTTTCATCAGTTCAGTCAAATCTTCCTAGATAGGTGGGTGGTCATGGGTGATAAAGTTCTCATGATAGAGGAATACAATCAGTTAAAAAGACAACCAGGGGAGACAATACAAAACTTTTGAGCCAGGTTCAATAAAGTATACCATGCAATGCCTGCTAACATAAAGCCACCCCTCAGATGTGCTCTCTTGCACTACCTAGATTCTTTTGACCCAAAGATGGTTTTCTGGATAAGAAATAAAGATCCTTTGACCCTAGAAGAAATGAAAAGGATAGCAGTTGATGTAGAATTCAACATACTAAATAGAGAGGCACAACTTAGAATAATAGAGAAAGACAAAGCAAATCAAGAGATAATAATATCTTCAGAGGAAAAGTTGGAAAAATTGCTATGTATGTTTGGCAAACTAGAGCATCTACTTGTCAGGAAAAGAGAAAAACAAAAATTTAAGGTTAACACTTCTTATTCAAAACAACCTACACTTCTTCCTTGGGATGAACATACTCAACTATTCCAAGACAAGAGTTATGAACAAAATGTGCCTAATGAGAAAGTTGCAAATAAAAACATAGAGGAATGCTCTAAAGAGACTATCAACCATTTTGAAATCACAGATTATGAAATGGAAGAAGAATAAAAACCTTTAGGTTATCTACCCTTATGCTTTAAATCATTCCATACTTTGAAAGAAAATTTTCATCCTAAAGATCTCTCAGCAGTTATTCAGGAAAACCCTACTTAAGTTAACTCTT
Organism: Pinus albicaulis; assembly: GCA_034641835.2. Lineage (NCBI taxonomy): Eukaryota > Viridiplantae > Streptophyta > Pinopsida > Pinales > Pinaceae > Pinus > Pinus albicaulis. Next base: position 882,873,225 of record CM076569.1, on the reverse strand, counting down.
ACCTAAATCAAGAAGAGTTGATTAAGGATGAATTCAGATCTGAAATAGAAGATAAATCAAAACCTGTAGGATCTCTACCTTTATGCTAGGAGTCATTTGAGTTCATAAAAGCAAACTGGCCTCCTAAGAATCCATCAGAGGAAACTCATGAATCCCATGTTTATTATCCCAAGCATCAAGAAGAGTTGAGTGAGGATGAATTTAGATCCGAAATAGAGGATAAATCAAAACCTGTAGGATCTCTACCTTTATGCTAGGAGTCATTTGAGTTCATAAAAGCAAATTGGCCTCCTGAAAATCTATCAGAAACAACTCATGAATTACATGCTAACTATCCTCAACATCACAAAAAATTGGTTGAAGATGAAAACAAGCAAGAAATGAAAGAGAATCCACAGGATCTCTCTAAAGGCACCAGTGATGATTCATCATCTCTCATAAGTGAAGCCCAAAAAGACATTCATCCTCCAAATCAGCTTTCCCAAGAGAAAGAAAATTATTGTAGCTATATCCAAAGAGAAATGAAAATGCCTCCCTTTTTAACTGAAGAGGAAATAGATCAACTCATAAACATACAGTCAGCCTCTCTTGATTCTTCTCCTAATCTTAACTATCACATAGCAGTAAATAGATTTAAAGATCAATTAAAAGAAAAAAAGTCTAATAGTCCAATATGTATGGTTGGTGACATTAATTATAATGATGATTTTCCAAGGTTTGATCAATATGTTGATAATGATGATGATTTCCAAACAGAAACTAACTTTGTAGAATACTCAATTTTTTATTTTTGGGAGGAATCTCAGTTTCATAAACTTGAGGAAAGTAACCAAACAAAGCATAGAAGCTATGATAGTGATGAGGAAAGCTCATAAAATTTGGAAGCAAATGAAGGCTTGAAAATTGACGATCACAAGAAAGTTGTTGCTCTTCTTTCTCAAGAAGAGTTGTTGCCAAAGAGTATCCTTGCCCATCAAATTGATGACCTTCACACAGTTTTCAGCCCGCCCTATAAAAACACATCAGCTTGGCAAGAGAACTACGCTGCAATATATGATGAGTCTGATAGTTGAAGTGATCATGAGCAAGGGGAAGAGTTGCTTTACCAGGAGAGTCCCAAATATAGCCAAGTGGAAGAAAGAGTAGTCCTAAATGAAGCCTATATATCAAATCCTCTAGATTAGGTATTATTCCAAGATCCATTTGTTGTTTTTCTTGAGAAATCTGAAGGAGTAGTGGGTTCTATCATGAACAAGTTGCTACCAAGAATGAGAAAAAACATAAGCACTACTGTCCGAAAACAAGCCAAATGGAAGTGGCCTTTTCATTACTTCACCATCATGAAAGAACTAAACCAGAGTCACCCATGTAATCATATACTTGAATGGTTACATTGTAAAAGAGAGTTCACCAAATAAATGTCTATTTTGTATAGATAAGATTAGGATAGATAGAGAGCAGTGGAAAATAAGCTCAACCTTGTGAGCATCTTTTCAGTTCTAGATTGTTTGAAGAAAAAGTGAAAAAACAGAAAATACAAAAACAGTAAAAAGTAGAAAAAGAGGGCAGTTTCTAAAAGCAATGGTAAAGTCCCATGTTCAAAAAATAGTCATTCGGAAAGCGCACAAGTCTAAATGCCGCTACTAGTGCTCAAATGTCTTGTTCAGTTATCTAGCCTAATCATAACTGAACATGTTTTAAATTTATTTGCTGATAAGTTAGTGAGAGGAAAAGATAGTCAACATTGTGTGAGCTTGACTTATCAATGAGAGTAGATTAGGAAAAGATACTGGTTCCACATGCTCAAAATAGAACCAAAGAAGAAAGCAGGGGTGAAAAACAAATTGTGTATGCTAGCCTTGCTTTTCTAGATTTCATTTTATACAAAATAATATTTGTGTGCAACTTGTCTTTTGTGCCACAAGTACATGACAAATCAGACTGTCTAATCTTGATTTGGTCATTTTTCAATTTCATGTTTTATATTAGACAATAAAATCCTATCAAACAGCTTAACCTTGACAGTCGATCTAGCATAGGTAGAGAGATGAAGTATTTCATTAGCTTAATCTGAACTCCTGACGGATATAAGTGTAGAACTAGATAGGTTCATTTTTCAAAAATACTATGTCAAAGGGTTGCTAGTCCAAATGCACCCAAAAGAAGAAAAAATGTTAGGAAATATAGTGGGGTAGGTAGAAATATCGTTGATGCTAATCATGCGTTCAATTCTTAGAAATATCATCAAGGAAGAAAGAAATTTGTGCCAATGGATAAAGGAAATGGTCTTCAAAGAACCGAGATCTGAAATTCTGGACACCTCCTGAAAAGGAGCTGCCCTCCCCAAATGGAGCCATTGTTAGTCATCAATACTTTTCACTTGTTGGTGATGACTAGTTGTTACAGCCAAGTTTTCTAGCAGCTGATCTCAAAATTTGTTAAATTTTCCAGCTAGAAAACACCCATAAACATTTTTTCCCTCCTGCCTTTTCAATCAGCCCATGATGAGATAAAACCTCATTGTCAAGCCCTATCTAGCCTCAGCCATACTAGCTTGTCCATCAGCTCCAAAGAAAAACAATCCAAATCTGTCCAAGAAGTCTCCCCTAAGTTAGGTAGTGGCGCTTTAGGCATTTCTCCCTTGGAAAATTATCCTAAAGCCAAATAACCTCTATCTATTATCAACCAGTCCTAACAGACCTTCCTATTCTGCAAATAAAGTTTGGTTACACCCTTAAGTCACGCCACTAACAACCTTGAGGTCTCAGCAATACATATGCCATAGGTCAAGCTGATATTAGGTAGATGTACAGTGTTTCAATGTATTTTTCAAAGAGAAAAAGTATACTAGTGTTCCAGAAGACTGTATTAAACTCAACATGAGAATATAGCTGCTTCTCATGTGGTTTTGAGCCTGGGATGCAAATGCTGGATAGAGAGTTATCTCATTAAGCTCCTGCAATCACAGTCAAAGGTTAGTGAATTATAAATGACAAGAAATGCTTTGCAGATACTGGCCAAATTGCTTGTGATGTATAAAGAGGCACAAAGCTATTTGAAAAGCATAATTACATGTCTCAGAGAAATGCCCATCATGACTTATTGTCAATTTTTTATCTTCATTTGCTTAAACATGAATAGGCAGTGAAAGGGAAGATAACATTGTTTAAAAGTTGATGAAATGGTATCACTGAGAAAACCTCCTCCATACATGAGCAGAGGGTTGAAATACTGAGAAAACCTCCTTCATTTTACAAGAAGAGGGTTGAAAGACTGAGAAAACCTCCTACATATTACAAGCAGAGGGTTTGGCACTATGATAAAGGCCTCCTTCATCAAATAAGCAGAGGGCCCGGGACAAAGATTGATTTTAGGGTTTTCACTGACTGAAAGGCAAATTTTGAGAGCAGTGGGAGAAAATTAAAGGCTTATGGGTAGATAAATGGTGTTAAAAACAAAGAGAAATCAGGGGTACTATAATGATCAAAGAGGCTGACTTATCCCCTATCAGAGATTTCTTGCAAAAGAAATCTGGAGCCAAAGTGAACAGACCCTGCTGAGGTATGTAATTTCATTAAGGGTTTCCAAAGATCCCTCTCCTTGATAAACATGCATGACATCTAGTCATTGTTCCTTTGAAAAACAGAGTTGAAAATATTTGAAATTAGTTGGGTTTTAACAGAGGCCCAAGAGTGATATTGATATTCAAAAAGGTTTTGCTCTTCCTGTTCATGAAGATCTTTTTCAAAAAACTCATCAAAAGTGACAAGGAGGTAACCTAAGCTTTGTTTTCTAAAATGGGACTTTGAAAATGAACAACACAGAGACAGGAGGTGTGAAAAAGGATATGAAAAGTTCTTTAAAATCATGAACAACACTCAAAACAGATAAAACATGCCACTATCACAGTCAAAAGCCCCTTTATGGATATGTGAAAATTACCTTGCTGTTGCATATGAGTCCCAAGGGTCTTTAGAGGCCTTTTTCCTTGATTAATAGGTATGGGTAAGATCTGGAGTGTACAAATGAGGTTCTTCACCCACATTCAAAAGAAAGGCTCAAAGAGCACCTACCAATTCAGTCAGCTTCACAGTGGGCGTGATCATTTTCAAAACATCAGGAGCAGAGACTCTCAAAATAAGTTTCAAAGTGGTTATTTATCTCCTTGCAAGAATGTCAAAGAAAGTCTCACATATCATTGATATGTCTTTCAACATATTTTATTTTTCAATGAGAAACAGTGAAGAAATAGTAGAATAATATTTCCTTAATGAGAAAAACACCGAGAGAGATGTTGGCCTTCAAAATGGGTTTTTCACTTTGAAAAGGGGTCACATGTATGAGGATCTCCAAAAAGTCATCCATAACACTTTAAGGAGTCCTGGTCGAAATATTGGGTTTGTTGGGCCTGTAGCGGCACGCGGCGCGCCTATAGGCGTCGGTCACATCTCCTAGAAGGCCAACCCGACTGCCTTGTGTTGCGCGGCGTTCTTTCTAACAAACGTGCCGTGCCTCCTGGCACCTTCAAAGAAGCTCCAAAAGCTCACCAAACGATAAATCAAGGCCCATGAAGGATCTTTGAGGTATTTTTTATCACCTCATGATAAATTTCAAAATCTAAAGGGATGATTGTGCCATGTTTTTTAAAGACTAAAACAGTGATCGAATAGTGAAGTTATTGGTAGAAAAGCAAGGTGGTTTGTTATTGTGTTGCCACAGACTGTTACAATAGAAGGCTAGTGGTGTGTTTATATTGGTTTCGAAAGGCCTTAAAGGTTTTCAAAACAGAGTAATAAAACATATGCTAGTGACTAGGGAGAAAGCATAGTATTAGAGATTTTCAAATTGTTGAAAGTGTCCTAATAGTGATAAGACAAAACTAACCTCTGTCAACAAAGTCTAAAGTGAAAACACAGTGTTTGTAAGGTGACAACAATGAGCCTATTTTGAAAATAGTGGTCGTAGTCCGAATGCCTTGTCACCTCAAAAGTATCTTCTTTTCAATAGTGAAACAGTGAAATTAGTGCTGCCTCCATTATCCCATAATGTAGAGTGTGGTGGAGCATGATGAAGAAGAATAGCATGAGCAAGAAGAGGAAAGTGATGATAAGCAGCAGCATGATGAAATAGGGTAGCAAGGGGATGATGAGAAAGACGATGATGAGCAGCATCGCAGTGAGGCAGAACAACAAGGGGAAGAAGGGCATGATGATGAGCAGCATCACAGTGAGGCAGAATAGCAGACTCTTGAAGATGACGAAGGTCAGCAGCCACAACATGATGAACAACATCCTCATGATGATGAACAGAGGCAGCTACAAGATGATGAACAACAGCCTCATAAAAAGGAACAACAGCCTCATGAAGAAGTGAGGATGACAGTCCTAAAAAATAAATGCACAAGGACAGTCAAGGCATCCATGAAGAAATCCAAGATAGTGGCAAGAATGAGGAGCAAAGTGACAAGGGTAGAGAGCCAATGGAGCATGTGCAAGCTGCCTCTCCTAGGCAAGGGGCCATGTTCTCTTCTCTGAAAGTGGCCAAGCCCTGGACATCAAGGAAAAGGGTGCCTAGAGTTGTAACTCCAAATTTGACTAGGGCCCTCCGAAGCATTGGAAAATTTCCCAAGAAGCCCATTGTCGAATTTCCCAAGAGGAGGAAGACTAAAAGAGCCACCCAAAGCAAAGGAAAGGAAAACGAAGAGAGCAGCCATGAAAAGGAAAGGGAATTCAACATCATTCAAATGTAAAGTGATGATAGCAACAATGAAGCCCGGATCCTTGAAACTCTCTTAATCAATAGAGAAAACAAAATTGATACTTTGAGGACTGATCTTGATAGGGCTAGGAACTTCAATCACTTTTTTCAAGTTCAAAACAAATAGATGAGTGTCCATATGGTTGTATATGAGACCTGGGCCATCAAATACAAAAAGGAGGCCTCCAAAGCACAAATGAGATTGGAAGAAATCATGGGTGAGTTCGATGAGAGCGAAGGCGGAGATCAGCCCAGGTGAAAGAGGCCAAGAACCATGGGGCTCAAAAAGGCCCTTGAGAAACAAAAGGAAGAAGAATATGCCCTTCTCGAATCTACCCCTCTCACTACATTGTTCGAACAAGAGATAGAGAACAATTTGGAAGCATGGCTTGAGAGAGTTAATGATCACTTGGAGAAGAAATTGGAGAAGGAAAATAGAGACTTGGACCTTCAATGGAGGATGACTAGGCATTATAAAAAGCTCAATCAGTTTTCTCGGCGGAAATTGAAGGTCGTTCAAGAAAAACTCAAGGAGGCTAAAGGGAAGTGCCCGGCACCAAAATTGAGGAAAGACACCCCAAGGCTCAAAATGTTGGCCTTAGCTTCACAACATATTTCTAAAAACCCTTGAGGTTCATGCTCGCTAAGTTTGGGCGAAATTCGACAAATTTTGGTTTTTTGTCATTTTTTGGTTTTTGGCCAAAACTCATGGGCATCGCCATTTCAGTTTGGGGCATCCTCAAAGGATGAAAATGGTATCATTGGATGCCATAATTTCAGGGGCACATACTCAGCGATTTTCAGATCAATTGAAGATCATTTTCTCCCCCAAATGATGAAAAACACTCATTTCTGCCTCTTCTTGGTTGTGACAGAATACTATTTTTGGTTTTTTACTGAGTCTATTTTGGAGAATTAATGGTCATTTGGGAGAAATATAAACAGTACTGAAGTTATACATAGGTTTCCAACGAGCCGTGTGACCTGTTTGCTCGAAGGCACTCTAAAGTTTTAAACAGAGTCAGAGGACCTTTTTCATGCTGTATTTTTCCAAATAATTACCTTAAAATTGAACCTTTCAAAAGTGACTTTTCTTCATGTGCATTTGTATTTTTGTACATGATAAGTTGTGAAAATTCAATATGTTTCCTTTTAGCATTTTGAGATGTTTATTAGATATTTTGTGCATGTTGAAGCTGCAAGCCTCAAGGACAAAATCAGATATTTTGGATAGGCCAATGAGATTGCAAGTTGAACTAAGAGGTTTTCTTCACTTTGGCCTATATATTCCAAAGGCTTTCATTGTAGACAATGCTGAACTTGATGAATAGAAGCAATATATGGTCATATAATCTTTGGAAGAAACCCTTGTCTCATGCTTTTGGATAGTCTCTTGGATGTTCTTGGATGATGAAAGAGGATTGTTGTTGGATTCCATGACTTGGTAGAATGGTATAGCCTCTCTCTCTCTATTTTGTTTCCTAGTTTTCATTCATAATTCCATGTTATTTCTTGCTATAAGACAATAGATAATAGATTTGAGACATGCCCTTGGAGGCACCTCAAATTTCCTTTTTCTTTATAGCTTCCATGTTTTCTTCATTCTTAGTCACATTAAAGAATCCTTGATTGCTCTTTAATAACTCAAGAATATTGTCTTCTTGTTTCATTTGTGGTTTTATGCATGCTAAGTATGATTTACGGTATGCCCTGCTTACGCATGGCTAGCCATAGCTCCACCTATGAAACTTCTCTTTGATTGATTAGATTGTCATTTGTTGAACCAAGGAGGTCTTATACTGATCTTGCCCTTTGCCTAAAACTATGCAATCTTGTTTTCAAAGTGCCCAATAGCTTGAAGTACTATGTTTAGGTGTTCCTACATAGTGATGTGAGTTGTTTGTTTGTCTTAAATGTGTTTCCCCAAAGTCTAATAGGCATTTCCTAAAGTTAGAGAGTCATATATCTCTATGCATGGCTTGAATGTTTATTTCTATGCATTGATCAGCTTACAGTTACATTTCTCATGATTAATGGTTTGCCCTACCATGTTTATGCAAGCTATTAAACTAGTTATGTTTGAAATCCTTTGTTCTTCACAATTTTAATGTCCATCTCACTCCATTTTTCCCAAAGATCCATTTTATCTCGTATCAAATCAGCCCTTCAACAACCTTGTATCACCATCTGAACGCTCTCTTGACCTTTTTGACCCCATAGCCCAGTTGATCTGACATCTTTTTACCTATCTTATGTCTTTGATCAGTTCATCCCTCACAACCTGAAAAACCAAAACCAAAAACCTACTTCATAACTAGCCTAAAATCAAAACACAATAAGCAAACACACAAATATCCCTTACACAAATAGACAGATACCTCTCTGAGTCTAGGAAGGCTAGGTCCTTGGGCTCCAAAGATTGGTTTGATGTTACACTGTCATTCGGCTTGCCAATTAGCCAGATCACGAGACCCTAACAGGTGGAGCACCTGATGGTAGAGGAAGTGGTCGTTGAAATTGAGAAAATTGATTTGGAAATGGGAGTTGTTGGCCCCTCCAATTTGAATTCCATTGATTAAAATGAGATGGTTGTTGTGGAGGCCAAGGAGTCCACATCACAGGATCTACAAAGGGAGGGTTTGTTTTTTGCATGGGTGGGTAATTCATTTGATTAAAGGGTGGGTATTGCATTTGGTTGAAGGGAGGGTAATTTGTTTGACTAAAAGAAGGATAATTGTTCCAACGATTAGAAGATGTAAATGGCATATTAGAGTTCATACCTTGTCCTCGTGGTTTTCATTGTCTTCTTTGTGTCAGTAGATAGACTGCTTCAGCTTCTTTTTCGGTTGGTTGCAATGCTACCTTTATTCCTGGTAAAGAAGGGCATTGTTGTGTTTCATGGTCTTTCTCACAAAGGGTGCAAATTGGTATCTTGTCCAATGGGCATTCCCTTAGTGGGTGTTTATCTCTGCATTTGGGGCAAAATAAAGACAAAGCTGCTTCTTTTTCAGCTTTTTTCTTTTTAACCTGCAAGGTGTCAATCTGTGAAGCAAAAGAACTTAACATTTCAGTTTTAAATTATTCGAGTAAATTACCTATTTTGGCACTTGTTGCTCCTCTAGTGGCTGATTTCTGAACTCTTGAATATGTGGCATCTCTTCTATTTGACCTGTTTCTTGCAACTCATCTTGAACATATTTTACATAGTTCAACAATTTCATCATATTATTCTTTAGATATATCCCCTTTACCAAGCATATTTAGCATGTCTAAACAATCATCCCTCACCCCTTTTAGTAATATTGTTTTAAGAATATCCTTACATCGGGATGATTGGATCTCTGCAGATTGTACTGTATTATTTCCACAAAGTCTTCCAAATTCTCGTCCTCCTTTTGTACCATCTTGAATAGTTCCTCCCTCTTTTCTCTTATCCGGCAGTAGTCTTGATATTTAAGCAGAAATTTATGTTTCATATGTTCCCATGTTGTGATTACATGGCCTCCAAGACTCATGAACCACCTTAGTGCATTTCCTTTTAGTGTTGTTGGGAACAACTTCAAATTCTGGGTATTAGTAACATAATCATAACTTCTGCATAATATATCAAATTCAAAAATAAATTCGTCAGGATCTTCGGAAGATAAACCATGGAAGTTAGGTAAGGCTGAAAGTGGGATATTCTTCATGGGAGTTGCTCCTCTAGGGAGATCACTAATAGGAAATCCCAAGGTAGAGAGGGAATTCTCATATTTTCCCTCTCCTTCAGGATCTACTTGTCCTCTGCCAAAGAATCCTTCATTGTTTCCTTCCATTGTTTGATCTCCTACTGCACTTGCTCGATCCTCAAAGTTTTCTACTGGCTCCTCAATGTTCTCCACTGGTTTTTCAATGTTTGCTGCTGATTCCTCAACATTCTCTGCTGGTTCTTCAACACTTTCTAATGGCTCTTCAATACTTTCTTCTGGTTCCTCAACGTTCTCAGGGCTCACAACTTCTTTTGTTTCATAATTAGATTGAGGGGAGCGTTGAGGTTTTGGCCTTCGAGAGCTTAATCTCTGAGAAGATTCAACTTTTGATACAATCTCATCAATAAAAGTCTTTCTTCCTCCCCTTACTTTGTCGTTGCCACCTGTAGGGTTATTTTTCTTATGGGTTCCGCGTCCTCTCATACAATCTGCACATCTAGAAGAAAAACATCAATGTTTTTGAAATCTATAATTGCATTCCCCGGAAATGGTGCCAAAATTTTGGTCACTTTAATTTTTTATCAAATTAAACAATGCAAGTGCTACATAAATTGTCAACCCAAGGAAGTCTGTTTATTTCAAAGGAAATCACACACTGTATATGCTCAATCTCAAAAGCAAAGAAATGTTGTAGTAAGAATCACACTAATCACACCTTGCTTTAACAGAAATGAAGTCTACTTGACTTACAGTAAAGACAATCCTTCTATTGAAAACTTTCATTAAAAGAATCTTGGATTACATTAAGAAGACAATGATCTAGCAGAGGAAATCAATCTGCAGAAAGGAAGATCAATTATACTATAATAGAGAACAAGACCCTATTCCCCAAGTAAGAATATTCAACACCTATTTTCTGATTACCAAGATTTCACACACTCATTTGATAAAAAAGATTGCTAATTAAAATAACTCACAACTTCTCAAGAATGAATTGTATGAAATCAATGCAGCAACTAATGAGAACAGAGCTTTAGCAGTAAACAACAAAATTCCAATACCGCATAAATAACTTCAGTAAATATGGTTTAACCAGGGCATGAATGAAAAGAAAAATTAAAAAACTACAGGAACAAATGGGTGAATCTCGTGAAGAAGGTTGGCCCTTTCCTTCTCACAAGATTCCCCAAAAGAAGGAATTAAATTGAAGTGCTCAAAACAAACTTTTATTCATCTGTCGAAAGCAGCATATAACAAAAGAGTTATGTTCCTTCTCTGTTCAGGAATGAACCTCCGATAGTCTTTACCTATCCTCTAATGTTGATGTCTCCTCTTTTTTAAAGAGGAGACATCTATTACAATTTATTTTCATTATAGAAATCCTATTTTTAACCCAATATGATCTTTTGTTCTGAAATAGGGCATTTCTGTTCTTCCATAGTAAAATGCTATTATGATGGTTACAATGGTACTAGCTTCAGAGTGGTCCATGTAACAGCTTCCTTTACTTTTCTTTTCTTGTTGCCGTCATACTTGAAATGCTGCTTCAAAATCGCAAATCACGGGTTGTTTCAGCAACGGGATTTGCGTACCATGTTGACTGTTTCAGCAAGGCAATCTTGAAATAGTCATAATAGATTATCAGTGGTCTTCAAACTGTCTCAGCAACTATATCTTCGATTAATGATTAAATATAAAAGTAATGTATAATTATATGCAAAACAAATTAAACATATAGTAAAGAGAAGAATATTATATACCTTTGGGAAAAATGGATGAAAGTGATAGTGTAAGATTTAAATATAGACTGAAAAAGAGTGGAATGATAACAAAATGTATAATCAAAATGATACATTATGAGGTCCTAAAATACTCTGTCACATCTATGTTCGGCTTGGGAAATCCATTTGTCTCAAAGTTAATCAAACCTCATTGAACGTATTTAGTTGGTTTTGGGTATTAGCTTTGAGTCAAATGCTGCCAATTCTAAATTTCATGTCACCAATATGTTTAACATAAGTCTAACCTCATTCAAAATTACCTTTCTATTCATAACCTTCAATCACGTCTGCCATCTCTGAGTCATTCCTGAATCACCCCATTTTGTTCTTCAAAACTTTACATGAGTTGTGTGCGGTAGGCCTTCCTACGATGAATCGCTTCCTATTGACTACAAATCATTATCTAGGAATTTGACCTAGAAAACCTTTTCAGTACCTTGAGGCTTACATGCGCTAATGGAAAGTTTCTCGCTTTCAATGACAGGTTCTCATAATTGGCCTTCAATCAAATGATTATATGAGTGTTTGAATTCAAAACATTTAATCACACTTCATAGATTGTACTAGGGTACCTTGAGAATCATTTTCATTATGGGTGGTTTCTCTCACATATGTAAATAGTTCATGCCATTAATCGATAATCAGATGGTTTCTACCATGTCTGACTTCGATACATTTACTCGCATGGTTATATTCGTACATCAATGGAGATGGAGATCAAGACCCTGGATCTAGTTTCATCCATCCAGGTTGCATGGAGTTATTAAATATTCATGATTTTAAACATAGATCCATTGATGGTTGCATCCACACTGTGTCTTTTGTTGACATGGATCTTCAGATCTATTTCCATACTATTTTTTTGAGATTCATGTACTTAGAGTGTGGGAATGCCTATCTCAATGATGTTTATATGAAAGTGGGTTATGGTAATCCCTGACTGCTTGTTTCATGTCCTCAACCAATTGGTCTCTAATCCAAACCTTTGACATGATAAAGTTCTTCAGTCATTAAACATATTTTTTGGCTTTTCACTTTAGGGGAAAATATGTTAAACTAAATATTTTCACCATGAATATCGATTCAGATATCTTGCCATTCGATGAGTGTCTCAAGTAAATCCCCTCTGAATTTTGAAGTAAAAAAATATCAGGGGCAAAAGGAATTTTGGATTGCAATTCTTAAACCCTTTTTGAGCATCTATATAGTTTTATTGAACAACCTGTGCATGTTTCATTTTTACCATTGTGGCCTGCCGAGATCTGCAAAGTATCTTCCACTAAAAAATGTGCAATTTTGTTCGTGTGGGTAAAAATTAAAAAGTAAGTTCTAGAAACTTTGGTGGAGGAATGTTATCTAAATTAGATACCTCGAACCACTACATACTTGTGCCTCATCCCTTGGATTCATGGAACTAATATCCTCTTCTTAAGCATCATATCCCTTGAGAAGAGGAACTAGAAACCTCCTCATCGTTCCTATAAATTGAGCATAAGACTAAAGGAATGGAAGGGGCTGAGATTTGTAAACTTATGTTGTTGATTTTGGGTCTAAAGAGTTTGTCATCAAGGAAAGGAACTGAGACAATTGGAAGATGCTTGTGACATCAAGGCAACCAAAGTGTAAGCTTGTTTCCCTTTCAATTTAATACAAAGTAATTTTTTTTCCTAATTGCATCTACTTTTGATGTTATTTTCAAGACTCCCTGATCTCTTGCATGGTTTATAACTGATTATTGATTCAATTATATGTTGTATGATATATTAAGGATTCCATTTACCTTTTCTTTAATATGCAAGATGCTTTGATCCCTTTGAATGTTTCTGTCTATGAAGATCTCTTTTGGAGCATCACGGAGAGGTTGTGGAAAACATTTGGAAATCATTTAAGACATTGAGGGAAAGATGGTTGTGGAAATCACTAAAATTACTTCTACAAGTACTTCGTCAATAGGTAATTGGTCCTTCGCATACTACATGTTTCATGTTTTAGTGATAAGATAAGGAAAGGTAACAATTCGTTTGATCTTTGTGTCTAGTTTTCCTTAGGAATATAGGGAGATCACTCTTGTCCACAAGATGGATTTATCCACATAACACCTTTCTAAATGATAACTACAATAGAACCCATTTCCATTTCCTCTCTTATCAAGTGTATCCAATAATATACCATCTCTAACCGCGTCATATTTGTCTGACTTGTGCCGACCATGATACTTATTACCATATCCCCCATTAGTTCTATCCTCCTATCCATAACTGATTTGTGGTTTTCCATGTCTCTCCAAGTCTGACAAAATTTGAAGGATAACTGCATTTACCTCTTCTTGTTTCTCCTGTGCACTGGAAAGTATTTCCTTTTACTAAATAATTCTATAATTATTTGCTTTGCAATTTCTTATTTCTTCCCTTAAACTTCTCAAGGTGTCTACTATGTCAGGATATTACTCATCTCTGTGTTGCTCATCTAATCTATAAGAGGAGTCTCATGAATTGTAATATGCCATTTTGATAGTCATATTTAATCCTATTCCTCTTGTAAACATACCATCTCAGATAACCAAATACAAAAATAATCAACATACCTTAGTGAATTTCAAGGGAGGTTATATCCTCTTCAAAATCAGTATATATTAGCACGATACATGTATATACATATTCATATCAATATATCGACAACATCCCAATCATTATCCAATTATCATGGAAGATATCACAAACTGTACCACTGATTAGATACATGCTAATCATAGCCACTATAATGCATGCATAACCATAACCATAACAATATATCCATAAAAACCATATAAACATTGACATGCATGCATGAAAAACACATTTTTCCCATTCAGTCCAAGTATTGAACCATGATTTGATACCAATATGTAACCACCCCTCCCACATTTACCTAGTTTCACTGACTTGCCAAGGTAAACATCAGAGGAAGAGCTAGGAAGACATGACCCATCCTCCAGGCTTCACTTATGGAAGTGGTGCCAACAAGTGAACCTATCAACCAAAAACTAACATACTATAGGACTTACAAGACACTCATAGGTTAAACAACCACTCCCAATATCCAAATCATGAGTTGGATAGTTATTTCACTGACCCAAACTCCTAGTCACAGGAATAACACTACATCCATGGAAATGTAGAACTCTAGTCACATGCATAACACTACATCCATGTGAATACAGTCCAAATTTATCAGTTCTAATCCCATGACCCTAGAATTAGTGCCACCTTTTAAGGGGTTGTCTCCATACCACTGCCTAGAACTTAACGATTCTTTCTAAAATGATAAATAACATCAATACAAAGCTACTCATACAAAAATCGATCAAAACAGTTGACCCATGTAAGCCTAACCATGGAAGTCATTTCTTCAAACAGATTGAAAACATGTAAAATACAGGTCATGAATGCATATATAAACATACGTGTATGGTACTTATTTGGGAATCATCAAGAAGATCTAATTCCCTCTAATAATAGCTGTAATAACATATGTTAGCTCATGCATTCAATAACCATTCATCAACTAATCAAAACATGTCAAGATCCATAACTAGAACCTCCATTTTTATAACCAACATATAACCAAAATAATAACCATGATATAACAAAAATTAAATCCACATAATAATAAGATAAAATACTGATGAAATACAAGAGGGAAATAGATCTTATTCACATATGAAAAATAAAACCAAGTCAGGAACTTCCACGTACCACTTGACCATAGATTGAGCTAAACCAAATCCCTATTTTAGAAAATTACCCTTGTGCCATATTCTATGCATGAATGTGGGAATCAAGACAAACAATGAGGGCTTCCAAGATATTAATCCACCTCCACCCTCACGCTTTACCGTAATCCCACAAAAACTGGTCAAGGGATCCTAGGACCAAAACAAGAACATAAACCACCATTATTTATCGCAATCCCTCCAAAACTAGTCTAAGGGAATCCTAGGCCCAAAAAAATCTTAGACCCTTAATGTTTCTTCACCAATTTGTGAAATGTTCCTGTCACCACCCTCAGGATTTACCGCAATACTGCCAAAACTGGTCAAGGGATTCCTAGGTCATTGTGAATTTTCTTGAGACTATTAGAAAAATTAAATATTACAGAGCAATGAAACACATAAAATATGTGGAAAACACAAGCACACAAAACACATAAAATCAGAGAGAGACATATATACGTGGTTCACCCAGTTTGGGATATGTCCACCTCGAACAGCCAGTCCTTCCTTTCTATTATCCAGCAAAATGAAGAGACAAAACCTACATCATATTTGTTATAATATCCTCTATTCTCTCTCGCAGTCTCCCTATTTGTTTCTTTCTCTGAGAATAAACATACAATACACAGCCGCAATAAAATACCCTCATACAAGCGAGGGGTTTCCTTCTAGGGAAAAAAAAACCATAAACTAAACATAACTTCTACCGTCAGATCATCCGCCTAGTGAACAACCCAGATTGACTAGAAATTACTATACTTTTATAAGGCAATTTTACATTTGTTTTTAGCTTCAGGGGCGGGGTTGGCTCCATAAAGTCACAGCTGCCCCCCCTGGACCCCCTAGGTAGTGTTTAATTACGGGAAGTGTTGCCACCCCCATTAAGGTAGAGGGTTCCAATGCTGTGATACAAAATAAACAAGATCATCAGGCTCCACACCCAACAGAGACCACCTCACCTACTTCCAAAGCCATTTAGAAATCCAAATCTCCACCAAATGAAAGAATCCCATCACACAATAGCTATCGAGAAATGTCAAGGTAAGGTTGAAACCACTATCACAAATAACAAAACCCATGCCAATCATAACAAAATAACAAAATACACATATGCATGTACCATTCTTGCACCAACTAGCTAGGAAATCACACATGCAACCTGTTACCTACAAGTATTCTTGTTGAAGCTCCACGACCAAACTTTTCCTTTCTTGTTCCTTTTATTTCCTTGTCCTTCCTTTCTCCAATGCTAAAGTGTGCCATGAATTCTCTAAGTGTGCAAGAGTATGAGAGAATAGAGAGAGAGCTCCAAAACTAAATTGAAAAAATGTTGTGCACCAGTCCTCAGAAGCCTTTTTAACATTGAGGCCTCTATTTTCTTTAATGTCCTATATTTTCATTCAATTTTATTTTCATGTAAATTTGTGACATTTCATCTCCCTTTTATGATATTTTCCTTTATTTTCATAAATAAAATACCAATTAACGCCTATTCTCCTTTTTAGAGCCTTCACTAATTCATTTTCCACTTTCATTAGCCATAATAAACCAAAATGAACACCCACTAGGATGTTTTTACCAACATTAATCTTGGAATACATTCCCCATGACTTTGGTCTTATTTTTTCTTTATTAAATTTATTACATGAAATTTTAAGTGAGGGTTGTTACAAACATTGGTAAGGATGGTTTTGAACCTCTAATCAAATTTTGTTAACCATATCCACTGCTATGATATTTTCCTATGACCTTGAGTCAAATAGAGCATCAATTTTTGTCTTCTATTCCTCTATCATTATATAGAATATTTGGTCATATCCTTCTCTTCATTTTGTTCGACACCACTTAGATTCACCCCCTTCTGCATTGATGTACAAAAAATATTCACATCCTCATTTACTTTGTCTTTCACTGGATTTCTCTAATATGTGGCTATGGGGTTTTTATTCTCCACGTCTTTCTTTCGATTATTTGGGTTGAGCTCAGGATGTAATATCTAGAACATGTCTTATGTTGACCATCAATATTGTAGGGTTACAGGGATTTCTAGGATCTTTTCATTTGTTTCATTTGATCTTTGCATTGGTATATTCTTATCCTTCCCCCTTTCCACTTATTCTTCCCCTCCATCCAAGCATCTTGATGCTCCTTCTACTTTGAATCACTCTAATTGCCTTTATTTTGGCCTATGCATTCTAGGTATTGTTCCTATAGACAAGCCTCATCCATAATGATAGGTTTGAATAACATCAGTTGCTTCCACAGATGGATACGTAGCCCCCCTAGAAACTTGGGGAGTATGTATAGGTTCTTGGGAAAGACGCAATATTATTGCCATATTCCTAAATTTTATGGTGTACTCTTCTGTAATGTTCCTAAATGAGCTAAGCTAATTGGAACATTAGAATTTTGTTTTATTTTTCATGTTTATGAATAATAGACTAATGGAGGATGTGCAACACTGCTTAGATCTAAAAAATAAATACATGCTCAATGTGAACATGATTAAATATGAGCTGGTTGCATAAAAAAAGCTTGTGTATGAATAGGGCTAAGCTATTTGACTACGTCAACAGGACCAAATCACAAGATATTCCAGGTGCATTGAACCTCCTAGTTGATCATCGCAGTTCTAGAAGGAGGAATTCAATGTGAAAGGGGATAATTCAAGTGAAGTGGTTTAGGGTTTTGCACATCCTCATTTTATAAAAAGGAGGGAGAGGACTCAAGGAAGGGTTGTTTATGTTATTTCCAATTTGAGGTTGCTTGGGCAACTTGACTTATCTTGGCTGTTTAGCTAAAGGGAAGAGGGTTTCCTATTTAGGAACCCTCTCTCCTTCCATGGAGTAGCTCTTTGGAGGAGGATGTTCAGCTTTGTCCACTATCTGGCATTTGGCCAAGCTTCTACTTCCAATTGAAATGTAGATCCTGCTGAGGGTTTTATTTCTCTTGTAAGCTGCAGCAAGTGGAGAATAGATATTTTTAGATCTAGGGAGTTCTAGCACCCCTTGTCACTGGGAAACTCATCTATCACATTGATAAGCTGATTTTAGATTCATTGGGCTTCAGATTCATATCTTGGCATCAAGCCAAAGTGTAATTTTAGTGGATTTTGCAGTTTCTCTTCCTTGAACTGCATAATTCTTGAGGAGCAGTGTTGCAAGTGTTTGGAGTTCTCCTGGAGGAGAGATCTCTAGTGAAAAGGATCCCTCCTTTCACTGTGGTGATCCATGGATTAGCCAACCAATCCATGTACCCTTTAGATATGATTTATTTTCTTATGTATTTACTACATAATTTCTGAATACTGTTGCAGAATTGTGTCTTTGATCTCAGATCTACTCACTATGGTTCATCATTTGCTGAGATCCCCAAGGGGAGTGTAATAAAGAGCCTCTTTGGCTTCCAGATCTGTAAGAGATCTTTGTTTTCATGCAAGGATATTTTTTATATCTGATTTATAATAAAATGAAGCTTCACCCTCCTGAAATTTACACTGAAGATTTTTCTGGGTAATTTCCTATGCTGCAGCACCTCAATCTTGAGGGTTATTTCATGTAAATATTTGTTTTTCTTACTTATTTTGCATAAGATATGAACCCAAGCTGATTTTATGTTTATTATATAATATTAAAACTAATAGCTTCTGAAAATCACGCTGCCTGAGCTTCAGTAAATTCTGCATATTCAAAGTCATGGGGATTGGGTGTTTTTCTTGACTAGTTGGGAAGGATGAACTGTATAACATAGAAAATATTATTTGTTTTTTCCTTAAATTAGACCTTGGAGTCCCTAATATCCCTATATATCATATCCAACTGCTTTCCCACCTTATCTTTACACAGATCTCTGATTATACTCGTTTTAGGGCCTAAATCCTCACTTTTCCCCAACCCTTGGTTCATAAAACACTGTATAAATGATTTTTGTAGTTAAATACATGTATTTATGTCTATTTAATATTTTTTTAAGCTTATTCATCAGTGAAATACCGTTATATAGTTTCCAGATTGTTGCAGTTCCTTATTTCGGTTGTTTTCAAGGCAACTAGGTGTGGGAGAACTGTTTAACCCACCTAGTCTGATTTTTTTCTGATATCCTCTTAAAATTGGATTTTATATTATTATATATAGGGGATACAAGAGTTGATATTATTTTTTGAAGCACCCATCTCTAAAAAAAGTGTTTTTCAGGCTTGGCTTGCTGAGTAATCCCTCTTGGGAATATTAGCTCTCGACATAGTTCTATAGACAGAGTCTGCTAGTGGGCCAGCTAGCATCTGGATCTCACCCTATTTTAGAGGTGAAATATCTAGTAAATTCCCCTACATTCAATCTCTGGAATAGATCCAGTTGTTGATTGTTAATGTTTTCTTGAAAAAGGATTTTCATTTGTCGGATTCATGAGCAGTTTCCAATTTGGAACATTACAGTGGTATCAGAGCATGATCTCTAGCTCAGCCTCTGAGATAAATCTATCATAAGAAACAAGAAGAAAACCATATAACAGAAGCTAAAGGAGATGAGTTTTACCTCATCATATTTCAGATCCAGGAAGAGCCTCTTCAAAGAGGTTAGACAGAAGAAAGGAGGAGGAAGAAAATGAAACTCCTAGAGGGTTTTAAGAAGCAGAAAGTTGTAATGAAGGTTTCAAGAAGGAGAGGAAGATCCATGCACTTCCTATCCTCACAAATAAGGAGAGCTATATAGAGAAAACCCAGAGCATGGCTCCACCACTTCAAAAAATGATGGGTGAGAAGATCTCCCTACTCCCTTTTCAGATCATGAAGGGCATTGAAGAAGATCTCAAGGAGATTGGAAAGGTGGAGACTTGTACCAACGCTGTCACAACCTTGGAGGAGCAGCCTTCATGTTTAGAAATGGAGGAATGCCACACAGCTGCAGAAGAATTTTTGCTTCTATTCACCAAGGTATGATTAAATATTCATGTATGCTCATTTCAGCCATTATATGAGGAGGACTACATCTTTGCATGTTGTTGATTTAGAGCAACAGAGTTGCATTGCGCTGCACAAAGGTGGTGGTGAAGAGAAGCTTGCATTTCAAGATCCCATGGAGTGTAGGAATCTGATTTGGGA
The DNA here is from genome assembly GCA_034641835.2 of Pinus albicaulis. Lineage (NCBI taxonomy): Eukaryota > Viridiplantae > Streptophyta > Pinopsida > Pinales > Pinaceae > Pinus > Pinus albicaulis. The sequence goes on along the minus strand of CM076569.1, from coordinate 882,853,149 downwards.
TGATGGCATCCCTCATGGGAGGTGTACCAAGATGGAGGATGGAGAGCAAGAGGCTAGAAAGCCACTTGCAGATTTTTGATACCAGGCGGCAGGAGGCTTGGCTGCACTGCCTGCTCTTGGAAGATTTTGATCATCACACTCTTTCTAAGGGTATGTGGCAGGATAATTGCATCATGGAGCAGTAAAGAGTATGGGCACATTGTGTTGGCATAACCTTTTTCATGTCAAGCACCATGTTGTCACTACATGGATGGGATGATGGAAGTATGAGAAAGCAGCAAAGGATTTTGTTGCTTGGGATGTTCTTGAGAGAGAAAGGGAAGATTTGCTCTCACAATTTTCATGATGCTGCAGGAGTAGAAGATGGCACTATCATAGTGCAAAGGGGTTGCTCCTTGACCTTAGATGTTCAAGAAGGATTTTCTTCATGGGGAGGACTTCTCATATGTAGTAGCATTATGGGAGATGCCTTTGACATTCTGCATGTCAAATATTGGAGCTATGAGTTGATGGGAGCCTACTTGCATAGGCCAACAACATTGTCACTTGGGAGCTGGGATTTATTGATGGAGTATCCCTAGGATCACTTCTCATTCGATGCACTTGATGAGCAAAGAGGAGGTGAAGAAGATGAAGTGGTAGATGGAAACATCTATTACTGTGGTGTGCTTTTCTTGACTTGGGTTTCCAAGCAGGAGGAGAAGGACTTTCATGTAGCACTTGGTTCATCCTCCTTCATGGGAGTGTGCCAAACTATTCTTGAGGATTCATTCATGAGTCCATGTATCTTCTTGCTTGCAACATATGGTGAGAGCTTTTGCTTGCATTCTCTTACCATCTCTTGGCAGTGCATTGCTCCACAAGAGGGAAAGTTATTTATTGTGCTCCATGAACTTCATTGGGCCAAATTGCATGAGGGAGACAACCATCTATTATGTGGCCTTGGGAAAATATTTTTTCCTTACATGTGGATTCTTTATTCATATGATTAATCATGTCACGGGAGGAAATTTTCCATATACTCTTCTTAAGAAGCAGTTTGAAAAACTGCGTTGTGAGGACTTGGAAGACTGTTGGAACTCTCTTGCATTACATAGAACTTTCAGTACTTCCTTCATTATGGTGATGATCATGTTTTCAGTTGTTGATATTGTTTCTATCCTGATGGGAGACATGATGTTGAGTAAGGCACATGGTTGGATGTGTCCTTTGGGAAGAAGATTCCCACATTTTTTTTTTGTAGCACATGTTCTAATGGGAACATGAGAGGGTTTTGTGGCCACCATAGCCAAACACTTGCTTCTCTTGGAGGTGAGCCATGTATGTGATGGGGATGCCATGTGATGACTATCTCATATCCCTCACATGTGGAGTGCCTTGGGCCATCTGGTTTGCAGCGTTGGAGGAAGGATATTTGCAAATCTAATCTCCATGATGCCACTTGAGGGCAATATCCTTACAGCCCAAGATCAGTTTTTACTCTACACTTATTTCAAGTGGAAAGGAGAGTAGCATGGGGTAGGCCATATTGTTTACCATGTGTAAATTTTCAGCCCACCTATTTTGCAAGAGCTCAAGGTGGAGGAACATTTTCATATACTTGCCATGTCATGAGGTGACTCATTTTTGGTAGATGATTGCTTGAGATGGAGAACTCACATGGGGGACATGATTTCCCAATACACTTCAGATTCCATGCCTCAAGGGAGCCTCTAGGCAACACCTTATTTCCTTCTTGAGTATTTTTCTATTTCATGTTGATAGCTATTCAACTAACTTGCATGCTTGGGAGGGGCAATATGGAGATTCATTGTTGATATAGCATCTTATTATTTGGAGGAGTTCATCATATGGGGATGCTACAGTAGGAGGAGGAGACATCTTTTCAGTTCTATCCTTGTAGTTGCTTGAGGACAAGCAACATTTGGGAGGGGAGGACTGTAATGTTCCTAAATTAGCTAAGCTAATTGGAACATTAGAATTTTGTTTTACTTTTCATGTTTGTGAATAATAGATTAATGGAGGACGTGCAACACTCCTTAGATATAAAAAATAAATACATGCTCAATGTGAACAGGATTAAATATGAGATGGTTGCATAAAAACCACTTGTGTATGAACAGGGCTAAGCTATTTAATTGGGTCAACAGGACCAAATCACAAGACAGTCCAGGTGCATTGAACCTCCTAGGTGATCAACGCAGTTCTAGGAGGAATTCAGTGTGAAAGGGGCTAATTCAAGTGAAGTGGTTTAGGGTTTTTCACATCCTCATTTTATAAAAATGAGGGAGAGGAATCAAGGAAGGGTTGTTGATGTTATTTCCAATTTTAGGTTGCTTGGGCAACTCGAGTTCTCTTGGCTATTTAGCCAAAGGGAAGAGGGTTTCCTGTTTAGGAACCCTCTCTCCTTCCATGGAGTAGCTCTTTGGAGGAGGATGTTCAAATTTGTCCACTATCCATCATTTGGCCAAGCTTGTACTTCCAATTGCAATGCAGATCCTATTGAGGGTTTTATTTCTCTTGTAAGCTACAACAAGTGGAGAATAGATCTTTCCAGATCTAGGGAGTTCTAGCACCCCTTGTCACTAGGAAACTCATCTATCCCATTGATAAGTTGGTTTTAGACTCATTGGGCTTCAGATTCATATCTTGGTATTAGGCCAAAGTGTACTTTAAATGGAATGTGCAGTTTCTCTTCCCTGAACTGCGTAATTCTTGAGGAGCAATGTTGCAGGTGTTTGGAGTTCTCCTGGAGGAGAGATCTCTAGTGAAAAGGATCCCTCCTTTCACTGTGGTGATCCATGGATTTGCCAACCAATCCATGTACCCTTTAGATATGATTTATTTTATGATGTATTTACTACATAATTTCTGAATACTACTGCAGAACTGTGTCTTAGATCTCAGATCTACTCACTATGGTTCATCATTTGCTGATATCCTGAAGGGGAGTGTAATAAACAGCCTCTTTGGCTTCCAGATCTGTAAGAGATATTTATTTTCATGCAATTATTTGTTTTAGCTCTGATTTATAATAAAATTAAGCTTCACCCTTTGAAATTTATGCTGAAGAGTTTTCTGGGTAATTTCCTATGCTGCAACACCTCAATCTTGAGGGTTATTTCATGTAAATCTCTGTTTTTCTTATTTATTTTGCATAAGCTATGAGAAAAAGGTGATTTTTATGTTTCTTATATCATATCACAACTAATAGATTCATAAAATCATGCTTCCTGAGCTTTAGTAAGTTCTGCATATTCAAAATCATGGGGATTGGGTGTTTTTCTTGACTAGTCGGGAAGGAGGAACTGTATAACATAGTAAATATATATATATATTGCTGAAATTATACATGGGAGTCCTTAATATCTCTATCTCTCATATCCAACTACTTTCCCACCTTATGTTTACGCGGATCTCTTATTATACTCGTTTTAGGGCCTAAATCCTCACTTTCCCCCAACCCTTGGTTCATAAAATGCTATATAAATCATTGATGTAGTTAAAGACATGTATTTATATATATTTCATCTATTTTTAATCTTATTCATCAGTGCAATACTGTTATACAGTTTCCATATTGCTGTAGTCCCTTATTTCGACATTTTTGAAGGCAACTAGGTGTGGGAGAACTGTTTAACCCACCTAGTCTGATTTTTTTTTGATATCCTCTTGGAATTGGGTTTTATATTATCATATATAATGGATCCAAGAGTTTATATTAGTTTCTGAAGCACCCATCTCTGAAAAATGCATTTTTCAGGCTTGGCTTGCTGAGTAATCCATCTTGGGAATATTAGCTCTCGACAGAGTTCTATAGACAGAGTCTGATAGTGGGCCAGCTAGCCTCTGGATCTCACCCTATTTTAAGAGGTGACATATCCAGTAAATTCCCCTGCAGTCAATCTCTAGAATAGATCCAGTTTTTTATTGTTAATGTTTTCTTGAAAAAGGATTTTCATTTGCCGGATTCATGAGCAGTTTCCAATTTGAAGACCAAGCTCAATATTCATGACTGCGTTCTATTCTTTCATCATATGGGGATGCTATAGTAGGAGGAGGAGACATTTTTCAGTTCTATCCTTGCAGTTGCTTGAGGACAAGCAACATTTGGGAGGGGAGGACTGTAATGTTCCTAAATTAGCTAAGCTAATTGCAACATTAGAATTTTGTTTTATTTTTAAATTTTATGAATAATAGACTAATGGAGGACATGCAACACTCCTTATATCTAAAAATAAATACATGCTCAATGTGAACAGGATTAAATATGAGCTGGTTGCATCAAAACCACTTGTGTGTGAACAGGGCTATGCTATTTGACTGGGTCAACAGGACCAAATCACAAGACAGTCCAGGTGCTTTGAACCTCCTAAGTGATCTGCACAGTTCTAGAAGGATCTTCTAAATGTGAAAGGGGCTAATTCAAGTGAATTGGTTTAGGGTTTTGCACTTCCTCATTTTATAAAAGGGAAGGAGAGGGCTCATGAAAAGGTTATTGATGATTTAAGAAGTTGCTTGAGCAACTCGAGTTCTCTTGGTTATTTAGCCAAAGGGAAGAGGGTTTCCTATTTAGGAATCCTCTCTCCTTGCATGGAGTAGCTCTTTGGAGGAGGATGTTCAACTTTTTCCAATATCCGGCATTTGGCCAAGCTTCTACTTCCAACTGCAATGCATATCTTGTTGAGGGTTTGATTACTTTTGTAAGCTGTAGCAAGTGGAGTCTAGATATTTTCAGATCTAGAGCATTTCAGTACTTCTTTTCAGTGGAGGAGGGTTCTAATCCATTGAAGGGATGTATTGGAATATTGGAGCTTCATTTCAGATCTTGGCATCAGGCCAATGTGTTCTTCATGGTATATTGTGCAGTTCCTTCCCCAGATCTGCGTTATTGCTGAAGGAGTAGTGTTGCAGGGTTTTTGGCATCTTTATGGAGCTAGATCTCTGATGTGAAGGAATCCTCCTTCCATCAAGGTTTATCCTTTGATTTTCCAACCAATCCAAGTATATTTCTGATCTAATACATTTACTGAAGCTTTTGTTGCAGTAAAACTCAAATCTGCTCCGGCATTTTCATGTATTGTTGAAATCCCCAAGGGGAATGTAATAAAGAGCCCTTTGGGCATTTTGTTTCATTATATATCTCTATTTTCATGTATTTATCATTTTTAGATCTGTAATACAATAAAAAGAAGCTTTAGCCTCCTAAAAATAACGCTGAAGGGTTTCTGGGTCATTCTCTTGTCTTGCAACACCTCAATCTTGAGGGATTTTCTATGTAAAACTATTGTTCAACCTAGATTAATCTATGCCATGTTCCTAAAATAATTCTCTATTTTTTCATACTTTTTGACATCTTATACCTTTATAAAATACGCTGCCCTTGCTTCAATAAATTTCTGCATCTTCCAAGTCATGAGAAATCAGGGTTTTTCTTGACTAGTCGGGAAGGAGGAACTTTTTAACTTATCAAAACGAATTTTATTTTGCTGAAATTAGACATGTAGATCTCTCGTGACCTGATATAACATATTCTAGAACCTTGACCCTTCATTTTATGCATATTTTCTTATACACCTATTTTAGGGCCAAAATCCTCACTTTTCCCCACCTTTTTGCCCATAAAAGCTGAGTAAAGGTTGCTGCAGCATTTGTAATTGTTTTTTGAGTGTTTCTAAATTTTTTTTATGATAGATGAAGCACACATTCCCAAAAAATTCGTTTTTCAGGCATGTTTTGTTGAGAAATCCATTTTTGGAACATTATAGTGGTATCAAAGCATAGGAATATTACAGTGGTATCAAAGCATAATCTTAGCTCAACCTATGGATCTCAGCCATGATGCTATCAAGAAAAGAGAAGATGAAGACTCCATCATGTGGAGAAAGAAAAGTTTATAGGCTTACAAAGCTTCTTCCAAGATCTGTACAGAGCATTCACGAGGATTTCAAGAAGATAAGGAGGGAGATGTGTATAGAATCTCCAAGAGGGTTTGAAACTGAGTCAAACTATAGATTTCATTATGGGGAGTGTGAGCATGCAGCCACACCCTATGATGCATAGTGCAGTCACATGCCCATTTTTTCCATGAGAGAGAGTGAGGAAGAAGGAATACCTAAGAGGGGAACTCTTAATGGTTTCTTGCATGAATATGAATCTCAAACTCAAAAGTTTAGAGATCATATTACTTTCCTATAGTTTTGAAAGATCAAGGTGAGGAGGAGAAAGCAGCATAATGTGGATATATTTCTTCTGTCTACCTTTGATGGTTCCCCTACATGTTCAGCCAAGGCTTCGGTGGAAGAGCTAGATACCTTTTTGCAACAGCATCAAATTTCTGAAGATGAAGGCATCAGAGTAGCAGTGCTGCATTTTGGAGGTAAGGCCTACGCATGGTGGATATTTGAATATTTTTATTTAAATAATGCAAATACTTCTTCCTATGAAAGGTTCATTAAAACATTGGTGGGAAATTTTGATAAGAAAATTTCTGAAACACATGTGGTGAAGCAAAACAAATCTAAAGAAGCAAAGACCTTTCATGTGATGGAGGAAACCATAGAATCAAAACCACTTCAAAAAACCATATAGGAGGCTGATATCTTGCATTATACTTTTCTGGAGGCAAGACCTTAATCTTGTGTTTTGGCACAAGAAGGCATGGAGATCCCTTTTCCAAAATAGGATCCAATCAATGGAGGGTTGCCCATTCATGTTGAGGAGACTAAGGGCAACAGCGTTGTCAGATCTGGAGATGATCTAGCACCTCATGCAGAGGAAGGAGGAGATCTTGCTCCAACTAGAGGGATTATTGAATATTTGCAAGGAAGTGCCTAGGATCTCATGTGTGGAGATCAAGGCACAACTCATGTTCTACATGTCTCATTGATGATGAGGTGTGGAACTATGGAGATACAAGCAGGAGATAGGGATGATGACTAGCATCATGTGATGAGGATCACATACCCCTATCTATTTCATGAGATTGATGCACCTAAGAGGAAGACTGGATTTCATAGTGAGGGCAGGGACAAGTTTGTCCATTCATATATGCAATCTACTCTTGATGATGATATCTCATTGCATGGAGACATTTCACCAAGGAGACCACCAGATCGGCTGATGATGACAGATGCTTCACATTTTGAGGCACCATCCATTGATTTTAGAGGATTGGAGACCTTGGGAAGTCATTGTATAGTGCTGAGAGTCTTGGGTAGACTCAAGGAGGAGAGAGGCATTCTCTCAACATCATCTTTACCCACTCTCATTTTAGATTCTGCACTGTGGCAGAAGCATCAGGGGAAGGATAGCAGCCTTCCAACTTGCATCTTTGGCATGGGAGATGTCAAAGAGGAGGATGACCGTATGACATATGTTCTTCATGAGAGATCATCAGCACTGTCACTATGGAGGATAAATTCATATTGGAACTCCCAGTTGTTGGTGGAGTATTCCAAGGATCTTTTCACTTGCATGATATTGGATGACCAATTGCATGAGGAGGGATATTCAATCAAAGATGGGGTCATCTACTACCATAGTAGGATCTTCTTATCTGGATCTTCCAAGCTTAAGGAGAAGTTGCTACAAGAATCTCATGGATATTTCCTATTCAGCCACACTTATTCTATGAGGACATACCACACCATCATGGAGAGGTATTTTTGGAAAGGCTTTGAGGAGGGTATGTATCATCATTTGAGGAGATGCATGGATCATCTAGAGATGAAGGAGATACTTAACTCTCTAGAAGAGTTAGCACAACCACCTCTTTCCTATTTGAGGATGAGAGCAGACTCATCTATGAGCCACTCCATTTGTATGAGCAAAGTATATGGTGAGGGTATTGTTTGTTTGCATAACTATTTGTATAATGTATATATGCAACCCTTAATAACCATATATATGCGGGATATTGCTCAAGGAAGAAACATTCTTCCTTCTAGACCTCATGGTCTACTTGAGGCCATGAGAATTATTGATGACCACTCTCTAGGAGGACTTGGGGAGGAGATGTATTATGGATAACATGCTCACTTTGTACCATACATCATTCACTTTCTCCAAACATATGAGGAGAGTGGGACAGCAAGCAAGTGGTTGAGAAACCACACTTTTTGTCACTCTATTTTGCAATTGAGGGTCAAACTGCGTTGCTTACATTTGAGGGACCATTTTCCTTCTCCCTTGCTACATATGGCAGCAAGTATGGTTATCATTATGGTTCCTTATGTTTCTGTTGTTCTTGTTTTTATTGGAAGCATGATTGGGGGAATGGCACATTGGTTGGATGTGTCCCTTGGGGGAGAGATTTCCCATATTGTTTGCATTGCATGTTCTAATGGGAGCATGAGAAGTAGTATGGCCACCATAGCCAAAAAAAAATTCTTTTATGAGGTGAGCCATGGGATTGATTGGATGCCATATGATGGTGACTTCCAACTCATCACGTATGAGGTGATTTGGGACAACATGCTTCATAACGTTGGAGGAGAGATCCTTGGAGGTCTATTCTTCATCTTTCCACTTGAGGGAAATATTATTGCAGCCCAAGATCAGCATATACTTGGAGCTTATCCTATGTGGAGAGGAGGACAGCGTGGGGTAGGCTATTTTGTCTACCAAGATCAGATTTCCAGCCCACCTACATTGCAGGAGCCAAAGGTGGAAGAGGATTTTCAGGAGTTGCCATGTTGGGAGGTAGTTCATTTTGTATGGATGATTGCTTGGTGATGGGAGCTTCATATAGGGATGGTAGATCCCAATTCATATCAGAACTCATGCCTCAATAAGGCCCCTCAGTTTTATATTTGCATTTTCTCTAGGACAAGCAACATTTGGGAGGGGAGGACTATAATATTCCCACTTTAGCACACTGCTAAATGGAATATTAATTTTTTCTTTTATCACCTAGCAGCTAAATAAATGGGTAAGGAAGCCCATGCATATTAAAAACATGAATAAAGTGTAAGGAGGTTCAACCAATGGAAGAAGAAGGATGCAGTGAAACTCCAAGAGGGTTTCAAAGCAGAAAGAACTACAATGAAATTCCTAGATAATTTCAGGAAGATGAAGGAGTACCCAGTACTTCTTATGATGTGTGTGAGCATTCGGCCACACAATATAATTTACAATGTTGTCACATCCCCACTTTCTTGCTGAGAGAAAGAGGAAAAGAAGTAGGAATGACAGAAAAAGATATTCTGCCACTCTTTTTCCAGACCTTGAAGGATATTCAAGAAAATCTCAAGGAGGTTGAGGGGGTAGAGACTTGTAGCAGTGCTGGCACATATTTGGAGGAGAAACCTTCATGTTCAATGGAGGAAGACTACACAGTTGTAGAAGAAGCTCTTGCTTCTACATCTCACCAAGGTATGGTCAAGAGTTCATATGTTTTCATTTCAGCCCATTGCATGGAGAGATCCACATTTTTATATGATGGTAATCTAGAACCACATAGTTGCACTGCACTGTGCAAGAGCAGTAAGGGAGGAATAAGATCTTCCCTTGGAGATATCAAAGGGGCTACATTTCCAAATCCCTTGAGATGGATAAGGTGCAAAGGCATGAGGATACTAAGAGAAGATGGGGAAGAGGGCCAATCTCATTCCTATCTATTGCATAAATTTGATGCACCTAAAGAGATGATTGGATTACGCAGTGGAAGCATGGAGATTTTTCTCCATTCATGTATTTAGTCACCACTAGATGATGTCTCATCTCCTGGAGACATTGCACCAAGGAGGCCACTTGATTAGAAAGAGGAGGTGAATGCTTCACATGGTGAAGCCTTGCTCATTGATTTTAGAGAAGTGGAGACCTTGGGAGGTCTTGATGCAGCGCTGAGAGTCTTGGGTAGGCTCAAGGAGGAGAGAAACAGTCTCTCAATATCATCCACCCCCAATCTCATTTCAGTTTCTGTGCTGTGGTAGGAGAAACAGGGGAAGGGTAACAACCTTCCCACATCTATATTTGGCATGGGAGCTATCCATGCACATGACTATTGGTAAGAGTTATTACAGTCTTCTCTCTTCTCTTTGAGAATGGAAGGAAGCTCATCTATGAGCTGCTCCCATTGCATGAGCAAAACTTGTGGTAAGGGTGTTGATTATTTTGATTAATCTCATGTATACATGCATCCCTTAGCCACATATGTGCAGGATGTTGCTCCAAGGAGGAGCATTCTTATTTTAAGGTTGCATGGTCTACTTGAGGCCATGACCAATGTTGATAACTACTCCCTAGGAGGACTTAGGGAGGAATTCTATTTTGGAGGACATACTTACATTGCCTCATCCATCATACACTTCCTCCAAGCTTATGAAGAGATTGGGGCAGCATTCAAGTGGTTGGAAGACCACATTTTTTAGCAGTCTCTATTGCAGTTGAGGGCCAAACTATGTTGGTTGCATATGAGGGATCATTTCCCTTCACATTTGTTGCATATGGCAGCCAACATGAACTCTATTATTCCTCCCTATGTTGCTGATATTTCTATTTTTATGAGGAGCATATGTGGAAGAGGAGGATTGATACATTGGATGAATGTATCCATTGGGAATGCACTCTCCCATATTCAATTGAATTTCAAGAAGAGGAGGGAACTTTTTGTGGCTGCTGCATGGTACATTGTATCATCTTCTACAAAGGGCCATGTATTGAGTTTGTATCATAAAGGGGAGCCTCTACCATGGGAGGAATTAAAGCAAGACATGTTTTTCTTGTTTTCCATTCAGCCAACACTTATTTTCCTCTATCATTCCCAAGCTTTGAAGAAGCTTATTTCAGCAAACAAGTGGTGGGATTGCCACTTACTTTTGAGCAGCATGGGAAGGGGAGCCTTCCAACATACACCTTGAGAAGATATTCGTGGAAGGGCTCTGACAAAGAGCTACATCATCATTGTCAAGGAGGCATGGGCATTGTAGAGGTGGATCAGTAACATGACTCTTTGGGAGAGTTGAATCAGCCTACTCTTTTTTTTCTATGGAGGGAGGGAATAGAACCATGCACCTCTCCCTTAATTGGAGAAGAATCATTGGTGAAGGACATGATCATGTTATACATGTTTTTATTTATGATTTCATGCATTTTTACACCATGTTTTTGTAGGAAAACTATTCCAAGAAGAAATGATACATCATGTGAGCCTCTTGGCCAATTTTGGGCTCCACAATTTTCTGATTTGAGCCACTCCCTTGAGAGGAAAAGGGGGATTTTTGCAAAGAGAAGGGTGCTGCCCCAAAGCACCAAACATGCATCACATTTTCAGCCATGATGATGTGGCATGGGCAGCAAGAATGAAGGATGGCATGTGCCTCATGATGGGACCACTCTCCATGTATTGTATGTCTCATATTCCAGAGAGAGCATGGGGCAAACCATGTTTGTTTCATATGATCTACTGTATCCTTATGGGATGAGCTAATTTCATCTCATGAGAACATTGGAGGAGCAAGACATGGATGGATTGGTGAGAAATTGGCTGATGGAGGAAGTTTATCTTAAGTTGGTGTCACCAAGGAGGAAATTTTGCAGCACTCACCTTGCAGTTGCTTGAGGGCAAGCAACAATTTTGGAGGGGAGGACTGTAATGTTCCTAATTAGCCCAAGCTAATAGGAACATTTCATTTTGTCTTAATATTATGTATTGATGAATAAAATGTAAAGGAGGACATGAAAAACTCCTTAAATCAAAGAATAAATACATGCCCAATGTGAAAAGGGATAAATCTGGGCCTTTTGTAACAAAATCCACTTGTGTGTGAACATAAATTGGACCACCTTGGAGAACCAGCGTAGTTTTAGAAGAAGGTTCCAATGTGAAAGGGGTTAAGTCCATTGAAGTGGTTTATGGTTTGTGCACCCCTTCAAGTTATAAAAAGGAGGTGAAGGTTCAAGAGATGGTTGTTGATGATATTTCGAAATAGAGGTTGCTTGAGCAACTCCAGCTCTCTAGGCTGTTTAGCCTAAGGGAAGAGGATTTCCTGTTTAGGAATCCTCCCTCCTTCCTTGATTAGCTCTTGGAGGAGAATGTACTGAAATGAGCCACTATATAGTTTGAGGCCAAGCTCTATTTTCATGAGTAGCGCTGCCCATTGAGGGTTTTGCAGTTGCTATCTTTTGTAGCAAGTGGTATCCTAGATATGAAAAGATCTAGTGTTTTGGAGGAGTTCTCTCTCAAGGAGGGTGTCTTGTGACCACCTGGAAGAGGATCTCTCTCTTATTTGTATTTAAGATCTGTAATGTATAGCATGTACTTCATTTTTATTCAGCTACTGTGTAGTCCCTCTCAAGAACTACGTTTCTGCACTTGAGGGTTTTATTGTCATTTCAATTTTGTGCAATAGATTATCTTCAGTGATTGAGGCTTGCCTCTCACCTTGTAAATATTTGATGTAGCTATTGTTTAAGCTATTTTAAGATCTTATATCTATTATAATAATGTAATATTCATAAATTCTGAACATTCTGCAGTTCTGTAGCTTATATGTTAGATCTACACTTATTTCGGCATTATTTTGATGAAATTCCAATGGGATCTTGTAGAGAAGGCTGAGTAGTTTCCAGATCTGGTATAGATCTGATGTTTAAGCCATATATATTTCATAGATCTGAGTTTTCACTTACAGCAGCTGAAACCCCTGACAAATAACGCTGATATAATCTGCAGTATTTTTCCTATGTGTTGTAGCATCTCATTGCAAGGTTTTTCTTCATAGAAATTATTGTTTTTCATGCCTAAGCTAAATGAATATTATTATAAGCTTGAATACTGATATTTATACATAAAATAAGTCATTCCCTTCAGAAATTATGCTTCCCAAGCTTCAGCACTTTTCTGCATAATTTAGGTCATGGGAAATCAGGGTTTTTCTTGACTAGTCGGGAAGGAGAAACTGTTTAATATAGCAAAACGCATTTTTTTGAGCTTAAATTATACATGGAAGTCCCTATTAACCTAATATAACATATCCCAGATCCATTTCCCTTTTTATCATGCATATGTCTTTATACAACTATTTTAGTGCATAAATTACTGCTTTTCCCCACCTTTCTGAAGTTAAAAGATGAGTAAAGAGTGATGTTGTTATTTATATTGGTTTATAAGTTTTATAAAACACATTTCATGATATATAAAGCCATCATATCTGAAAAATGTGTTTTTCAGTCATGATTTGCTGAGTAAACCCTTTGGGATCTTACCTCTCGACAAGGATCTATAGAAAGAGTTTGAAAAAGGCCAGATAGCCTCTGGATCTCATCCTTTCTTGTAAATGTGACATATCCAGTAAATTCCCTTTTATTCAATCTCTGGTTTAGATCAGGTTGCTGATTGATAATGTCCTAAAGAGGAATATCTCATTGGTACCAGTTTGTGGGAGATCTGTTTAGCAGATCTAACTTGTTTGTTTTTGAAGATATTACATATTTGATTCCCACACAACATATTCAAGAGGAAATTTTTTTTTTCCTACGTTTTATTTTCCCATATTTCCTTATGCAGCGTTCCTATTGAGCAGATTGGCAATATTCCAGGAAAAGGGACATTATTCCTCTACATTTCCAATATGGTAGAATTGGAACTTTATTATAATTTTAAAATCCACCCACTTAGTCACTGGAGGATCCCAAACCAAATTTAGGGTTTCCATGTGGCTTTCCCATCAAGTTAGGCCATGGCCCTCTAGTTCAAATGATCAAATGAAACTTTTATTCCTCCTATATTTCATGAACAATAAAACTAACCTCTAGATACTATGATTGACGATTTGATTTCAAATCACCAATCCCACATTGATATGAATTGATTCTAACCATCACTTCCATATTAAATAATGAATTTGAATGGTCCTTGACACTTGAAGTGGGATATTATTTTTTGGGTTATTTCTTATAATCATTGTATAATTCCTATCTATCCCCTTATTTACCCCCCTATCTAACCCTTTGAGTTGGAACCTCCATCTACTTCGATTCCTAGCTTGTTTTCTATAGATGTTGTAAGGAGGTTCATATTATCACTAATATTTGTGACTCAATCTTCCATCCTCTAAAATATATACGTTTTTGGATCTCAAGAGTTATTAAAAATGATATTCTTCAAAAATGGATGGATTTTCTTACTTTCTACTTGAACTGATCTATATCCCCTACAATTTTGCAAAAAATACCCAAATACAACTGCACCAATCCTAATATGATCCATATATTGTTGTGGATGTTCCACTAAATAGTTTTCCACAACATATCTAAAAATAATAATACAAAATAAATAATATAAAGGTTAAAATCATTTAGATTATAGATCTATTATTATTGATTTAGTTGTTATGCATGCAATATATAAAATGTAGGATATAGAGAAAATATATGAAAATCACATGCTGACCAAAATGAACACCAAGAACTGATCTAGGAAACCCTTTTTCAGAGAAAATCAAGCAGAAAGGTGAAGTTTATCTATACATTTTTTTTTCTAGAATGGAAATGATGAAAATACAATGAGTGGGAAATCTCTATGGAGTTACTTGAGTCATTTTATTCGTGGGTTCTTACATAATGAAAACTCCCTCTCTTATACTTTTTATGTATACACCCTTAGCTACTTGTTAGAAAATTATATATTATGGAGCAATGCAACACATAAAATATGCGGAAAATAAAAGCAAACAAAACACATAAAACTAGAGAGACACAGATATACGTGGTTCACCCAGTTTGGGCTACGTCCACCCCGAACAGTCAATCCTTCCTTTATATTATCCACAAAAAATTGAAGACACAAAACCTACAGCAGATATGATGTAATATCCTCTTTTCTTTCTCACAATCTCCCTCTCTGTTTCTCGCTCCGAGAATACACACACAATGCACAGCCACAATACAATGCCCTCATGAAAGCGAGGGGTTGCCTTCTAGGAAAAAAAACCCTAATCTAAAAATAACTTCTACCATCAGATCATTTGCCTAATGAACGGCCTAGATTGACTAGAAATTACTATACTTTTACAAGGCAATTTTACATCTGTTTTTATCTTCGGGGGCACTGCCCCCGAAAACCCCCGCCAGGGGGGGGCTCCGAAAAGCACTGCCGCCCCCCCTAGACCCCCCACGGCAGCGATTAATTACAGGCGGCGTTGCTGCCCCTTTTAAGGTACAGGGGTCCAATGTTGTGATACAAAGTAAAAAAGATAATAAGGCTCCACACCCAACAATCTCCCACTTGGAGACTGATTGTAGCAACTCCACCACTGCTTCATTTACTAGACAATGACTCCTCTTTGGACCTGGTTGTTTCTCATCTTCATCGTCATCCTTGAAGACCAATTGAAACTGAGCATGTTCTTATTTTCTCCCTGGTTACAACTTTTGTTAGCATATCTGCAGGATTCTAGCTAGTGTGTATCTTTTCCAGCTTCAACTCTCCATCTTCCAATATTGACCGTATGAAATGGTACTTGAGATGTATGTGTTTAGTCCTAGAATGAAATGATGAGTTGTTTGCAAGATGAATGGCACTTTGGCTATCACTGTATAGTGTGCCCATATCATGCTTCTTACCCAATTCATCCATAAACCTTTGTAACCAAATCATTTCTTTACTAGCCTCTATAGCAGCAACATACTCGGCTTCTGTTGTTGAAAGTGCAACAACACTTTGGATTTTTGAAACCCAACTGACAGCTGTTCCACCTACAGTAAATACATATCCTGTAGTGCTCCTCCTGTTATCTCTGTCACCTGCCATATCTGCATCAACATATCCTTGTAGAGCAATGTTTGAACCACCAAAGCATAATTCTTGATTTCTGGTACCTCTCAAATATATGAGAATCCATTTTATTGCCATCCAATGTTCTTTTCCTAGATTTTTCATGTACCTGCTTACAACTCCCACTGCATGTGCAATATCAGGCCTTATGCACACCATTGCATACATTAAGCTTCCAACTGCAGATGCATATGGAACTTTAGACATATAATCCATGTCTTCTTGGGTCTTTGGGCACATCTCCTTACTAAGTTTGAAATGGCTAGCAAAAGGTGTACTAACTGGTTTTGCATTCTGCATATTAAATATTTTCAACACCTTTTCTATGTACTCATTATGAGACAATGTTAATTTGTGATTTTTCCCGTCTCTAGTTATCCTCATACCAAGGATTTGTTTTGCAGCTCCCAAATCCTTCATTGCAAATGAATTTGCCAATTTTCTTTTGAGCACATTTATTTCCTGCATGTTAGATCCTGCAACAAGCATGTCATCTACATATAATAACAATATAAGATAGCTGCCATCATCTTGCCTTTTTAGATAAACAAAAGGATCAGAGTGACATCTAGTATAACCTTGTTCAGACATAAACTTGTCAAATTTTAGATACCACTGCCTTGGAGCCTGTTTTAAGCCATACAAGCTCTTCTTTAACCTGCACACCAATTTTTCTTTCCCTTTTAACTCATATCCTTCTGGTTGTTGCATATATATCTCTTCCTCCAAATCTCCATGGAGAAATGATGTCTTTACATCTAACTATTCAAGATGTAAATCTTCCGCTGCTACAAGACTTAAAATAGTTCTAATTGAATTCATTTTAACAACAGGAGAAAATATTTCATCAAAATCAATACCTTTCTTCTATGCAAACCCCTTCACCACAATTCTAGCTTTGTACCTCTGTTTTCTTCCATCTTCTTCCTTCAGCCTATAAACCCATTTATTCTACAATTTACTTTTACCTGTAGGCAACCTGACTAAGTCCCAAGTCTGGTTATGCATTAAGGAGTCCATCTCTTCTTCCATGGCTAGCTCCCACTTCTTCCTGCTTTCAACCTGCATTGCTTCTTCATAACATTCAGGTTCACCAGAATCAGTCAACAATAAATAATATAACGAAGGAGGGTATCATTCAGGGGGTCTACTTATCCTGGTAGATATTATAACACCACTTTCAGGTGTTTGAGGTGCATGTTGCTGTTGTGGTGGTTACTGCTGCTGTGGTTGTTGATTATAATTATTTCCAGCACCTTTACTTTTTCAGTTATCTCATCAAGAACCGTGTATTCCTTGCTTTCTTTTTACTGTTTCTTTTCCTGCAGCTGATTCTTATACAAGACCTTTTCATTGAATATTATGTCTCTGCTCCTAATGATTTTGTGATTTTCATAATCATATAAGCGATAACCAAAATCATTAGCATCATATCCAATAAAGGTACATTTATTTGATTTTGCCTCAATCTTTGTTCTATTTTCTTTATTAATATGGACAAAGGCCTCACAACGAAAAGGCTTTAAAAAAGAGTAGTTTACCTTTTTACCTGTCCATGCTTCCTCTGGAATACCACCATCCAAGGAACTTGAAGGCCCTCTGTTTATTAGATAAACAATAGTATCTACAACATCTACCCAAAATTGTAAAGGCAATCCTGCATGCAATCTCATGCACCTTGCACGCTCCATGATTGTTCTGTTCATCCTTTCTGACACACCATTTTCTTGTGGTGTTCTTGGAACTGTCTTCTCTCTACAAATTCCATGCTCTGAACAATACCTATCAAACTCTTTGCTGCAATATTCACCTCCATTTTCTGATCTGAGACGCTTCAAATTCTTTCCTGTCTCAATCTCAACCAAAGCTTTCCATTTCTTGAAAGTATCAAATACATCAGATTTATTCTGAATACAATAATTCCATGTTTTTCTAGTTGCATCATCAATAAAAGTAGCATAATAATGAGAGCCACCGAGAGATGATACCTGAGCAGGTCCCCATACATCTGTATGCACAAACTCCAATTTTTTGCTCTTCTTTTCTTTCCCAACTCTGAGAAATATGACTCTTTTTTGTTTTCCATAAATGAAAGTCTCACAGAAATCCAAATCAACATTCTTCAAACTGGCAACAAATTTCTTGAGTGAAGAATCTTCATTCTCTTCTCACTTATGTGTCTGAGCCTATGATGCCATAATGCTGCATCTACTCCTTTGGAAGTTAAAGCATTAACAGAGTTAGAAATACCATTGCATAAATACAATGTACCAACCTTTTCGCCTTTTGCTATTACCAGGGCTCCTTTGGTGACCTTCCAAGTTTTATCTGTGAGAGTTGTCACACAACATTCACCGCCACACTGCCCTGTTGAAATCATATTTTTCTTCAGATCTGGAACATGCCTTACCTCCTTTAGTAGCCATTGGTTTCCATTATGTTGTTTTACAAGAACTTTACTCATTCCAACAATTTTACAGGGTTTATCATCACCCAAACGAAATTGTCCCAAATCTCCTTGAACATAGTCATGAAAATATTTCTTACCAGATGTGGCATGGAATGAAGCCCATGAATCTACAACCCAAGAATCAGTAACATTTTCGAAAGAAAGAATCAAAGCACCTTGTAACACATCACCTGTCACATTTTCTTCATGATTGTTTTCTTGTTGTGTGTCTCCTTCTTTTCCCTTCCGAGATCTACAGTCTTTCTTTAGTTGTCCTTTCTTTCCGCAATTCCATCACACTATCCCCGATCTAGACTTGGATCTGCCTTTCCTTGATTTACTGCGATATCCTGAGCTCTTTCCTCTTTCTATTCTTCTTCCCCTAGACTCTGCACTCAAAGCATTACCTGACGTCTCAGCGGAGCTTTTCCGTCGCATTTCCTCGCTAAGGATAGCACCAACAACATCATCAAACTTTAAATTACTAGATCTAGAGACAGAGTTACTAATGGCCATTACTAAACCATTCCATATTTCTGGTAATGAGCACAAGAATAACAGAGCTCTAACTTCATCATCAAAGTTTACCCCTACAGAACTTAACTGACTGGTAACTGTATTAAATTCATTTAAATGGTCTGCAACAGATGCACCTTCCGATATCTTCATATTAAATAGTTGTTTCATAAGAAATACCTTGTTTGAGGCCGAGGGTTTTTCATATAGTTTCACCAACGTCTGCATCAAACCCTCTGTTGTTGTTTCCTTCAAAATATTGAAGGCAACTGACGCCACGAGACACAACCGTACTGTTCCGAGTGCCTTTCTATCGAGAATGTTTCATTCCGTGTCTGTCATGGCTGTCGGCTTCTTTGTTTTTCCGCTCAATGGTAGGTATAGATCTTTTTGATACAGATAATCTTCCATCTACATCTTCCACAGTGAGAAGTTTTGGCCGTTAAATTTCTCGACCCTAAACTTACCATCTTTTGCCATTGCTCTCACTCGAACTAGGAACCCTTATTTCCTGCGAGCTTATCAGCCAAATATACCTTCGTCTCTGATACCATTTGTTAGAAAATTATATATTATGGAGCAATGAAACACATAAAATATGCGGAAAATAAAAGCACACAAAACACATAAAACTAGAGAGACACAGATATACGTGGTTCACCCAGTTTGGGCTACGTCCACCCCGAACAGACAGTCCTTTCTATTATCCAACAAAAAATTGAAGAGACAAAACCTACATTAGATCCACTGTAATATCCTTTGTTCTCTCTCACAGTCTCCCTCTCTGTTTCTCGCTCTAAGAATACACACACAATGCATAGCCACAATACAATGCCCTCATAAAACCGAGGGGTTTCCTTCTAGGGCAAAAAACCCTAATCTAAAAAGAACTTCTACCGTCAGATTATTTTCCCAAAGAACGACCCAGATTGACTAGAAATTTCTATACTTTTACAAGGCAATTTTACATTTTTTTTTAGCTTCGGGGGTGCTGCCCCCGAAAACCCCTGCCAGGGGGGGGGCTCCGAAAAGCGCTGCTGCCCCCCCCCCCTGGACCCCCCACGGCAGCGATTAATTACGAGCGGAGTTTCTGCCCCTTTTAAGGTACATGGGTCCAATGTTGTGATACAAAGTAAACAAGATAATCAGGCTCCACACCCAACACTACTCTTATCTACTTCTAATTAAAATGCATTTGAATAAAATGGAACATGTTTTCCTCCTAGTGGCCTAGTTATAACAAAACTTTATAGCCAACAGAGGGTTAAATCCTCAAAATAAGTGACAACTTAACACTTACATATTATTATTCAGAACGTCCACGTGACTATCCCCTTTTCTATGATTAACAATAATTGACAAGAAATCCTCTCAAATTATGGTGGTTAATCATGATATATCAACATTCTCACACAAGCTCTAATTAAATAAAATATTATTCCCTTCGAAAGGTCTGAGGGTGTATATTATGGATTATAGGCCATATTATGTTTGGGATCACAAAAAATAGCCATTTAGGACCTCAAAATGGCTCCTAAATTTATTCACACAAAATTTTTCAAATCGGGACCCCTAGTAAAAATGACCCTACAAATTAATTCCTCCACATTTTCCACTCTAAAAGCATAAATATGGATCAAAAATAATGTAATGATCCATTTTTCATCAAGAATATAGAATTTTATCATAATTGGGTGTGCTCTTCGTCTTCTTAGTGTCGGTTCCCCTTCCTTGTTTTCCTTTACATTTCTAGAATCACAAATCATTGGAGGTGTTAGCACATTTCTTTGCTAAGTCATGAGTCCATTTCATATATATATATATATTAAACTTCAAAATTTTCAAAATATTTTGGCCGCTACCCAAAATTGCGGAAGTGCCAGTTTTAGTCTTTTCAGACAGTCCGTTATATTCCTGTTTCTATATTTTTTTATTTTTATTCTGATGTTGCCAAAATTTCTAGAAGCATACTATTTTTTAAAAAAATAAATGAAAAATCACATCCTCTTTGGTCAAGCCATGTGTTGTAGTGTAAATACGCCTTAATTTTTTTTAAATATTCCAGACCTCATGATAGGTGTCGTATGCAGTCATTCTAGTTCAAGTCAAGTCATGATATATGTTAAGCCTATGTGTCAATCCACGGTAATGCACTTAACCGTTAATCTCGTCCGCCTATCAACCCCAAGTGAGTTAGACGTATGTCGAAGTACATGTTTTTCTGAATGAAGGAGCATCATGCTTAACGCCATAACCGTTTGGCTGGTCACACAATGGTGCTGCCGGAAATTTTAGTCAATTAACAGTAAGACAACAAAGGTGACTGTTAGTCATAGATCCATTTGTCTCAAGCCAACTGGAGTTATCCATACGAAAATACGTATCCAACTGAAGGTAATGATGGCTACCACATGGTGCACATCACAGTGAGGGATATTTTCCATGATAAAGGCAAATTTACATGGGGTGATGAACCATAGTTTTGTTTTAAAAACACCAAAAAAGAGGGAGCCCTATCATTTGAAATTTTAGCTATTGAATATCAAATTTCTTAGAGTCATAGTTTGAGGAGGAGTCTGGATTTTAGACAGGATTCCAAAGGTGAATACAAGAAAAACTTGTAAGGTAAAACTCCTCCAACTCTGCCACCTATCACTTTAAAAAGACAAAGTCATTAATTTTATGAGGATGACTAGAACAGGTGGAAAAATAAATCGAATTGAGCTAGAGGGTGCAGACCTAGTGGATGAAAATTCGAGGTTAAGAGGATTTGTTATCCAATCAGGGTGGTATTCCCTATGCACCATTTTAGGGAGATCTCACTCAGGAGTAGCTAAAGTTTTTTCTAACTCTTTTAATGGACAAGAAACCATAGTTTATGGCCTTACCTTGCAGGTTTCTGAATACTCCATTACTAAAGCCTTTAACCTTCCATGGGAAGGAGAAAGGTGTTTTAAAGGGTAGGTTATCACAGGAGGATATCTCAATAGATTCCTCAAAGATGCACACAGAGATCCAAATTAGGAAAATGATATTCCAAGAAGTTATCTTAAGAATGATTTGGCAGAAGCTGTTATGATTATGAAGGTATACCTCACTTGTGAAAGGAGGTATATAGTTGTGTTCCTTTATCACATGAGGTTCATTTTTCATGTTGCAGGTATGAAGACATTAAATCTTCCATATTTCTTATTGAAAATTATGATAAAGATGCTAGAAAGGGTTCAAACTCACACTGTTGTTTTAGAGTATAGCTTGTATCATTGAGCTTTAATCAAAGTTCTAGTTGAAGAATATTTGGGGAAGATAAATCAAACTTGGAACCACTTTTAGTTTTACAGGGCAGGCCAACCTGCACCTACACCTCTAGTTTCACAACCACACCCTCATCCTGAAAAAAGAAGAACAAAGAGAAAGGCCAAAAAAGAAAATATCTATAAGAAAGCCAAGGGTAAGAAAGAAAAGGTTTCTACAATTAAAGATGAGAGAAAGTTGGAAAAGGGAGAGAGTTCCTCAGAAAATAAACCCAAATCTATGAAAATAGTGCCCCCTGTTCCTCCTTTTCCTGATGTCTACACTAGAGCCCAAAGAGGAAGGTCTGCAACTACAAATAAATCAAAAGCACAAATGATACTAGAAATTATAGAAGCACATATTCAACATAAGTTACAGAACGAGTATCAGCCTACACAATAAGATGAAGAACTCCTCAAGGATACTAGATATGACATCAGTAGTAAGAAGAATAGAGAAGAAGCCAAACCTGTTGTAGGTACCAGAAAGAGGCATACCAGAGACATCCACAGGTTCAGGATTAAATCGAAGGCTCTACATAATCCAAGCCTAATGACAGAGGTCATTGATATTGAAGGTAAACGTAAAGGGTCAAAGATAGAGAAATCCATGATGAAAAAAAAACAAAACCCCTTAAAAGCATCACTCAGAGCCCTCAAGGAGAACAAAAACACAAAATGGTTCTAAGGAGGAGAAAGCCACTGTCAAGGAAGCAACCACAATAGCAACCAAATCCAGATCAATTGCTAACAACAAAACAAAATTGGATAAGCTTGTTGAAGCTGCAGCCCACATAGAAGGAAGGTAAAAATGTTTTTTGATACAAGTACATTTTTTCTTATCAGTCACAATTTTGAAAAAAATCTTAGATGTCAAGGAATATATGTCTGCACAAGATTTTCAACATTTTATGTCTATTTTTGAAAAAGAAACAGAAATCTACCATAAATTCTAGTATCATTCTAGATTTTGCATAGTTATAGGTTTTTATCAGAATTTTCGGTAGTGCCTGTTTTAACTTAATTTTGACACCTGTCAACAAAATTTTCAGAGCCATTAAGGATGGATAAGAACCGATAAACAAATGGATATAACAAGTGATGGTGAAAGGTGGTTATGAGCTTGTTGGAGGTCTTATTAAATGGAGCAACATGGTTATTTAAAGACCCAATACACAAGGAGATAAATTAGCAGAAAAAGGGGTAGCATGACAGCACACTCAGTATTTTAGCCTAGATTTCTTCTCTTCTTTCTTCTCCATTTGTCCTTTCTCTTAGATTTCAATAGGATAAGGCTATAATGTCTTTTGACACCTATGTAATGTTAAAATTAATGTTTCTTGATTTTTAGAAGAGATGGATTTGGTGCCTCTCTTGCTATATATACCACTTGTAAATAACATTTCTAGGTTGGATGTTGGTCTACCTGAAGGCTCAATATAATAAAAAACATTTTTTACTTCATGCTGGAGGATTTTATGACTCAAGTAACATCTAATGTGTGGTATGCCTCTTTTCTTTGTTAATTTCTTCTAAATATGAATTGCAGCAACTAGTAAGGTGTGAGTGAGAAACTTTTAAAGGACTTAATAGTAAATTATCTGCTTTCAGTTTTCTACAAATTATATGTGTGTTATAGAACATGTCAATGAAGATTTCGTAAAGGATTTGTGGAATACTTTATACATGCAATCTATTTTTTGAATGTTGTTTACATTTCATAAACATAGTTTGTGTAAAGATCCATCATCATAGTTGTGTGACTGATTTAGGATAGGAATATTTCCTAGAATAGGTACTAGCTATCTATATTCTCCATTTGTACACTCTACTCCCTATACTACCAATTTAACCACACAATTTATACTTGCCACAACTTTCCAAATGCATGAAAGTCTTAAGAATATAAAAAATCATTTCAAAATCTTGAGAAGCCATCCCAGCACTCAAACAACCCTTTTTAAATTTTAAATGAACTATGGTGTGTAAGGCTTACTTTGTATGCAGTCAAGGAGTGACTCCTTGTGCTAACAGGAAGATATTAGTAAAATATTAGGATATATTAACAAATCAGCACCCAAATTTAAATTTTTTTCTTATGCTCAGATATATATTGAGGTAGATCTTGAGAAAATTTTGTGAGAAGCTATCAATATAGAATTGCATGGTTGGTCCAATATGCAAACTTTGGATTATGAGAAACTTCCCTTAAAGTATAATATTGTCCTTGAATATAATCACTTTTCCAAGGATTTAAAATCATTTTATTCACCCCCCTCTCGCCCCACCCTCCAATTCATTAATATAATGCACAAGGATAGTAAGCTAGGAAGTTTAATGGTCAAAGAAATAGTCTTTTATGAAATTGGTTGAGAATTCTACTATGAATTTAGTTTAGTATTCCCTAGTAGACTTGGCTCATAAAGAAAGAAAATATCCCTAGCTCCCAACCTCCAAAAATTTGCATTCCTATCTTCTTGGATCGATGAAAAATACCCTCTTCTTGCTCCTCCTCGGATGGTTCAAAACACTATAATCCTTTTATCCCTTCTATTGCACCTTTTAATCCTTAATATTTCATTGATATCTACCTTGTAGTATCTACAAAAGGAATATCCCTTATTCATTCTCCATTAAAACTTCTCAAGGATCATCTTCCTCTTCTACCCAACTGCCTCCCCCCACTTATCCTAAGTTAATACAAACCTCCCTCAAGATATATCCCCAAAACAATTCCCACACATTAGTAGATGGTGAATATAGTGATGATGACCAACCTTAGAAGAAAATTGGTAGGAAAGAAATAAAGAAAAACAAGAAGAAGCTATAAACTTGTAAATATTTCTTGGAACATAACCAACATTAGATAGTGTTGTCACTCCTAGATATAGCCTTGAGTTGCAAAAGACCAATGCCTAGGACATCTAAAGAATCAAAGGTATTAAACTGTTCTGTTTGGAGCATCCTCTGAATGTATCTTTACTTAGGATTGATGGAACTGTGGTTCAAGATGGTTGTGGAAACAATGGTACTAAACTTCATGTAAACTAAACAGCACTCAGAATGGGCACAAGACTACATGAGTTCGGGATGTTTCAAATTGGTGTAGTAAAGGGCTAATGAACAGACTCTGAAATATAAGGTGGTAGTAATTAAAAATAAATATGAGGAGAAACCCAAGAGAGGTAGGCATATTTCAGAATAAGAATCAAGCCTTCTCAAAATTTGAGAGAAAAGTGGCAGACGAGAGGTTGGTGGACGGAGAGAGTATAATGGGGATAAATATTAAGGTATCAGGATGATTAACATATAAGTGTCATATTTCCTCAGCGAGGATGTATACATATTCATTTATTAGATCATTTACAACCAACATTTCACGCACGAGACCTTTGAAGAGCAATTAAATTAATGGAAAGAAATATAAACAAATAAGAGACAAACACATACATACTACTTATTAACCCAATTGGAATCCTTTTGCAAACAAGGTCGTCTTTATATTAGCTTTCAAAAAAATCTCTCCAAGATATGCATTCAGAGCTCAAAATAGCATTACATGAAAAAGCTACACAGTATGGACCCAAAATTTCCACAAAATCCAGAACCTTGAATACTTTCTAAGTTTCATCTTTATAGCCTTTCCTTTACAGGCTCTTAGCCAAATATTTCTTAAACATATATTTCTTCTTGATCTCTAGTACACACATCAAAATAAAAAATGGTACGGTCCAACTGTAGCGTGCTATGAGCACTGTTCTTCGTAACAAAAAATAATAGTAGCGAGGGTGAAATCATGATGTCACCCGCTAAACATCATAACAGAAAAGTAAAATAAGATGAAGTAGCTATAGGCCACATGGGCCAAATCTTGATATCTTCAACGGTTGCGCCAAGGGGTGGTAGAAGGTCCCGAGCTGCGATTCCGAAAAAATCTTAGCCAAAATCTTAGAGAAAATCTTAGCTTAGTAGGCTTAATCTCCATTTCCTATTCCTAGATCTTTGCAATCCATTTTCCCTTTTTCCCTTCACTATCGCCCTACACAAGAATGTCTTTTACTGTGGCGGTGGGCACATAAGCCGTTATGGTAGACTGCAGAACATATACCCTAAATGATTTCAAGGCCTTAACTAAAGCATATGCATGCTTCTCCAGTATGTTGTATTTTAATTCTCCATCTCGGAGGACTTGGATGAAGAATGCAATAGGTTTTTCATGTCCCTCACCATTATTTTGCAACATTATTGCAGCTATTGTGTGAGGCGAGGTAAATGAAAAAATCAAGAACGAGTTCTCATAATCCGGGCTAGCCAAAACTGGGGCTTCTACAAAGGCTTGCTTGATCCTATCAAAATAATCCCTTGATTGAGGAGTCCATTTCACTTCATTATTTTTCTTTAGCATTTCAGTGATGTTTCTGACAATCTTGACATAATTAGGTATAAACCTCTTGAAGAATTTTATTCTCCCTAAAAATACCCACACCTAATTCTTATTTCTTGGTAGGGGTGTATGCCATTTATTGTTTCCACCCATTTCGAAACAGTGTTTACCACATCTCTGGTCACTGTATGTCCTAATAACTTCCCTTCTTCCAGGGAAAACAAGGATTTTAGAGGGTTCAGAGATAAACCATACCTACAACATTTGTCAAAGGTATGCCTTAGGTGTTCTATATGTTCAACATCATCCTTTTATAATACGGTGATTTTGTCCAAGTAAATCACCACGAACTTATATTCACCCCCTATGAAAGTGATATCCATCACGCATTGAAAGGTGGTGCCAACGTTTATGAGGTCGAATGACATCTGGGCATACATAAAGGGCCCCCAGGTGTGATGAATGTTGTGTTCTTTTGATATTCTAGGAGCCCTGCCACTTGATTATATCCCAAGAACCCATCCATTATAGACATGCGCGAGGATGCCACCACCTTTTAGAGGATGTGATCCATTTTCGGGAGAGGGTAGTTATCTTTGAGTGCAGCCCGATTCAAGTTCCATAAATCCACACAAAGCCTGATTTCGTCATTCTTTTTTCTTACAGGAACTGGGTTCGCTACCCACTCTAAGTATCTTAGAGGCACAATGATTTTTGCATGTAACCACTTCTTGATCTCTTTTTCAATGCTTGGGAGGAGTGGATTAATCTGCATAAGTTTTTTTTATGAGGTTTGGCGTCTTCTTTGAGAGGGATCTTATGATGTATGACGTCCACGTCTAAATTTTTAAAATCTTGGTATGACCAGGTGAAGACGTCCTTATATGACCTGAACAAATTCAGGTATTTCCCTTGATACTCCTTGGGAACCCCTTTTGATAACTTCACCAATTTCGGGTCTTCCTTTGTCCCAATATTCAAATCCCTGACTGTCTCGTCAAGTGTTGGCTTGCTCAAGTTTTATGGGGACATCATTCCTATCGAAGGGCCTTTCCAATGGTATGAGGCCTATGGGGATGAAATTTTCCTTTAGTTGCAGAATCCAGTGCCCGGAAAGAGTCTCCTCCCACCTTGCCTTTGGTTTCTAAGCCTCATCCTCATCTCCTAGGTCAATGAATGAATTGGAGAATTCTCCCACCATTTCCATGAAGCGCTTAACCTGCTCCTCGTCTTCGAAAACCTGCCAGTGTTTCACATTATCTGGAATAGAGGGGCGATATCACACCTCCACTTCATACCTAAGTAATGGGTTTTGAGGAGGATAGAAATTACTAGTTTCCATAGCTAGTGAATCTGTCATTCTATTCCTGTCTCTTGGCATGAATTGAATATTGAATTCTAGGAAAAAATTTAATTAGATCCCAGACCTCATTCCCATAAAGTCTGAGTCGAGGGTGCTTTGCCTGGCATTGACTCCTTACTTGCCTTACTACCATTTTCGAATCTCAAAACACCTTCAGGCTCTGTATGTTCATATTCCATGCTGCCTGCAATCCTAATAATAGGGCCTCATACTTGGCCATGTTGTTTATGGCTTCGAACTCTATCTTGAAGGAGATGGGAATGAGATAGCCTTCAGGAGATATAAGGAGTATACCTGCCCCATTTACTTCCCTTAAATAAGCCCCATCGAACTGCAGGGTCCAGATCCTATTTTCTTCTCCCCTCTCCAGCTCAATCTATTTTAAGGGATAGAAATTCATTTTTTGGAGGAGCATATTGTCTTCTTCCAACATCAGACAAGAGAACTCGCCTTCCTTACCAGATACCGGGGAGTTGGTTGAACCATCAACTTTGGTGACCATTTTTACAAACCTTGACTCCCAATATAGTATTCTTTCTTCTCCATCAAATACAGGGATGGTGGCATAAGTCAAGTCAAGCTTTATTGATCCCCAAATTTTGGATCCCCAGGATCTGGATAGAAACATACCAAATCGAGCTGTAATTTTTGCTACGATGATATCAATTACTACACTCTTGGTAGGGATCTGCGCAAAGTTTACCACCAGGTTTTTTATCATCCCTAGACATTTCACTCATTTTTTTTGAACGAATACAAGTCCCTTAAAGGCCTTGTAATATACAACCCTAATTTATCCATGACAGATAGTGGCAAGCAGTTATTCGATGCCCCAGAATCCAACATACAATTGTGTAACAACATGTCATGTATTACCAAGATCACATAGAATGGAGGTGTGGCTGAGTCCTGTTCCTCTAAATGGGGTCAAACAATGACCATGGGTTATTCTTCTTGGAGGTTGAGACTATCCAACAGGGGAATGACACTAGGGGTGTAATATTCCCAATTAGAAATGAGCTAGTTGGAATATTAATTTGTGTTTTTTCTTTCTTGTTTGATGAATAAAAGGATATGGAGATCCATAAATCTCCTTAATATGAATAAAATCAATGCCAATGTGAAAGGAGGACATCTTGGCAGCTTAATTGAGCACCCTTAGGTGTGAAAAGGGGCTGTAACACATAGACTGGGTCAACTTTGACCAAATCAACAACGTTGTCATGGAGGAGTGGCATTCATTATGGGACAA
The DNA here is from genome assembly GCA_034641835.2 of Pinus albicaulis. Lineage (NCBI taxonomy): Eukaryota > Viridiplantae > Streptophyta > Pinopsida > Pinales > Pinaceae > Pinus > Pinus albicaulis. Next base: position 882,824,114 of record CM076569.1, on the reverse strand, counting down.
CACAGTTTTATATGGAGACTCTTTGCATGGAAGTAGTGTCATAAATTAATGGGGCTTAGGGTTAGGAAGCTAATCACTTATATAAGGAATAGGATGGTAGCCATATTTCATTATCGATGAATGTATGTTTATGTTTGATAAATGGTCTGTTTAGACATATAGCTTTCTTCAGCCATTTAGCTAAGATTGCAGTGTTGTTTAACACAGGGTGTTCCTGATCAGGAATCCCACCTCTATCCTTGAGAGGCCTCATAGGAATATTATTTCACTACCATTCCACAATCAGGCATCAGGCCAAAGCTTCAGTCTTGTGGTATAACGCAGTTTTTGTTGAGAGAGATTTTGAGTTGCAGGTTGCAGTAGTGGAGACTAGATCTGGGTGATTTCTTATCTATTTTTCAGTGGAGGAAGGTCCTTGAGTCTTATTGTAGCATTTTGCATCAGACCACTTATTTATTTTCCCCTACAACACAGTTTATATCTTGGACTGTGTTATTTTCATGGAGGAGTTGCAGGGTGGTTTCAGTACACCATTTGGGGAAGAGATTTTATAGAGAAGGGATCAACCTTTCATCTAGAGTATCTATTGGAAGAGGTTGCATTATTTGTCATATGAGATCAACCCCATATTTCCATTTTATATGTTGTAGTGAATCTTTAGCCCTAGGGCTTGGATTCACATCTTGTATATTGATGTATTTCTGAAAACCCTTTTTGGGTTCTTCATTGGAGGTTGTATAGAGCCTAGATCTGTATTGGTTGTATCTTTTGAGGCATATATCAGCCCTCTATCTTTTGTGTACTCATATAATAGCAGTGCTTCTATAACTGCATTGTAGCAGTCTTCCGACATATATTATATATTAGTATCACCTCTTATTGAGGGTTTTCTTTATTGGAGGCTTGTTCTATCTTGTAATATGGTTTGTGGCCCATTATTTTATACATATATGATGTTTTTATGATGAATGGAAGGTCTCCATATTGGTCTCATACTTTTATGTGATGTTTTACACTGCTATTTCCATGGTTTTGCACTATATTCCTACTTTTCCCATTTGGTAATATTACAGTGGTATCAGAGCATAATCTTGGCTCAGCCTGTGCATCTTGGAATCCAATATGTCATCAGAAGAAGGATATCCTCTCACAGATAGAGAGAAGAGGTATCTCAGAAGAAGAAACTAGAAGTTTGATTATACATATGATAAAGAAGACAAGGGTAAAACCCCTTTATCAAGAGAAGATGAGGAGAAGGAGTACCCAAAGCTTCTTCTTTGAAATATGCAAGAAATTTCTAGAGAAATAAAGGAGATGAGGATGGATAGATAGAAGGAATCCCCTAAAGCATTTCTGCATGGTGAAGCCTCCGACATTTCTCATCACTAGAGTGATCAACTAGTGAAGCAACAACAAGTTTCCCAACGCTCCACATTGCCTACATTCTTAGTAGTGGGAAATGAAGGTTTTCAAGAACAAGAAACTCTTGAAGACTATTTCATGGAGTATGAGTCTCAATCTCAGATATTCAAGGATCACTTTAGTTTTCAATAATTTTGTCAGATAAAGGACAATAGGAGACCTAGGCATCAGAATAGAGGTCAAGGATTCATTCAGAATCATGATCTACACCAAACTATGGGCAGATTTTTCTTCCCCAACTTTGATGGGTCATATAAATGCACTACCAAATCATGGGTAGAGAAGTTTGACATCTACTTATAGCTGAAAAAAGTACCAGAGATGGAGGCCATCAAGATAGTAGCGCTGCACCTTGAGGGTGAGGGACATGATTGGTGGTTTCATGGCTTGTATACATTGGGTCATGCCAATGTGATTGCATATTCAGAGTTCACAAGGAGGTTGGTGGAGAGGTTTGATCAGAGAGACCCAGAGGCACCATTCATGGGGCTAGAAAACCTCAAATGATCAGGTAATCCAAAAACTTACATTTCTGAATTTCTAAAACTTTTTGTTATGGTTCCTAATTTATCTGCTGTAAGAATGGTCTATATGTTTATTGATGGGTTAGCAGAACCTCTTCATGGGTTTCTTAATTCTACCAAGCCCACTACCCTTCAAGATGCCATTGAAAGGGCTAGATATCTACAATATGCCTTACCAAAATAAAAAATATCATTTCAGAAAAATCCCTCTTTTCCATCAAAGGGAAAAGAAGAGAAGGCTCATTTCTCAAAAGAGAGCCAAGGTAAAATACCTCTTAGGGATGATTTCCAAAGAGACTTGAGGATAAGGAAGGTTTACTTCACATGCCAAGAATCATGGGCACTTGGACATAGATGTGCAGCCGGAAAGGCACACTATATAGAGACCTTCTTAGATGATGATAAGGAAGAAGAAGAAGAACAAGCAAGGGGTCATAGCAATGGAATAGTAGGAGATGATCCACCACCACCAGGAGGTGAGGATGGAGTAATTTATCCAATTAGAGGGACTCTTGCATCATTGAGAGTGGTACCCAAAAATCAAGAAACTTCCACACAAGAAACAGAATTATATTTGCACAGTGGAAGCAAGGACATGGTAGTCCCATCTATTATGCATATGAGGTTGACCCTATTGGGGTTCCCATGTTTTGGAAAGTTTGGCAATACCAAAAGATGAGACAACATCAGAACCACTTTCAGACCTCGGGATCTAGCCCTCCTGGGTCCAGAGAGGGATCTCTCTATATAAGTAAATGGTATGAGTCTTTGAAGTTCAAATGTTAAGATATTAGGCTAGTTATAGGCACAGGTTTGTTTGTTTGATTGATTGTTTGGTTGCTGGGAATCAGGAAAGAAGGTTTCAGTATGAGACAAGGATGAGCAAAGAGGATTTTAGGAAAAGGAGGAATGATTTCAAAGAACACTCGAGACCATTAGGCAATGGAGTCAAGAAAGGGTTTACCTTCTATTCAATATGCAGGCTTTTAGTTGGGCTAGTCATCTAAAGCATTGGATCTTAAAGATGATAGTGTGGCATGAAATGGTAAGAGAGAAGGTGAAAGGCAAGGAAATCTACAAGGTGACCTTTTAGGAATCAGATCCAGGGACAAGACATGCCATTGGACACCTGTGATCTAGAACCTAAAAGGTTGACTCTTCAGACAAGGAAACACTAAAGATTTAAACACAAAGGTGAAGGCCTGAGATCAGAGAGAGACTTTGAACTCTCAATGATTTGGCATCCAACTTAAGGGAACTTGGAAAGGTTCAATCAATCGAAAAAGACCCTAGTGAGGTAGAAAAAACGTTCAAACTCCCAGTATCCCAATTATTTCAATTAAAACCCAACAAGAACATCTGGGGGCAGATTCATTAATTCATACATCAACTAGCAGTAAATATTAGCCACTACACTAGTTAAACTAGCTTGAATCAATGCTCAAATACACATGAAAGTAGAAAATGTCAAAGGTAGGGAGATCAGAAACATAGGGTACCATGCGAGGGTAAATCCTATGCCAGATTTCTGAAGCGTACCAGTAGAAATGAAATATTATGAATCACAAAGGGAAACAAAGACAGAGATGGAAAAACATCACCATTGCTTTAAATCAGGATCCAAAGAAATGTGCTTGTCATATTAAAGAGCAACACCAGTCATGTACAACATTTCCAATAGCTTGATATTCAGTCTGAAAACATCTTCCTCATCCTATCTTACAACTTTACACTGAGAACTATATCTCAAGAGAAACAGCTTACAATCCACAGATATCCGATCAACAACCCTTACAATGAGTTTCTTCATGAGTTTTATAGCTGAAAGAGAGGAAAAGGGGGTAGGTGAAACACTAAATGAAACATTAAACAGAGTAAAATAAGTGGGTCGACGCCCATTCTGTCTTAATATATGAGCATTAATCTTCGGTACTCTTTGGGAGAAAGAGTGGTCTTCGACAGGCTACTGTTTACTCCAGGTATGCTCTTCATGTGATTTCGCTGCAGTACTTGTAGTATTCTGGTGAATAAAAAAAAGGCCGATAAATGACTACGCAGATCGCCATACTGTGTAAGAAATGTTCTGGTAGCATTAGGACTGTTGTCAGGGGGAGATCTTCTCGGAGACACAATGCATAAGAAAGACAGTATGGGTACTGTGTCCTTTATCAAGAGGAAACTTCTGCCGATGTGAAACACTGATGATATTGTTTTCTGTGCGTTAGGCCTCCTTAGGCCCTCTACTTTAATCGTGAGTTCTTCAATCTAGTACATTTACCCTTTAAACAATGAATCAGAGCTAAAATTCTTTAATTACAAGCATTAAACTCTCTGATTATCCACCGATACACTTTGCCGCTTCATGACTGTCTCTGTCTATGAAATTTGGTCTTTAATGATGCTGGAGAAGTTTGACCAGTTTGAAAATTGTAATTTAATGAAATATTTCCTGTATAAAACTTCCCTAACATTTCTGTTGCAATAACAGGTTCCAAAAATATCCTTCTATGCTCTATGTCACTATAATAGTGACCGTGAGCAATGGCGGTTCTCACCACCTGTACACCTGCAAAATACACAAATATGTCAAGAAATCAATGCATGGGGAAGGATGGATGTGGTGGAATGCTGTGACGATGGTAGTGCAACAGAAGCGAATGTTATGGATGCAATGAAAAGCGGTGGGAACATGTAGTGAAACAGTGAAAATCGACTGATGAAAGTTGGGCGAAATGAAAACTTTAATGTAAAACATTAAAATTTTAATGCTTGGTGGGATGATACAATTTAATACAGAATATAAGGTTTGGACCTCTAAATGAAATACACAAAATATGTGTGGAAAAAATATGAAATAGGCAGATATGGCAGGACCCGGTCATGGGTGGAGGGCGATTCAATCAGGACAGTCAGATCTCAGGAGGAGATCAACGGCTATGATTGGATCGGAGGAGCCAAATCGAGGAACACATGGCGGAATGAGGGAAAATCCTAGACATTGGTTCTTTTGGATTCAATGGCCAGGATCGCGTCGGAGGATCACAATCGGGAGGGATAGAGGATGGCACAGTTTAAATTTTGCGATTGCGATCGGAGCGAGGAAGCGAGGACGTCAGATTAAAAGGTAAATCGACGGTGGAGAAGGTCATCGGAGGTTTACAACGGGGCGTGATCGGGGCACGATGGAACGAGTGCGGGCTGTCAGATCTATTCATATCAATGGCAGGAATCAATTCAAAAGCTGACAGACTATAACACCATCGCATCGGAACTCTTGGTTTTACAATGGAAAAGCATGTCCCGCTCCAATTCTCCAATGCGATTAGCGCCCTATGGACTAGCGCTCAGGCTTATGGAGGGGAAGTGGTTAGGGGCTGGCCGAAAGGGGCTTAGCCTGCACATGGAAAAATATGGGTTTTTAGCCAAAAACAGAGCTTTTAAGGCAAAAATTAGGATTTCGGATGGGGGAAATAAAGGGATTTAAAACCAGCTGAAGGAATTTCACCTTGTTTTAAAAGGAAGAATTTGATGGTTTGGGAAACTTGGGAGGGATTTTTTGGGGTTAAAGCGGAAATTTTGCAAAATGAAAAAAGGCCAAGATGGGGTATTTTGCAGATATACAAGGGTAGATGAAGGCTCTTTAAACACAATTTTCACAGACAGTGAGGCTTTAGATGGGAACGGTAGTGAGGATCCTTTTAAAGTCAATGAACACACAGAGGCTTCAAAGATGAGATATTTTCCTGGGAAATGTGTCTCTTGAAGTCTCATAAAACAATTTAGCCACCTATTTTCTTGACAAAAATTTCATAGGTGGCTAACAGTGGCTCCACGTGGGGATGGCTTCTTCTTGAAGGAGTCAAGAATTCAGAGAATAGGTATTTGGAGTAGACCAAATGCCTGATCCTTAAACCATATTTCTTCTTTGATTTATCTGTACAAACATGATGGAGTTAATCAGCAGAAAACTTTCCCTGAACAATCTACCTACCCAAACTACAATCCTAACATTTTTTTCTTCAAGGTGCATTTGAATTTGTAGACCTTCTTCATTATTTTTTATTGGAAAGCAGAAAACATACTAGTATAATTCTACCCTTATTACTCCATGAGACCAGATTAAACTGTTGGCCTCATATGTTTTTCTCCCTAATCTAATATCTGCTAGGATTAAACTATCTAGCAGATTTCTTCTCTACATTCTACAATAGAAATTTAAAAACATTCCAACTAGGATTAGATAGTCTAGTTGGCTATGGATCCAAGGCATAAAGATAGTTGCACATGGATTGAAATTGCAGGAATCACTATTCTCTTTTTTATTTCAGCTCTAGCTTTGGGCTTTCCAGAGCTGATTCTTCTTTCTCCTTTGTTGATCTAGATTTTGAGTAGATTAGGACCAACCTGCTATACTTCCATTTGGATCAAGTTTTGATCATGTTTGAGCCATCCTTCTTGGAACTTGAGAGGTTCATGTTTTGAGCATGTCTGAACCTTTTTCTTTCTCTGTTTTTTTGGAACATTTTTTTTCCTGAAAATTAAAAACTACAATGGTATTTAAAATGGAAATGAAAACTGGAAATTGGAAATCAGCAGTAGTAATGTTTGAGCATCCTGCCATTGACAGGACCCCCAAACATCTCTGTACCATCTAGCTCTTGCAGAAAAAAGTCATTTGGACCCACGGTGCCCTGTATGATGTAAGGACCCTACCACAAACTGTCGAATTTTCCATGTTTTCCTTTGTCCTCTCTCCTGGAGTCCCACTTCAGAACTTTGTCTCCAATTTTGAAGTCCAAGGCCTTGGTTCTCTTGTCGAATAACTTCTTTATATTTTCCTAAACCTTCAAAGCTTTGTTATAGACCTATCCTCTTGTTTGTAGCAGGTGAATTGTTTGGTTTATCCTCCTTACCATACTATTTTCTTTTGTCCAGATCTCTTGGACTAGTTTAGTCACTGGTATCACAAGGCTGGTTGGAAATACTGCCTCTGTTCCATACACAAGCTAATATGGTGACATGCCAATGGACTTCTTTGTTGTAAGCCTATCAACCCACAAGGCATGTACTAATTTGTTATGCCATGACTTTTTGTTCTCTTCCAGCAGCTTTTTTATAATGGTCACCAAGCTCTTGTTTGATGATTCAGCTAACCCGTTACCCTGTGGGTAATAATCAGTTGAATGACTGAGTGTTATTTGATACCTGTGGCAAAAATCAATCATTTTCTTGGATCCAAAAGCAGTAGCGTTATCAATGAATATTTTCCTTGGGCAGCCAAACCTAGAGAGGATGTGGTCTTCTAGGAACTTAATGATGAAAAAAATTGTGGCATTCCTAGAAGGTATGGCCTCAAACCACCTTTTGAAATAGTCTGGGGCTATAAGGATCCAATTGTGTTGTGCAGAAGAAGAAGGGTGTATTTCCCCTATGAAATCTAGGCCCCATTGCAAAAATGGACCCTCAACAGTAATGGGTTGTAAGGGAAAAGGGAGGAGTATTCTCTTGCCTTCAAAAATATGGCATTTATGATAGGAAATTATCATTTTGTGTATGTCATTGAAAAGTGTAGGCCAGTAATAGCCAGCTCTGAGTATTTTTTTAGCAGTGGCTTTCCAGCTCAAGTGACCTCCACACTCTCCTCCATGGAACTCCTGTTTAATTCTCTCGGCTTCAGTTTCAGGCAAAGATTTAAGCAATATACCATTTGCATTTTTCTAGTATAAACATTCATTCAATATGCAATATTTTTTGGCCTTTAGTTTCAAGAATCTGGCCTTAGTCTTTGATAGGTTAGGAGGGGAATTGAGGTTTGTAAGCACATACAGGATATCGGAATACCATGGAGAGTTTTGAAATTTTTTCTCAATAGTTGGATCAGGAAATCTTTCCTGTCCATCCAAGGCATCTACCATGTTAATGTCAAGGGCTTGTAAATTTGATTCAGCCATTAGTTGAGCTAAGCCCTGACCTTTGATCAGTTTCGTGGGTTTTATTTCCAGGTCATATTCTAAAATCACAGCGATCCATTTGCCCCTCTTTCCGTCCAGATCTTGGGACAATATGTCTTTAACCACTATGTTAGGCACGTAGGCTATGGTGTGAGAATGCAGTATATCCACCCTAAAGTCCTTCAAGGCCTTTATGAAGGCATAGGCCTATTTTTCCATTATGTTATATTTTAAGGGTGCATCCCTCAGAGCTTTTCTGAAGAAGCAATAGGCTATTTCATTCCCTTTGGATTTTTCTGCAGCAGAATTGCAGCCACTATATGTTCGGAGGCAAATGAAAATATTAAGAAATCTTTAGAGAAATATGGGCTGATTAGGACAGGAGCCTGGGTGAGTGCAAGTTTAACTGATTCAAAATATTTTTTAGCCTCAACAGTCCACTTAATCCCTACACCTTTTCTCAGCATGTTAGTCATATTCCTATGGTGTTCAGCTAAGTTAGGAATAAGCCTCCTTAGAAATTTAATTTTCCCAATAAAGGACTGTAACTCTTTAATGTTTCTCGGGTGTGTGATCTGTAATATTCCCTCAACTCTCTTTGGGTCAATCTTAATTCCTTTCTCTGATATAATATGGTCGAGAAGCTTACCCTCTTGCAGCCCGAATACCGTCTTTTTGGGATTTAATGACAGACCAAACCTCCTACATTTTTCAAAAACTCTTCTCAGATGTCTTAGGTGTTCCTCATCAGTCTTGGAGTAGACTATTATGTCATCCAGATAGATGACAATGAAGTGCCCTATTTCATCCGAAAAGGCTATTTCCATCACTCGTTGGAAGGTTTCACCAATGTTCATTAGTCCAAAAGGCATTTTTACATACATAAAGGTGCCCCATGGAGTGGTGAAAGCGGTCTTGAGTTGGTCTTCTGGGAGTACTAAAACTTGGTTGTAACCCAAAAAACTATCTAACAGCGAGATCCTTTTTGAGCCTACTACCCTCTGAAGAATGTTTTCCATCTTTGGAAAAGGGTAATTGTTTTTAAGTAAGGCTCTGTTAATGTTCTTGAAATTAATGCATAGTCTGATCTCACCTGTCTTCTTTCTCACAGCTATTGGGTTCGAAACCCAATCAGAGAACCTCACAGGAACTATTATTCCTACCTCGTACATCCCTTTTATTTCCTTTTCTACTATAGGTAATTGTTTCTGGTTGATTCTGTGAAGCTTATGTCTGAAGGGGTTCTGGTTCTCTTTGAAAGGTATTTTGTGCTGTATAATGTTGGTGTCATAGGCCTTTAAGTCCTCGTAGCTCCAGGCAAAAACATCGATGAATTTTTTAATTAAGTCAATGTATTTCTTTTTCATGTCTGCGAGCAAGGATTTAGCCAATTTTATCATCTTAGGCTTGTCTTCAGTGCTTATATTGCATTCCTCAACGTCAGAGTCCGAGTGCTCTATGGTGGGTTTTTTCTCTACATCATCGAAATCGAAAATAACTTTTAAGGTGCCAGACCTCGGGGTATGTTTTTATCCTTTTCTTGTAGCACCTCTATTTCCTCTTTATCTGAATTCTTATATTCTTATTTTTTATTTCCAATCTATTCAGCTAAAGTGTTTATTTCTACACTACGTGGTGATTTTTCTTCGTCGGGAGTTTCCTCACTCAGGCATCTATCCTCGAATTTAGAGTCTGAATCAGAGATTTGAAACTCGTTCTTGCCTATCAGGAAATCCTCAATCTTCTTATCGCCCTCAAATACCTACGAATATTTTTCGTTGTCCGGTACTAAAGGTCTGTACTTTGTCTGAATGATGATCTATTTGTCACTGGGAGGCTGATGATATGAACTAGCTATGCAGGCTAATCTGTTTGCAATTACGTTCTGATTCCTAGGAACAAACACCAATTCATATTCCACCAAGGTTTTCAATAAATCCATGGCATCATTCCTATATGCTCTCAAACTAGGGTTTTTTGCTGTGTATTTGCCATTCACTTTTTTGATGATTAGCTCAGAGTCTCCATGCACAGCTATCCTACGGGCTCCTATTTTTTTCAACAGATTCAAGCCTAGGATGAGAGCCTCATACTCTACAATATTTTTTGTACATTTAAAGTTTAGACTGAAGGCATGGCTCTCTACATAGTCGCTCTCTGTGTTATGCAACCACACCTCCGATCCTGTAGTTTTCCTAGTGCAAGACCCATCAAAATTCATTTCCCATAAGGGTTCATTTTCGGGTTTGTCATGGTTTTCCTCCCCAACATGGGTTTCACTAGTCTGTTGTATTGTGGGGTCAGCACCGTGGTGTGGAGGGTTTTGTTTTTCATGATGTGTATGGGGTTTCAAGATATGTCTAGCCTTTTGTTTACATTATGTTTCTTGTTCACTCTAAGTTTGATTTTCAGTGCACTGTCTCGAGGATTCTTCTTCATTTTCTTCCAATTCTGGAGTGGCCATTATGTTAAAACCTATGGGCACTATCTCATTGTTCATATCTCTGTTTTCTAGTTCTGGCTCTTCTATGGTTTCATCATTGCAAAGGAAAAAGGAGTCTAGATCTGTGTGTACAGAGTACAGAGGAGAATTCTCAGGCCTTTCAGGGCTACTGACCAGGAATTTCATTTGTGCCTCTCTGTACAGTCTCCTAAGCTGGCTAAAGACAGGGATTGTGGCATATGCCCCATCCATCTGCATTGTACCCTGCATCTTGGCTCCCCATGACCTTGATAATAGCATGCCATACTTAGGTGGCACATCTACCACTACGACATCCATGACCATACATTTTTCTAGAATCTGGGTCAAGCTCACACACAAATCTTTGATCAGGCTAAGACATTTTACTCTGCTAGAGTCGAATGAATATAAATATTTATAGGGATGGGTTATCTCTAGGCCTAACCTATCCATAACTACCTTAGGCATCAGGTTTTGTGATGCCCCAGAGTCATGCATCGCATTGTGAAGGATCTTGTCATGGATATTGAGACTGATATAAAAAGGAGGTACTACCCCTTCCTGAAACTTCCCTTCTATCTTTGGACCAAATAGAAGGGATGGTTGATCATCACTTAGATTGGTAGTATTGTTGTTTTCACCTAGATTCAATGCTTTCAAAATTTGGCCTTTATATACATCCTAAGTGGCCAGCTCAGAGAGTGGGACAGAGATTTTAATTTTCGCAATCTCACTCTTCAAATTGAAGGTGGACTGACTCTTCATGACACTCAACTCTATTTTTTTAGCCACTATCTTAGGGTTTGAATTAGCGTGCAGGTTCTCACTATGTACAGTGTTAAGAATTGTCTTATCAGGAACTGAAGTGCTAGTGCTACTAGTTGGTTGACTTTGTTTTTCGGTATTTTGGTTGTCTTTTTCTTTGTTCTTCCCAGAACTTTCAGATGCTGATTTACTAATTTCGGTAATTAATTTAGAAGTTTTCTTAGGCCTTTTCTTAATAGTAATCTCAGAATATTTTGGTTTGGAGTTGTATGAGTTCTTTTTGCTTCTAATTTCATACTTTTCTCTGACCTGCGTGATAGCATTATCAAACCTGAGCTTGTAATCCTCAGATTCTAATCTTTCCTCATCCTAATATGAGGGTGAGGGCTAATCTTCTTCTGTGGAACAGTTGTTGATTGAGTTTTATATTTCAAACATATTTATTGTGGTTCCCTCAGACCCTTCTATGATTCCCTCATCTTCATCAAGAAAATTATCCTGAAAAGGGGGTATGATTTGTTGATTTGATTCTCTTTGTCTATTGGGAGTGGCAATGTTTCTACTAAAGTTTTGGTTTTGGTTATGATTTTGGTTTTTGTTCTGATTAATAACTGAGACAACCATTTTTTTCCATCATTTTCTGTAGCTTTTCCATGTTTTTGGCTAGATGGTCATATTTGGGATCAGATGTGGAAGCTACAGTGTCATCCCTATATGTTACCCTTTTCTCAGCCCTTATTCTCTCTTTCTTCTCAATCAGGTTAGCCTCTACACTCACTGACCCTTTTTGCATATCTTCCAATGTGTTGTAATCTCTCTCCCTAAGCTGGTAGGCCATGTCAGCATCAAAGCTTTCAGGTTATTTCACTAATGCCATACCTTGGGGGGGTTTCATATGTGGAGAAAGAGAGTTATAAACGTTATTAAACCTTGTGGAGTAGTCATGGACACTCTCTCCTACATTTCTTCTAAGTTTCTTGTATTCTGCTAATATTTGGAGAGGGTTGGCCTTAACTTCCCATTTTTTTATGAAGGTTTGATATAGAGAAGGAAGATCTTGGATACTATTAGGAGGTAGGCCTTTAAACCATTTCTTCACATCACCTCCTAGACTCTAGGAAAAGATTCTCATTTTGACTGTCTCATCATCTATCTCCATATAATCAAAGGAATCTTCCATCCTATCTACATGGTGTTGAGCCATGGTAGACTCTTTTGCAGTGAAATGAGGGATCTTTGATTGATAATCATTCGGTAGAGGCACTAGAGGCTGAGGTAACACCAAAGGTGAAAACCAAGCTTCCATAATGATGTTTGGATGAGATAAAGGATTCGCTTGTGCAGCAGGTATGTGGATGACAGGGATACTAGGTCCAGCAGAAGTTTGTTGAGTGGATTTAGGGTGACAAAGCCCCAAGTCCTGAATGAAATGAATATCTGGGGGAGTAGATGGAGGGGTATGTCTATCCCTACTGTGTCGACCACTGTGAGATGGTGAATCGATGAACTCAAAGTCTGGCTAGTCTAAAACACTGAATGACTTGGCTCTAGGTAAATTGTTGGGTAAGTCTAAGTCAAACAGAGGGTCTGATAGAGCTGTAAAGTCTTCTGGTACAGAATTAGCTCGATGGATGTGTTTGGAAATAGTTGGCTTTCTAGGTGTAGGATATTTCCTAAGAATGCTCTCAGGGTTGTCAAATATTTCAGGTGGGTCTGGGTTAGGATAAGCCCTTGTGTAAATGTTTCTTGAAGCCAGAATGCTGTTTTCAAACCAAGCAGCTTAGTCCTACTTTTATACTTCTGATATGGTTGATGTTGCTATGGTGCTGGTCTCCCAGTGGAGTCCTATGAAAACCAAGATAATCAGCAGGGCTACTGATCACAAGTGGAGTCTTGATCGTCAAGGAGCTATGGAGTCGCCAGGTGGAAGGTTAAGAATGTTTCAAGGGGGTATACTGCCACCACAGTGATTAACCACCAAAATAAGACTACTATGGTCTTCTTTGAGTTCTTAGAAGTGTTTAAAAGGTGTGTCTTACTCAATTCCCTAGTGGAATCACCATTATGTTGGGGTTCCCATGTTTTGGCAAGTTTGGAAATACCAAAAGATGAGACAACATCATAACCACTTTCAGACCTCAGGATCTAGCCCTCCTGGGTCCAGAGAGGGATCTCTCTATATAAGCAAATGGTATGAGTCTTTTAAGTTCAAATGCTAATATATTAGGCTAGTTATAGGCACGGGTTTGTTTGTTTGATTGATTGTTTGGTTGCTAGGAATCAGGAAAGAAGGTTTCGGTATGAGACAAGGATGAGAAAAGAGGATTTTAGGCAAAGGAGGAATGATTTCAAAGAACACTCGAGACCATTGGGCAATGGAGTCAGGAAAGGGTTTACTTTATATTCAATATGCAGGCTTTCAATTGGGCTAGTCATCTAAAGCGTTGGATCTTAAAGATGATAGTGTGGCATGAAATGGTAAGAGAGAAGGTGAAAGGTAAGGAAATCTCCAAGGTGACCTTTCAGGAATCAGATCCAGGGACAGGACATGCCATTGGACACCTGTGATCCAGAACCTAAAAGGCTGGCTCTTCAGACAATGAAACACTAAAGATTTAAATACAAAGGTGAAGGCCTGAGATCAGAGAGAGACTTTGAACTCTCAATGCTTTGGCATCCAACTTAAGGGAACTTGGAAAGGTTCAATCAATCGAAAAAGACCCTAGTGAGGTAGAAACAACGTTCAAACTCCCAGTATCACAATTCTTTCAACTAAAACCCAACAAGAACATCTGGGGACAGATTCATTAATTCATACATCAGCTAGCAATAAATATTAGCCACTACACTAGTTAAATTAGCTTGACTCAATGATTATATGCACATGAAAGTAGAAAACATCGAAGGTAGGGAGAGAAGAAACATAGGGTACCATGTGAGGGTAAATCCTATGCCAGATTTCTGATGCATACCAGTAGAAATGAAATATGATGAATCACAAAGGGAAACAAAGACAGAGATAGAAAAACATCACCACTGCTTTAAATTAGGATCCAAAGAAATGTGTTTGTCGTATTAAAGAGCAACACTAGTCATGTACAACATTGCCAACAACTTTATATTCAATCTAAAAACATCTTCCTTAGCCTATCTTACAAATTTACACCGAGAACTATATCTCAAGAGAAACAACTTACAATCCACAGATATCCGATCAACAACCCTTACAATGAGTTTCTTCATGAGTTTTATAGCTGAAAGAGAGGCAGAGGGGGTAGGTGAAACACTAAATGAAAAATTAAACAGAGTAGAAGAGTTGGGTCGATGCTCATTCTGTCTTAATATCTGAGCATTAATCTTCGGTACTCTTTGGGAGAAGGAGTGGTCTTCGACAGGCTTCTGTTTACTCCAGGTATGTTCTTGATGTGATTTGATTGCAGTACTTGTAGTATTCTGGTGAATAAACAAAAGGCTGATAAATGACTACATGACCTGCCATACTATGTAACAAATGTTCTGGTAGCATTAGGACTGTTGTCAGGGGGAGATCTTCTCGGGGACACAATGCAAAATAAAAACAGTATGGGTACCATGTCCTTTCTCAGGAGGAAACTTCTACCAATGTGAAACACTGATGATATTGTTTTATGTACGTTAGGCCTCCTTAGGCCCTCTGCTTTAATCGTGAGGTCTTCAATCTGGTACATTTCCCCTTTAAAAAATGAATCAGATCTAAAATTCTTTAATTACAAGCATTAAACTCTCTGATTATCCACTGATACACTTTGCCGCTTCATGACTGTCTCTGTCTGTGAAATTTCGTCTTTAATGATGCTGGAGAAGTTTGACTAGTTTGAAAACTGTACTTTAATGAAATCTTTCCTGTAGAAAACTTCCCCAACATTTCTGTTGCAATATCAGGTTCCGAAAATATTCTTTTGTGCTATGTGTCAATATAATAATGACCGTGAGCAATGGCGGTTCTCACTGCTTGTACACCTGCAAAATACACAAATCTATCAAGAAATCCATGCATGGGGAAGGATGGCTGCAGTGGAATGCTGTGACAATGGCAGTGCAATAGAAGAGAATGCTATGGATGCAATGGAAAGTGGTGGGAACATGCAGTGAAACAGTAAAAATCGACTGATGAAAGTCGGGCGAAATGAAAACTTTAATGTAAAACATTAAAATTTTAATGCTTGGTGGGATGATACAATTTAATACGGAATATAAGGTTTGAACCTCTGAACAAAATACATAGAAGATGCATGGAAAACATATGAAATGGGCAGATATGGTGGGACCCGGTCATGGGTGGAGGGCGATTCAATCAGGACCATCAGATCTCAGGAGGAGATCGACAACTGTAATTGGATTGGAGGAGCCAAATCAGGGAACACATGGTGGAATGAGGGAAAATCCTGGCCGTTGTTTCTTGTGGATTCAACGGCCAGGATCGTGTCGAAGGATTGCAATCGGGAGGGATGGAGGATGGCACAGTTTAAATTTTGCGATTGTGATCGGAGCGAGGAAGAGAGGACCGTCGAATTAAAAGGTGGATCGACGGTGGAGAAGGTCGTCAGAGGTTTATAATGGCGTGTGATCATGGCGCGATGGAACGAGCGTGGGCCATCAGATCTATTCAGATCAACAGCGGGAATCAATTCAAAAGCCGACATACTATAACACCATCGCATCGGAACTCTTGGTTTTACAATCGAAAAGCATGTCCCGCTCCGATTCTCTGATGCGATTAGTGCCATATGGACTAGCGCTTGGTCTTAGTGCTTGGGCTTATGGAGGGGAAGTGGTTAGGGGCTAGCTGAAAGGGGCTTAGCCTGCACATGGAAAAATATGGGTTTTTAGCCAAAAATAGAGCTTTTAAGGAAAAAATTAGGATTTTGGATGGGGGAAAGAAAGGGATTTAAAACCAGCTGAAGGAATTTCACCTTGTTTTAAAAGGAAGAATTTGATGGTTTGGGAAACTTGGGAGGGATTTTTTGGGGTTAAAGTGGAAATTTTGCAAAAGGAAAAAAGGCCAAGATGGGGTATTTTGTAGAGATACAAGGGCAGATGAAGGCTCTTTAAGCACGATTTTCACAGACAGTGAGGCTTTGGATGGAAATGGCAGTGAGGATCCTTTTAAAGTAAATGAACACACAGAGGCTTCAAAGATGAGAGATTTTCCTGGGAAATGTGTCTCTTGAAGTCTCATAAAACAATTTAGCCACCTATTTACTTGACAAAAATTTCATAGGTGGCTAGCAGACCCATGAGACATCACTATTTTATGGAAAACCACCTGGGAGGCCACCTGATCCGGAGTTGGTGAGAGATGTATCACCCCTCATAGATCTAGGAGGAGTGGGAACATTGGAAGGTTATGATACAACACAGAGAGTCCTGTGTAGACTCAAGGAGGAGGGGGGCACTCTCCCACTATCATCATTACCCACTCTCATTTCATAGTTTGTGCTGAGAGAGGATGCTACAGGATTGGAGGATGAAACCATCATGGTGCAAGGAGATTATACCTTGGCTTTGGAGGCTCAGAAGATGTTCTCACTTGGGGAGAATTCTTCCACATATAGAATATGGTGGCCACTCATGCATGCTTTTGCCAAACTCAAGAAGTTTTGGATAGGTGATAGCTTCCCAAAGAAGACTAACCTCCAAAAGATTCAACCTTTACTTGAGCATGAGCAGCTACAGGAGGAGCAGCAGAGGAAGGATATAACCATCATGGTATGTGACTTTGGCATGGGAGATTTCAAAGAGGAATACATCCATATGATAGATCATCATCACTGTCACTTTGGAGGATAGATCGATATTGGAAATCCCAGCTGTTGGTGGATTATTCTAAGGATATTTTCACATGCATGATACTTGATGACCAGCTACACAAGGAGGGATATTCAGTCCAAGATGAGGTCATCTATTATCATGGCAAGATCTTCTTATCTAGAGCTTCCAAGCTCAAGGATAAGTTTCTACAAGTTTCACATGAATATTTTCTCTTCAGCCACACTTATTCCATCAAAGCCTACAATACCATCATGGAGGGATACACTTTGGAAGGCTTTGAAGAGGAGATATATCAGCATATAAGGAGATGCATGGACCATGTGTATATGGAGGAGATACATGACTCTATGGGGGAGTTATCAAAAGCACCTCTTTCCTCTATAGGAATGAGAGGGGATCTATCTATGGACCACTCCATTTGTATGAGCAAGGTTTATGGTAAGGATCATTTTTATGTGCATAATTATTTACTTGATTATTATTTGCATTCCCTTACCATATGTGTGCATGCAATTTCTCCAAGAAGGATCATTATTCCATATAAAATTCATGGCCAAATTTGGGCCATAAACATTGTTGAACATGGCCACTCCCTAGGAGGATATAGGGAGATGATTTACCACTATGGGTGCACTCCAAAGGCACCAAACATTTCTCACCGTCTTAAAAATTGTGAGAAAACTATGGTAACAAGTAAGTGGTGAGGAAACCACTTACCATATCACTATCTGATGCAATCAGGAGATCTGTTATGCTTATTCTACATGTGGGACTATGATTCACCTTCATTTTTGCATATTTTTGTTTATATGTACTTAGTTTTGATCGCATACATTGATGATGTTATTATCCTTTTTATGGGAATGATTGGAGGGAGGATGGAAGGATTGGATGTTCCCTTTGGGAGAGAAATTCTCCATGTTCATTATGCTACATGTTTCAGGGAGGACATTGGGAAAACCATGATTTTTTCATTGGATCTATTGCTTCCTTGTGTGATAAGTCATTTGCATCTCATAAGAACTTGGGAGGGACATGTCATCAAGGGATGGATAGGGAGACACTTGGCTTATGAGGAGAAATTATCACATGGAGCTGTCACCAATGGTGGAGGAGAAGAGTTGCAGCACTCACCTTTACAGTTGCTTGAGGACAAGCAACATTTGGGAGGGGAGGACTGTAATATTCCCAATTAGCCATGAGCTAGTTGGAATATTAATTTTTGTTTTTGCTTTCTTGATTGATAAATAAAAGGATATGGAGATCCATAAATCCCCTTAATATGAATAAAATAAATGCCACTATGAAAGTATGACATCTTGGAAGCTTAATTGAGCACCCTTAGGTGTGAAAAGGGGTTGGAACATATAGACTGGGTCAACTTTGACCAAATCAACAGCATTGCCATGGAGGAGTGGCATTCATTATTGGACAACGCAGTTTTAGATGGAGACTCTTTGCATCGAATTAGTGTCATAAATGAATGGGGCTTAGGGTTAGGAAGCTCATCACTTATATAAGGAAGAGGATGGCAGCCATATTTCATTATGGATGAATGTATGTTTATGTTTGATATATGGTCTTTTTATACATATAGCTTTCTTCAACTGTTTAGCTAATATTGCAGTGTTGTTTAGCACAAGGTGTTCCTGATCGAGAATCACACGACTATCCTTGAGAGGAATCATAGGAAGAGTATTGCACTACAATTCCACAATCTGGCATTAGGCCAAAGCATCAGCCTTGTGGTACAACATATTTTCTGTTGAGAGATGTGTTGAGTTGCAGGTTGCAGCAATGGAGACTAGATCCGGGTGATTTATGATCTGTTTTTCAGTGGAGGAAGGTTTTATTCCATTAGGAGGTTGGTGAGGAAGTCCCTTTAGCATTATTGCATCATTTTTCATTAGGCCACTTATTTATTTTCCCCTATAACGCAGTTTTTGTCTTCGACTACGTTATTTTTAGGGAGGAGTTGCAGGGTGGTTTTAGTACACCATTTGGGGAGGAGGTTTTCTAGAGAAGGGATCAACCTTTCATCTAGAGGATCTATTGGAAGAGGTTGCATTATTTTTCATATCAGGTCAGCCCCATCTTTCCAGTTGATATGTTGTAGTGAATCTTTAGCCCTAGGGATTGGATTCCCATCTTGTATATTGGTGTATTTCTAAAAACCCTTTTTGGGTTATTCATTGGAGGTTGTATAGAGCCTATATCTATATTGGTTGTATCTTTTGAGGAATATATCAGCCCTATATATTTTGTGTACTCATCTACTATATCAGTGCTTCTATAACTGTGCTGTAGCAGTCTTCCGACATTTTTGATATAGTAGCAGCACCTCTTATTGAGGGTTTTCTTTATTGGAGGCTTGCTCTATCTTGTAATATGATTTGTGGCCCATTATTTTATACATATATGCTGTTGTTATGATGAATTTAAGGTCTCCATATTGGTCTCATACTTTTATGTGATGTTTTACACTGCTATTTCCATGGTTTTGCACTATATTCTGTCTTTTCCCATTTGGGAATATTACAAGGGGGCTGCATGAATTAAGATACTTCGGATTTGTATGAGGGCTAATTCAGTATCTCAATTAGGGGAACTCATATTTTGACCTTCTCCAAATATTTCTAGAGATTAAATATAGTCAATCCTTTTTCAGTGGGAATTATATCAACATGCTCTTTAGGGGGGTCAGGTAAATTCAGAGGTGAAGATGGAGACTTCTCATTATTAGGAGGGTTAGGCTCCTGGCTTCTCTAGGTAGATGTAGTTTCCTTTTGAGAGACTGGCTCTTCCAGTGGTTTTTTTCCTTTACCTAAAGAAATAGGAGGAGTTTGGTTCTTTGATATTGACTCTTCATTCTGTTCTTGTACCCGAGTTCTCTTACAAGAGGACCTAAGGTATGAGCTTGCATGAAATATAAAAACTATCTACAATAATTATCAATATATTTTTCCTATAGAGGAGGTTCCCTCTCCTCTACTTCTCCTTATAAGATGACTTCACCTTCTTCATCATCGGAGTAAGCGAGGAATTGATATTATTGACTGTCTATGATTTCCCCAACTTGCCCTTCTACTTCCCCTTCCAAGTACAGGGGAGGTTTGATATGATATTTTGTTCCTTCTTCTCATGCTGCAACAGTTACAAAGGAGGCTTCCGATACTGTGGATTAAATCATCGATTGGTAATTATCTGATTGGATCGAGGTAGGGAATTTTTCGCTTCTAGCTCAAGTTTCACCAATTTATTGGATAGGTTTTAAATTAATTTTTTCATCTCTTCTATTATGAACTCTTGCGATTATCTTTCTTGATTTGAGGTAGTAGCTCCCTCTTTGTTTTTCCTTCTCATTTCTTGCTCTTCTTTCCCCTCTAATTTTCTGGTAGAGAAAAATGTTGCTTCCTTCTCCAATGCATCAATCTAGATCTGATCTAGAGATGCAAACTTCCTCTCTCTTAAGGTGAACCCAAATTTTGGTTCAAAAGAACCCACGAAAACTACTTTAGCAGCTGCTTGGGGGGGTTTTATTTCTGCGGGGAGATTATTATACAACTTATTGAATATCTTGATAAAATATATTACATCCTCGTTATGTCTCTTTTTTAGTACATTGAACTGAGTGAGAACATAGCCATGGTCCCTCTTCTCTCCCCATTTCAGCATGAAGAGATTCTCCTTTTCCTCCCAGGTGTGAACCGTGTTATTGGCCAGTGATTTGAACCACTTCCGAGCTTCTCCATCTACATAGTTGATGAAAATAATTAATACCACATCAAGATGTTCCACTTTCACATTCTCAGTAAAGGCGCATAAGTTTTCAATGTGTCTCTACGTTGGAGTGATATCTTCCCCTCTAAACCAGGGTAGGAGCTTCAGATAGTCCTGTGGCATGTCACTTAGAAGCTGAGGAAG
Source organism: Pinus albicaulis (assembly GCA_034641835.2). Lineage (NCBI taxonomy): Eukaryota > Viridiplantae > Streptophyta > Pinopsida > Pinales > Pinaceae > Pinus > Pinus albicaulis. Next base: position 882,803,253 of record CM076569.1, on the reverse strand, counting down.
GGATAATGGAGCATACTTATTGAGGAGGAACCTAAGTACAACCATCAGGGGAGGTGGTGCTAAATTGTGAGTGTGAGCTTGATGATGCAAGGTGTGAGGGATAACAAGTATCTGATAAGTGGAGGAGTTGAGGTTAATTTGCAATCTATTTTGGAGTTCTGAAACCTATTTTACTTCCTCGACCTTGGGAGTAGGATGAAGGGGAGGTAGAGATGTGTCAGCTGACTGTGCTTCATCCTTTATAAATGGGTTGGATACACAAGAGACTTTTGGGGGATATTCAAGTACACCATCCATGGATATCTCACCATAGATATTAGCTCGTTGAGATGAAGAGGGTTAAGCTTCGAGGGAAAAATGGCGTAAGTCAGTCTAGTCACGTTCATTTTCCTTCTAGACTATCCTAAATATGACTTTTTTGGGTTTAGATACAAAGGGGGTTTTCAACCGAGAGGTATCCGATCGGGTATGAGGCCTTGTGTAAGCCAAGATTATAGTTCATTTCAACTTGATTGTAGTGGAGTCACCAAGGTGAGGGCTATCCAACTCTCAACCCTTCATGCTCACCTGATTGAAGGGTGAAACTTATGTCGTATCCCAGGGAAAATATTTTTCTAATTCGTTCCCTGACAACGATGCCAAAAGGATGTTGTCACTCCTAGAGACATACCTGAGTTGTAAAATATCAGTGCCTAGGACATATTAAGAATTAGAATTTTTAAATTTTTCTGTTTGGAGCGTTCTCTGAATATATCTTTACTTAGGATTGATGGAACTGTGTTTCAAGATGGTTGTGGAAACAATGGTACTAAAACTCATGTGAAATGAACAACACTCAGAATGGGCTCAGGACTGCATGAGTTCGGGATGTTGCAAATGGACCAAGTAAAGGACCAATGAACATACTCTTAAATATAAGGTGGAAGTAATTCAGAGGAAATAGGAGGAGAAACCCAAGAGAGGTGGGCTTATTTCACAATAAGAATCCGTCCTTCTCATAATTTGAGAGAAACGTTGTAGACGAGAGGTTAGTGGAGGGAGAGAGTCTCATGGGGAGAAATATTAAGGTAGAAAGATGATTAACATATGAGTTTCATCTTTCCTCAGCGAGGATGTATACATATTCATTTATTAGATCATCTATAACCAGCATTTCACGCATGAGACCTTTGAAGAGAAATTAACTAAATGGAAAGAAATCTAAACAAACAAGAGACAAACACATACATACTACGTATTAACCCAATTGGAATCCATTTGCAAACAAGGTTGCTTTTATATTAGCTTTCAAAAAAATCTCTCCAAGATATGCATTCAGAGCTCAAAACTATATTACATGAAAAAGCTACACAGTATGGACCCAAAACTTCCACAAAATCCATAACCCTTTCATACTTTCTGAGTTTCATCTCTATAGACTTTCCTTTACAAGCTCTTGGCCAGATATTTCTTAAATAGATATTCCTTCTTGATCTCTAGTACACACATCAAAATAAAAAATGGTACAGTCCAACTGTAGCATGCTATGAGCACTGTTCTTCGTAAAATAAAATAACAATAAAAATAATAGTAGCGAGGGTGAAATCGTGATTTCACCAGCTAAACATCATAATATAAAAGTAAAATAAGATAAAGTAATTATAGGCCACATGGGCTGAATATTTATATCTTCAACGGTTGCATCGAGGGGTGGCAGAAGGTCCTGAGTTGCGTGGTCATATGGGAGTGGAGGAAGAGCTAGAGTGGCAAGATGACAAGGTTGCCATTGGCTGTGAAGTGGATGCAATTGGTAGGTACAAGTGTTCGTAACACCTCTTCCATATGACATCTACAGGTAAGGGCACAATGATAAAAAACTAAAATAGTGTGTGTAGCTGAGTCAGGCTAGGAGTAGTCGAGGTTGGCAGAGAAGAACCACTTAACCATAGAAAGTAGCATGAATTCCTTACGAAGTGATGCCACCAAGGTTCTGGCCTTAAGGCGGGAGGTATTTTCCAAGGTCGAGCTGGCCCTACATTTAATCTTGGCTATCCATTTCTCATACATGGCCTAGGGGAGAAGTACCCCTAACGGGTCCTAGAATGCTGGAAATCCTACCTCCACTACCTCGCCCCATTCACGATCAAAGGCTTCCAACCATTTTTCCAATATCCCTAAATATCCAGTTGTTTTAACTCATTCCTCCTCCTTCTGTATCATCTTAGTGATTTCCATTATTGTCCTGAAACGTTCGAACACTCTGCGCATGCCCAAATCTTCAGTGGCGAGCTCGTTGATGAATTGGATGTATCCATGCATGATCATCATGTTGTTGTTTCCCTCTCGGCGACCTGCGTCCAACTTCACTTTGAAATCACGGATGGAAATCTTATTATCAGTTGCCAATGTAATGATATTCTAGTGATCCTTCACCTATTTCATGATATCACTCCAAATTATTTGTCTGGCCTCTACCAGTGACATATTACCTTTGAATTGTGCTTTTAATTCCTTGACTGACTTCTGTAGCTCTTGATGTTCCCTACGATTGGCATCCACTTCATTTTTCAAAGATGAGACCATCTTTTCATTTTCTGCAAGGCTAGCCTTTGCTTCGCCTAACAATTGTCACACGGTTTTGGTCTCATCCTCTAAAACCTTCAACTCATCCAGGGCCTTGGTTAAGTGCTTTGAGGCATTATGTGGATCATCGAGCACTTGAATTAGGCATACATGACTGTCTTGAGCCCACTAGAGCTTGGCTACCCTACGGTTTAGCTCTGTAATCTCCTCATCCTTTTCGACAAGTGTTTTAGTAAGGGCTTCCTTCTCCTTCTTGACTTGAGCCAACTCCGTTTTTTGGATGTGCTCTGAACGGGGGATAATCAACTTACATTGCAAATCTTTCACCTCCAATTCGGTATTCTGCAACATATTTTGCATTCCTGCATTCTGTTCAGTGCCTTTAACCTTTATCATCTTCTTATAATCCTATAATTGACTGGAAATATCCTTTTCATTTTCTCTTTCTCTCTTCAAGGTACTTGAAATCTTGGTCAACTTGTTTTTGGTTTTTTCCAAGGAGAGGGTGTGCTTCAACAACTTAGTATGCAACATCTCTCCAATACCCTTGTGTAAGTTCATCTTGTTAGCCAACAATATGGAAGAAAGATCTAGTATCATCTCTTAGTCTCGATACTTGGAACCTGGGGGCAAAGGGTGAGAAGTCAAATGTTGGACTGCAACAATTAGCTAATCATTCTCCACATCCATGGCTTTCAATAGCCTTGTATGGTTCCTTTTCACAAACTGAGCTAGCTCTTCCCTCAAATTTTCCCTGGCCAACTAGTTCTTTGCTTTAATCTACTCTCCTTTTTCCCATTTCTTTCCTAATTCTGTGTCCCTTTATGAAAGTCCCTCCCCCGGGGTGACCACTTGTGAGAGTTCTAAAGGTGCCTTTGAGAAGGCAGAGTTGAAAGATAATTGGAAGCCTGGCTTGTATTTCCCTAGACCAATGTATTTTGGGGCTTCCTCGTCAAGTTGCTGGCGATCCATCCCTCAAGCCCCTTGGTTAATTTCTTTTAGCTAAGGTGGTCTTCCTCGTCTTCATCCATAAAGTCCTGGGCCATTTTCTGACTTCCCTCATCCTATACCTCCATCTCATTGTGTGCATTATCTCCTCTTCCTTCAGCAATTGGGGATTCGGCCTCCATTTCTGTATCCAAAGGCCACAAATCATAGTTAGCTTTCCATTTTATTGGAGGCCTAGGCTCATGTTCATATGTGGAAGACTTAATATTCTTCCTTCTGTGAGGGATTAATCCATTAGGATCATAATGCCATACATCCCCTTGCAGGAAATTCATCTTCTGCAACAGCCCCTAAGTTAAGGGGAGTGCATGTCTTGAGTTGATATTAAAAGGCCCTAACACGTTCGGGAGCCAGAGAATACATCCCTTCTTTGCAGGCACAAAATGAGTTTGGTCTGCACTCAGGACTTGTCCGATGAACTTGAGGGTGAAAATTCTCATGGACATGAAAAGAGGAAAATAGTAAGGAGGAACTTCAGAACCATAAACCCTAATCTTAGTGTGATATTTGAACAAATACCAATCCCTGACACAATCTGTCTCACTGAACTGGAGAAACTCCTTTTGTTCAGGAAAATTCCTCGACGAGGGGTTGCCATGTATGATTTCATAGGCTTTGGACATGAAATCCGTGATTAATTTCGTGTACCCCCTTCCTTTGAGGTCTTGAAGAACTAAGAGGGTCCATTCGAAAATAGATTTTGGCATGAAATTTTGCATGGAAAACTTGTCTAAGCCTAAGCCCTCGAACTTGTGTTTGTGCTTGAATAGGAACGAATAAAACACCAAATAATAGTACCTAAATCAACTTCAAGTTGATAGGTATTGAAACTGAGCTTCAATAGCATAGGCCAGGAAGGTGGGGATATCCAGTAGAATCTTGGGTTGCATCACGAGTTCTAAAAACCCTAAAAGGGCAGTTCTACCCTATCTACATTGTCTAAACCCAACATCCATGAAATGACTGCTAGGATGGGCTAGATGGTATCGCAGAACTGTGACAGAGGGATAGTTTCTCTGGGCGGGAGAGTGGGCATGCGAGACACAGTGATGAGCTCGAGGAAACCCCATTCCTTTTCCATGGGAAGGTTTGAGAAATGATAGGAGAGGGTTACTTCAGTGAATTTGACACACTCATGAGAAGAGTGATAGCACATGGCCTCTCTGATTAGCTTAGGGGTGATTTTGAAAATTTTAACCCCTAGTGCGGAAAGAAAGATATCCTTTCACTCAATGTAGGCATCAGTGAGCCAGGCTATAAACTCAGGGAAAGGGTGGATAGACAGGGGAATTTGGTAGTAAAGCCCTTAATCTATAACCCTGAACAAGTCCTCACTCTGCCATTTAGAACCCAAAATCTCAAAACTCATATTAGCTACATTAAACGGATAAATGGTATCACAAATCTAGGCTTGAGAGTCCATAGTGTAGGACCGCGATAAATTCTGGCTTCTCAGGCCTACAGGGTTTCAGGGGTGATTTTCTTCATTTTCTCGATCATAATTTTTGAAAAACAGTAAAGGAAAATAGAGAGGGACTTAACCAAATACCTGAGGTAGTGACGAGAGTGACATGAGGAGGAAACTACATACACTGTGAACTTTTACTCGAGCGATGAGCTTGGTAAAAACAAATTGTAAATAGTAAGAAATAATGGTCAACTGTGAAAACTGGGAGAGGAAATAGTATTTTTATAGGATATGATCCAGGGCGACAACTAGAGGGCTAATTTCACGAGAATGCCAGCGGGAGGACATGTGGTGTGAGAAGATTGGCCGACAACAGTTGTGTGGGTGAGAGGCCACATGCCTGACAAGGAGGTACTGGTTTCATACCTGGATGACCATACTTTACCTTACCTTACCTTACCATGTTCTGTCGTACACCATTAGTCCCCACAACCTTTCATCGATTCGAAACCTTGAGGGCGGACCCCTGTCCTACCCCCTTGGAGCTCTCCTGATTGGCACATAGGGTGACTGATGTCACACCCTCTAGTGGGTCATTTCTGTTGTTCCCTTTCTGTTTGAGGGCTATCAGAGCAGCCTTTCAGTGTTTCTTTATGATTTTCGTCGCTGCTCTATTGGGTGTGCGGCCGCAATGGGTTGTGCGCATGAGGGCCCCACCACTAGGGCTACACGGACCTTCTCTCAGCTCACATTATCTAGCCACTTGTCCACCTTATGGCCTAATATTCCCCTTTTTCCATAGGCTTAAATGTACACAGGCCAACAAATAGTATGTTGGGCATTAACAAGAATTTTTTTTTTTAAATGAAGCTATTATACTAAAATTACAAAATTTTAAGAGATTATAAAAAGTAATAATAAATGTAATATTTGATTCAAAAATACTCACTATCTCCTCCAAGAAACTTAAGCTAAGGGATAATCTTATGATGGAATTTTAAAAAAAAATTGGAAATACAATGAAGCTTCATCCCTCAATGCATGAAGAGCTTTAAGAGGTAGCATTTTTACTTTTGGGAATAACATAGTAGTAGAATATCATTATATCAATGTTGCTCACCTTTATTTGTTTACCTTAATACTCACAAAAACACATAGAAAACAACTACAAATCTTTAACATCTATATTACAATCCACCATAAACATGGGGAATGATTTTGACAAGGCTCAAAATTAATTTCCATTTTTTGTTTTAGAAGAGTTTGGTTTTGTTTAGTTGTTCATAGGTTAGATCAAAGCCTATTGGATTTCCCTAGATTTATCCTTTGAAAAATGTTATACTTGTAAATCCTTTTTCCTAGGATATAGGGGACTTATACAAGGTTGTTCCTTAACATCTATGCATGGTAGAATCCCTAGTACAAATATTGCTGCAAGAATGATTAAATGGGAACATACTAGTTATTAAAATATTTATTAAATTCAAGATTAGCAATCATTCCTAGTTTTCTAAAGGTACATTATTAGTGGGGTAAGGATCTATTATAATCACATAGTGGTTCAAGATAGTGCTAGATTCCTTCGTAGTTGCACCAAGAGGAAAAATTAGCAATGCTAAGAACATTATTTATGGGTAGAACATCAATCTTCACTCAATGATTCAAATTATCATAACTATTGTGATTATCCCCACATGAGCACTACAAAGCCTTCAAGTATTTGGTTATTCAAATCACGAGAACATGTTATATATCCTTGGAAAAGATGTTAGTTGTGTATAAAATTAAAAATAAAAGAACAATTTCGGGAATATAGTGTATTAATGAAACATATGATATTTTTCATGTTGTAATGAGGAAAAAGTGATAGTAACAAATACCATATAGTTAATGGAATATGATTCATGCACCCTATGATAAGGGAAGTCTATTATTAGGGATCTAGCTTTTATGAATCAAAATTTGGGAAAAATAAATTATGTATGTTTCTCTTCAGTCTCTCTATTTGGTGGAAGAAGTCACTAGGAAACAAATACTCTCAATGAGGGTGGAAGAGAATCCTTGAATCCTCTCTCCAAAAAATTGCATGCTCTCCCATATGGAAACTTATCAAGGAAACACCTCCACCCTTCATGATCAATTCTATTATGTTCCATGAAATGGTTGAAATAGTAGTATTTGGGAAGACAACATCATTGGATACCCCTTCTAAAGAATCGTACATTATTATAGAGAGTGAAGGATTCCCTGGTAGTTTAGGGATTCCTTTCCCTCTTTAAATTTTCATCTTGGGACTAGACTAGAAATCGACACTATTTGACTTTGGGCTACAAGTAAATGCCTTTCTCCACTAATAGGTTTTAGGAGTTGACTTATACAATAATTTTATCATTTTAGAGGAGCATCCCCCACCATTCTTGTTTATAATTCAATAGGTTGAATCCCAAGGGGAGAATATTATTTTTTAGTTAAGGATATCATTTTTATTTGGCCTCTCAAGGGTATCCACCTTAATTTAACAATGCATAAATATTTTTTGAAAAGAGTTTGGGTAACACTTCAAAAACATTTCTCATGGAAAATTTGTCTAGCTAATAATTGAGAGAATTAAATAAGAATGGATCAGAACAATACTTGTATCCAAACATACCATAGTTATTCTAAATATAACTAGTAACTTTAATGAAGTGGGATACTTTCCATCATCTAGTTATGATGTTAATTATGCCTGTTGGCACTATACTATAAGTATATGTCTTTCTCCACTATTTTGTTTGAGGAGTTAACTTCAACAAGCATATTCTCATCTGTGAGGAGCACCCCCCCTAAAAATTTATGCTAATAATTCAATAGGTTGGGGGCTAATGGGAGAATCTTATTTTTTTAGTTAAGTATATCATTCTCATTTTTCCTCTCAAGAGTATCCACTTAAGTTTACAATGCATAAATATTTTTTGAAAATATTTTGGGCAGGACTTCAAAAACATTTTTCATGGAAAATTTAGCTAGCAAAGAATTAATCAGTATTAATAATGGATCATAACAATAGTTATTTCCAAACATACTAGAGTTACTTCAAATAAAAATAGAAACTCTAATGGAGTGGGTTCCTTACCATCATCTAGTTATGATGGAAATCATGCTTGTTGGAACTAAACTAGAAGTAAATTCCTTTATCCACTAGCGGGTTTAAGGAGTTAACTTGAAAATATACATGTTGATTTTAGAGAAGAATCCCCTCTCAAAATTTATGTTCAACATTAAATATGTTAGGGCCCCAAGGGAGAACATTATTAGGATGTCATTTTATTTTCTCTCTTAAAAGTGTCCACCTTAGTTAACAATTAGTAAATATTTGTTGAAAAGAATCTAGGTATCACTTCAAAAATAATTTTCATCAAAAATTTGGCTAGCCAAGAACATAGCCACGTTGAATAAGAATGTATTAGAAAACAATTATTTCCAAACATGGAAAAGGTCTTCCAAATAAAACTAGAAATTGTTAGAAAATTAAATATTATAGAGAAAAGAAACACATAAAATATGCGGAAAACACAAGCACACAAAACACATAAAACCAGAGAGACACAGATATACGTGGTTCACCCAGTTTGGGCTATGTCCACCCTGAACACCCAATCCTTCCTTTCTATTATCTAGCAAAATGAAGAGACACAACCTACAGCAGATCCATTGTAATATCCTCTATTCTCTCTCATTGTCTCCCTATCTGTTTCTTGCTTCAAGAATACACATACAATACACAGCCGCAATACAATACAGTCATACAAAGTGAGGGGTTTCCTTCTAGGGCAAAAAAACCTAAACTAAACATAACTTCTACCATCAGATCATTCGCCTAATGAACGGCCCAGATTGACTAGAAATTACTATAGTTTTACAAGTCAGTTTTACATTTTTTTTAGCTTCAGGGGCGTTGCCCCTGAAACACCCCACCAGGGGGGGGCTCCATAAAGTCGCAGATGCCCCCCCCTAGACCCCCATGGAGCGTTTAATTACATATGGCATTGCCGCCCCCATTAAGGTACAAGGTTCCAATGCTGTGATACAAAATAAACAAGATAATCAGGCTCCACACCCAACAATCTCCCACTTGGAGACTGATTGTAGCAACTCCATCGCTGCTTCATTTTCTGGACAATGACTCCTCTTTGGACTTGGATATTTCTCATCTTCATCTTCATCCTTGAATACCAATTGAAACTGATCATATTTTCATTTTCTCCGTGGTTACAACCTTTGTTAGCATATCTGCAAGATTCTGGCTAGTGTGTATTTTTTCTCGCTTCAATTGTCCATCTTCCAATACTGACCATATGAAATGGTACTTGAGCTATATGTGTTTAATCCTAGAATGAAATGCTAATTTCTTTTCAATATGAATGGCACTTTAGCTATCATTGTATAACGTGCCCATATCATGCTTCTTACCCAATTCATCCATAAACCTTTGTAACTAAATCATTTCTTTACTAGACTCTGTAGCAGCAACATACCCTGCTTCTGTCATTGAAAGAGCAACAACACTTTGGATTTTTGAAACCCAACTGACAGTTATTCCACCTACAGTAAATGCATATCCTGTAGTGCTCCTCCTGTTATCTCTGTCACTTGCCATATCTGCATCAACATATCCTTGTAGAGCAATGTTTTAACCACCAAAGCATAATGCTTGATTTGTGGTACCTCTCAAATATCTGAGAATCCATTTTACTGCCATCCAATGTTCTTTTCCTAGATTTTTCATGTACCTGCTTGCAACTCCCTCTACATGTACAATATCAGGCCTTGTGTAGGCCATTGCATACAATAAGCTTCCAACTGTTGATGCATATGGAACTTTAGACATATAGTCCATTTCTTCTTAGGTCTTGGGGCACATATCCTTACTAAGTTTGAAATGGCTAGCAAAAGGTGTACTAACTGGTTTTTCATTCTGCATATTAAATATTTTCAACACCTTTTGTATGTACTTATTCTGAGACAGTGTTAATTTGTGATTTTTCCTGTCTCTAGTTATTCTCATACCAAGGATTTGTTTTGTAGCTTCCAAATCCTTCATTGCAAATGAATTTTCCAATTTTATTTTGAGCACATTTATTTCTTGCATGTTAGACCCTGCAACAAGCATGTCATCTACATGCAATAACAATATAATATAACTGCCATCATTTTTCCTTTTCAGATAAACACAATGATCAGAGTGGCATCTACTATAACCTTGTTCAGACATAAACTTGTCAATTTTAGATACCACTGCCTTAGAGCCTGTTTTAAGACATACAAGCTCTTCTTTAACCTGCACACTAATTTTTCTTTCCCTTTGACCTCATATCCTTCTAGTTGCTGCATATAGATCTCTTTCTCCAAATCTCCATGGAGAAATGTTGTCTTTACATCTAACTGTTCAAGATGTAAATCTTCCGCTACTACAAGACTTAAAATAGTTCTGATTGAATTCATCTTAACAAGAGGAGAAAATATTTCATCAAAATCAATACCTTTCTTTTGTGCAAACCCCTTCACCACAATTCTAGCTTTGTACCTCTATTTTCCTCCATCTTCTTCCTTCAGCCTATAAACCCATTTATTCTGCAGTGTAGTTTTACCTACAGGAAACCTGACAAAGTCCCAAGTTTGGTTATGCATTAAGGAGTCCATATCTTCTTCCATGGCTAGCTCCCACTTCTTCATGCTTTCAACCTGCATTTCTTCTTCATAACATTTAGGTTCACTAGAATCAGTCAACAATAAATAATATAATGAAGGAGAGTATCGTTCAAGGGGTCTACTTATCCTGGTAGATCTTCTGACGCCGCTTTCAGGTGTTTGAGCTACCTATTTCTATTGTGGTGGTTGTTGTCGTTGTGGCTCTTGATTATTATTATTTTCAGGCACCTTTACCTTTTCTATGATCTCATCAAGAACTGTGATTTCTTTGTTTTCTTTTTCCTGTTTCTTTTCCTGCAACTGATTCTTATACAATACCTTTTCATTGAATATTACATCTCTGCTCCTAATGATTTTGTGATTTTCATAATCATATAAGAAAGAACTAAAATCATTAACACCATATCCAATAAAGGTACATTTCTTTGATTTTTCCTCAAGCTTGGTTCTATTTTCTTTATTAATGTGGACAAAGGCCTCACAACCAAAAGGATTTAAAAAAGAGTATTTTATCTTTTTACTTGTCCATGCTTCCTTTGGAATATGACCATCCAAGGAACTTGAAGGCCCTCTGTTTATTAGATAAACAACAATATCTAAAACATCTGCCCAAAATTGTAAAGGCAATCCTACATGCAATCTCATGCACCTTGCACGCTCCATGATTGTTCTATTCATCCTTTATGACACACCATTTTCTTGTGGTGTTCTTGGAAATGTCTTCTCTCTGCAAATTCCATGCTCTGAACAATACCTATCAAACTCTTTGCTGCAATATTCACCTCCATTGTATGATCTGAGGCACTTCAACTTCTTTCCTGTCTCAATCTCAACCAAAGCTTTCCATTTCTTGAAAGTATAAAACACATCAGATTTATTCTGAATACAATAAATCCAAGTTTTTCTAGTTGCATCATCAATAAAAGTAACATAATAACGAGAGCCACCGAGAGATGATACCTGAGCAGTTCCCCATACATCTGTATGCACAAGCTCTAATTTTTCTCTCTTATTTTCTTTCCCAACTCTGAGAAATCTGACTCTCTTCTGTTTTCCAAAAATACAATTCTCACAGAAATCCAAATCAACATTCTTCAAACCCGGTAACACATTTCTTGAGTGAAGAATCTTCATCCCCTTCTCACTCATGTGTCCGAGCCTATGATACCATAATGTTGCATCTGCTCCTTTGGAAGTTAAAGCATTAACAGAGTTAGAAATACCATTGCATAAATACAATGGACCAACCTTTTCACCTTTTGCTATTACCAGCGCTCCTTTGGTGACCTTCCAAGTTTTATCTGTGAAAGTTTTCACACAACCTTCACTACCTAACTGCCCTATTGAAATCAGATTTTTCTTCAGATTTGGAACATGTCTTACCTCCTTTAATAGCCATTGGTTTCCATTCTTTTGTTTTACAAGAACCTTACCCATTCCAACAATTTTACAAGGTTTATCATCACCCAAACGGGCTTGTCCAAAATCTCCATGAACATAGTCATGAAAATATTTCTTATCAGGTGTGGCATGGAATGAGGCCCCTGAATCTACAACCCAAGAATCAGTAACATTTTCGAAAGAAAGAATCAAAGCATCTTGTAACACATCACCTGTCACGTTTGTTTCATGATTGTTTTCTTGCTGTGTGTCTTCTTCTTTTCCCTTTCGAGATCTACAGTCTTTCTTTAGGTGTCCTTTCTTTCTGCATTTCTAGCACACTATCCCTGATCTAGATTTGGATCTTCCTTTCCTTGATTTACTTCAATATCCCGAGCTCTTTCCTCTTGCCATTCTTTTTCCCCTAGACTCTGCACTCAAAGCATTACCTGATGTCTCACCGAAGCTTTTCTGTTGCATTTCCTCGCTAAGGATAGCACTGACAACATCATCAAACTTTAGAGTACTAGATCCAGAGACAGAGTTACTAATGGCCATAACTAAACCATTCCAACTTTCTGGCAATGAGCACAGAAATAAAATATCCCTAACTTCATCATCAAATTTTACCCCTACAGAACTTAACTGACTGGTAACTTTATTAAAATCATTTAAATGGTCTGCAACAGATCCACCTTTCGACATCTTCATATTAAATAAATGTTTCATAAGAAATACCTTGTTCAAGGCTAAGGGTTTTTCATATAATTTCGCCAACGCCTTAATCAAACCCTCTATTGTTGTTTCCTTTGAAATATTGAAGGCTACCAACGCCGCAAGGCACAACCGTACTGTTCCAAGTGCCTTTCTATCAAGAATCTCCCATTCTGCATCTGTCATAGTCATCAGCTTCTTTGTTTTTCCGCTCAATGGTAGGTACAGATATTTCTGATACAGATAGTCTTCCATCTGCATCTTCCACATCGGGAAGTTTTGGCCATCAAACTTCTTGACCCTAAATTTACCATCTTCCACCATTGCTCCCACTTGAACCAGGAACCCTTCTTTCCTACGAGTTTATCATCCAAACATACCTTCTGCTCTGATACCAGTTGTTAGAAAATTAAATATTAAAGAGCAATGAAACACATAAAATATGCAGAAAACACAAGCACACAAAACACATAAAACCAAAGAGACACAGATATACGTGGTTCACCCAGTTTGGGCTACGTCCACCCCAAACAGCTAGTCCTTCCTTTCTATTATCCAGCAAAATAAAGAGACACAACCTACAGTAGAACCGTTGTAATATCCTTTGTTCTCTCTCACAGTCTCCCTATCTATTTCTCGCTACGAGAATACACATACAGTACACAGCCGCAATACAATACAATCATACAAAGCGAGGGGTTGCCTTCTAGGGAAAAAAACCCTAATCTAAACATAACTTCTACCGTCATATCATCCTCCTAATGAATGGCCCAGATTAACTAGAAATTACTATACTTTTACAAGGCAGTTTTACATCTATTTTTAGCTTCGGGGGCGCTGCCCCTAAAACCCCCCACCAGGGGGGGGCTCCATAAAGTAGCAGCCGCCCCCCCTGGACCCCCCATGTAGCATTTAATTACGGGAAGCGTTGCCACCCCCATTAAGGTACAGGGGTCCAACGCTGTGATAAAAAATAAACAAGATAATTAGGCTCCACACCCAACAGCAACTGTAATGGAGTGAAATCAATTCCATCATCTAGCTATGAAGTTGGGGAAAAGAATGAGCTTCAATATTTATTATATACCCTAGTTCCTTAAAACTTTGGTTTCTTGGCCTCTGGAAGGATCAAAATAAAAACTAAAATTGAGTGATTTCAATATCCATAAGTGATGAGTGATTCATGATAACATAGGTCCTTTTTCATTGAAAAATACAAAGGTAATTTAGTGGTGGAAAGTGTCGAGGTGTTGTATTTGACCTCGAAAGAAAAAAAAAGTAAATAAAAAATAAAAAATCATCATTAGAATAAATTCCTACAATAATGATGAAGCTCTAGCTATATATCAAGGTGTTTCTCTATTATACATTCAAGGAATTCATAGATTTGAAATAATAGGGGATTATTCCATCATCATAAGTCTCTTTATCTCAATCATCTTTCAAAGAGACTGAAGCTATGACTTTCATTCAAAGGGTTATTTTTAAAATGTGTAGGATTTGAGGAAATTAAATACTTTCATGAATTACATGGGAAAATTTCATTAGTGGACTTCCAACGAAATTATGAGGCTTATGTGACGGAGGTACTTTATAAGATAAATGGAGGGGCATGATCATGCGCCCACTAATTTTATTTCTCCATATTATTGGGTGGTTCTATTTTGTTTTGGCATTGTCAATCTCTTAGGATTGTACATTATCATTGTTATAAAGCTTTTTATGTCTTGTGCAAAAAGAGAGAGCTATAGAATGGGCTCAAATAGTGTGAGAAGGATATTATAGAGACGTAGTGTGGTGTAATCAATTGGACATGAGATGGAATAGATGGAAATACAAGTTTTCCCATCATGTTTAGAAAGAAACATTCATTATATCACTATAGTGGATGAAACAAAGAGCATTTTAGAGGCATAAAAGTGGAAAAATAAAGTGAATTCCTTTATCAAATTATATAATGAAAGTAATTGGAATCCAACATGTAGGTATAGGCTATAGGATCTTCAATGTAGATTGGTTATTGAAATCCCATTTCGGGATCTTTTTGGAAATGGATTTTGTTAGCACCGTAAATGTTAATAGTGTGATTGCCATTGTATCACTGTTTTCAATTTTTTTCTTATGTCCTAGCCTATGTCGAAGTTTGAACCATTTTCAATAAAGGTCAAAAAAGAGTCTCAAAAGAAAAATAATTTTAAGTGTATAGGTTTTATTTGTGTCTTAGGTTAATCAAAGAAGTTAAAACCATTTTTTTAACTTAAGTTAATGTTGAAGGCTATTGGTCATTTTGTCAATAAAATCGCAGCTGCTCTATTCGGGATAATAGCTACCTCTATTTAAGTTCATTGTTAACACATTGATACAATGGAGGGTAGATATTTCTCCAAATTGAAGGTCATATTACTCACATAGTGAAAAGAGTCACTATTTCTTTAGGGACCTATTCAAATTGGTAACTCAGTGAAAAGTGCAGTTATTTTGCTGAAATTTGGTTTATTGTAATTCAGAGGTAAAGGAAGCTATTTCCCAGGTATAAAGAGTTGCAAAGAATATTTTTAGGGAAAGGACCATTCCTGTTTGAACATGATAGAAGACCTCCTATGTTATAAACATGATTATTATTTAAAACAAAGTTAATCATTTTTTGACATAAGATGAATGGCTATATTATCTATGCTATTGACCTATATCTACCCTACTAATCTAAAGTGGAGATCATAGTACTAGGTATCAATTATTAATGATGTTGTGGAGCATTATGCGTTATGGGGTGAGTTAGCACTTGTATCTGAATTATTTCAAATCGTGTTATTACTCCATACCATGATTACAGGCACGAAATCATAGGAGTGAGTTTAGTGTTCACTTGACTGAGGTTATTTGTGCAAGCCATAGCTAACAGAAGTCATTTCTCCAGCAAATAGTTTTAGCATTTCAAGGCAGGAAAACCAGGGCTCCATGTAGGGTTTTGCATCGAGGATTGAACATTTGTTTGTTTAGAAGGAATCTAGCTGTTGAAAATCATGGGAAAGGGTGGTAATGCCAATAGGTCTGAGCCAGAAAACACCAAGTTTGTTGACGCTAGGGCCAAACCTTAGTTTAAATATGCTCGCTGGTATAAATTCCTACAAAAATTTTCTGGAGAAAATGTGGCTTTAGCTCAAGCTTTTTCTGAGAGCTTTGATGGTGAAAATTTCAAGTTGGGAAGCAAGAATTTCAACATCTCCGAAGCCATCATAGCTCGTTCTACTCAAACGTCTACCACTGGTGAACGCTGTTTCAAGAACAAAACATTGCCCACAGAAGTAATTCTCTACGTTAAGCCTAAACATGTTAATGTTAAATGGAATCTGGCTGCACATATTTCCTGTGTTAAGGCTGAATGGAAACATGTGATCACCATAGTGCAAAAATATGTTATATGTGAGCGTAGGTTCTCCTCTCTCCACCATTATCAAATGATATTTCATTCTCATATTTCACGTGATAAGCCTATGAACTTTCCCTATTTTCTATATAAATCCCTGCTCAAAATATCCCTAAAAATGTTGAAGATCCCTAACTACCCTTTGCACAGTCTATATCATAGGGGTCTAATTAAAATTATCATTGTCTACCACCTTAGAAATAAGAGGACCACTTGGGATAAGTTCCTGACAGAGGAAGTGTTTTGTAGCATAAACTCTAGGAGAAGGGTAGAGAGGCCCATGAAACGAGACACCCATGAACAAACCAGTGCAACTCCTATTTAAAACAGTTCACATCCTAACCCTATCCATTCATCAAATTTCTGTCAAGGTTATCGTCCCTCCATGTTAGTCAAAAGGCCAACTATAATCTCGACTAAGAAATTTGGAGACCCTATGCCTATGCCAACAACACCACCAATCAATAAAACCCATGTCAGCAATTCACCAGTGAGAAGTTCACCTAGGGAACCTCTAACCCTAAGACCATTCATAGAGGAATATAAGAATAAAGTGAAACAAAAAAATGTTATGTCTCCTAAAAATTATGTTTCAAAAGACAAGGAGCAAATAACTTCCTCTTCAAGAGGAAAACCTAGGAAAAATTTATTCAGGGCAAAAGAAATTCTAGAGGAAGTCAACCCTGGACTTATAACATCCAAGCTTGCTTTGTCTCCAGAGGAAGTAAACCCTAGAGAAAAAATATCAATTCATGTTTATAAAACAACTCATCGAGCTCAACCAAGTAGTGGTACTTCACTCACAAAATCCACTCTCTCACAGGTTTTGTTATCTCTTAAGAAAGGAAAACATAAAATGTCAGAGACTGTCATATAATATGAGCCTACTTTAGCTCAACTAGTCTCCTCCATTGGCTCTTCAATCAAGAAGAGGAATAAAACTGTGATAAACTCATACTCCTCTTATTAGGATAGCAATGACCCTAAATATACAGAATCAGATTATGAGGAAGGAGAATCTAGTAGATTCAGGCATGGAAGTAAAAGGTATAATTTCATTCCAAATCCTTATATCCAGTGACCTCATACTAGACCCAAAAATAAACTCAAACTAAACAGTAAGTTGATTTCTAATCCTGCATTGAGAGATGATATATTGAGAAGAGTCCAGACGATAAAATCAAGGGGAAAAAGACTCAGCCAAAAAATCAAACACAGAGAAATAGGTCATAAAGGAGGGTGACTAAAGCTAAGGCCATAAAGAGTTTTGCCTCTATTTTGGACCTCTGAAGAATGAAGGAACATGGCTGCCTTTGGAGAAACTTGTCATTTTTGGGTTAATTTTCCATGTTTTCGGATATAGCTACTTTTTCTGCAAAGGTAGCTATTTCTGAATATTAGTATATGATGAAAAGGAACTGCTTTTTGGTTTATTATCATACTGGTGACATCAAAGCAGGTAAAGTGGAGGAGATTTCAGTTATAATGGATGCTGCTAGGTGTCATGGATAAAGTCCCCTCCTAAATTTCATGGTTTGTTTTACACTTTTTGAGGAAAACAACCACATGTCACTTTCACTATTGTTTACCCTTTTTGTAGAGGTGGTTCCACCAAAACAGAGGAGAAATATTCTAACAGACTGCCACATCATTCAGCCACTTCTAATTGTTAGCCATCATGATGTTTACTTTGTTTATATATTACTTTGTATTGAAGTTTAAGGATAAGCCTCATATTTTGCATGAGATTGTAATAACTTTTTGGAATAGATTCACTCATTTGGTGGAGATGATAGTATTATGTTTTTGTATATATGTGACAAAACTCTATGAAGTAAACGTTCATGGTTTTAGAATCTTTTACTCATATGATTAGTACATTTTTCTATGCATGAAATTGAAAGAAGATTTTGAGGACTTATTACATGTTTGATGTGTGTATTGTTATCTTCACATGTGTTTCCATATCTTATCTTCTTCAGTGAAGTTTGTAAATTCCATATGATGTTGTATGTGTTTATCAGTCTCTTGATATGCTTATGTGTTTTATCAAATTTTTTTAGTCTCACACAGTGAGATTTCTTGATGAAATATATATAATGACAGCGTAAAGAGCATCACTTATAATAGTTACCTTCCATGATACTTTAGTAAGAATACTGTAAGTCTAGACATAGCTTTATCTTTTTGAAATATTGACAAATTTCTCTTTGTGTTGTTTTCTACCAAAAGTAGTGGATTTCTGCCTTGCAGACCCACTGTCTCTTCTATTATCTCACACTCTCTTCTCTTCATAGGCTACAAACATACATTTCTGCTACCACATCAGAACTCAATACCCTCATCAATATGATAGTGAACTTGACTGAAATCCCTTTTTAGTGATCTAGGGTCCAAGCCACCTACCAATATTATAATCCAAATCATTAAATTGCCTTAGAGCTTAGGTTGTGTCTACTAAGGCACTTGAAGCAATCCAAATGTTGATTCTGGTGCTAACATCTTTTGGTGCGTCTGTTGATGGACGAAGTCCTTGAAGCGAAGTATTATCCTAATGTTTCTTGTTTTGAATTGCTGAAAATCAATTCTTGATGGTGAAAAATAATTGATGACTTGAAGAAGACTGCAAATTAGTTCACCTGGAGACTCCACAAAGACAAAGAGGGGTTTCAAGACCTCATACTACAATAATAAATTAGATAACACCTACTATGACTCAAGTTGCTAACCCAGAGAAGATCATTAAAAATGAAAAAGGAAAACAGAGATCAGTTGAGGCCACATCTTAGTCAGTGAAGAAGGTACACAAAAATTAGATTCCAAAGAAAAAGGTACCTTCATCTACTTTAGAATCAAAATAAGTTTTAGGTTCAAAATATTCTGCTAAAAAATATCAAATTGAAACTACTTCCCTAGAAAATAAAGTAGATATTGTTAGCCTAGGCTCAGCTGAAAGTTTTTCTCACTCATCACCTAGTAAATCTGAGATAAGTATTGTTCTAGTCAAAGAAGAAAAAACAGAGTTTTTAAGTGTCAATAAGGAATCAGAACAATTTGTGTTGACAAAAGGGGAGTTAGAACAAATATTGGAAATTGCACCTTTTCTTGATAGGTATGTTTTGACTGAAGAAGATTTTAAGACCATTTTAAATTTCCTTCAAACTCAACTTGAATACCAGTGTTTTATTACCCCTCAACAAGAGTATTTTCCTTTGTCTCGAAATCCAGCTGTTGGGTCATCTTCTTCTCATCCACTTGAAGAGAGTGTTCTTGAAGGCCCCACTTTCAACTTATCTGACTTCCTAGCTCAGCAAAATAAAGGAGAAGTGTGCAATTCCAAAAGAATCTTTTGTTTTAGTTGTGAATTCTTACAAATATATAAGCGATCTTTGTACCATAATAAGTCATTTTTCCAACTAAATGTATCAAATTTACTAGGATCTTACTACAAATTTTGAATGAGTGTCCACACTTCTTCTTCCTTCTTCCATTCATCTCTTGATTCGGTTATCCAATCTGGTTGGATAATAGAAATGACACAAAGAAATGCTTCCACCTCTTCATTCTTTCTTGAGAGTGCATCTGCAACAACATTTAGCTTCCCTTTTTTGTAGCTTATTTCAAAATTATAACCCAACATCTTTGTGACCCATTTTTGCTGCTCTTCTGAAGATATTCTTTGTTCCAAAAAGTGTTTAAGACTATCATGATCAGTTTTTACCTTGAAGTGTCTTCCCATTAGGTAAGTTCACCATTTCTTTAGTGCATGTAGTATTGCTAACATTTCCTTCTCATAAATAGTTTTTTGTAAATACTTTCCTTTGAATGGACAACTTTCAAAAGCAATGGGTCTTCCTTCTTGCATTAAAATAGCACCAATCCCATTTCCTAAGGCATCACATTCCACAATAAAGGTTTTTGTGAAGTCTGGCATAGCTAAGACCGGTGCTAGGCACATTGCCTCTTTACAATGTTCAAAGGCCTTAGTTGCTTCAGAATTCCATGAAAATGAATCTTTCTTCAATAATGTTGTTAGAGGTGTTTCTATTCTCCCATAATTCTTAACAAACTTGCGATAATACCCTGCTAACCCGATGTATCCTCGCAACTTTTTTATGGTTGTGGGGACTTACCATTCCTTAATGGCTTTAATTTTGTTAGGGTCTACCTTAACACCCTCGTGAGATACAATATGACACAGATATTCCACCTCTTGTACTCCAAAGAAACATTTGGATGTTTTTTCATATAATTGTTTCTCTTGCAATAGTTTGAGCACCCTGTAAACATGTTGAACATGAACCTTCCAAGACCTGTTGTAGAATAGTATATCATCAAAAAATACTAGCACAAATTTTCTAAGGAAGGGTTTGAAAATGGAATTAATCAACCCTTGAAATGTAGAAGGTGCATTGGTAAGGCCAAAAGGCATGACCAAAAATTCATAATGACCCTCATGAGTTCGAAATGCTATTTTCGGAATATCTTCATTCTTCATTCTAATTTGATGATATCCTGAACGAAGATCCAATTTGGTAAAATAAATTTCTCCATGTAATTCATCCAATAATTCATCAATCACATGAATGGGAAATTTATCTTTAACGGTGACCTTATTGAGCTCCCTATAATCCAGACACATGCGCCATGATCCATCCTTCTTATGTGCCAATACTATAGGAGCAGAGAAAGAACTTTGATTAGGTTGAATTATACCTACCTCTAACATTTCTGCAATCATACAATTTCGCTCTTTTGGACATAAGGATATATAAGACACCTATTATGAGTAGGAGGAATTAATCAGTAAAAGTTTAGCATAATTGTGCAATGACACCTCATTGTTCTTTCTTTAGAAGCTTTGTCATGACATTAGAGCCTATTATCTTTCCCGGATTCCCTATAATACCCCGTAATTCGACTTCCTTTCCTTCTGAAAAAAATTTCAAGAAAAGTTCTTGAAAATTAAAAGCTATCGTCCCCAAAGATTGTAACCATTGTACTCCTAGTACAACATCAGCACCTCCCATAGGAATGGAAAGCATTGGACTATTCAATATATATTCCCCCATGGTTAGCTTGATATTATGGCATTTTCCAAAGCAATTTATAGTTCCTCCATTTGCAACCATCACTTGACATTCTGGTGTTGGGTATAGGAAACAATTCAATTCCTTGGCTACCTTACAATGAATAAAATTATGGGTGCTACTGAATCAATCAACACTATTACCTTTTTCTTCTTGATATGTCCTTCTATCTTGAGAGTTTGAGGAGTGGTAATTCCTGCCAATGCATTACACGATATGGTCAGATTCATTTCTTCCTCTTCTAGGGCTGGTTCCTGGCATATATCCTCTTCTTGTTCATTTTCTTCTTCCTCTTCACAATCTATGTAAAATAATTTCTTCTCAGCACACTTATGACCTTTAGTGTACTTGCTATCACAACTGTAGCAAAGCCCTTTTGCTCTTTTTTCTTCCAATTGTTGTGGTGTCAACCTTGTAGGTTGTGGAAATCTAGATGTAGCCACACTTCCTTCTTTATAGAATTGAGTAGTAGACTTCCTTGTTGCCATAATTTTACATTCAACTTTTCTTGCCAACCTGAATGCCTTCTCTAATGAATCGGGTTCCAGAACACGAACTTCATGTTGAATGTTATCCTTTAAACTGCCTAAGAAGAGATCAATCCTGTGGTCCTCTGAAATATCAGTTACCCTTATACTCAATTTTTGGAAGTCCTCAATGTGCTGCCCCACTAAACCCTTTTGTTTGAGATTTATCAATTGGCTAAAGAAGGTGTTGCTCTTTGTATCCTTATAATGTGCTATCATTTCTTCCGTAAAAATTGACCAAGTGACAATTTTTTTACGGGAGCAAAGCCATCGATACCATACAAATGTATTTTTTTCTAAATGTAAAGTTGCAATGCATACCTTTTGTGTTTTTTGCACATTATTGAGATCAAAATATTGCTCCATCTGTAGTATCCATGTTACGGGATCCTTCCCATCAAAATTCCTCATATCCATATTTCGAATATGGTGGTTCTTTAATCCAACATTAGAATTTATGAAATCATGATTAACATTTATTTTTTTCTCATCATGATTTTCATTTACTATCTTTTTGCCATTAGGAATCATTTCTTGTATCAACTTTGAAAAACCTTCCTTTAAAACCTTCCATGTCTTCCTTCAAACCTTCCATTTTTTCTTCCATACTATTCTTCAAACCATCCATCGTAGCTTCCATGCCTTTCTTCAAACCATCTATCTTAGCTTCCATGCTTTTCTTCAAAACATCCATTTTATTTTTTTTTGCTCTTTGAGAGAGCGAATTTTGGTGCACTTGCTCTTGTAATTTTGATTGATCATGTTGCAATTCTTCATCTTCATGAGTCATAGTAGAGTACTCTGAGGGCTTAGTGAGTGTTGAATTATTTTTAGGAGGAATTTTAGAACCCAATACTAATATCTATGCTCAATAGGCCTTTGGAATCACTTAAAACTTATTTTTCAAACAAGACTTATGCAATTTGAAAAAAAAATACACACCTTTTTCTTGATTTTGAGGAGCTCAATATTGAAACTGAATTATCTTTGTGATTTTAGATCTTCAATATCTGAAATTCTGCCCTGACGTAGCCCCTTGAATCTTCTTTCAATTGCCACAATTCTGACTTGATTTGGATTCTTCAAGACAAAGTTATTTCCAATCTCTCACAATGACCTAATTATGGACTGGTTCAGTAGAGTGAACTTGTACGGATTGCCACGTGTCACTGTTTGCTCCTTTGACTCTGAAATTTACAGATAGGAAGCTACAGTCCATGTACTTCCCGTAAATTTTTACAAAATTCCAATCCAAGGCTTAGAGAGAGAGTTATGAAGATTTTCCCATGATCACCTCTTTGAGATGAAATTCAGGAGCCTGAAAAAGACCTAACTTCCACAGATCATATCTCCAAACCTATTGCGAACCAAGATCTGAAATTTTTCGATGATGTTCCTCAGGATTTCAATTTTGTGCTCTAAAAGTTTCAGCTTCTAAACCTTCATGGAAAAACATTTATAGCAAAAATTCCGCGATGGCCTTTTTAAGTGAAATTCAGGAGCCTGCAAAAAGACCTATCTTCCACAGATCATATCTCCGAAAATATTGTGAACCAAGCTCTGAAATTTTGTGACGATGTTCCTCAAGATTTCAGCTTCGCACTCTAAAAATTTCAGCTTCTAAACCTTCATAGAAAAAACGTTATAGCAACAATTCTACAATGACCTATTTGGAGCAGCGAAACCCTAGAATCCAAAGCTCTGATACCGAATGTTGGGTAACCAGCTCCAAAAATAGAAGAAAGGAGATATCAACGCCTTAGAAATAAGCCACTTCGAGGGGGAAACCTCCAATACATTACATGAATGAACAATTCTTGGATGATACAAATTAAAAAACCTCCTTTCTATATATAGGAGTCCATGGGGCCACAATGTAATCCTAGCCGACCTAACAATAATAATTTAAGGGCACAATAATAAAAATATGGGGGTTACAGGGGTACAATAATAACAATAAGGGGGTTAAAATAACAACAATAAGGGACTATAATAGTAATATAGGGACCTAACATCAAATGTCCAATTTGATCAAAGAACTTTCCTCTATGATGACAAAACTAGAGTTAGAAAACAAACCCGTTGCTACCACCAATCAGAATGAGGCCAATAGAAATCAAGCTACCTTCATAAGGCATTTTCAACCTCAAAAAATCCTACAGTGCCCAAGGAGGAATGTTGATGAACAAAATGTTCAGCCTGCATTGAACAATTTTGCTGAAGAAGAGCAATGAGAAGATGAGGAAGAAAATGAAGAAATAAACCTTGTAGGAGAAACATCACAGTCAACTTGTTTGAATTTGCAAGAATATGAAGACTATTCAAGGATATATTTGTTTTCAAATGATGAGAATGCCCAAATTTGTGCACAAAATGATAAAAAAATAGCAAGAAGCTCAAAATAGAAATTATCCTTTGAGGTCTAAAGGTTATGTTCAACAACCTCAACAAAAATTGTATTCAGATAAACAAGCTGCCAAACAAAAGGCCAAAGTCAATGAGGTTCCTCAACCGTAAAATTATGCCCCAATTGTCAAAATCACTGCAGAAAATAAATAATTAGCTCCAATGTATTTCAGTTTCAAATCTGAACTGAATAAAATTAAAATTCTTGTCCCACTTCTCGAATTGTTGAAAATCTAGCATACAAAGAGACTTTCAAAAGTCTGCTACAACCACCTCTCGCCCTTGATTCAATCAACCTTGAGGATGAACATCCCACTATTTATCTAGGTTGTCATGTCTAAGACCAAAATGATGATAATTCACCACCTTTCTACCTCTCACTCAACATACATGAAAAATTGCTGCATAATTGCCTATTAGATTCTGGGGCTTCTCACAATCTAATGCCAAAAAAAGTGATGGATGAATTAGGATTAGAGATCACCAAGCAATACCATGACATCTACACCTTTTATTCCAAAAAATTCAAGTGTCTAGGAGTAATTAAGGACTTGATTATTTATGTTACCCAACTACCTATGAAAAGCTTAGTGATGGACATTGTAGTTGTAGACATACCTTCTAGATTTTGGATATTGCTTTCCAGATCTTGGTCTAAAAAATTTGGAGGCACCCTTCAGATGGATATGTCATATGCCACAATCCCGGTGTTTGGAGGGGAATTCAGAAGGTTGTATAGAGAAAAACAAATGGCCTACATCATCAGTGATCAGCATAATCCTTCAAACCATCCCATTTATGCTAAAGATAAAGAATTGGGATCATCCATACTACACCTTGTTGCTGATGATAGCAATTTCCAGTCTGAAATCAGTAAAAAAAAACACTTTCAAGGTACAAATGAGCAGCATTTAGAGGGAGGAAAAATATAGAAATTGTAATTTGATGGAGCCTCATCAAGAGAAGGATTGGGAGCCGGTGTAGTCCTTATTTCTCCCACTCATCAAAACTGTTGAATATGAGGCACTTGTGCTTGGTATGAAGGAAGTGAAAGTTTTGGGAGCAGAGAAGCTAGTTTCTTTTTGTGATTCAGAATTAGTGATAATCCAAGTGAGAAACAACTACCAAGTGAAAATTTCCAAATTGAAGAATTATAGGAATGAAATCTAGGACTTCATTGAACATTATTTTTTAGCATTTAATATAAATTTCTTCACTATAGAGGAAAATCAAATGGTTGTTTCACTAGCTATTGTTTTTATTAATTTCAAAGTTCCTCTAGATGTCAAGGCAGCATATGATGTTCAAATCAAAAGCATACCTTCAATTCATAATAACATCAAATAATGGCAAGTGTTTGAGGATGAAAAGGAAATTCTGAATTTTTTAGAGTGTGTTGAAGAGTTTGTAGACATACAAATTGATGATGAGAAAGACAGTATTGAAAATAAAAATATAAGGCCTTTTAAGAAAACCATGGTTGGGAAGAACGTTATAGATCTAAAAACTAACTATATTCCTAAAGGCCTAGTTCCTTTAGAAATATTGTTCAACAATAATGATGTTTTTCTGAAGCCTGAAAATAAAGTTGATGGAGGGAGTACAATTGACTATAATATTGGTACCGAAGATCAGGAAAAATTAGTCAAATTTTGTAAATGTCTTTTTCTTGAAACTAGAGAAAAATATATCAAGTTGTTGAAATAATTTGCTGGTATTTTTTAATGGTATTATAATGAGATTAAAAATTATGATAGAGGCAAAATGGAGAAAAAAATTCCTCACCTATAGCACAAAAAAATTAGGCACATCAATCCCATTCTGCTCCCAATCATTGAGAAAGAAATCGGAAAATTATGGGAAGAAAAAATAATTCTGCCTTTGAGATTTTCTAATTGGGTAGCTAATATAGTCTCGGTTTGGAAAAATAATGGCAAGATAAGAATTTGTTTCAATTTTCGCAATCTGAACCGACATCATTGAAGGATAACTATCCACTGCCCATCATGGATTCTATTTTGAAGAAATTTGTAGGATCCAAAAGATTGTCAATGATAGATGGCTTTTCAAGCTATAATCAGATTTTAGTTGATAGGAAAGACAGAAAAAAGACAACATTTACCACACCCTGGGGTACATTCAAGTACAACAAAAATCCATTTGGTCTAATGAATGCAGGCACAACATTTCAGGGGGCAATGGATATTGCCTTTGCGGGAGAAAAAATCAGATTTGTAGTCATCTATTTGGATGACATTACAGTCTATTAAAGATCTGATGAAGACCAATTCAAACATTTGAAACAAGTTTTTGAAAAATGCAGAAATTTTGGTTTGTCCTTGAACCCAAAGAAGTCATCCTTTGTTGTCCAAGAAGGGAAATTATTGGGACATATTGTGACAAAATGTGGTATCTTTATTGATCTGGGGAGAGTAGAAGTTATTCAAAAGATTGTTTTTCCAAGGAATAAAAGATAACTGCAGTCATTTTTGGGAAAAATCAATTTTCTGAGGTGCTTTGTTCCTAACTTTGCAGAGCAGATAAAACACATAAATGTCTTGCTGAAAAAAGATGAAGAATTTAAATGGCAATATGAAGCAAAGAATTCCTTTTTAGCAATCAAGTCTACCTTGGTTGAAGCTCTAGTTTTGATTAGTCCTTATTTTGAAAAATATTTTCTGATTTTTTCATATTCTTTAGAAGAAACAATTGCAGTTGTCTTGTTACAAAAGAATAAGAAGGTTTGGAACAACATATTTCATTTTTCAGTCATGCTTTTAGATATGTTGAATTAAAGTACAGATTGACTGAAAAACAAGCATATGCACTAGTTAAGGCTTTAAAGTCTTTCTGAGTTTATGTGTTACATTCAAAAATTGTTGCTTTTGTACCAAATATCACTGTCAAAGATGTATTGTTGCATATAGACGCAGATGGTAGAAGGGGAAGGTGGTTGACCAAAATTCTGGAATTTTATATTGAGATCAGACCTACTAAATTGATAAAATGACAAGACTTGGCACCCTTGATGGCTGAATCTAATTAAAAATATCTAAATTTAAATATGGAGGAAGCTAAGGGAAAATATGGAGAAGGTATTTCTGATTATCCTGAAATATTTCATTCAGATTGGTATAAGGATATAGTATACTTTTTCGTTAAATTTCAACTTTCCCCTTGAAATGGAGAAGTAAAAAAGAAGAGCATTTAAATTAAAAGTTGTTAAGTACTACATTTTAGAATACCATATTTATTGGAAAGCCCATGTGGAGGTCTTATTAATATGTGTAAATGAAGATTAGTCACAAGAGATCATGTCAAAGATCCATGCAGGAGTGTGTGGAGGACAGTTATATTGGAAAGCCACTGCAAACACAATCATAAGAGTTGGCTATTATTGGCCAACTCTTTCCTCTGATTCTTTTGACAAAGTCAGAGCTTGTATCAAATGTCAAAATTTTGCTGGTAAATATAAATTTCCACCATTACCTCTTATTCCTATTTCAGCAGATGTTCCTTTCCAGTAGTGGGGTTTAGACTTCATCGGTGAAATTCATCCACCTTCATGAGGACAACATAGATGGATTCTTATAGGTACAGACTATTTCACTAAATGAATTTAAGCTCTTCCAACTAGGAATGCTACTGATATATTAATAATCAAATTCCTTTTGGAAAGCATTATGTAAAGATTTGGTTGTCCACAGAATTTGGTGACTGATAATGCAATGGCTTTTAATTCTACTAATATGCAAAACTTCTAACAACAATATGGTATTGAATTGACTCATTTCACGCCTTATTACCCTCAAGGTAATGGATTAGCTGAGTCATCCAATAAATTTTTTGTGAGGATCATTAAGAAAATGTTGCCTAAAAATAAGAGAAATTGGGACTCTCAACTGGTGCATGCTCTTTGGGAAAATAAGGTAAGTGGTAAAAAATCAATTGGAATGTCTCCCTTTCAGCTTTTATATGGTACTGATGCTGTAATTCCTTTGCAATTATCTCTTCCTGTTATGAATTTTCTACAAGATGAGGTTGATGATGAAAATCCAATTCAAAGGAGAATGTTGCAGTTGATAGAGGCACATCAAATCAGAGAATCATTGATTGATAAAGTACATAAATATCAGACTAAATTCAAATATGCTTTTGACAAAAGAGCAAATCAGGAGTTATTTTAGGAGAATGATTTGGTGTTGCGCTGAGATTTCAAGAGGGAAGACCATGGAAAGAATGGTATGTTTGACAATCTGTGGTTTGGTCCATTTAGAATTGCCGAAGTTTTGGAAAATAATAATTTTCTGCTCAAACATCTAGATGATGATAAGCTGACTATAGGCCCAATTAATGGAGATTTTCTTAGAAAGTTCTTTATTTAATCATTCAATTGACTCATTCAATTGTAAATATCCAGTGTGATGTGTCAATAAAACTCCATGCCCAATGGTGCTTGTGTATGTATATATGGTCATTCTTGAGTCCAGTCAGTTAAATGTCAGTCTTAGTCATGATTTCCAAGGAGTCTTCTGAATTTTGAAATTTTTGAGGCAGTGAGTCTACAATCCTTGAAGCCTCACAGGGAGGACTTCATCCCCAATAGGAGCCACTGTTAACATCGTAAATGTTAATAGTGTGATCTCCACTATATCATTGTTTTCAAATTTTTTCTTATGTCCCAACCTATGTCGAAGTTTGAATCATTTTCTGATCTGATCACGGGTCGAGTTCTACTCTAACCATTGTGTATAGTATTAAGATATTTTAGTTGACTATGGCTTATACAGGCTTAAATGACCATGTTAGTCCACATAAACATAATTAAATCAACTGCACATAATAAAGAAGAAAAAAACACATAAGAGAGAGACAACCAATTGGTAACGGAGTTCACCCCTCCATCTCTCTAGGGCTACATATCCAGATATGCTTCCATTGGAATGTAGATCCTCTATATTCCTTTGTCAAAGTAATATTTATTACATACAAGATATTTTGTCGAGCATTAGCCAAGCACTATGGCTCTTAATGGATAATTATTCTCTCATGTCTTCTTCTTCTCATGTCTTACATAAGGAATATATATATTTTTCCTCACCCACTCTCCAACAAAGAGCATTAATTACAAGACCCACAATTGTAGGGCCTAACTACAAGGAAGAAAAAACAAAGTCCATGAAAGTAGGACCTCCAACTATCTCAGTCTCATAATTGGGAAAAGTCTCAAAACCACCTAATGACTTTCCAACCATGCCCTTGATTCTCACAACCTTCAATTGAGAAAATATAGAATTGGTGTGAGGTGGTTTCTCACATAAAACCAATTTCTCTAATTACATTAATAAATAATGTGAGACAAATTTCTCTCATAGTAATTAATTTATATCAATAATGCATGGGTTTAATAAAATTCATAATTAAATGCATAAGCATAATTTCACTCACTTAAATACTTGTCACCAACTTCAAATCAGCATGGTGCAAAGCTCTTTTCATGTGCAAAGGTCCTTCCGGATCACACCTCCCCACAAAAAAAATTTTGGTCTCCAAAAGTGGCAACTTCAATCAACTCAATGGTATGTAAATGTATCTAAAAGGCACACTCCATCATGATTCCTTCACCTGGTGTACTTCGGAATTGGAACATAATGCCAATGCCTGCAACTATTGCAGTGCAAATGCCTAAAAATGCACATCCTGTAATATTCCAAAATTTTCCGAAAATAATTTGGAATATTAATTTTCACTGATTTCACCTAGGAGGAGAATAAATGGGTTATGAGGCCCATGCATAGTGATAATCTCAATAAAATCCCTCATAGTATGAATGGGGATCAATATTGAAGCTGGTTTTCACACCCTCATGTGTGAACAAGGTTATTTGCAAGTGGACAAGGTCAAGTTTGACCAAGTCAACAGCGTTGGGCCAAGAGGTGGAGCACTTAGAGAAAAAACGCAGTATGAATGGGAAGAGGGTTATTTTGTGGAGGAAACCCTAAGAAGAGTGGGACCCGTGGAGAGGGGCTTTCACTTGTTTAAAAGGAGGGAAAGGAAACCATTGTTTCTCATGCTTGTATTATTCATCACATTGTCTATTCAGATAATTGTGCATTCTTTGCTGTTTAGCAAGAATTGACAGGGGAATTCCTGTTTAGGATTCCTTCTCCTTCTTGAGAGGTCTCTTGAGGGATTTTTCTTCATTTTCCTCACATATAGGCTTGAGACCAAGCATCCTCCATCAAGACAACATTATTTCTGTAGTAGACTAATGTTGTGTTGCTGGGTGTTGCAGTGAGGGTTCACTACACCACCTCCATCAGCTATTTTTCATAGGGAGAGTCTCTATTTTCCTTGGGATATCATATTGGAGGCATTCTGGAGCTTATTGTAGACTTTGGCATCAAGGCCAACTCATTCCCTAGCCCTACAACGCAGTTTCATCCAATGACTATGTTATTTTAGTGGAGCATTTGCAGTGGGGCTTTGTAGATATCTTTGGAGGGTGAGATCTTAGCTGAGAGGATCAGCCTTTCATTCTAAAGATCCATTGGAGGAGATCTTGTCATTGGTTTCATCATCTTCATTCTTCTCCATCTAGTTCTATTTCTGAGTTGTAGCTGCTACCCAGCAACTCCGACATTTTGTACATTTTGTATTTTATAGCCAATCCTTACAAGATTGACATGAGGTAGCCTTTGGGAGATGAGATATTCACTCCCAATGTTGTATTGAGCCATGTATTGATATATCTATGTATTTTGACATATGTAGCATGCAGATTCTCTTATAAATTGCGTTGTCATATCTTGGGCACACATGTGTATCAGTATTTTATCATGTATCTTGTACTTGTTTCTTGAGGCCGAGCATTGCCTATCTTGAGTAGCCTTTTCCCTCAAGATATTGTATTCATTTGTTGCTGCTATTATTTAATGAGATGGCTATGGATTTCTCTCACATTTCTATGAATTGAGTGTTATTGTTTCTCCATTGTTGTGTTTTCTTATTGTTGTAGCTCCAACATTAGAATATCTTGAGATATTCTCATTGTTTTAGCATTTTCCTCATTTGGAACATTACAGTGGTATCAAAGCATGATATCTAGCTCAGCCGGTGGATCTCGGCCATCATGATATCAAGAAGAGAGAAGATGAAGACTCCACTATGTGGAGAGAAGAAGGGAGATAAGCTTACAAAGCTTCCTCCAAGAACTGTACAGAGAATTTATGAAGAATTTGAGAAGATAAGGAGGGAGATATGTACAGGATCTCCAAGAGGGTTTGAAACTAAGTCAAACTATAGATTTTCTTATAGAGAGTGTGAGCATGCAGCCACACCCTATGATGTACAACATAGTCACATGGCCAGATTTTCCATGAGAGGAGAGGAAGAAGGAGGAATGCCGAAGAAAGGAACTCTTAGTGGTTTCTTACATGAGTATGAATCTCAAGCTTAGAATTTTAGAGATCATATTACTTTCCTAGAGTTTTGCAAGATCATGGTAAGGAGGACCAAACAACATAATGATGATATATTTCTTCTATCTATCTTTGATGGTTCCCCTACTAGTTCAGCCAGGGCTTGGATATAACAGCTAGACACCTTTCTGCAGTAGCATCAGATTTCCGAAGATGAAGCCATCAAAATAGCAGCGCTACACTTGGGAGGTAAGGTCTATGCATGGTGGTTATTTGAGTCATTTACTTTGAAAAATGCAAATACCTCTTCCTATGCAATGTTCATTAGAACTTTGATGAGGAGATTTGGTAGGAAAAATTCTGAAACACATATGGAGGAAAGAAACACTTTCAAACAAATAAAACCCTTGCATGTGATGGAGGAAACAATAGACTCAAAAACACTTCAGAGGACCATGAAGGAGGCTGATATCTTTCATGGCACCTTTTTGGAGGCAAGACCTTCATCTTGTATTTTGGCACAAGGAGGCAAAGAAATCTCTTTTCAAAAAGAGGATCCAATCATTGGATGGTTGCCCACTCATGTTGAGGAGGCTAAGGGCAATAGCGTTGTCATTTCTAGAGTTGATCTAACACCTCATGTAAAGGAATGAGGAGCACTTGCTCCAACTAGAGGGATTCCTGCAGCTTTGCAAGGAGGTCCCCAGGATATCATACATTGAGGTCCAAGCACAATCAGTGAGCAGCATGATTGTGCAGCATTGCAACTGGAAGGAGAAGGAAGGAAGGAAGAGTAGCATCATGTGATGAGAAGCACACACCCTTCTCTATTTCAAAGAGCTAGTACAAAGAGGAGGAAGCCTATATTGTGCTGTGAGAGCAAGGGCAAGTTTTCCCAACCATATGTACAATCCACTCTTGACATTGATGTCTCACTGCATAGAGGCATTCCACCAGGGAAGCCACCAGATCTATCATTGATGAGAGACATTTTGTCTTTGGATTCACCGCTCCTGGATTTTGGAGAGGTAAATAGTTTGGAGGAGAAATTTGGTATGAGGGATGTCAAAGTAGCAAGCAACAACATGAGAGGAGCTTCACATGCCAGATGACCAGCGTTGTCTCTTAGGAGGATTGATCCTTACTGGAGATCTCAACTCTTGGTAGAGTACTCCAAGGATCTCGGTGCATGCATGATTCTCGATGACCTGGATAGAGATGATGTGTATATGGTGGATGAAATTGTCATATATTCACATAGAAGAGTCTTCTTGACTAGATATTCTAGTCTCAAGGAGAAGCTGCTGCATGCAGCACATGAGGACTTCTTTTCCATGCATTTCGATGCATATCTTGCCTTGGCAGAGGAGTTCATTTGGGAGGGAATTCAGCAAGACTTATTTCAGCATATGGAGAGATGTATAGCCTAGATGAGGATGGATAAGACGTCACAACCACCTTCCTACTCATTGGGAGTAAGGGAGCATTTTCAGTTGAGCCATTTCAACTCAAGTCTTCGAGTACATGATGGAGAACGTACAATTTCACCTTGTGTTTTTTACTTCTTTCCTTTTTATGAGCAGCATATTGTACCGAGGAGGATTATTCCTTCTTTCATATTATATAATGATGTACTTGAAGCCATTTGTAGCATTAATATTGGCTATCTCATTGGTGTATTGTGGGGAAAGCCACATGACTTTTGGTGTGCACCATTGACACTTTTTTGTACTTCCATGTCTATATCTTGTAAAATGATTGTGGCAAGAAACAAGTGGCTGGAAGAACACTTGTTTTGTTTGATTTGATGCAGGCAAGGGATGCACTGCACTGGTTCCATGGGTGAGACTATGATTCACTCTCCGATTGTCATTTGGAAACTTGTTCTTATTGTACTATGCTTCCATGTATTGTTGTTATGTTTACGTTCATGGGGAGCTTTTATTGGAGAGTGGGCTTGAGATTGAGGATGCACATTTGGAGCATGATCCTCCCTACTATACATGTTGTAAATTTCAAGAGGAACCATGGGCCAACCATGAAGGCCACATTACATTTCTTGTCTTCTTGTTCAAAGAACCACTTGAAGAACTTGAGGAGGCACTCCATGGATCATGAGGAGATGGAGGAGTTTGCATAGTCAACTCTTTTCCCTTTGAGGATGAGGGGAGACTCATCTATGAGCCACTCCATTTATATGAGCAAAACATGTGGTAAGATTATTTTTGATTTTCATATTAACTTGTCTATATGTATGCATCTCTTGACCATATATGTGCAGGGATTTGCTGAAAGAAGGATTATTCTTCCTTCTATATTTGGTGGTCTACATAAGGCCATTGTGGATGATCACTCATTAAGTGGATATGGGGAGGATATTTCTCATGGAAAACATACTCACATTGCACATTACATATTTCACTTTTTCTAGGAGATTGGGGCAGCAAGAAAATGGTGGGGAGGCCACCCATCATTTTATTTTCTATGGCAGTGGAGAGTCAAATTGCGTTGGCTACATTTGAGGGACCATTATCCCTCTCCTTTGCTTCACATGGCAGCCAACATGATTCTCCTTATGATTCCCTTGTTTTATATTGCTAGAGCTTCTCTTGGGAGCTTGATTGGAGGAGAGACACATTGGGTGAATGTGTCCTTTGAGGGAGGAATTCCTCACACACTTTGCACTACATGTTCTAGAGGGATCATGGGAGATGGTATGGCCACTACAACAGCTCATTTTTTTCCTTATGAGGTGAGCCATATGGGGAATATGATGCCATATTATGATGACTTCCAACTCATCACATATGAGATTATTTGGGCCAGCATGTTTCATAACGTTGGAGGAGAGATCCTTAGAGGTCTAATACCCATCGTTCCATTTGAGGGCAATGTCATTACAGCCGAGGATACGCATACACTCTAAACTTATCCTAAGTGGAGAGGAGAACAGTGTGGGGTAGGCTATTTTTTCTACCAAGATCAGATTTTCAGCCCACCTACATTTCCAGAGCTAGAGGTGGAAGATGACTTTCAGGAGTTGCCATGTTGGGAGGTAACTCATTTTGCATGGATGATTGCTTGGAGGATGGAGGATCCACATGAGGAAGATGTTCCTCAACACCTTATAGACTACATGCGTTGAGAGGAGGCTTTCCAGTTCTATCCTTGCAGTTGCTTGAGGACAAGCAACATTTGGGAGGGGAGGACTGTAATATTCCAAAATTTTCCGACAGTAATTTGGAATATTAATTTTCATTGATTTCACCTAGGAGGAGAATAAATGGGTAAGGAGGCCCATGCATAGTGATAATCTCAATAAAATCCCTCATATTATGAATGGGGATCATTATTGGAGCTGGTTTTCACACCCTCATGTGTGAACAGGGTTATTTGCAAGTGGACAAGATCAAGTTTGACCAAGTCAACATCGTTGGGCCAAGAGGTGGAGAACACTTAGAGAAACAATGCATTATGAATGGGAAGAGGGTTATTTGGTGGAGGAAACCCTAAGAAGAGTGGGACCCATGGAGATGGTCTTTCACTTGTTTAAAAGGAGGGCAAGGCAACCATTGTTTCTCATGCTGGTATTATTCATCACATTGTCTATTCAGACAATTGTGCATTCTTTGCTGTTTAGCAAGAATTGCCGAGGGAATTATTGTTTAAGATTCCTTCTCCTTCTTGAGAGGTCTCTTGAGGGATTTTTCTTCATTTTCCTCACATCTAGGCTTGAGTCCAAGCATCCTCCATCAAGACAACGTTATTTCTGCAGTAGAATAATGTTGTGTTGTTGGGTGTTGCAGTGAGGGTTCACTACACCACCTCCATCAGCTATTTTTCAGAGGAAGAGTCTCTCTTTTCCTTTGGAGATCAGATTGGAGGCATTCTAGAGCTTATTGTAGACTTTTGCATCAATGCCAACTCATTCCCTAGCCCTACAGTGTAGTTTCATCCAGTGACTGCGTTATTTTAGTGGAGAATTTGTAGTGGGGCTTTGCAGATATCTTTGGAGGGTGAGATCTTAGGTGAGAGGATCAGCCTTTCATTCTAAAGATCCATTGGAGGAGATATTGTCATTGGTTGCAGTATCTTCAGTATTCTCCATCCAGTTCTATTCCTGAGTTGCAGCTGCTACCCAGCAACTTCGGCATTTTGCACATTTTGTATTTTACAGCCAATCCTTCCAGGATTGACATGAGGTAGCCTTTGGGAGATGAGATATTCACTCCCAATGTTTTATTGAGCCATTTATTTATATATCTATGTATTTGACATATGTAGCATGCAATTTCTCTTATAAACTATGCTTTCGTAGCTTGGGCACACATGTGTAGCAGTATTTTATCATGTATCTTGTACTTGTTTCTTGAGGCTTAGCATTGCCTATCTTGAGTAGCCTTTTTCCTCAAGATATTGTATTCATTTTTTGCTACTATTATTTAATGAGATGGCTATGGATTTCTCTCACATTTATATGAGTTGAGTGTTACTGCTACTCCATTGTTGTGTTTTCTTATTGCTAGAGCTCCAACATTAGAATATCTTGAGATATTCTCATTGTTTTAGCATTTTCCTCATTTGGAACATTACACATCCCATCAAGATTCCTTCACCATGGTCCTTCAGAACCCGAACGAAAAATCCCACATATGCCAAAAGCTGAAACCTATAGCTGATCATACCTATTTACATCTTTTGGAACACTTTCCAAGAGTTCATTGGTCAAGATTACATGCCAAAATGGCCTAGGAGTATTGCCTCATTCAACTTGATTAAAAAGAATCCAACAAGGCTTAATTTGCAAAAATACACCTCTCACTCTCCCTCACATAAGAGTGGCTAAAACAAGCCTTTTTCAATGCTCATAAGCATCTTTTACATCATGTCCTTCATGGTGGAAACTATGGCCGTTTTACATGGCATTCAACAATTTACATACCAATTTTTATAATGCCAAAATATGCTGCCAACTATAGCCCTTTACATAACAAAGAGCACTAATGGTAAAAAAAAAAATACCACCCCTGTTCAAAATTTTCCACATATAATATCTATAGTGACCTCCCATGGGGCACCAATTATAACTTCATCCACATATTGACATGCTAGCACACTAAGGCTATGCTCATGCAAAATCATTACAGACTCATGATTGGATGATGAGGTCTTATATGTGCACTGATAATTTGGTCTATATGAAGGCCAACAAGTAAAAAAAAAATCTCCAATTTTCCTTGCATATTTAAGTATCTCTATGAAAAAGATCAAAAGCACCATAAATATAGAGTATGCATGCATCTAGTCCAGGACCCTTTCCATTTGAGAGCTGCACAATCCTGTGAGATGTGCATAGAAAATGGGAAACTCGAGTTCCCCTTGAACAACTGCCACCATCATCATTGTGACTATTACCATGGCTAAATTTCCGTTGCAAATTAGAGCGAGTATGATTGTCACTGTTTGGTCTATCCCTTACACAAAGTAGCATTCGACCAACTTCAAACCACTCACCATCACCATCCTTTCTTCGAGGGACTACACTGGGGTCCTTTATTGGATATAATTTCTTCACTAACCACGCCGATGACTAGCTTGTCGCCGAGTGCGCGTGCTTGCCTGAGAGTTTTAGTTTTCCCATAGTGCATCACTTTCAAATCACTATTATTGTTGCCTGCCCAGAAATCTGCTTCTTCTGTCAAACCTATAGTGCAGTCCCCAACGTAGACCTCCATCAATCTACAACCACTCATGTTCTCTGTGAAAAATCATCAATATAATAGTAATCAATTAACCATGAATAAATATCCATGTCCAACACTGAAAACAAATTGACTTGATGATTTCACATTTCGCTCACATAATCTAATAATCGTATATCAATTTTATTGCAATTCCTGTTGTAACGTGACCAATCCATCCAAGCAACTAACTCCACCAACATATATTCCATTATATCATGGATCCTCCTTTCCCAATAAAGATACCAGTGAGAGAGAAGCATCAACATTGATACTTTCTCTTGTTGGAGAACCAACTCAAGTTTCCATTGTCATTCAACATTCAACAACCCGGGGCCACCCAACCTTGCTGCATAGTTGTTGCAACTGTTTCTACTCCCGTCGTTGTTCCAGTTGATGTCCACTAGCGAGCTGTGGCAGCTCAGGTCGTGGTTGACAAAAAAATTGTGTAGTTCACCCACCGTTGTTCCAGTTTATGTCCGTCGGCGAGCTGTGGCAGCTCGAATCGTGGTCGACCATCAAATTTTGCAGTCCACCCACCGATCCCATGCATCCTTTGGTTTTCGGTTGTGCTGATGGAACTCATAATAGCTTAAAATCCATATCTTAGATCTTGATTTATAAATCTAGTGAGAAATACTTGTCAAAAATGTTGACTATGATTTAATGTTTGAACAAATAAAAAATCCCAGTAATAGAGCTCGCCCGGATTTGGTGGCACCGTTCCACAATTTTATCACCAAAATTCCAATTTTGTGGCATCAAATATGGTGTGCCCAGTCTAGTTGGGATCCACAACACATCGAAATTGAATCTCCACAATCGGATGATCCAGGTTGCAAACGCCAACTCTCCATCTGTATCATTCTTGATGGACATGTCAGATCCTCAAGATCAGGTGCCTGCATCATTTCTCCATGGGCACAAATCATGTCGACGATACAGATTTGGATATGAGCACAAACAGCAGATCGCTTTCCTTACTTGTCTCATAGTGGAAGGATATGCCCTTCCACCAGATCTGCTATCTATTAATTTATATTGATGGATTTTGGAAAGTCCTAGTGTCTTGGCGAGAATACTGGTATGCCAACTTCAACTGGTTCTTGCGTGGTTCTGTTACTTGTTTATCAGTGCTTATACTGCATTACTCTGAGTGCAAATGGAGTCACAACTCTCCCTCATTCATCATCCGTGCTCAACAGAGAATTGACTCATTTGCCAAGCACAACAATGGAATTCCTCACGATGATTATTGTGATGTGAACACTTGGGTTCATTGGTTGGCAGCATCAAATAGTTGGGTTCAAGTTGATGCCTCTGTGTATCTACATATGAGAAAATCCTTGTTCGGAGTAGCTTTTCTTCAGTGTAATAGACACCGGGAACATCAATAGTAGGAAAAAATGCAAGCTGCTCATTTTCAACAAAGAAATTTTCAATATTCTTGTTTAAGACCATGTG
The DNA here is from genome assembly GCA_034641835.2 of Pinus albicaulis. Taxonomy (NCBI): domain Eukaryota; kingdom Viridiplantae; phylum Streptophyta; class Pinopsida; order Pinales; family Pinaceae; genus Pinus; species Pinus albicaulis. Next base: position 882,764,414 of record CM076569.1, on the reverse strand, counting down.
TCCTATAGGTTGAAGAGGAAAGAGATCCTCGGGCCAAGTTTTGGTAACATCTAAAGGATCAAATTCATATTTATCCTCATCTCGATGATCAATTGTCTCGATAAAAGTTTCCATTTAGGATAGTTGCCTGCTGATATAGAATCATAGAGATCCTTGGTTGCATGACTATGGTTTGTCCCACCAACTATAATAACTTCATCATCCAATAGAAACTTAACTCCACAAGTAGGACTCTAATTAAACTTCACATAGGTTTTCCTCCCAGCCTTGTCAACAAGGGTGAATGTGTGGACACCATGCAATGTGGGATGCAAAATTTTATAATATGATGTTGTTGCTTGTTAATATCTCTACATATATGAGGGGTTGGAGAAAAGAGGAATTTTCTCTCTGAAGATAAAACTGCTTTTAGTTTAGTACATAGTTCTAGTGGCCAGTAACTACATCTAATAAGTCTCCTTGGGCATGGGATGCAATAGAAGAAATCGGATGGTAGAAGTCACAAGACACAATGGATTTAGTAGTATTCACAATATAGAGGTGTACTTCATGATCTAGGTTCCCAACATTTTCAGGTCGCAATAAATTTTCCATCCGAAGGCAGTTTGACGTGATTCAAACATTGGTGGATTCCTGTTGTGAAGCTCTTTGCAATGGTGCCGTTATTTTTTTATTCTGAGAGACAAATTTTGAGCATTTTCCATCAAAAGAGGGATACCTAGCCCCATAAAACTCGAAAATTTTCAAAAGAGCATAAATATAACTTGCAGAAACATCATGAACTTCTTACCAAACCGACACCAAGCACTTTCTTCTCATAATCATGCTTTTCGAATGGTGAATGGTGCCTCCTCCTTCACGGGCTCTTTTACAAGTTGCATGCTTGATTTGTGGTGAAATTTGGAGGGAAACTTCCAACACTTCTTCTCCCAATGGCCACTGGTCTTGCAGAAATAACATAAATTGTGTCGTTTCTCTTTCATCTGTGTCTTCATGATAGGAGGATTCAGAAGGTTCTCATTCTTCTTGATATCCCTTCTTGTGGGAACATCTGTCTTCTTAACCCAATATTTCTTTATATGATTCTTAACTACATCACGGTTAGAAGATATATGGAAGTGATCACTTCTCTTATATGTAAAATAAGAATTTGAACAATTGTAATACCTTCTTGACATGTCCTTGAACTGATGAGGACTAGGTGGCTTGATCCCTTCTTGGAATCAGGTGATGAAGAGATGGTTTTTGCTTCACCTACCTTCAAGAATTCTCCTTTCTCTTCCTGTCCATAACCCAAAATTGAAAATGGTTGTCTTGGTACAACCTCTAATGGCTAGGTGATTCCTTGGCCATTTATGCCAAGTCCGCCTCCGCTATACCCCATCTTTGGGAGGATTTTCATGCCAACATTAGTTTCATATTGAAAGAGAACAGAACATGAAGTGACATCATATACCTCGATTTGAGATGCAGCCTCCGTCGTCTCAACCTTCTGCAATTTAGACAATAACTCATCTTTGGATCATAGCATCTCTTAAAGCTCCTGCTTATCGAGAAAAAATCTTTACAATTCTGCAGTTTCGGCTTGAAGGCTTTCATTTGTATCTTGCAACTCTTGCATTCTTTTAGCATCCTTCTCTCCTCTACCCATCTTGCAAAGCAGTCACCTGCTCTGATACCACTTGATCTGATCATGGGTCGAGCACTACTCTAACCATCATGTACAATATTAAGATATTTTAATTTACTATGGCTTATAGAGGCTTAAATGAGCATGTTAGTCCACATAAAAATAATTAAATGAACTGCACATAATAAAGAAGAAAAAAAAACATAAGAGAGAGACAACCAATTGGTAACAGAGTTCACCCCTCCATCTCTCTGGGGCTACATCTCTAGATCTACTTCCAATATTGGAAAGCAGACCCTCTATATTCCTTCGTCAAAGTAAGAATTCTTACATTCAAGCTCTCTGGGCAAGCATTAGCCAAGAATTATGGCTCTCAATGGCTAAGTATTCTCTCCTATCTTCCTCTTCTCATGGCTTACATAAGGAATATATATAGTTTTCCTCACCCACTCTCCAACAAAGAGCATTAATTACAAGACCCACAATTGTAGGTCCTAACTACAAGGAAGGAAAAACAAAGTCCATGAAAGTAGGACCTACAACTATCTCAAGCTCATAATTGGGAAAAGTCTCAAAACCACCTAAGTAATTTCCAACCATGCCCTTTATTCTCTCAAACTTAAATTGAGAAAAATAGAGAATTGGTGTGAGGTGGTTTCTCAGATAAAAAAATTTCCCTAATTACATTAATGAATAATGTGAGACAAATTTCTCTCACAATTATTAATTTATATCAATAATGCATGGGTTTAATAAAATGCATAATTAAATGCATAAGCATAATTTCACCCACTTAAATACTTTTCACCAACTTCAAATCAACATGGCGCAAATCTCTTTTCATGTGTGAAGTTCCTTCCAGATCATTTTCAATAAAGGTCAAAAAAACAGTCTCAAAAGAAAAATAATTTTAAGTGTATAGGTTTTATTAGTGTCATAGGTTCATAAAAGAAGTTAAAACCCGTGTTTTAACTTACGTTAGTGTCGAAGGCTATTGGTCATTTTTTCAATAAAATCATAGCTACTCTATTTGGGATAATAGCTAACCTATGTTTACGTTCATTGTTAACACAGTGATAAAATGGAGGGAAGTTGTTTCTCCAAATTGAAGGTCATATTACTGACATAGTGAAAAGAGCCGCTATTTCTTCAAGGACCTGTTCATATTGGTAACTCAGTGAAAAGTGCAGCTATTTCGCTAAAATTTGGTCTATTGCAATTCAGAGGTAAAGGAAACTATTTCCCAGGTATAAAGAGATGCAAAGAAGATTCTTAGAGAAAGGATCATTCATGTTTGAAGAAGACCTCCTATGTTATAAACATGATTATTCTTTTAAACAAATTTAATCATTTTTTGACTTAGGAGAGTTGTTTTAGATGAATGGTTATATTATCTATGTTGCTGACCTATATCTACCCTACTAATCTGAAGCAAAGATCATAGTAGTAGGTATCAATTATTAATGATGTTATGGAGTGTTATGCATTAATGGGTGAGTTGGAGTTTGTATCCAAATTATTTCAAATTGTGCCATTACTCCATACCATGATTACAGGCGTGAAATCAGAGGAGTGAGTTTAGTGTTCACTTCACCGAGGTTCTATGTGCAAGTCAAAACTAACAAAAGGAATTTCTCCATGAGACAGTTTTAGCATTTCAAGGCTGGAAAACCAGGGCTCCGTGTAGGGCTTTGCATCTAGGATTGAATTTTTTTTTGTTTACGAGGAGTCTAGTTGTTGAAAATCATGGGAAAGGGTGGTAATGTCAATAGGTCCGAGCCTGCAAACACGAGGTTTTTTGATGCTAGGGCCATACCTCAGTTTTAATCTATTGGCTAGTATAAATTTTTCCAAAACGTTTCTGGAGAAAATGTGGCTTTAGCTCAAGCTTTTGTCGAGAGCTTTGATGGTGAAAAGGTCAAGCTAGGAAGAAATACTTTCAACATCTCCGAAGCCATCATCGCTCATGCTACTAAAACCTTTTTCACCGGGGAACGCTGGTTCAAGAACAAAACGTTGCAAACAGAAGTAGGTATCTACCTTAAGCCTGAACATGTTAATGTTAAATGGAATATGACTACACATATTTCCAGCTTTAAGGCTGAATGGAAACATGTGATCACCACAATGCAAAAATACATTACATGTGAGGGTAGGTTCTCCTTTGTACAACATTATCAAACAAGATTTCTTGCTCATATTTCAAGTGATAAACCTGTGAACTTTCCCTATTTTATATATAAATCCCTCCTCAAGATGTCCCTAAACTATAGAAGATCCCTAACTACCCTTTGCACAATCTATATCATAGGTTTCTAAATAAAATTCGGATTGTCTACCACCTTAGAAAGAAGAGGACCACTTGGGATAAGTTCCTGATAGAGGAAGGGCTTGGTAGCATAAACTCCAGGAGAAGGGTAGGGAGGCCCAAGAAACAAGATACCCATGAAAAAAATAGTGCAACTCTTGTTTCAAACAGTTCATATTCTAACCCTATCCATTCATCAATTTTCTGTCAAGTTGATCCTCCCTCCATGTCAACCAAAAGGCCAACTAGAAGCTCGACTAAGAAAGTTGAGACCTTATGCCTATGCTAATAGCACCGCCAGTCAATAAAACCCATGTCAGCAGTTCACAAGTGAGAAATTCATCTAGGGAGCCTCAGACCCTAAGATCATTCATGGAGGAATATAAGAAGAAATTGAAATAGAAAAATGCTATGCCTCCTAAAAAGTCTATGTCAAAAGACAAGTAGCAAATAGCTTCCTCTTCAAGAGGCAAACCTAGGAAAAAATTATTCAGGGCAGAAGAGCTTCCAGAGGAAGTCAACCCTAGACTTCTAACATCCAAGCTTGCTTTGTCTCCAGAGGAAGTCAACCCTAGAGAAAAATTATCAAGCCATGTTTCTGAAAAAACTCATCAAGCTCAACCAAGAAGTGGTACTTCACTCATAGAATCCACTCTCTCATAGGTTTTGTTATCTCTTAAGAAAGGAAAACATAAAATGTCAAATAATTTCATAGAATAAGAGCCTACTTTAGCTCAACTAGTCTCCTCCATTGGCTCTTCAATCAAGAAGAGGAAGAATATTGTGATACACTCATACTCCTCTTATGAAGATAGAAGTGACCTTGAATATACAGAATTAGAGTATGAGGAAGGAGAATCTAGTAGATTCATGCATGGAAGTAAAAGTTCTATGTTCATTCCAAATCGTTATATCCAGAGACCTCATACTATACCCAAAAATAAACTCAAACTAAACAGTAGTTCGATTGCTAGTCCTACATTGAGAGATGATATTATTAATATTGAGGAGAGTCTAGAGGATAAAATCAATAGGAAAAAGACTCAACCAAAAATTCAAACATAGATAAATAGTTCAGATAAGAGGGTGACTAAAGCTGAAGCCATCAAGATTTTTGCCTCCATTTTGGACCTTCGAAGAATGAAGGAACATGGATGCCTTTGCAAAAACGTTTCATTTTTGGGCTAGTTTTCCATGTTTCCGGATATAGCTACATTTTCTACAAAGGTAGTTATTATTTCTGAATATTAATGTATGATGAAAAGGAGTTTCTTTTTTGTTTATTATCATAATGGTGACATCAAAGTAGGTAAATTGGAGAAGATTTCAGTTATAATGGATGATGCCAGGTGTCATGGATCAAGTCCCCTCCTAAATTTCAGGGTTATGTTTTGCACTTTTTAAGGAAAACGGCCACATGTCACTTTCACTAATGTTTACACTTTTTGTGGAGGTGGTTGCAACAAAACAGAGGAGAAGTGTAATATTCCAAAATTTTCACATGCTTATTTGGAATATTAGAGTTCTTAATAAACTTAATTAAATAATTAAATAAAATGGTGGAGGGACCCATAATCCTCAAAGATAAATAAAATCCACTTTTGATGTGTGTATGTGGATATTCTAGATCTAGATATAAATCATGGAGTAGTGGAGCAGATCCATTCATGATTAGGGAGTGGAGATCATGTCTAATTTATGAGATAGATCATGGAGGATGAAACAGTCAAATAAGATCATGGATCTTAAAAGTAAAATCATGAGGATATTTTAAGAGGTCAACTAAGATCATAATTCATTTAATGTAAGATCATAAATCAATTCTGATAAGTTAGTGGAGAAGTGGTGCAACTATTGCACACATGATGGAGGAAGTAGTGACTTTAATGCACACATGATGGAGAGGTTGATCATAACATGTAGACATGATGGAGGACATGGAGAAACAATGCAGTCAACCATGGAGACTTGTGTCCACATGTACAATGCAGTTATGGAGTGGGCGTAGGCTATGGAAGGCTCATAATCTATATAATGAAGGTGACGACACAATAGAAGGATATTTGGATACTTGGATTATTCTTTGATCTATTTAGATTTGGATTTGTCTTAGGACATTTCTATGCATGCTTGATTTGTTTAGCTAATTCTACAGTGTTGTTTAGCACAGGGTGTTTCTGAGCGGAAACCCCACCCTTACCCATGGGGGACTTGTGTCCCTACTCTGGGAAGGTTTTCTATTGAGTTGTATTCCATCAGGCATTGGTTCCATCTTCAGGAGGTTGTTTCTAGCATTCAACTAAGAAACCGGTGGAGGATTTATCCTACCATTTTGTTCTTCAAATTCAGTCTTCCAGGAGCAACAGATCTATATCTGGAATTTAGGCCGTTGGGTTTTATCTCATGCATAGTAGTCCCTTCAAGGATTGCGCAGTCAAGCCTTGTAGATATATTGGAGGAAGGAAGTTTCCAGTATTTCAGCTAGAAATCCTATGAGGGATCATCTCCTCACATTGGATCTATTGTTTCCATCACTTTGGAGTTGTATTAACATATCTAGCAATAGGCTATTGAGCCTCCCTCCCTTACAACATAATTTTCTGAAGCTGTTGTTCAACCAACAGCTATTTTCAGTGGAGGATATTGGAGGAGTTACATCTTGAGATTTTAGCCCAAGGATCTAGTGAAGGGATCAACCCTTCTTGCATAGATCTGATTGTGCATCATTTCATCCATCATATCATCATATTATGCAGTAGATCTGCTTACCCAACAACTATATATGTGAAGCCCTAAGAGGGTGGTTTTCCTAGATTAACAGATCTGAGAAACCCTTTCTGGGTTATCTTGGGTATCCATCATAGGGCTTGGATCTCTAGTTTCAACATCATTAGAGCTCCCATACTGCCTAGATCTAATTTTCTATCTTTTTGGCAGTTGCAGTCCCAACAATTGTAGCAAGTACAATGCAGTTTACCTTCCAGCAGTTCAACATCTATGTAGTCCCTCTTATTGGATCATTTCAGTCATTCTAGGCCATCTCTTTGGCTTGAGTGTCTCATATTTTGGGCATTGTTTTACTTTCTATTCACCTCCCATATAATAAAATGGGTTAGCTATTTCTGTGCATTCTGACATGTATTTAGATTTATTGTTTACTTTGTTGTAGTTCTTATATTGTGTTGTGTATCAATTCATTATTCCATTTTGGGATATTACAGTGGTATTAGAGCATGCTCTTTGGCTCAGCTTGTGGACACTTCATCTTTTGCATCAAAAGAAGAAGCAGATAAAAGAGATCTATCATGAAGGAGGATTGTATTTTTTCCACTCTTCTCTTTATATCCCTGCAAGATCTCTCCAAGGAGGTTAATAAAATAAAGAGGGAAAGGAAAAGGAAGGATCCAAGAAGAATATTGGATGAGGAAGGTCTGATAACTTCCTATCAACAACAAAGAAAACGGGAGAATCTTAGATCTCCTCATAGATCTACTATGCCCACTTTCTTTGAAGAAGGTGAATGGTATAGAAATGAAGAACCTCAGACTCATGAGACTCTCAGTCTATACCTTGAAGAGTACAAAGCACAGTATAGAGCATTCAAGGAGAATCTAACTCTCAAAAAATTCTTCAAAATCAAAGAATAAAGAGGATCCTATACCAGCAACAGAAGAAAGAGGAAAAATAGATTCTATTTTCATACATTTGATGGATATTCCTCAAGCAATGTTAAGGCTTGGAGGAAAGAGTTAGATGCATTCTTCAGGCTAAATCCTGTAGCTGAAAGAGAGGCTATTCAAATTGCAACACTTCATCCTCTAGGTGAGGCAAATGATTGGTGGTTTGGTCACATGGAGCATGCAAAGGTGACTAAATATTCATATTTCTTTCACAAGTTGAGAAAGAAGTTTGATATGAGGAAACCAGAGATATGTCACAAAGAGACATTTCCTAAGGAAACAAAGGAGGATGTTATTCTTGTCACTCTATATAAAGAGTCACTACATCCACCACCAGCTGCAAAAGTACTTGTATTCGGAGGAGAGACACTTGCATCTTTGCAAGATAGTCTTAAGCTCTTGACATATAGAGTCCCATGCATGATTCAAGAGATGCATAAGGAAGATGAGGTATATTCCAGCACTGGTACATTGATAGAATATCAACCATCACTCTTACCAGCAGTTGGAGACACCATTTTACCATTTAGAGGAACTCTTGTGGTCTTGCAAGAGCTTCCCACACATCAATTGATCCAAGGTATGCATGCACTTTCATCTCATATTGTTTCAGTACCTCTTATTGAAACTTATGGGGACATGCCATCAGGGCCATTGCATGACCAAGGATTAGAACAACATGTTGATTTGGAATAGCAGCATATTACTGCGCAGAGGACCCTTGAGTTGATCGAAGGGGAGATGAAGAGTTATCCCAGTTCATCATTGTTGAGCTACATTCAACCCTTTGAGTTGAAGTGTAGATTTACAGAAGATGGGATGAGCATAATCCTATGTACAATGGCTAGCTATGAGTTCAAGATTGTGCCTTGCCATAAGAAAGCATATGTATCACCATGCAGATCTACAAAACTGTAAATTAGTAGCAGTGATGATGAAAGGGGCCCATTATTCTTGGAGAATTCTGAAGGTATCTTCACTCATGAAGCAATGGAGGTAAATATGATAGATGGTAGACATCTTGAGATGAGGAAAATTTTATCCTTTCCAGATGACACTTTCTCAATGAGCATCTCCTAGCTCAAAGAGAAAGTTCTACCTACAGCAGATCCAAAACCTCACTAGTTTTGGAGGGCCATTGGTGAAAAGAGAATCTCATGGGGAGATCTCATTAGAGGTGCACTTCAAAATATCATAGAGTTCAAGGTTCTTCAAATGTTTGAGGAGATCGGTGTCCTACAAAGGGAGGATGCCAAGGCTTTTCAAAATGAGATCCATCAGCCACATTGGGATGAGTGGTTGATGATGTGGAGCAAGGGGTTTCCAAACCACATAACTATGAGATAGGTTAGCAAGAAGGATGGTTATGCTAGTTTCTCTTAGGTGAGTATGGTTACCACCTGACAACACATATTTTCATGATCCATGCCTTGTACAACACTCATGTACTAAAGAAGGAGGCATGGCTGCGTTGGCTTCTCTTGGGTGAGTATGGCTACCACCCAATAGCTCATATTTATTTGACTCATGCCTTGTTTATTAATGATAGAATGAAGCAAAGGAAGGCATGTTCGCTTTGGTTGAGAGAGTTTGGCCATCACATGACATCTCCTATGTTTATGTGTTTTGTATTGTGTGTAATATGGAATAATACTCTCATGATAGGTGATAATGGAGTTTTTTTGTATTGGGCTAATATAACATTCCATATGTCATTCATTATGTTATTTTTGCTCCATGATTCACATGATGATGTGAAGAAGCAGCAAGATATATTGTTTCTTCAGATTTTATTGGGGGACTTTGGTCCTACATACTCCCCTACCTTGCATGATAATGTTGGAGGATGGCAACAAGAGGCATCCCTCCAATGGCTCTTACTTGGATAGTATGGACACCATACTTGGTATTTTGATGGTGTGGTGTGGCAGCAGGGAGCATTGCTTCATTGGTTACTATTGGGAGAATATGGTTTGACACCTTTGTCTACCAAAATGTCTCCATTTCTTCTTTTGTACAATGTTGGGATGATGTTTAGAACCAAAAAATCCAACAGGGCTAAGGATGGAGGCATGAAAAGCCTCTCTTTACTTCATGCAACATGGGATGGAGGTATACTTTGTGAGTTAGAGTTTTCCTTTTGTGGAAGGAACCATCTATATTTATGTATCTCATGTATTGTGGAGGATGTTGGACAGCTGATGGTTGTGACTTGGAGCTTCATGATTGATGAGGGACATCTAGCTACATAGTTAGAGGTCACTCTAGACATTATAGAGAGGTAAATTTGGTTTTGGGCATACATAACTCATTGCGGAAAATGGGGAGACCTTCCTTGTGTGGATGCCATTTGGAGGGGGTCAGATTTCTCTAACATCTAATTTTTCAGTTGCTTGAGGACAAGAAACATTTTGTTGGGGAGGATTGTAATATTCCAAAACTTTCACATGCTTATTTGGAATATTATATTTCTTAATAAAATTAATTAATTAAGTAAATAAATGGGTTGAGGGACCCACAATCCTCAAATATGAATAAAATCCACTTTTGATGTGTGCATGTGGATTTTCTAGATCTAGATCTAAATCATGGAGTAGTGGAGCAACTCCATTAATGATTAATGAGTTGAGATCATGTCTCATTTATGAGATAGATCATGGAGGATGAAATAGTCAAATAAGATCATGGATCTTAAATGTAAAATCATTAGGATATTTGAAGAGGTCAACTAAGATCATAATGCATTTAAAGTAATATAATCAAGAAATTATGATAATTTAGTGAAGTGGTACACCTATTGTTAGTATGAATCTTAATTCCAAGCATACGAAAAAAGACCACTTTAGCTATGCATAAAAAACATCCCTAACAATAAAGATGGCTTCCAATATCCTCAGATCTGCAGTTAGGTGAACAAGATAAATGCTGCAAAAATCTAGATCTATGCATTAGAAGACATTAAGAAGTAGAAAAACAAGATTTACTCCATGCATCCAATAAATATGTTGAATGAATTTTGTATTAATGGAACCTCGGAGGAAAACACAGAAGGGTGTTACCAGTTCTCCTCAATTGGATGGGTTCTTGTAAGTCCTCAGCACTTCAGATCTAAAATTCCTCTCTCTTGATGGTGTAGAAAACCCAGAAAAATATGATAGAAAATATGAAAATGATGGTGGATAAATTTCAAACCAAAAGTATAGATCCAGAGTGATCTTTTGGCAAAAAAAGGTGGTAAATGAATGGGAAAACCCTTCTATTTATAACAAAATATTGATTTAGTCTAGCTATTGGTGCATAATTAAAATATTATTAACCAAATCAAGATCCAACTTTTATGGAATATTTTATTATATTTGTTGGAGGGAAAAGGAATTTGACTTGGCTCAAATCCCTTAATTTGTAAATAATAAATAAATAAATGATTTATTTATCATTTTAAGGATGTGGTTGAGTAATAATCAAATAAATAATGATTTATTTAATTATTTATGGGTGATTTAGTCATATTTAACAAGGAATATTATTTAAATAAGGTTTAAATAACCATTCTTTAGAAAATAATAAGATAAATAATGATTTATGTAATTAATTTCTTTGTTTTGGGTTAAATATAACCAGGAATATTAATTAAACTGTTTTTTAACTAATTATTCCTTGATTAAAATCAAACAAATGTAGATTTATTTAATATTTCCTCATGCAGTTTCCTGTTTAGACCATAAACAACTTAATAAATGTGGTTTACTAAGTTATTTTTATAGTGAAAGCAATTTTACTTAGGGTGAAATTGGTCTTACATGGTGTACTTAGATCCATCTAATGATACTTAGTTAGATGACCAAAAAATGGTGTAACAAATTTCCCTCCAGCGTGCAAGTGTTAGGAGCTAATCGTATGAAATAAGTACATTGTAAGAACCCAATCACTAGACACCGAAGGGGAGGTCAAAGAGAGAGAAGTATAAGGTAGACCAAAGTGCTGAAAAGACTAGACCCTGAGGAGGCGAGACTTACAGGTGCAACAAGTCTCTTTTATAAGGGAGTACCTTCCATAGACGGCAGGGGAGGCATACCTATGCCCGCCGAGGCAATAGTACAAAAAATAAGGTGTCTGGTAAACCATGGGACTGGCCAATATAACACATGCTGGAATAATCATGAGCCAGATAAATAACATGATAATGAATCCCACATACATATTGTGCCTGGGATAACAGCCAAGACTTGTACAATAATATTTGAGTACATGAGATAAAAATACAACCTAGATGCCCCTGTAAACAGGAAAGGGCTCTGAAAATCTAACTGATATATGCAATCAAGAAGGCGCTACAAGCGGCTGAGGCCGACATCATCAAATCTATGGAGCTGCATCGAAGGTTGAAGTGAAGAAGTCATTCGGGTACGTGGGGGGCTACCTGTAGGGCCAGCCCATCATGAGGGTTGGGATATCTCACACACACCTAGGAATCACCGTTATCAGTTGCTACATCACTGAACCATCAAGTATACGGATCTCGATCATGCTGAAAGGAGCTGCATCTGAGAAACAATCAAGTCAAAGGGAAATAAGAAGTCCCTTTGCCTGATCCGAGGCATCGAACAAGAGTGGAAGCTAGAACCAAGGTACACCACCCTCTAGAACTGTCTTCTAGAATGAATGAGCTAATGTCGACAGAAGGAGGTCCACCATAGGTGAGGCAATAAGGGATCCTCAACTAAGGCATGAGAGAAAATAGTAGAGCAACTGACAGACTGAAAACAATGATGATGATGAAATGGAGGGTACTGAGTAGCGAACAGACGACTTCCCTTGTTAGACAATAAAGGGAATGGATGACCTGGTAGTGATTGACACAACATCATGAGGGATAGGGGATAGTGGGATTGAAGGCCATAATGTGCGACATGAGAGAGTGACCAAGCAGTGCAGGATGGAGGACTATAGCGGAATGCAAAGGGACTCGAGATAGACTCCATGAATGCAATGATGACTCAACTCGAATTCTCTAAACAAGGGTGACTCGATGGTGTTGCCACACAGAAAAGGTCCAATGGGGACCATAAAAACATGAGTACAAGATGGTAACTCATGAAGAAAGTTGACACGAGTGTGGACAAGTATGGAGGCAAAGTGGTGCCCCTAATACAAGTGTTACAAGTGAAGAAATTTGATTTTAAGGAGGGGTGAAGTGACACTTCTTAGACAAAATGTGTCTTGTTGAAGTATCAAATCACAAAAAGCATGAGCTGGCTACCTAAGGAAAATAAAACTTGCCTTCCTAGAAGGAAATGCTAAGGGTAATATTTCTTCAGATAGAGTGCATTATGAGGATTGGGAAGGGGATGGCCTTTGAAGTCCTCTAATAGATATGCTCCCCGACCTAGATCCTTACTGATGATGTAAGGTCTTAGACATAATGATTCAAAATTCCCATAACCAAGTACATCATGGGCTTGGTCATACACCAGAACAAGATCGCCTTCATGAAAAGTACAAGGGTGGAATTTTCGGTCATATTGAACTTTGGTGCATTTCTTAGCTACCTCAAGGGTTTGCAATGCAACACGACGGTCTTCAGAACCGCGCTCAAGCATGATAAGTCATTGTTCTGAAGGTTGGGTGTCGGGGAGAAGCTCAACGGCTAGATGAAGGGAAGGGATTTCACACTCGATCAGTAAGACTGCCTCCTCTCCAAAAACAAGGTGGAAAGGAGTAAACCCGGTGGCGGTTTTAATAGAAGTTCGATAGGCCCACAAAGCAGGGAAGAGCATAAGGTTCCAGTTGGTTTTCTGCTTATCCACCGTCCATTGAAGCATAGTTTTTAGAATTTTATTGACTACTTCAACTTGGCCATTACCTTGGGGGTAATAAGAGGAGAAATATTGGTGCTCAAATCCCAACAATGAGGATAGCTCACGCCATATCTCATCTTCAAAATGTCGGCCATGGTCAGAGACCAATTGTTTCGGAACTACGAATTGAGCGATCATGTGGTTGAAGAAAAATAGGGTTGCGGTAGCTGTCGTGTTGTTCAACGTTGGCATGGCCTTAGCCCATTTGGTGAAATAGTTAACTACCATGATGATATACTTATGGTTACCAGCCGATGACGGTTGACACTCCATAAAGTCTATGGCCCACTTACAGAAGGGACCAGCTGAGATGACAGGATGGAGGGGAGTCAGAGGGGCTCGTGCCTTAGGGGAAAAATGTTGGCAATTAGGACAGTGTTTGACTGCCTCAATGCAATCACCAAAGAGAGAAGGCAAAAATTAACCATCGCGCATGATTTTTTGGGCAATGGCCAGACCGGAGAGGTGGCCACCACAAGCACCGCTATGATAGGAACTGAGGAATTGTTCTACTTCAGCGTGTGTGAGACAATGACAAAGGACAGAATCTACACTGCGACGATAAAGGTCATCACCGATGAGAAGGTAGCGGGGGGCCTAGTGTCAGATACATCATCAAGCATCACGATCAAGATGGAGGGAAAACTTTTGAGTTTGCAAATAAGTGAGGATGTCCCCATACCAGGGGTCATCAGTGGTAATGGAAAATAAGTGTTCATCGGAGAAATTATCATTAACTGGAGGATCCTGCGTACCTGTAGGTAGTTTGGAAATGATTTCACCAAGGGCTAAACCTTTCTTACTTTTTGGTGTGACAAATTTAAGATTGAATTCCTGGAGGATCACGATCCAACTGGTGTACTTCCCACTGATGATTCGACGACTTAGTAGGAAGAACATGTGGTTGGAATTAGTCACGACCTTGGTGGAATGCATGATGATGTAATGATGACGTTGCTAGACCAAGAACACGACAGCCAGTGCTAATTTCTCTCCGCGTGAGTAGGATACAGGAGTTCCTACCAGGTTCTTACTGACATAATAGATAACATGCTCAATTCCATTGTCATCTTCCTAAATAAGGACTCCAGTGACCGAGTGGGTGGAAGTGAAGATATACAGGATGAAATCCCTGTCAAAGTCAGGGGGACAAATAAAGGGAGCGGATGTGAGAGCATGCTTCATCACATCAAAATACTTTTGAGCATAGGTATCCCATAAAAAATGGATATTATAGCAGAGAAGTCTAAGGAACCCATGTGCGATGGTGGCATAGTCAGGTACGAACCGGCGAAGTAAATTAGCTTCGCCTTGGAGGCTTTGTAACTGGCATAAAGTGCGGGGGATAGGAAGCTCAAGGATGGCTTGAAATTTTAAAGGGTCAAGTGTGATACCATCTTTAGACACAATGAAGCCTAAAAGATGGCCGGTAGGCACACAAAAGACACACTTCAGTGAGTTAAGGTGGATATTATACTTGCGACATCAGAGAAAGACGATATGCATATCATGGAGGTGTTGTGTCCGATGTTTAGAATGTGTAGTAAGGTCATCTAAATAAGCAAGGATAATATGAGCTAGGTCATGAAAACAGTAAGACATAGCCCGCTAAAAAGTGGCTCCTACATTTTTAAGGCCGAATGGCATGACTCAATAGGCAAAGGTTCCCCATGGACTAATGAACGCAGTTTTGAGTTGATCTACATGACGGATAACAATTTGGTTGTACCTAGAGAAACCATCCATAAAGGATAGAACCTCGTGTCCTACACACTCATCAATGATTTGGTTAATGAATGGTGTGGGGAATTTGTCTTTGGGACAAGCTTTGTTTAGATCGCGAAAGTCATTGCAGACATGAATGGTGCCTTGTTTCTTGAGAACGGGAACCAGGTTAGACACCCAAGTGGTGTATTCAATGGGATAGATAAAGCCAGCCTGCTTGAGCTTATCGATTTCGTCTTTGACAACTTCTCTTCAGGAAGGATTAATGGGTCTCATCTTTTGAAGGACAGGATTGGCATTAGGCCATGTATCGATATGATGTTCGACAATGGCAGGATCAAGTCCGGGCATTTCTGAATAGGACAAGGCAAAAATATCATGGAATTCTTTGAATAGCTTGGTGTAAGCCTCAAATTCTTCTGGGGTGCAATTGGCGCCCAAGGTGATATTTTCTTCTATCCCTGGTTTGTCAGAAATTTAAATTTTAATGGTAGTAGAGATATTGGCCATATTTCCTTCTTCGAAAGAATCAGGTGTAGGGATGGGATTTCTAAACCAATCGACTTCATTAGGAATTAAGTCTTTAGTTTCCACAGCATATTGGTCATGGGACTGCTACGGGAGGAAGTATGCGTGGTGGTGCATATCTTCCCATGGAAAGTCAGGTACGGTCATAGCTTCCATAATGTATTCATCGGAATGAAAGATGGGGTGACTGGAGGAAGAGAGACCTTCTGACGCGGTAGAACTTCCTAACTCATAATCCTGTGAAGAGAGACTCACATGTGCAATGTCATGGGGGATGATAGAAGAGTAAGCAGATAAAGGATCTACCAAGGTTGAGCCCAGGGTGATCACTAAAGGGAGTTCAGGCGACATGTTAGGGGAAGCATCCAATGGGACTTCTACCAAGAGTCTCATGGATGATGATAGGTGGAAAATGTGGGCCGCAGGCTCCATCATCTTGACATCAGAAGGTGGAATGTCAATGGGAGCAGGCAGATCCTCTAGTTCTGCTGGAGAAGAACTTGCAAAAAAGTGAGAAGTGAACTTGCCATGCTTGGCCTTGGTTTGGTCGAAAGCTTCCAAAGAGGAGCGATACTCTTCAAGGTGGGGACAAAGGTGAGTGTAATGGCCATGGAAATCACACAAAGCACAGGGGTTATTGGTCTGCAAAGTTTTTAGTTTCGGGATTGAATCAGGTATAGTGACATAAACCTCAGGGATATCAGGCTCTGAAAACGTCTCATTGACCATGGACTTAAGATGAGGTAACTCTGGACAAGTATGGGTGGCATGACCGACAATATCACATAAAGCATATTGGATAGTGCGTTTTGGTGGCTGAGGAGGGGCAGTTTTTGTCGGAGTGGCCTTGTTTTTGGTTTCCCCCATGCAAGCTGTGCCCTTCTTACCCAAAAGGGTCACAACAGAAGGTGGTTCCTGTTGAGGTGGCTGAGGCACTGTTGCAGTAGGAGAAGTCATGGGGACTGGTTGAACCGAGGTCAAAGAAAGATAAGGTTTGGACTGACCAGGCGGGGTAGCAGCTGGAGAATCAAGGTACCAAACGGGAATCCCAATGGTCAATTTACGAAGGGAGAGGGTCGCCATGATAGGTACCGTATAAACTCCTAGTGGGGGAGCTATGAACGGTATCTGACCGAAGGGGTAATGGCCAGGCAGGATGGCTCCTAAATGGTTAAGGCCTGGACGAACTGTTCCAAGAGGGAAGAGAGGCTCACAGATACCAGCTGAAGGGCTAGGAGGAGGAGGTCCTGATGGCTGAATCGAAGGGCTAGGAGTGGGATGCGGAGGGCGAGGAGGCTACTGACTAGCCGAGGCGGGCCACTTGAGAGTAGCTCGAGACGATTGCATCATGCAAACATTCGATGAGCTGGGAACAGATTTCAACATGAGAATCTGGTAATCAGAGGTACCAGATGGAAGAGTTTGAGTAGCCACCTCACCTTCAGGTGTTTGGGTAGCCACAAATCCTTGCTAAGTTAAAGGATCAGAAAGCACAACCGGTTGACTAGGTGCAGGACTGGGAGGAATGGAAGGGATGGCTTAATGTCCTCTCAAAGTTTCTTGAGACTCCCACGGTTGTCACATTTGTGGCAAAAGAGGACAATCATGCATGTAATGACCATAAACACCACAACATGAACATGGCTTGTTCATGCAAACAGGCCTATCCTGGTTGGGCTGAGTGCCCTATTGCTGGTTCTTAGTGTTAGGAGCATTACCTTGATTAGGTCTAGGATTACTAGGAGTAGACTGATTTTGAGTGACTTTCCTCTTCTTTTTGGAGGGAGGAGAATTATTCGCGCCCTACTGTGCATGCACCTGCCCCGAAGGGAGCGGTGGCTGCTATTGTGAGGGTTGAGAAGGCAAGGGAGGAGGAGGTACTAATGCTGGAGGAGCTGGAGCAACAAGCTGTGGATACAGATAATAAGGAGGTTGGGTAACAATGTGGTAAATATGAGGTTGGGAAAAAAGAGGAGGCATGCTATATCCTGGATACGTGCTACTGGGAGGGGGAAAAGTGCAGGAGGTGATGGCCCCCCTTGAGGAAGACCATAGCCCAAGGGAGCTTTATCATACGGAATAGAGAGTGCTCCAACGATACCGTTGGTGGTGTGAGATGCCCCCGGTGCGTTGGCACCACCGGGTCTGGGAATATCGGGTAGAACGGTATAAACATAACCCGACTGAGCATATATTAGGTCATATTTTAACGCAATTTGGAGAGCGGCTACTTCAGTTTGAGAAAAGTGTGATGCGACATCTTTTCCAACAGGTGGGAAAAGAGATCTAAGGAACCAATCCATGTAGACACGATCTTCAAAGTTAGGAGCTCAACATAGGCTTTTCTTTTCCGCCATTATTGGACATGATCGGAAAGGCGGGTCACAGACGATTGATGGAAAGAAGTCAAGAGTTCGGTACCAATGTGGTAACGAAGGGGGGGTTGGAAGTAAGACAAGAAATCCTGGGCAATAGTTGCAAAGGTGGTATGAGAGGAAGGTGCCTGATCAACATACCTCTTAGAAGCTTCACCCGTAAGCGTACGTTAAAAAAACAAAAGACGAATAGAGTCATTGGTAATAGAGTTAGATGAGCACCACATGTTGAAAGATTGAACATGATTTGAAGGAAATTCTCCAGCAAGGCCTTCAAACTTTGGGATGTCAGAAGGGATCTTCGTCGGCATAACAGGACAACTACATCATGGTGTATAGGGTCATTTATCAACTGGTCAAAATCGGGGAGGCTGAGGCTTGCCATGAAGGGGTGCAAGGGCACAGCTGGGGTAGTGTCTATTGCGGTCCCACTAGTGGTATTCCTAGCATGAGGGCCAGGGTTACCACCAGCACTAGGTCTTGCACCAGACATGGTGAAGGTGACAGGGGGAGAACCAATGGCAGAACGAGAAGGAGAACCCAATGGACCAGAGGAAGAGTCAGAGTGTGGACTCAGTGGAGGACTAACTCGAATCCTACGCAGAGGAGTAATTCTTCCTACCGGACACTGAGGATGAAGGCCAAGAAATCTCCGGGATGAACGCCTTGGTGGCGCAATGACGACGACACAAACACATCACAAAGGAAAAAGAGATCAACAAGGGTAGGGAGGTGCAGGATCAATTGATTACAATGTCAAAACAAGGGCAGAGAGGTGCAGGATCAATTCATTTCAATGTTTTAAAGTCTTTGCTTGGCGGTGTTAACCAAATCCTTTTTCGCTTAGGGTGTGTGTGTGAAGTGTGTAAATTTTAATTTTTAAACTCAGATGTTTGTAGAGAAAAAGAAACAATGTGCTGTATAGCTGCAAATAAACCTGCAAATGACAATATATAAGCCTGCAAAAATAGAAAAACAAACAGCTAGTAATGCAATAATCTAAACCCAAGGAGGCAGGCCTCTCAACAACTAGTCTGTAGGAAAGTAAAAAAAACTAATCAAAACACACTAAAATAGCCAATAGATCTAAGTTCATGAGGGACAGGGATCTAAAGGAAAAATCTGCTAGAAAGTGGTCCAGAAAATAGCAACAAATTAGAGGAAAAATTGATGTAAATGAGGTGGTGAAAGGCTATCTCCTAGAGGGAAACATAGTGAACCCTAGAGGAAAACCCAAAAAAAGCTAAATGAGGTGATTTGGATGCATAACAAGCCAATCTGAATCAGATATGAAGGTGAGGTATCAGATCCAAAAAAAGGTTGAACACTCTAAAATTTCAGACAACCTTCAACAACAAAAACTCTTCCACAAAAATTGGAGGGTACTGAAGCCCTAGGGGGCTAGGTTCCCACTTAGTTGAGCACAAAAGAACAAGTACAGGTCAAAAAAAGGTGGAGACAGAGGTCAGAAAACATTGAACAGAGGCTCAGATAAACCCAAAAAACTTTCAAAAAAATCTCTGCAGAAAATCCAGGTCACATTTTTTGACCTGTTTTCAGCAGAGGTCACAGTTTTTGCGCTGATTCCTGCTTCCTGAAGCTCCAGGTTGTAGTCTTCAGGAAAAAAAGTGTGACCTGCACTTTCGACACTCTCAGTGGTAGATTTCAGAAAAAACTTTTTGTCTCAACTACAGCTGATGTCTGTCACCTGCGCAATAGGTCTGAAAACACATGGAAGTTAGAATTTTTATCATTTTAGGGTTTTATAGGTTAAAAAAACATCAAGAAAAGCAAAAACAAGGGGCTGAAGAAAAATCCTAGGGTTTGAAGCAACTGGATATGCAAGGATCAGAAAAATGACAGCGGTCATAATCGTAAACTCGTGTGGAGTCGCCAATTGTTAGTATGAATCTTAATTCCAAGCGTACGAAAAAAGACCACTTTAGCTATGCATAACAAACAACCCTAACAACAAATATGGTTGCCAATATCCTTAGATTTGTAGTTAGGTGATCAAGATAAATGTTGCAAAAATCTAGATCTATGCATTAGAAGACATTAAGCAGTAGAAAAACAAGATTTACTCCATGCATCCAATAGAAAAGGCAAGAATATGTTGAATGAATTTTGTATTAATGGCACCTGGGAGGAAAACACAGAAGGGTGTTACCAGTTCTCCTCAATGGGATGGGTTCTTGTAAGTCCTCAACACTTCATATCTAAAATTTCTCTCTCTTGATGGTGTAGAAAACCCAGACAAATATGGTAGAAAATATGACAATGATGGTGGATCAATGTCAGACCAAAAGTATAGATCCAGAGTGATATTTTGGCAAAAAAGGTGGTAAATGAATGGGAAAACCCTTCTATTTATGACAAAATATTGAGTGAGTCTAGATATTGGTGCACAATTAAAATATTATTAACCAAATCAAGATCCAACTTTTATGGAATATTTTATTATATTTGTTGGAGGGAAAAGGAATTTGACTTGGGTCAAATCCCTTTATTTGTAAATAATAAATAAATAAATGATTTATTTATCATTTTAAGGATGTGGTTGAGTAATAATCAAATAAATAATTATTTATTTAATTATTATGGGTGATTTAGTGATATTTAACAAAGAATATTATTTAAATAAGGTTTAAATAATTATTCTTTAGAAAATAATAAGATAAATAATGATTTATCTAATTAATTTCTTTGTTTTGGGTTAAATATAACTAGGAATATTAATTAAAATATTGTCTAACTAATTATTCCTTGAGGAAAATCAAACAAATGTAGATTTATTTAATATTTCCTCATGGGGTTTCATGTTTAGACCATAAAGAACTTAATAAAGGTGGTTTACTAAGTTATTTTTATAGTGGAAGAAATTTTACTTAGGGTAAAATTGGTCTTACATTGTGTACTTGGATCCATCTAATGATAATAGGTTAGATGACCAAAAAATGGTGTACACCTACTGCACACATGATGTAGGAAGTAGTGCATTTAATGCACACATGATGGAGAGGTTGATCATTACATGTATATGTTGAACCCTTAGTTAAACTGAGAGGGGGGGGGGGGTGAATCAGTTTAACACATACATGGACTTTTAAAACTTTTCCCTTAAAACTTAGTTACACCTTCATTTCATGATCAACTTAATATGTGAGCAATCTTAATTTTTGAGCAGCAAGTATCAAGCAGATTTTTTAATGTAACAGCAGTCTTAATATGAGAGCAGCAAGTATTAAGCAGATGATATAAACCAGATCAACACATAAACATCATGCACAGAGACACCAGATATAAGTGGAAACCCATAAATGGAGAAAACCACATCTTATTATTGTTGTGATGCAAAGGAAAGCTCCAACTCCCTCTCACCACTGATTTTTTGTAGGCACCAACCTACAGGAGGCTCCTACCTCAATTCTGCAAGCTACAACTTGCAAGGAAGCTCCAACTCCCATCAATTTTCTTCAGGCACCAACCTACAAGAGGCTCCAACCTCAGTCAACTACAACTGACATCTATCAAGCTACAACTTGATAGGGAAGATCAAACTTCCTTACTCTTTCAAAAGAGAAACATTGATTTACCTTGGATATTAGCTCTGTTTTGTTCCATCTTCTCTGTTGTTCATTTATTCTCATATTTTCCCTGTATCATCTCTGCATCTTCTCAGATTCTCTATCAACTTCTCCTTATTCTTTGCTCAGCTCCTCCTTCTTCTCTGCTCAGCTCCTCTTTCTTCTCTGCCTCACTACTTCATTTCTGCATTCTCTTCACTCACTCTCTAACTCTATTGTGCATATCAATGTGATATTATATATAGAGTTCATCACATGAAATTTTACATTCCTCAGGGAATTTGAAGTGAATAGTCCTGACTTTTTGCCTTCTACCTTCTCATTTCTTTTACCCACTCATTCAGAAAAATATAACAATATGCATTAATTTTATTATTACAGTGGGAGTTTTGTTTTCCTACTGGATACTTGCCAATGCATCACAAACAATAAAAAATTAATTACAACATTTACATTCACATTTTCAGTTACACACCTCAATTTCACTCAGCTCCTTTTCTGGATTTTGACTTTACTGGATTTGTCTTTTCTGCTATTATTGAGTGACTATTCTGTATACTTTGGTTCACCTCTGTTTCTATTCATCTTTTTCCCTGTACCATTTTTTTTGTCGATGTCTCTCTCTCTTTCGTTCTTGCAGGCTTTCTTCTTCATTGCAGTTGTATAACTGCTATACATATAACTATCTTTTAATATACCTGTTGTGCAATTTATCATTCTACTACTGAACTAGCAATTTCAATAAACATATCTGGATACTCTAGAACTATGCAGAAGCTTTGATAGTTTCTCATTCATCTATGGTTATGAAACCATATTATAAATGTAACATACCAATATATTATACATTTTTCTACTAGTGTTTCGAAATGCTGCATAGTATCCTTGACTTTGGATTAAACCCCGACGCATCAACATTATATATATATGAACATAGATATACTCTTACATGTTCATGGTTTCCTCATAATATATATTCCCCACTTCAATTTTTACAAACATTAATGCACCGCTGACTTATATTAAAACCCAGCAGAAATATATATCCATATAACCTTTCGGGCCCTTCAACAATATTTAATCTTTGACTTGGGGGTTAAGATCTCGGCATAACACAAAAACGTATATTGAAGCAATAATGCGAAGGGAAATCGAGTCCCACACGCTTAATACATACCTCGTAAACCATCACGTCCATCCAACGGCTGTGATGATCTCACTTCGTTTTCGGTGATCCAATGAGCATAACAAATTATCGCGCAACCAAACAACACGAGAGTTAATTCTCCGAGTTCACATGATGGAGTGGGTCCCAACACTTAGCTTCCCTTCTCATCTGACGACGGAGAACACGTCACCTCACTCCACACGATCCGACGGATATCGCTTGACAAAGCTGTACAGACGATAACGCGCGATGGTGCGCAATGAAAGTTGTTTTTGGGTCCCTCCGTACGCCACGTGTCAGCCACTCTATGCAATCGCTCTGATTTCTTGAAAACTTCTTGCTTGTTGAAGGTTGTGTGATGAAAACCACCGGTTCACTCTAAACCGCGTCCACTGTTCCTCCTTCGTGGTGCCGCCCCTCTATTCCAGGTTCCGTCGTCCGAGTTCTGCTTAGCTTCCGCTCAAGGCTCCATCAAGCACAGCTCCATGCCTCTGCCTATTATGAAATTGGCCAATAGGCTAGATTCCAAATACTCAATCACAGTCTCATTCACTTTCGTTTCTCCATGAAAGCATAACTCTATTTTAATTGTTCTTCCTCTGCGCGATTGTGTTAATGTAACTTAGGTTATATATGATTCGAGCTGGTCCATACTCTCAACGAATATTGGAATGGATAGGCTTCTTCCCTATTTGTGGATACAAATATACATTAAAGGGAATCTAAAATAACACAGGTCATATATATAAGTATTCCAGCAAACATGCTCTGCGATCAGGTGTCCATTCAATTGCATTCTTCAGCAAGCGGGTCAACCCTATCGAATCCACCATATAGAATTACATCCTTTACTGATATGCTATCTCGTGCTTTTATAGAAATCGAATCTATCAGCCCTTTACTCAAATTTACTCAGCCATACTTAACACATATTTCGAAGAGACCAAAACCCTCCAACTTTAGAGGTTTGTCAGGATGTATGAATCAATTAGAACTTCTGGAACAAATTGCCTCTCCACACAGAGATTAGCAGTTCAAATTTTCCCATAATGCAATAAATCAAGGATTACAAGAATCGACTCCTTTCTCTCAATCAGTAATGGGTTCACAATTTCGGTTCATTCCAGAATGCATACAACTTGTCCTCTATACATTGAGTCAGGAAATTAAACAAATAGGAATATACACAGTGATTGATTCTTCCCGATTATAAGTCACACTGAGTCACTAGTTCATCCAATGATACAGAGTTTCACACTAACCCTACTACAGTATTTCCATTAATCCATTGGTTCCAATACATGCAATTCCACAGTTCTTCATCAACATATACAAATGAAATCAACTACAAAACCCTCCTGGTCTTGGCCAGATATTCAATTGGCCCTTCAATTAATTACCTTGTCTCTCCCTAGCAGCTCTCTCCTTTTCCATCTCCTTTGCCTCTGTTTCCTCTGATGTCTCTGCTGCCTTTCCAGATCTCCAATCAAATAACCCTTCTAAAACTGCCTCAGCTTCATGTTCCATGCTCTCTTTGCCTTGTTTCTGTTTCAAGTGCTCCTCCTTTTTCATTTCCTTTGCCATCAATGACAACATTTCCAACAGTCTCCCCCTTTGGCATTGATGGCAACCCATCCACCAATAATTCAATGCTTCCTCCAAGTCTTCCTCTGTCTGGCTTCTTTTAGAAGACCCTATCTTCTGTTACTTTCTTTTCCTCCCCCTTTGACATCAATGGCAAAGGGTTTCACATTTCCTAGAGTGCTTCATGTCTCTTCATTTCCTCTCTCTAAAATGTATTTAGGCCTTCTTCTGCTGACTTTGTACCCTGCTGCTTCAAAATGGTGTACGTTGAGAGAACACTTTTAAGGATTATAGAACTTTGAATATACACTGTAAATTGATACAATTCAAACACATAGACTTCTTTCACTTGTATTGAGCTAAAAGTGAAGATAATGACACTTCTTAGAACACATTGTACTAGCTTTATCTAATCAGAGATGTATGATTGGATCAAAAACTAAAATACTGAAAGGCTTCAAATATAATTCTGTCTCTTTCTGATGTAGTGAGCTAATATATTTATGTTGAGGAAGATTGTAGATGGAATATGTCTTCTCCTGCAATACTCATCTTCAGTACCAAACCTATTCAATTATGATAATGATGCCAATATATATTTTATTGCTGTGGTACACCTTTCCTGCCTGTTGATGATGATATGAACTAGGATGCTGACAAGGATAGTACACATAAATATTGAAAGGTCCTTGTTGCAGTAAATCCTTTGTGTTGAAGTAGGATTTAGATGATTTTAAAAAACTTTTGAGATTCAGATGGTAATCACAACTAATCCTTTATTCTTCATATACTTTGATTGTTCTATCAGAATGAACTTCCACAAAAGCATATTCAAGATGTTTAATTGAAAACTCAGCAAACAGACTTCACACGGTTTTGTAACTGATCTTTAAAAAAAGAGGCCTTGAAGATATACATGTACCAACTTCAGGAAGGCATGAAATTATATATAGAAAAAGATATTTCTTCGGTGCTCAATATACTACTTCAAGTGTAAATCAGATACTAATCCTTTAGCACTGATACTGCCCTTTTCATGCTGAATGCAGATAACCCTGGGAATTTTACCTTGATGCATTCTTTCCATATTCCTTTGATCCTGAGGACCTGTATCATACTACTGCTTTATGAAAACACTTGATATTCTGTTGATAGGCATGCTTCTTGTACCTAAGAACCAATTGATATTACTTTGATAAACCATGCAGATATTTCAATTCATCTTGCACATTAACCCATAATTGATGCATCCTTCATAAATTCTATTATTGATCTTTCCACTGTTCATACCAACAATCATCAATATATTAAATCTGATCTTGGAATTATTTACCACTCTTCTTTTTCTGTCCTTCTGTTCCAAAGAAAGCCATTGCATGTTCCTTTCTAGTACTGCTCTAGAATCATTGCTGCTTTACATACAATTCAACTGTTCTAACATTCAAATCTTCAGGAAGACATCTTCAATTTCTTTTCTATGAATCTTCATGGGCTGATTACTCGAAGATTTATTACTCACTTAACTGCATTTCTCCAAGTGGAACTTTTTAAAGATGTAATTAACTAATGATAGGCACTTTTCTTACTCATCCTTCTTAATGTGATACATTGTTAATTCTAGCAGTATAGGGCATTCTATGATCATCCTTTAATGTGCTGATATCTTCTTAGCTTACATGTTCATTACTAATGTTTCCTCTATCATCATGGTTGCTTGCAGCTTTTTCTCCTTCTATCAATCTGTCAGCTATTGAATACTTTAAATAATCTTCTTGATCTCATAGTTGTTCTTGTTACATGGAGCCCTTCTCAGACTGCTTTCATGGGGTCTATTTATGAACTGCTCTCCCCCTGGGATGTTGCTTCATATATATTGCTAGATGGATTTTTTCTTTGCTTCCTAGAGAAGCTCCCCAGAGACTATGGAGGATTCATTATGTTATTGAGATAATAGGCCCCCCCTTTCTCTTTTCCTTCCATACTTTATTGGGGTTCATCATAATTTCTGCTCTTCTTTTAGATACATAGTTTTGTTTGATTTTCTTTGTTTCCATCATCTGTCTAGAGTTCTTTAGTATATATGGCAGTTTATAGTCCTTTGCTTTGTGGCCAAGCTTGAGGCATACATAACATCTTATTTTGTCAAAGTACATTTGAGCTGATGCATAATAATTTTTTCCCCTTCTTGAATACATTTTACAATCAACAATTTTATGTCCAAAATTATTGCATGCATAAGAGTAGCCATGGAAATGATTTTTGTACCCGGTGAAAGATTGTCTTTTCCATTTGCTTGCTTGAGGAATTCTTCTCTTTTGCTGCATCCTTTGCTAGTTGGACTGGATTGGCTTTGTCTTACAATATGCTGCATTATGTCTTGGTTTATGATAAGAGAAACATGTGCTATTTTTCATAGGAGGGAAGAACCTCCTTTGACAACTTCCAAATTTATTCACTTCATCTTTAGGAGCATATGAGCCTTTAGCAGCTAATTGTTTCATCTTCTCATTCTCTGTACTACCATGTTGCTGCTTGATTCTATTTGTTTCTTCAAAAATCCTGTTCTTGCTGGCTTCTATTTTTGTAGTAATCTTCTGAGCTGCTTCACTGTCCTTTACAGCTTTTACAAAGATGATTTTCTTGTTATCTTCTACCTTGGACTTACTGGTTTCTCCTTCATATCCTATCCTAGCCTTTATGAGAGGAGACCTTTGAGCATTTATAATTTGATTCAGTTGTTCAGAGCCTTTTATTTGAGGAGTATTAATTAATAATTTTCTTTGGGATTTTTCTAATTTCTTTCCTAGGCTCGCTACTTCTTCTTCCAGTCTTTCACATTCCATATTTTTCTCTTTCATTTGTTGCAGCAGAGTGTCTTATATTTTCCTTGCTTCTTCAAGGTGTGTCTTCAGGCTAACAATCTCTTTCTTATCTTCATGCTCTTTCTCATCACAAATTTTCACCACTGCCTTAAGGTATTTTTTTTCATTCTTCAATTTTTCTACTTCAGTCAGAGCTATGTCAAGTTTGGCTTTTTCTTCAACCGAAATTTCTTCATGGCTCTTACTACCATTCACACTAGCAGGTACCTCATTTGATTGAACATCTTCTTTTTGACATGAATTTCTCTTTTTCTTAAATCTCTTATCCTTCTTGACAATGCAATCCTCAGTGTCTATTCCATGCATGAAATGCAGTCTGTCCCAGATTTCTTTTGCTGAAGTTAAATCCATTATTAACTCAAGATCCTTGTTATGAAGATTGTTATATATCACACATTTTTCCTTGGCATTCCTCTGTTGTTCTTTCACCATGGGTGAGTCTTTGCAGTAACCATCACACACAAGCTTCCATACCTTAGATTCATAGGCCATTAAACCTGTTTTAACCTTATCTCTCCATTCAGGAAAGTTTGTTGTATTTAACACAGGTGCATTTTGATAGTCCATGACTCAACTAGATCTCCTTCAAGCTATTAATATTACACCAAAGGAACCTTGCTCTGATACCAATTGTTGAACTCTTAGTTAAACTGAGAGAGGGGGGTGAATTAGTTTAACACATACATGGACTTTTAAAAATTTTCCGTTAAAACTTATTTACACCTTCATTTCATGATCAACTTAATATGTGAGCAATCTTAATTTGTGAGCAGCAAGTATCAAGCAGATTTTTTTATGTAACGACAGTCTTAATATGTAAGCAACATGTATTAAGCAGGCAGTATAAACAGGATCAACACATAGACATCATGCACATAGACACCAGATATAGGTGGAAACCCATAAAGGGAGAAAACCACATCTTATTATTGTTGTGATGCAAAGGCAAGCTCCAACTCCCTCTCACCACTGATTTTCTGCAGGCACCAACCTACAGGAGGCTCCAACCTCAGTCAGCTACAAATGACATCTATCAAGCTACAACTTGATAGGGAAGCTCCAACTTCCTTACTCTTTCAAAAGAAAACACTTACTGATTCTGGTGGATATCAACTCATTACCGGTACACACTCTGTTGTTCATTTATTCATGTCAACCCCTATGTCATCTACTGCATCTTTCACAGTTTCTCTATCGGCTCTTTTTCTTCTATAAGCTCCTCATATTCTCGCAAGCTCCTCTTTCTCTTCTCTGCCTTACTGCTCCATTTCTGCATTCTCTTCACTCCTTCTCTCACCTCTTTTGTGCATATAAATGCGATATTATATATAGAGTTCATCACATGACTCTTTAAATTCCTCAGGGAATTTGAAGTGAATAGTCCTAACTTTTTGCCTTCTTACTTCTCATTACTTTTACCCGCTCATTCAGAAAAATATAACAATATGAATTAATTTCAATATTACAGTGGGATTTTTGTTTTCCTACTAGAGACTTGCCAATGCATCACAAAAAATAAACAATTAATTACAACATTTACATTCACATTTTCAGTTACACACTTCAATTTCACTCAACTCCTTTTAAGATTTTTGACTTTCTGAATTTTGTCTTTCTGTACCATTGTTGGTGATTGTTTTGTATGTTTTGTTCTCTGTGTCTATTCATATTTTTTCTGTACCATTTTTTTGTCCTTTGTCTCTCTCTTTAGTTCTTGCAAGCTTTCTTCTTGTTACGATTTGTATAAGCTATTTCATGCACATATATTTGTCTTTTTATGCTTCATTGTACATTTGTATTCTCTTCCTTTGGTAACCTTCCAATAAACATAGGATATATGGAGCTTCTGCGAAGGGTGCAATAATTTCTCATTCATCTCGTTGTAGCAACATTATAAACATATGTATTATATTACATTTCTGCAAGATGTTGAAATGCTACATAGTATCCTTGAATTTGGCTTAAACCCCGACGCATCAACATTATATATATATGAACATAGATATACTCTTACATTCTCATGGTTTCCTCATAATATATATTCCCCACTTCAATTTTTACAAACATTAACATGCCGCTGACTTATATTAAAACCCAGCAGAAATATATATCCATATAACCTTTCGGGCCCTTCAACAATATTTAATCTTCGACTTGGGGGTTAAGATCTCGGCATAACACAACAACGTATATTGAACCAATAATGCGAAGGGAAATCGAGCCCCACACCCTTAATACATTCCTCATAAACCATCACGTCCATCCAACGGCTGTGATGATGTCACTTCGTTTTCGGTGATCCAACGAGCATAACAAATTATTGCGCAACCAAACAGCATGACAGTTAATTCTTCGAGTTCACGTGATGGAGTGGGTCCCAACGCTTAACTTCCCTTCTCATATGACGGCAGAGAACCCTTCGCCTCGCTCCACACGATCCGACGGATATCGCTTGACGAAGCTGCATGGACGATAACATGTGATGGCGCGCAATGAAAGTGGTTTTGGGGTCCCTCCGTATGCCACATGTCAGTCGCTCTATGGAATCGCTCCAATTTCTTGAAAATCGCTTTCCCGTCGAAGGTGGTGCGTTGAAAACCACCAGTTCGCTCTAAACCGCGTCCACTATTCCTCCTTCGTGGTTCCGCCCCTCTACTCCAGGTTCCATCATCCGAGTTCCGCTTAGCTTCCACTCAAGGCTCCATCAAGCACATATACTAGTTGTTTAGGAGCGGGACGGCTCCTAAATGGTTAAGGCCTAGAGGAACTGTTCCAGGAGGGAAGAGAGGCTCACAGATAACAGCAGAAGGGCCCAGAGGAGGAGGTCCTGAAGGCTAAATCAAAGGGCTAGGAGTGGGCTACGGAGGGTGAGGAGGTTGCTGACTAGCCGAGGCGGGCCACTTGAGAGTAGCCCGAGACAATTGCATGATGCAAACATTTGATGAGCTGGGAACAGAGTTCAACATGAGAATCTGGTAATCAGAGGTACCATATGGAAGAGGTTGAGTAGCCACCTGACCTTCAGGTGGTTGGGTAGCCACAAATCCTTGCTAAGTGAAAGGATCAGAAAGCACAACCGGTTGACTAGGTGCAGGACTGGGAGGAATGGAAGGGATGGCTTAATGTCCTCTCAAAATTTCTTGAGACTCCCACAGTTGTCACATTTGTGGCAAAAGAGGAAAATAATGCATGTAATGACCATAAACACCACAACATGAACAGGGCTTGTTCATGCGAACAGGCCTATCCTGCTTGGGCTGAGTGCCCTATTGCTGGTTCGTAGTGTTAGGAGAATTACCTTGATTAGGTCTAGGATTACCAGGAGTAGACTAATTTTGAGTGCCTTTCCTCTTCTTTTTGGAGGGAGGAGGATTATTCGTGCCCTGCTATGCATGCACCTGTCCCAAAGGGGGCGGTGGCTACTGTTGTGGGGGTTGAGAAGGCAAGGGAGGAGGAGGTACTAATGCTAGAGGAGATGGAGCACCAGGCTGTGGATATAGATAATAACGAGGTTGGGAAAAAAGAGGAGGCATGCTATATCCTGGATACGTGCTACCGGGAGGGGGAAAAGTGCAGGAGGTGCTGGCCCCCCCTGAGGAAAACCATAGCCCATGGGAGCTTTAGCATATGGATTAGAGAGTGCTCCAACGATACCGTTGGTGGCATGAGATGCCCTTGGTGCGTTGGCACCACTGGGTCTAGGAATAGTGGGTAGAACGATATAAACATAACCCGACTGAGCATAGATCAGGTCATATTTTAACGTAATTAGGAGAGTGGCTTCTTCAGTTTGAGGAAAGTGTGATGCGACATATTTTCCAATAGGTGGGAAAAGAGATCGAAGGAACCAGTCCATGTAGACACGGTCTTCAAAGGTAGGAGCTCGACATAGGATTTTCTTCTCCACCATTCCTGGACATGATCGGAAAGGCGAGTCACAGACGATTGAGGGAAAGAAGTCAAGAGTTTGGTACCGGTGTCGTAACAAAGGGGGGGTTAGAAGCAAGACAAGAAATCTTGGGAAATAGTTGCAAAGGTGGTATGAGAGGAAGGGTCCTGATCAACATACCAATTAGAAGCTTCACTTGTAAGCGTACGTTAAAACAACTAAAGATGAATAGAGTCATCGGTAATGGAGTTAGATGAACACCACATGTGGAAGGATTGAACATGATTTGAAGGAAATTCTCCAGCAAGGCCTTTAAACTTTGGGATGTCAGAAGGGAGCTTCGTCGGCATAACAGGCCAACTATCATCATGGTGTATAGAGTCTTTTATCAACTGATCAAAATCGAGAAGGCTGAGGCCTGCCATGAAGAGGTGCAAGGGCACAGCTGGGGTAGTGTCTGTTGCGGTCCCACTAGTGGTATTCCTAGCATGAAGTCCGGGGTTACCACTAGCATTAGGTCTTGCACCAGACATGGTGAAGGTGAAAGGGGGAGAACCAATGGAAAAATGAGAAGGAGAACCCAATGGACCAGAGGAAGAGTCAGAGTGTGGACTCAGTGGAGGACTAACTCGAATCCTACGCAGAGGAGTAATTATTCCTACCAGAATCTGAGGATGAAGGCCAATAAGTCT
This sequence comes from Pinus albicaulis, assembly GCA_034641835.2. Lineage (NCBI taxonomy): Eukaryota > Viridiplantae > Streptophyta > Pinopsida > Pinales > Pinaceae > Pinus > Pinus albicaulis. The sequence continues at coordinate 882,732,508 of CM076569.1, read as the reverse complement.
CCAAGATGAACGCATTGGTGGCACAATGATGATGACACAAACACAGCACAAAGGAAAAAGAGATCGACAAGGTCAGGGAGGTGCAGGATCAACTGATTACAATGTCAAAACAAGGGCGGAGAGGTGCAGGATCAATTGATTTCAATGTTTTAGAGTATTTTCTTAGCGGTGTTAACCAAGTCCTTTTTCACTTAGGGTGTGTGTGTGAAGTGTGTAAATTTTAATTTTTAAACCCAGACGTTTGTAGAGAAAAAGAAATAGTGTGTTGTATAGCTGCAAATAAACCTGCAAATGACAGTATATAAGCCTGCAAAAATAGAAAAATAAACAACTAATAATGCAATAATCTAAACCTAAGGAGGCGGGCCTCTCAACAACTAGTCTGTAGGTAAGTAAAAAAAACTAATCAAAACACACTAAAATATCCAATAGATCTAAGGTCAGGAGGGACAAAGATCTAAAGGACAAATCTGCTAGAAAGTGGTGCAGAAAATAGCAACAAATGAGAGGAAAAATTGATGTAAATGAGGTGGTGAAAGGCTATCTCCTAGAGGGAAACAGAGTGAACCCTAGAGGAAAACCCAAACAAAGCTAAATGAGGTGATTTGGATGCATAAAAAGTCGATCTAAGATAGATCTGAAGGTGAGGTATCAGATCTGAAAAAAGGTTGAACACTCTGAAATTTCAGACAACCTGCAACAACAAAAACTCTTCCACAAAAAGTGGATGGTACTGAAGCCCTAGGGGGCTAGTTTCCCACTTAGCTGAGCAAAAAGGAACAAGTACAGGTCAAAAACGGGTGGAGACGGAGGTCAAACAACCTTGAACAGAGGCTCCGATAAACCCATAAAACTTTCAGAAAAATCCCTGCAGAAAATCCAGGTCACAGTTTCTGACCTGTTTTCAGCAGAGGTCACAGTTTTTGGGCTAATTCCTGCTTCCTGAAGTTCCAAGTCGTAGTCTTTGGGCCAAAAAGTGCGACCTACACTTTCGACACTCTCAATGGCAGATTTCAGAAAAAACTTGTTGTCTCAGCTACGACTGATGTCTGTCACCTGCGCAATAGGTCCGAAAACACATGGAAGTTAGAATTTTTATCATTTTAGGGTTTTATAGGTTAAAAACAACATCAAGAAAATCAAAACCAAGGGGCTGAAGAGAAATCCTAGCGTTTGAAGTAGCTGGATATGCAATGATCAGAAAAACGACAGCGGTCGTAATCGTAAACCCGTGTGGAGTCGCCAATTGTTAGTATGAATCTTAATTCCAAGCGTACAAAAAAAGACCACTTTAGCTATGCATAACAAACAGCCCTAACAACAAATATGGCTACTAATATCCTCAAATTTGCAGTTAGGTGACCAAGATAAATGCTGCAAAAATCTAGATCTGTGCATTAGAAGACATTAAGCAGTAGATTAACAAGATTTACTCCATGCATCCAATATAAAAGGCAAGAATATGTTGAATGATTTTTTTATTAATGGCACCTGGGAGGAAAACACAGAAGGGTGTTACTAGTTCTCCTCAATGGGATGGGTTCTTGTAAGTCCTCAACACTTAAGATCTAAAATTCCTCTCTCTTGATGGTGTAAAAAACCCAGACAAATATGGTAGAAAATATGACAATGATGGTGGATCAATGTCAGACCAAAAGTATAGATCCAGAGTGATATTTTGGAAAAAAAGGTGGTAAATGAATGGGAAAACCCTTCTATTTATAACAAAATATTGAGTCAGTCTAGATATTGGTGCATAATTAAAATATTATTAACCAAATCAAGATCCAACTTTTATGGAATATTTTATTATATTTGTTGGAGGGAAAATGAATTTGACTTGGGTCAAATCCCTTTATTTGTAAATAATAAATAAATAAATGATTTATTTATCATTTTAAGGATGTGGTTGAGAAATAATCAAATAAATAATTATTTATTTAATTATTTATGTGTGATTTAGTGATATTTAACAAAGAATATTATTTAAATAAGGTTTAAATAATTATTTTTTAGAAAATAATAAGATAAATAATGATTTATCTAATTAATTTATTTGTTTTGGGTTAAATATAACTAGGAATATTAATTAAACTATTGTCTAACTAATTATTCCTTGAGGAAAATCAAACAAATGTAGATTTATTTAAAATTTCCTCATGGGGTTTCCTATTTAGACCATAAACAACTTAATAAAGGTGGTTTACTAAGTTATTTTTATAGTGAAAGCAATTTTACTTAGGGTAAAATTGGTCTTACATTGTGTACTTGGATCCATCTAATGATAATAGGTTAGATGACCAAAAAATGGTGTAACACCTATTGCACACATGATGTAGGAAGTAGTGCATTTAATGCACACATGATGGAGAAGTTGATCATTACATGTATATGTTGAACCCTTAGTTAAACTGAGAGGGGGGCGTGAATCAGTTTAACACATACATGGACTTTTAAAACTTTTCTCTTAAAACTTATTTACACCTTCATTTCATGATCACCTTAATATGTGAGCAATCTTAATTTGTGAGAAACAAGTATCAAGCGTATTTTTTAATGTAACAACAGTCTTAATATGAGAGTAGCAAGTATTAAGCAGATGATATAAACCAGATCAACACATAAACATCATGCACAGAGACACCAGATATAAGTGGAAACCCATAAAGGGAGAAAACCACATCTTATTATTGTTTTGATGCAAAGTCAAGCTCCAACTCCCTCTCACCACTAATTTTCTATAGGAACCAACCTACAGGAGGCTTCTGCCTCAATTCTGCAAGCTACAACTTGCAAGGAAGCTCCAACTCCCATCAATTTTCTGTAGGCACCAACCTATAGGAGGCTCCAACCTCAGTCAACTACAATTGACATCTATCAAGCTACAACTTGATAGGGAAGCTCCAACTTCCTTACTCTTTCAAAAGAGAAACACTTGCTGATTTACCTTGGATATCAACTCTGTTCTGTTCCATCTGCTCTGTTGTTCATTTATTCTCATATATGCCCTGTATCATCTCTGCATCTTCTCAGATTCTCTATCAGCTTTTCCTTCTTCTTTGCTCAGCTCTTCTTTCTTCTCTGCCTCACTACTTCATTTTTTCATTCTCTTCACTCACTCTCTAACTCTATTGTGCATATCAATGTGATATTATATATATAGTTCATCACATGACTTTTTACATTCCTCAGGGAATTTGAAGTGAATATTCCTGACTTTTTTCCTTCTGCCTTCTCATTTTTTTACCCGCCCATTCAGAAAAATATAACAATATGCATTAATTTCAATATTACAATGGGAGTTTTTTTTTCCTACTGGAGACTTGCCAATGCCTCACAAACAATAAAAAATTAATTACAACATTTACATTCACATTTTCAGTTACACACTTAAATTTCACTCAGCTCTTTTTCTGGATTTTGACTTTACTGGATTTGTCTTTTCTACTGTTGTTGAGTGATTGTTCTGTATACTTTGGTTCATCTCTATGTCTATTCATCTTTTTCTCTGTACCATTTTCGTTTTCACTGTCTCTCTCTCTTTCGTTCTTGCAGGCTTTCTTCTTCATTGCAGTTGTATAACTGTTGTACATATAACTGTCTTTTAATATAAATGCTTTGCAATTTATCATTCTACTGTTGAACTGGCAATTTCAATAAACATATCTGGATACTCTAGAACTATGCGGAAGCTTTGATAGTTTCTCATTCATCTATGTTTATGCAACCATATTATAAACGTAATATACCAATATATTATACATTTTTCTACCAGTGTTTCGAAATGCTGCATAGTATCCTTGACTTTGGCTTAAACCCTGACACATCAACATTATATATATATGAACATAGATATACTCTTACATGCTCATGGTTTCCTCATAATATATATTCCCCACTTCAATTTTTACAAACATTAACGCGCTGCTGACTTATATTAAAACCTAGCAGAAATATATATCCATATAACCTTTCGAGCCCTTCAACAATATCTAATCTTCGACTTGGGGGTTGAGATCTCGGCATAACACAACAATGTATATTGAACCAATAATGCGAAGGGAAATCGGGTCCCACACCCTTAATACATACCTCATAAACCATCACGTCCATCCAACGACTATGATGATGTCACTTCGTTTTTGGTGATCCAACGAGCATAACGAATTATCGCGCAAACAAACAGCACGAGAGTTAATTCTCGGAGTTCACGTGATGGAGTGGGTCCCAACGCTTAACTTCCCTTCTCATCCGACGGCGGAGAACACGTCGCCTCACTCCACATGATTCGACGGATATCACTTGACGAAGATGCACAGACGATAACGCACAATGGTGCGCAATGAAAGTGGTTTTGGGGTCCCTTCGTATGCCACGTGTCATCCGCTCTATGGAATCGCTCCGATTTCTTGAAAACCGCTTTCCCGTCGAAGGTGGTGTGATGAAAACCACCGGTTCGTTCTAAACCACGTCCACTGTTCCTCCTTCGTGGTTCTTCCCCTCTACTCTAGGTTCCGTCGTCCGAGTTCCGCTTAGCTTCCGCTCAAGGCTCCGTCAAGCACAGCTCCATGCCTCTGCCTATTATGAAATTGGCCACATAGGCTAGATTCCCAATACTCAATCACAGTCTCATTCACTTTTGTTTCTCCATGAAAGCATAACTCTGTTTTAATTGTTCTTCCTCCGCGCGATTGTGTTAATGTAACTCAGGTTATATATGATTCGAGCTGGTCCATACTCTCAATGGAGAATGGAATCGATAGGCTTCTTCCCTATTTGTGGATACAAATATACATTAAAGGGCATCTAAACTAACAGAGGTCATATATATAAGTGTTCCAGCAAACATGCTTTGCGATGAGGTGTCCATTCAGTTGCATTCTTCAGCAAGCAAGTCAACCCTATCGAATCCATCATACAAAATTACATCCTTTACTGATATGCTATCTCGTGCTTTTACAGAAATCGAATCTATCAGCCCTTTACTCAGATTTACTCAACCATACTTAACACATATTTCGAAGAGTCTAGAACCCTCCAACTTTAGAGGTTTGTCAGGATGTATGAATCAATTAGAACTTCTTGAACAAATTGCCTCTCCACATAGAGATTAACAGTTAAGATTTTCCCATAATGCAATAAATCAGGGATTGCAAGAATCGACCTCTTTCTATCAACCTGTAATGGGTTCACAATTTCGGTTCATTCCAGAATGCATACAAATTTTCCTTTATACATTGAGTCGGGAAATTAAACAAATAGGAATATACACAGTGATTGATTCTTCCTGATTATAAGTCACACTGAATCACTAGTTCATCCAATGATACAGAGTTTCACACTAACCCTACTACAGTATTTCCATTAATCCATTGGTTCCAATACACACAATTCCACAGTTCTTCATCAACATATACAAATGAAATCAACTACAAAACCCTCTTGGTCTTAGCCAGATATTCAATTGGCCCTTCAATTAATTACCTTGTCTCTCCCTAGCAGCTCTCTCCTTTTCCATCTCCTTTGCCTCTATTTCCTCTGATGTCTCTACTACCTTTCTAGATATCCAATCAACTAACCCTTCTAAAACTGCCTCAGCTTCATGTTCCATGCTCTCTTTTCCTTTTTGTTGTTTCAAGTGCTCCTCCTTTGTCATTTCCTTTGCCATAAATGACAACATTTCCAACAGTATACATGACGGAGGACATGGAGAAACAAGGCAGTAAACCATGGAGACTTATGTCCACATGTACAGTGCAGTTATGGAGTGGACCTAGGCTATGGAGGCTCATAATCTATATAATGAAGGTGAAGGCACTATAGAAGAAGATTTGGATACTTTGATTAGTATTTGATCTGTTTAAATATGGATTTCTTTTAGGACATTTCTATGCATGCTTGAGCTATTTAGCTAAGTCTACAGTGTTGTTTAGCATAGGGTGTTTTCAAGCAGAAATCCCACCCTTACTCACGGGGGACTTGTGTGCCTACTCTAAGGTTTTCTATTGAGTTGTATTCCTCATCAGGCATTGGTTCCATATTCAGGAGGTTCTTTCTAGCATTTAGCTAGGAAACTAGTGGAGGATTCATCCTACCACTTTATTCTTTAGATTCAGTCTTCCAAGAACAATTGATCTATATTCGGCATTCAGGCCATTTGTTTTTACCTCCATGCAGTAGTAGTCCCTTCAAGGATTGCGCAATTTAGTCCTGTAGATCTATTGGAGGAAGGAAGTTTCCAGTATTTCAGCTGGAAATCCTATGAGGGATCATCTCCTCACATTGGATCTATTGTTTCCATCACTTAGGAGTTGTATTGACATATTTAGCAGTAGGCTATTGAGCCTCCCTCCCTTACAATGCAGTTTTCTGAAGTTGTTTTTCAACCAGCAACTATTTTCAGTGGAGGAGATTGGAGGAGCTAGATCTTGAGCTTTTAGCCCAAGGATTTAGTGAAGGGATCAGCCCTTCTTGCATAGATATGATTTTTCATCATTGCATCCATCATATCATCAGATTATGCAGCAGATATGCATATCTAGCAGCTATATATGTGAAGCCCTAATAGGGTGGTTTTCTTAGATTAATAGATATGAGAAACCCTTTCTGGGTTATCTTAAGTATCCATCATAGAGCCTGTATCTCTAGTTTCAGCATCATTGGAGCTCCTATACTGTCTAGATATGAATTTCTATCTTTCTAGTAGTTTTAGTCCTAACAGTTGCAGCAAGGACAACACAGTTTACCTTCCAGTAGTTCAGAAGCTATGCAGTCCCTCTTGTGGGATCATTCCAGGGTCATTCTAGGCCATATATTTGGCTTAAGTGCCTCATATTTTGAGCACTTTTGTACTTTCTATTCACCTCCCATATAATAAAATGGCTCAGTTATTTCTGTGCATTCTGATGTGTATTTAGATTTATTGTTTACTTTGCTGTCGTTCTTATATTGTGTTGTGTATCAATGCATTATTCCATTTTGGGATATTACAATAAGTCTTCCACTAGACTTCCACATCATTCAGCCACCTCGAATTTTTAGCCATCATGTTGTTTATTTTTTTTATGTTATATCACTTTGTATTAAAGTTTAAGGATAAGCGTCATCTTTTGCATGAGATTGTAATAAATTTTTGGAGCAGAATCACTCCTTTTGTGGAGATGATAGTATTATGTTTTTGTATATATGTGACAAAACTCTATGAAGTAAAGGTTCGTGGTTTTAGAATCTTTTGCTCATGTGATTAGTACATTTTTGAGTGAATGAAATTAAAATAAACTTTTGAGGACTTATTACCTATTTGATGTGTGTATTGATATCTTCACATGTGTTTCCATATCTTATCTTTTTCAGTGCAGTTTGTAAATTCCATATGTTGTTGTATGTTTTTATCAATCACTTTATATTCTTATGTGTTTTATCAACTTTTGTTAGTCTCATACAGTGAGATTTCTTGATGAAATATACATAATGATAGTGTAAAGAGCATCACTTATAAGAGTTACCTTCCATGATACTTCAGTAAGAATATTGTAAGTCTAGACATAGCTTTCTCTTATTGAAATATTCACAAATTTCTCTCTCTGTTGTTTTCTACCAAAAGAAGTGGATTTATTCCTTGCAGACCCACTATCTCTTCTCTTTTATCACACTCTCTTCTCTTCATAGGCTACAAAAATAATTTTCTTCTACCACATCAGAACTCAATACCCTCATTAGTATGACAGTGAGCTTGACTGAAATCCGTTTTAAGTGATCTAGGGTCCAAACCACCTACCAATATTATAATCCAAATCATTAAATTGCATTAGAGCTTAGGATGTGTCTGGTCAGGCACTTGAAGCAGTCCAAGTGTTGATTCCAAAGCTAATAGATTCAATTCCTAATATATATTTATCTATCTATTTGATTTTTCTCTCTCATCATGACCACTATATATCATTGATGGGTAATAGTAACTTTCAATATCCCTCAAATAAAAATTTGGATAAAAACAAAAGTTCCCTCAATCCTAAATTATTCTTGTAAAAATGTATGCAAATGGAAAAAGCATGGTACAACACCTTAGGTGTGTCCCAATGATGAATGACACCTGACACTTGAATGACAACAATATATTATTTTGTTTTATTGAATATTATATTCCATAATATTTTTGTATAACCAATATGTAAATTAGTGTATATGCCATGTTATGATATTAGCATTGTTTAGAGAGGACATTTTTAATAGTTTTCGTTTCTCACCTATATAATTTTTTGGACATTTTGTGTAAACCTCCTTCCTAATATTTATATGGAATTTTTGTATAATTCGATTGAAAAACTCTTTGATACAAAATATATCTCTTGTTATGAAAAGATTAAAATAAACAAATATAATAAATGTATATTAATAAAAGAATATCAATCAAATTGATGATATGTATGAGGTGCTCTATATCTTGACATGGGGGAGATGTGGTTACATCACATAATTTAATGTTACAATAAAAATTTAAAATAAATAAAGAAAAGTACATATATATGTGACCATATCTAAAAAAATAAACCAATCTACATCTATGTTAAATCTAGATCTATCAAATACTAAGAGGGATCATTTTTTTAGGGTGATTTTTTTTAATATTTTCATGTGAAGGAATCAATAAGTGAAATAAAATTATATGAAAATAATTACACATTAAGGAATTTGATCCCTCTCAACACATGATAGATATAGTTTTAGAATGAGTCTAAAGTGGTTTATCCCAATGGACATGAAGTAACTCATATATCAATTAAACAATAAACTTATTAAATTAAATACAAATACCAAAGAGTAGTCTCAATGATCCATTGAATTTGATAAATTTCATTAGTGTAAATTCCTTAATTCTTAAATGTGTCCATGTGCAAATAATGATGGATAAGTTCTTTATTATTAGTCCTTGCCTTTGTTAGGGAGTATAGTTTTTTCCTTGGCTATGAAAGGAATTTAAATTGATATTAATTTAGTCTATTTCCTCAAGATATCCAAATTTCCTTACATTATTTCATAAACAATATTTACTTAAATAATCAAAATTCAACTTTATTCTCCATTCTTTTATTCATTTTTTCATTAGTTAAAGTCACTTTTTTTTTACATAAATCCTCCCTAGTGTAAGGGGTTTTATTTCCATTATTTGTAAAAAAATTGAATTAAATAAAAATATATATTTATAAAAAATATATTATTGGTAGCTTTGGTATCTTTGACAGCTAATCCTACACAATTTTGTAGACTCTCACATTTTGTTCTAAAAGTTTGCAGTTTCTAGTCCCCACATTCGATCAATAGGTCACTGTAGTTGATGCTCTACCGCAATCCATGTTTTTTCGTACTGCCACACCACCCATCACTTTCTTGATCAAAGAGATTTCTTTCCATCCATGTTGCACACTTAGGGAAATATTATTTTAAGCTTCTTCTTGTTCCCACTACACTGATTTGAATTTTCCCTTCCCTAATCCTTTACAGTCCCAACCTTGGACATACACCTAAAGAAGTTCTAGTACACCCATGCCCTCTTTATGGAGCTCATTATACCAAATAGACTGGGTCAATAGCCTAAACTAGAAACAACACCCTTAGAATAGATCCATTATATTGGAACCACTAGCCAAGAGGTACCCAACTAAACCTTGCTTTTCCTTACCAACTATATTATTCAGATTTAGTGTTGATTTCAAAATTATTTTCTTTTATTTCTTAATTCTAATTGGGAGTGAAAAAATGTGGTAAAATATCTTCCCTGCCCATACGAAGTGAAACATTTTTATTACAAACATAATATATTAGTGGTATGGATAGATTTCATGAGTAAGACAATGAGTTACAACCCCTAGAGTTTATTTAACATGAAAACAACTTCAAAATTAAGGGATTTAGGGTAGTAAATATATTTTGTACGTGGAGGAGGAAATTTTTTTACTTCTAAAATTATGTCTTGAATTCAAAAATGGTCTCTATCTCTTTCAAATGTAATTATTTTTTCCAAAAGAAACATGTCATTTTCCTTTATCTACATGCATATGTTCAAGTTCAATGAAAATTAAAATCTGTTGCACACATACATATTTTGTGATGCAACCTACATTGGCATTATGATCACCCCTTCTACTTGATAATTTCAGCTACCTTCTGGGGGAATGAGTACCCTTTCACTACATGCTTTGGTGGAAATATCCAATATTGGCTCTTTGTTACAGTTGGCTAGTCATGGAAATATACAAGGGGTTTTGGAACAAACATCATTTAAATCCAAAGAAAAACACTGCTCAACATGATAATACAATCAGAAAAACACTCAAGTATTAGGCATGAAATATTTATTACAATATCACTCAATATTTTAGCTTTTTGGATATAGGGTTTTATTCGCAAACAATAATAAAATGATCAGACACTTCACATTCAGTCTTTAGAGAAGGTCAAGAATCCAACTAAATTTAAAATGATATGTTAGAATTGAATATCACTTTTTAATGTCAACTATTTCTAGCGATGAATGGGGCATATTCACGAACAATGTAGGTGATTGAAGGATCAAACAAGTCCAATATTCAAACCATATGTGTGCATTAGACCAATACTTCATGCTAAGCCTATATCTTATTATTAATATTCTCCTATGCCTATATTGTCCCTTGCTTTGATAATTGCATTCCATCATTTACACATTGAATTCACCCCACAATATTATAACATCATTACATCAAGTGAAATTATGTAGAAAGAACAAAATCATAAAAAATAGAGCAGCACATAAAGGAACAACATAATAAAATCAAGTACGCATAGAGACACTAGGATTGGCTACAGACCAGGAAAAAACCCCACAAGTGGGAAAAACCATAATTATTATTCTTCTTCTATTATTTTTCATCAATATTTTAGCTGAGATATAAAGTAATAATTTCATCAGACTACCTAGGCCCTATACTTGACTTGTTCACAACTTTGTTTTTGAACAAGTTTCATCACTAATATTGACATACAATACTATCATCGATAACTTTCCCTTAGGGATCCAGCATAAAAATATCATCACTGATTCTGGGTTGTAATGACGCCATACATATGTCATAATGCCACTATCTCATTTCTGCATTAGGGCTTCTCTTGGAGACACCACATAGATGCCATTGTGTAGAGATGCAAGTTTGGGCTCATTGGAAAGATGCAAATACCAAGACCAAAGGAACTATGTGCAGAGGAATTGAGAATACTAGAGATATCTGGTGTAATTGATTAATTCCCAGTCAATACCCTATATATAAGCTCCAAAAACATTGTATATAAGTGTGACGCCAAGGTTGTATATGAGTGCCAAAACTATTGTATATAAGTGCGATAACAAGATTGTATATGAGTGTCGAAACAACTATATATAAGTGTGATACAAAGAATATGTAAAAGTGTCGAAACTACTATAGAATACAAATCGTTGATACCAGTTGACTTCCACATGTGGGATTGTGCCTATACTAGAGCGTAAGTATCTATATAACTATGTCGATTGTTGGAGCATGAGACTATATATCACTGAGTTGAGACCACATGTAATAATGAATAGCCAAGACTATATGAAATAATGTTGAGACCATCAATAAAAATGCAAAAGTGATACTAATATTTATAATAGAGTTGATACTATACATTACAAATATCGAAACCATTACAGATATCAAATAAAAAATCCATGATTCTTGTAATAATTAGAGTGAGAGAGAATCAAAGTTGAACCATATATTTTCGTTCATCAAATTCAAAGCACAAAATTTCATTTCAAAAGAATGTGGCGAAGAATTCATATATCCAAAAGTATGGTCTTAGTGACTTAGGATAATTCTTTATATATATATTCCCTTTTGACCAAAGGTATGATAGTTAATGAGGTTGACTTAAAATTATTTGGAGGGAAATTCAAGTTTGAATTTTGAATTTCAAACTCCGTATATATTCCTATTTTGAAAAGCTCAATCTAGAAAAACATCAAGGAGCCTTGCTCAACCTATATTCACATGGGAGAGCCTAGCTCAACCCAGAACATCTACCAGCAGGGAGCCTAATACTACTACCTGGGAACCATTTTCTAGTAGGGAGCCAATGCTACAACCCAGGAACCTTGTCATTGGGGAGCCAATGCTACCACCGAGAAATGATAGACAATAGGAAGGATTCCACTTACCTTATAAGGTAAGGATCATGCATATCCTTCTTCTTGGTGATAATAGGAGGGATACCACTTACCATAAATGGTAAGGATCACACCTATCCTATTATATATTGATATTCCCAATATGATGCTAAAGAATCAAGTGGTAGAACACTCACATCTCTAGCTTGAGAGAGATGCCACTTACCATAAATGGTAAGGATCGCGCCTAACTCAAGCTTCCAACACCCATTGGCCATATGGGTGGGAAAGGAAGATGCCAGCTTGGGTATAATCAGCAGGGGGAGATACACACTTACCGTGAGGTAAGGATCAAACATGCACTCATATGAAAATAAGGGAGATACACACTTTCCATGAGGTAAGGATAAAACACACCTATTTTCCACGAGTTCCCTCAACCCCAAGAGCTCTTCGTCCAATTTTCTCACCCTGGGATCTCAGATAGGGGGGAGAGATAACCCAGTGTCCATGATAAGCCTAGAACCTTTTCAAATAGGGTAATATCCATCAATCCATGTTGCTCTCTAAATATTAGAAACATATCAATGTTCTCATATCTGGTACTAGCTCAAACAACTCGATGAAGAGGACAAGGAGTAACAATTATTTATTTTCGTGTTCATATAGGATGTCAAGTGCTAGAGAAAATATATGTGATAAAGAAAATAATGCCATAGTCATCTTTTCTCCCTCTCAGACAAGGAGGCAAAAATCACAAGCCTAAGCTTTTATCATATAGAAACATCATTTCAATTCATGAAGATGTCTCTATCCTAGCTATATACAGTCAGAATTTGTCTAGATTAGAGTGCATATAGAGTTTCATCTAACTGATTAGAAATACTAATAATCCATCAATGCAATCTGGGTAAACCAGTAATATCAACAAAGAATTGTTAGCTCATAAAAATAATAGGCAAGGTCATATCTTTAACATTGTCAAATGATCATTAATATATTACTTGTTTCATTCTACAATCATGGGACTTCCAATCAACCATTATAATAGTAGGTATTGGGATATCATCAAGGGTTTCTCCTTGGGAATGGGAAGCTTCTTCAATCATCATCCATAAAAAATGCAACCTATCTTATATATGATTATCATGTATCAAAAAAAAATTAGATCATGGAATTAAAATATATCAATTTCTCATAGATATATACACCATAGTCATGAAAAGTCACCATCATTTTTTTCACTATCACATATAAGTATGTCATAAAACATTCATCAAGGGTTATTGTCTTACAATTAGGGTAGTTGACAAGCATATCACAACATTTACACAGACAAATTTCATCAAAGTACTAGCACCATCAAGTCAGGTCATCCTATTAAGTCATCATATTAGTTACAACTTATCAAAGCCTTATCAAAATCAACAAGAATATAGTCAATAAAATCTAAGTATAAAACCACTTTATTGCCATCAAGGTTACCATACTCATTTTAGGCATTGACAATAGTATCAAGTTACCGTACATCAAAATAAATATTTCTAACCTTACTTTACAAAATCATATGACATGTATCCAAACATCAAAAGTGCACCAATATATCACTTGTACTAGAAATCAAACTTACATTGGTATGCATGAATTAAGTGATTACAAAGGGTGATTTTATTATCATACCTCAAGGCTTAATTGTCCATCGAACATTGCAGCTAAATCATAACCCTAAAAAAATATACTATACATACCTTATAACATTCCTATACCTCTAGAAATATATGATTTATCATTAACAAATGTAAATATTTCATAATACTCTAGCTTCCTTCCTTGCACCGACTTATTTTAGCTCTAGATTCTTTTGGCACTATGTTGTCTCTTCTTGGACTAAATTTCCTTTCCTACATCATTTGGCATATATATTATCCTCGAGAAGGATTTTCTTATCATATCTCCATCAATAAGTTAAAAGTGAATACTCAAAGATGCAGGAAGGATAAGCAATAATCTAAATGATAAGTCAAAACAACAGAAATGTCATAAAGAGATAATAATGGTTGAGGAAGCACTTATCTTTAATGAGAGGTGATCAACTCCCTCTTAAACCATCCTTCAAGAACCATTACTATCTATCATCCATATATCAATGTTTCCTTCAATATTTTCAACCGTCTTCATCAACTGTCAAACCCAAGTGAGACTATCCTATCTAGGGTTACACAAAATCTTCAAGTAACTATCCAATAAAACTAATCAAACAATATCCAAGATATAATTGCAATAAACAAATGTAACAACCCTGAGTTTATTTTCCATGTAAATGGAAGGAAATTATAAAGGAAAAATTAAATAAATGTCATGGGACATGTATTCCAAGCTGAATGAGGGGAAAAACATCACATTGGGGGTCACTTGCGGTTAATTAATGGTTATGGAAATTGGAATTGACATTATTAAAAGGAAAAGGGAAATACATATTAATTAATTAAAGGAATATTGGAAAATTGGAGAAAAAGAAGATGAAGATACAAGAATATGCATGCAAGGGAAAATGAAACAAAAATAGGGGAAGAAAATTATATGCCTCTCTTAGTTACTCTTTATCACTTATTGGTTACTGTGGGAACATTCTAGCATTCACTTGGACATTCAAGCATTCTCACTTGGACTTGGAGAGAGAGAGTATTTGTACAGAGGCAAGCAAGCAAGGAAAGGAAATCAGGCTAGTGAGGAAGAAGGTTGGAGAAGCAACTATAACATGCAGATATTGTAGGTAACTAGTTGCATGTGTGATTTCCTTGTTGATATTTGAATGCATGGTACACACATTTGGTTATTTGGTTTCTTTGTTGTCATTGGTGTGGTATTTCCCTAGATTGACAATGGTTTTATCCTTGCCTTTCGATTTCATGGAAAACCATGGTGTAGTGGTTTCCCTGTTTTGATTGAGATTTGGATGGTTGGTAGTTTTTGGATCCTGGTGAGGTGGTCTCAGGAAAATTCCCAAGGGTCGAGGGTGAAGATGAAATTTCTCCTAGAAATCTTGACAGATCGGTGGAGATAGGAAAATTACTCTAGTTATGGTGAAGAAAATTAGAGGAATCCAATATTGTTTGTTGTTAATGATTTCTAGACCAGTTTATGTGAACTCACCATGGTTGAGGGTTGAGGTGGTTTGGCCTATGGAATTCTCAGTTGGTTCTATTTTTGTTTAACCCATATGATCCCACATTCATGCTTGGAATATGGAAGGTTGATTGGTTAAAAGAAGTCACTGACTTGGTTGGAATTATGCATATTCTATTATGTGTTATTTTTTAATGATGATCTATGAGCACAAATTCTAGTTTAATGTGTGATTTTATGATTGGTTTGTCATGGTCTCAGTTTTCTTCAATGTTGGTTACATGCATGGTATAATTTTCATTATATGATATGCTCTTATTATGGTTCTATTCCATGGTTTGACATGATCTTGGTTATTTTATATGAATGCATGTGCTAATACGTGTTTGTTGCAACTAGTAAGAGAGAGAAGAAATCCTTCTTGATGAACATCTAATGAAACTAATGAAAACGATGAACAAACTATGCATCCATGACTTACAGGTACTAATGTCACAAAATGTTTCTAAAAATAAATAACATATATAGGGAAAGTTAGACACCATTTTTGTACCTTCATCTTGGAATTTGGGTCATGCATAATAACCCTCAACCCATGTTTACCCTCATAAGCATGTTAAATTGGGTAAATGTGCGGTGGGGTGGTACAACAGATTAGATCTAGGTCAGGGTTTCAAATACTGTAGTAAATGGTCAAAGTGAGCGGTCAACTATCAACACAACCCTAGGTCACAGTTGCACATAGCCAGTGACCATGCTGGTGGCTACAACTCTACAACCACCCAAATAACCATGCAATATGTGTGCCGCTACAACTGAAAATTCTGAGTTCTAACCTTGTGGCCATAGGAAAATTTTCTTCACATGTATGAGCTTGGACCCTAATGAGCTAATCATATCGAGCTCCTTCTTCCAAGCATTATTCAGAAATTTCTTTCAAACCCTAACCTCATGTTATTCATCAAACCATAGCTCATCAATTTTTCTTTGGGTTTCCTCCAAACGTTGGCTTTCTTTTAGGTTTTTGTTATCTTAGCTTCCTTTCATCAACGATGTATTCATAGGGGTGATATCCATGAATTTTCTTCATCCCAGCTCTAATACCATGTTAATTTTATATAGGGCTATATTGTTCTTTTCTTTGATAATTACATTCCATCATTTACTCATTGAATTCACCACCATAGTATTATAACATGATTACATCAAATGAAATTATGTAGAAAGAACAACATCATGAGAAATGAAGTTGAACATAAAGGAACAACAGAAAACAAATCAAGTACACATAGAGATATGAGAATTGGTGAGAGACTAGGGGAAAACCCCATAAGAGAGAAAACCTGAAATTATTCTTATTCTTAAATTAAGTTTCATAAATAGTTTGACTAAGATACAAAATTCAAATGGCATCATATTACCTATAGCCTATGCATGACTTGTTCACAACTTTGTTTGTAAACAAGTTTCGACACCAATATTGACCTACAATATTATCATCCATAACTCGTATCATCACTGATTGTTGGATGTAATGATTCCATACATATATTAGATGTCATACATATATAATACTTCCACTCTCTCATTTCTTCTTTAGGGCTTCTCTTGGAGATACCACATAGGTGCCACTGTGTAGATATGCAAGTCTGGGCTCATTGGAAAGATTCAAATACCAGGACCAAAGGAACTATGTGCATAGGAACTGAGAATTTTGAGAGATGAAATGTAATTGGTTAATGCCTAGTCGAGACCTAGTATATAAGTGTTCAAACCACTATATATAAGTATGATACCAAGACTGTATATGAGTGATGAAACTATTGTATATAAGTGTGATACCAAGACTGTATATAAGTGTGATACCAAGACAGTATATAAGCACAATACCAAGACTATATATAAGTGTTGAAACTATTGTGGCATACAACCAGTCAAATTCCACATGTGGGACCATGCCTCTGCTAGATCATATACAACTGAGCTGATATCACTGAGTTGAGACGACATTTAATGATCCCACTATTGGAGCGTGAAATCACTGAGCTGAGACCAGACTATACGAAACAATGAGGGCCAAATCTTGAGTATGAGAAAATAATGGTGATACCATTGATAACAATGTAGAGGAAATACTGCTCCTTATAATAAAGTTGAGACTATACATCACAAAGATCCAAACCATCAAACATACATCTCAAAGATCGAAACCATTGCATAGATCAAATAAACAAAGCCAATATTCATGCAGTCATTAGAGCAAGAGAGAATCAGAGTCAACCAAATATTTACGTTCATCAAAGTCAAACTAGAGACTTTGATTTGAATATGTGAACCATTCGTATCTCCAAAAGTGTGTTCTTCTCTTTTTACCCTTAATGAAGCAAACTCAAAATTATTTGGAAGTTTGAATTTTGAATTTCTCTCTCAATGTATATTTCTCTTTTGATAATTAATATTTTTTTAATACAATTTATTATCAAAATATTTCCATTTGGCATTAATAGTATGAAATATTTATTTCTACCAATATACTTCTTCACGGGACACATAGGATTGATTTAGGGTTTCCCTCAGGTAAATTCATCTAGAAGCTACCCACTTTATCACTTATTTATCTCTTAAGCCACTTTCAAGTAGTAGTTTAATTTTCTTCCTAAACCTCATGCATTATCTCGATTCAAATAGATTGTCCATTCCATCTTGTAGTTCAAGGATACTATCCTCCTACTCGTTATTGGTAGAATTACCCATTGAAAATCATTAAAAAAAAAACAAAGATGGAAGCCTTCATTTTTTTCACCATCTCCATTGATAATATGTTGTTTCTACTAAACCCTATCTCACATGCATGTAAAAGAAGGATTATAGGTACCTACTTTTCTTTCATTATGTATTCATAATCCATGGAAATTTTACATGCAAGCTTTAGTGGAACTATTTCCAAGGTGCAAAGTGTAAGAAGTTTTTTCTTTATTTAATTTGCATAATTGGATAGTAGTCATTAATTCCATAAGAAATTAATTTACTCTACACATTTTCTAATTTTAAATGTGCATTAAGATTCATTAAATTTAAAATAAAAATTAGTTATAATAAATATAAGTTATGATTGTCAAAAAAAATTATTTATTTCTTTTATATATTTGGAAAATGATTGCTATAGTTTTAGAAATTTTCACTAAATAAAAAATTAATTACAACTCATTTTTCTAAACTCTAAACTGTGTTTAATATAATACAATAAGAATGAGAAATATGGAGATGAGGAGCTCACTCACGATAATAGAAGTAGTTCTCTTGTTTGAAAGTCATGCATCACAATTCTTGGCTCTTGCTTCAACCACATTATTATTGTTATTAACAATATAGGGGACAACAATATTGGAACTTCAACTTCATTGATTATTTTTTTGTTATTTTTTTTATTTCTATTCATGTATATATCAAACTATTTTAGACATTACATATTGGAAAGAAAGGCATCCAATTTTTTATTTCCCAATAAAGAATTCTTTACTTGAGAAGTGATTTCACATTTGAATCCCAAAACTAAAGCTTGTGAGATGGGAAATGTTCCAAAGTGAAATTCCTCCTTCACTTAAAGAATGAGAACCTTGAAATGTGTTAAACATGTTGAATGCCACAATTTAATTGACATTTATAATACCATGACTAAAATTTGAAAATTTATTTCCCAAGTGATTTTGATGATAAGTAGGAGCAAAAGATTAAAACAAGCATATCATTTGAAATTTACAATCGCTTTCATCTATATAAACAAATATCAAGAAGGTTGCTTATTTTTAATGTGGTGAATCAATTCATTACAAAAGGAGGTACTTATATCTATCACCTCCTTGTTCGCAAGTGGACACCATGTCAAAATACATGTGTTTGAAAAATCATATCAAATTGGAGAATCAAAACTTCAAGTAGTTAGGAGTTTTATGTTCTTGATTTTTATCAAGGCTTCAGTAACCATAGGATCAATTTGATCGATCTTGGCCTCAATAGATGTTAATGAAACCAATTGAGTATTTCTTAAAAAAAACATGAAAATGTTTTAAAGTTAGTTATTCATTTAAAGAGAACAATACCCAAAATAAATTTTCACCTAAACAATAATAAAAAAATAAAAACAAGTTGCAAATTAACTATCCATCACTTTCTTTAGCTAACCAACCTAAGAACATATTTTCCTCTACTATAAATCATAAAATTTCAATAACCATAGGATCAAGTATTACCCTCATTGTTTCCTATGTGTCTTGGCCTCAATGAATGCTTAATGAAATCAATTGGTGGTTCTCAAGAAAAAAACATGTAAAGAATTTTAGAGATAATATAAGTACTTCCATTCTTCATTTGTTTTCAAAAAAACGAAATGTTAAATAGAGATTTTACTAAAATTAATATAAAAAAATTTAAAAAAAAACATTTTACAAATTAATAAGCCATCACTTTCTTTAACCACCAACCGTGAAAGCATTATTGTTTTTACTATGAGCCGTAAACTTGATAAGAACCATCATCGTCAATAATAATTACTGACTACATTAGAATCTACAGTATAAGATGAATTAATAGAGCCCATAGATTAATTACATTTAAATTTAATTATAATGATCATAAGAACCATTTCAAATGAAACCAAGAAGAAAAATGAAACAGTACAGAAAAAATTTTAAGTGAGAATTTGAAACAAGGGTATATACTTGCATCTATTTGCAGAAGGGACATGATTTCTATAACGAAGTGAAAAATTTACGACGTGTGATGTAGTATTGTTGAATCCATGACCAGTCTAGCTGGTCAATGATCTGAATGGATTATGTTAGTGTTGTTGTGCTAATTACTCATTCAGATTATACATTCAATGTCTTATTTGTGCTTAAGGGATCAAGGTTTTTCGCAAATTATCAAGTCTCGTGTGTGTTTTTCATGTCAATTTAGTGACCAATTTAACATAAAAACAAGAGTTGAACAAAAAAAATAAAAGTACAGAACATCACCATACATAACATTAACACAGGTATTTAATGAAGGATTTCACCCCTCCTAGGCTACATCTTCTTGGTCCATCTTCCATGGCTTGGGCCTCTATATTATGCTCAAATTATCAAATTTACCTATTTACAATGCTCCTTTTCTCCTGTAACTTGCTCCAATGATTCCAGAATAGCTCAAAATGGTTACCTAGCCTCTTTCTAAGCCTGAATTAGTCAAAATTTCCAAAATTATGGCCTCTTCAATTTCTCCTACTAAATCCAACCCTAAACTAGTTAATTGTAGCTAAAATTGGCAGTTTTTTCAAATCTTGTGGACCGCCAATTAAATTTTAAGTTCATTTTAACATTAATTAAGTGCACTTAACGTGCTAATTTCGCGCTTAAGTTAATCCGCATTAAATTTCATATTAGCGCTAATAAACATGATTAAGGGTTAATAATATTTGTTTTAACTCCGTGCTTAACTCTTTATTCGGTGGTGGTTATAGCATGTGGCCATGTGAACTAGGCGTTGGCCCCCACCTTACCCCGCCACAAACTTTTGGTTAATTCAAATATTTGCGAGTTTCATAGTATGTTAAGACTCATGCGGTAGGTGGTATGGTAATGTGTTGCATTGTGTGTTGGGAGGTTGGGGGGTCGAACCCCAACGCCTCCACCTAGCCCTTGACCAAACATTTTACAACTCCTTTCGACCTTAGGGGTGCACGTGGTGGCCTCTAGGCTTGCCACATGTTGTCGGTCGATTAGTTTAAAATTCGACCAATAAAAATTCAACACATCACCCTCCAATTGGGCCAGTGCCAGGCTGCCACTTGGTATCTTACCATTCTCCTGTAGAAAATGCCAAAATATGACCATACACAGTAAGCATGCCATGTCAACTATTGACTGGGCATATGACTATATTTTTCTTTAAATTTACCTGTTTGGCAAAGCAGACAGAAGAAATTTTTAGGAGCATACAATGACCAGTTTTCGTGAAACGAAGTGAACCGGATTTAGAAAAATTAGCACTATGCAGTCGTTCAGGTTCTAAACCAATATGATCACTTTGATTTTTGAGCATAAAACTAAGCCCCTAATCATTCCTCCCCACTAGAAGTTTTTGGACCCCAAAATTTCATATACAGTTGTTGAATAGGTGAGGTTACAGTTCCCTCACCTTCCCAATTTCAATCCATTTGGAATTTGAAGGATTTGTTCCTTTAAGCCCCACTCGAAGATAGTCAACACTCCCTCTTGTCGATGTCCTTTTCCTCCTATCAAGTATGGTGTCTTGTTGTAGCTCAATAAATAAATCTAGAGGAAACTATTCAATAGATGTTAGCTGAACATTCTCTCCTTGATCTTCAATCAAAGTATGATCATACAATCTCAATTTTTCAACATTAACAACTAAATAGATTTTCATGTATGAAGGAAAATCAAACTTGAAGGCATTGTTACCAATCTTTTCCAGAATTTTGAAAGGACCATAACAGATTGGTTTCAGCTTTTTATCTTCTCCTTGAAACCTTTCCTTGCTAATGTGAAGCCAAAATTCATCACCAACTTGAAACTTATGATCCACCCAATGTTTGTCATGCTTTGCCTTGTACTTTCCTTGACTTTTCTCTAGTTTCTCTTGCATTGTTTGATGTATCAATTGAATTTTCTCAATGAATTTCTTTGCTTTATCTATGTTGCTATGTCCATTGATAGCTACATAATTCCCAAATATTAAATCCAATGGAAACTTTGGAAAGTAACCAGGACATGCCTCAAATGGTGATGTTTGAGTAGAAGAATGTTTTGCACAGTTGTAAACATGTTGAATGTAATGCAACTGTTCATCCCACAACTTAGTATTTTTGCTGCAATATCCTCTAATAAGATGAATGATTGTAGTATTAACCACCTCGATCTGACCATATGTTTGCTTATGAAAGGTTGTACTCTTCTTCAACTTAGTGTCCATCAAGTCCCACAAAATTTACAAAAAATTCCCAACAAATCGAGAATCTTGATCACTTACAATAGATGTAGGCAACCCAAAATGAACCCATACATTTTGAAATAAAATATGAGTTGTTTGTTCAGTTGTAAATTTCTTTTTACATGGCATCAAAATACACATTTTTCTGAACCTATCCACAACTACATACAAGTAATCATTACCTCTTTTTGACAAAGGAAGACCTCCTACAAAATCCATTGAGATACTCTCCCATGAACATGAAGGAACCGGAAGTGGTGTGTACAATCCTACCTTCCTATTACTAGGCATACTGACTGCACATAAAGAACATCATGTTATAAAACGTGACACAATTTCAAGCATATGATGCCTGCAATAACAATACCTCTAAACATTTTCCATTGTTTTGCTTACACCAAAATGTCCCGCAATAAGAGAAGTGGGTGCTTCCCTTATGAAATTCACTCTCTCACCCTATTTAATACAAAGCTTGCCCAAATGATACAATAAGCTATTATGAACATGATAATCTAATTCCTCAACTTGGAAACCTTGACTCAAGTTTTCATAAACATATTGAAAGTCATTGTCAATAGCATATTGTTTAATGTAACTATCATGTAAAGCAAAAGTATTCTTGAGAAAATTAGATGCATTAATAATAGGCCTAGAAAGCATATCAACAACCTTGGTGTATCTACCTTTCTTATACTTGATAACCAAGTGGAATTGCTGAAAGAATCCCATCCATCAAAAGTGCCTTGACTACTGCAATTTGGTTTGTGATTGCAAGTATTGCAATGGTTGGTGATCGGTGTGAATGATGGTTTCCTTTCCCATCAAATAATGTTTCCATTTCTTCACACTTTGTACCAATGCATATATGCCCTTGTCATATCTAGGATAATTTATCACTACACCATTAAACATTTATGAATAGAATGAAATAGGCTTACCATGTTGTAAGAGGAATGCACCCATGGCATAATCACTTTCATCTATCTGAATCTAAAAGGTTTGTCTCAAGTCTGGTAATGCTAATATTGGAGATGAATTGATCTTTTGCTTCAAAGCATCAAATTATTTTTGCTAATTGCCTCCCCACTGGAATAATTTCTTAACACTTGTCAATGCATGTAACGGAGCTGCAATAGAGGAAAAATTAGCAATGAACTTCCTCCAATATTGTGTTGCCCCTAGAAAAAATCTTACCTCTGTGACTGACTTGGGTGTAGGGCAATTGGCAATGACCTCATCAACTTTAGAGGGGTCTATCTTCAGCTCACCTCCTCCAACAATGTGTCCCAAATACACTAAAGAAGTTTTTCCAAATTCACACTTCGACATTTTCAAAAACAATTGCTCTTTTCTCAAGACATCAAGCACCTTGTTCACAGGAATGACATGTCATTATTTTGATTTGTTGAATATCAAAATAACATCTAATTAGACAATTAAAAACTCATCTAGAAATGGTCTTAATACATCATTCATAACTCTCATGAAATTAGCTAGAGCATTGCAAATACCAAAAGTCATAACAAGCCACTCAAACAATCCCTGTTTAGTTTTAAATGTGGTCTTCCATATGTCCTTTTCAATTATTATAACTTGATGATAACCACTTCTTAAATCTAACTTAGTGAAATACTTTGCATACCTCAATTGATCATGAAAATCATCAATCCTTGGGAGTGGATAATGATTCTTTATCATGATTTGTTGAGTGCTCGGAAATCAACACACATGTGCCATGTACCATCCTTCTTGGGTATCAATACAATCGATGAACCACATGGAAAGGTAGATGGACGAATATACCTTTGTTCAACAATTCTTGGATTTTCTTCTTGATTTCTACACTTTCCATTATTGACATGCGATACATGCCAATGTTAGGTAGTGGAACATCCCGTTGCAACTATATCTCATGTTAGATTCCCCTCTTGGGAGGTAACCCCTTTGGCTCTTGAAAAATCTCACCATGCTTAATTACCACATAAAACAAATCATATTTTAATATATCATCACAACCTTCAAAAGATTCAAAATCCTTATCATTCTTTTGCTTTATCATAAGAAGCACAAATTTTTTTCTTGAGTTTACTATTCTCTTCATTTGCGCAGCGTTAACCAAATAAAGGTTTATCTTTTGGAAATGAGATATCACAATATATTCCACCCCATATTTGAACAAGTGGTACTTGTTCTCATGGAGATAGAAGATTGCTTTCCTGTCATAGAGATATGGGCTACCTAAAATAATTCCAGATATTTCAAGCGGTGCAACATCTAACTCAACTTCATCAATAAAATTTGTGATAATTGCAAACTGGAAAATGCATTTTATTGTAAACTATAAATTTGTATCTTTGGTTATCCAACCCAATGGATATGGCTTATGATTAGGTAAGGTTTCAAGCTTCACCTTCTTGACTAAGTCTTCAGATATTAAGTTCACTCGAGACCCACTATCAAATAGTGTGTCAATTTTAGTATGTTTTGAGATCACTCTTACATGAAACAACTCTATTCTTTCTTCTTCATTTGGAGTGTTATTTTGACATTTTTAGGAACTAGTACTTGATATGGCTTCTTTTAACTTTGTTACCATGACTGCAATTTTAGTCTCATCTCCTAGATTAGATCCAAGATCTTGTTGTGTGGTAGCAGTTGTCTTTTGTTTCCCCTTATTGTTGAATATCTTAGGCCTCAATTCTAAATGAAGTTTCCAATAGTGGGATTCATCATGACCCTATTTGTAACAATGGGTACATGTGGTTTTCTCCCCTTGTTTCTTAATGGATGCATTCTTATTTTTTATACCCTTGAACCCTTTCCTTTTTCACCAACCTTGAATGGTTTCTTTTTACCCTCATCTTGTACATTTTTCCCTCTTGCCTCAAGGTGTGTAGCTTGTACATAGACCTCATATAAACTAGTAGGATTAAACATGAGGATTTTATGTCTTAGGTAACTATTGTAATATCCCAAAATAGGGATTGTACAGCAAGCCTGCTGAAATAATGCACTCTTAGGAAATCTATGCACAGAAGTGAGTTTTCAGCTCTTGGATCCTTAGATCAGCTCATATAAGATCTAAATCCAAAGGGAGAGAAAAAACAAATCTAACTAGGTGGGTTAAACAGATCTCCCACAAACTAGTCTAGTTGAAAATCACCCAAAGAGAGGGGTTGCAGCTAGGTGCAAAGACTGCTATAGAAAATAACACAGATCCACTAAATAAAATTATTAGGCTGATATAGAGGTTCAAATATCATATGTATAAAAGCAAATCAGATTTAAATTACAACCCATACATTGTACAAGAGAAAGAATGAGACTATATAGGAAAAATCCTCATAAATAAGGTGCTACAGCTATAAGAAAAGTCTGTAGAAACTTGACAGCGTTATTTTAAGGGTTGAAGCAATAGTTTATTAATACTCAGATATAGAGTAGATATATACATAAAAATATAGATCTATTACAGATCTGTGTACAAGAAGAGCTCATCTATACATTCCCCTTGGGGTTTTGTGCAAATCATGAACCACAAAGAGTAGATCTGAGATCTAGAGTTGCAAACCTACATAAATATTTAGAAATTACTGAATCATATAACAGAATATAAAATCAGATCTGAAACAAACATGTATTGGTTGGCCAATCCATGGATCACCAGAATGAGAGGAAGAATCCTAACACCGGAGATCTCTCCTCCAAAATGCAGAAAAAACACCCTGCAACTTATCCTTTCCAAATAATGCAGTCCAGGGAGAGAAAATACATTGTAGGCTCTGAGAATGGTTTGGCATGATGCCAAGGTCTGGATCTGAAGCTCAATCAGTTAATGCACTCTTACAGGAGGTTAAAATACACACTCACTGAGAAGAGGCACTAGTAAAATCTAGATCTAAGCAGATCTATTGTCTTCTACTTGCTGCAAATCACAAGGACAACCCAACCCTCAACAGGATCAGCGCTGTAGGTGTAAGGTGAAGCTTGGCCCAAGCCTGATAGTCAACAAGATGGAAAAATTCTCCTCCAAGAGCTACTCAAGGAAGGAGGTGGGAATCCTAAGCAAGAAAACCCAAAGAGGAGTGTATAAACAGAAAATACCTTCAGAAAATAATATCTTCAACAACCCCTTCATGCTGCTCTCCTCTTCCTTTTATAATATTGGAGTCTTGTCAAACCCTAAACCACTTCATTAGTTTACCCCCTTTCACATGTAGGATCTCCTTCTAGAACTGTGTTGTCCCTCAAGGAGGTTCAATGCATCTAGACTGCGCTGTAGATATGGTCATGGTTGACTTGGTCAGGTGATCAACCTCTTTCACACTCAAGTGTGTTTTATAAAATGGCCTAGATTTAGCCATGTTCACATTGGGCATTGATTTATTTTGTTATTTTCAGGAGTTTTACATGTCCTCCTTTAAATTTTATTCATCAACATGAAATGCAAAATAGAACAAGGAAAAATATAATATACCCATTAGCTTGGGCAAATTGGGAATATTACAGTCCTCCCCTCCAAGATGTTTCTTTTCCTCAAGCAACTGATAAGGTGAGTGCTGCAAAATCTCCCCTTCCTCTCTTGTGGCCTCCTAATCCAACAGTCTCCGCCATTGCTTCAGAATTTCTGGAAGAATTTCATCTCCCAATGATTCCTCCCAAGTGTGCAAGTTGGCCTTTGGTGAATAACCCCAATGGCCGCCCTCATGAAATAATGGAAGGTCTATGTGGAAACCTTCTTGTTGATCCATGGTTTCCTCAAGACAGAAGTGATGGGGAATCTCATTATGCATGAAAGACTCCCATCTCCATGCTATCATCCAAATGAAGTGGATCACCTCTCAAATTGGAAATCGATAAAAAAAATCCTCCCCAACAAATATGAGAGGCATGTCCCTAGAAAACATATGGCTAACCCTACAAAGAAGCAAGTGCTCTATCATAGTGACCATATAATATCTCATGCTCCCATTGAAGCATGTAGTGCAACAAGGGTGGGGAACTATTCCCCCAAGGACAAATCCCACCAATGTGCCTCTCCTCCAACCATGTTCCCAAGAGTAAGAACATTTCCAACATATGGAATCATGATTAGAAACATGTTAGCTGCCATGTATGATAAAGGAGAAGGAAGATGCTCCCTCGTGTGCAACCAGTGTAGTTTTACCCTCAACTTCTATAGAATAGTAGATAAAAAGTGCCTCCCCCAACACTTTTTTGTTGCCCCATCCTTCTTGAATGCTTGGAGAAGGTGCATCATAGTTGGTGTAAAAGAATCACACCATGAAGTATATAATAACTTCCCAAGATCCTCCAAGGAATGATCTGTATCAACATAGTTCATGGCCTTGAGTGGCACATGAAACCCATCATAAATAGTGCCCCCTCTTGGCACAATGTCCTGCAAATGATTGTTAGAAAAATATAAGCATATAGGAGATACATCATAATATTCATAAAGACAAGTTCCTCCATATACTTGTTTTACATTAGTGAGATGACTCATGGATGATTCCCTTCTCACACTCAATGAGTAAGGAGGTGTGAATGATGGCTCTCCCCAAGAGCTATGTTCCCCCTTATCTAACAAATAATCCATGCACTTCTTCATATGAGAGTGCACCTCTTCTTTGAAACCTTCCCACATGAATCCATCTAACATAGTGTGATATTCTCTAATGAAACCAGTGGGTGTGGAAAGTAGGATCTCATAGGCTGCATTTAGCAGTTTCTTCTTGATCTTGGAGTCTCTAGCCAAATAGATATGTTCATGGAAATAAATGACTCCCTCAACTAACTTATACCTCCCATCCATTACCTTCCCATCAAGAACCTTACAGGTGAAAAGGTCCTTAGAATATTCCATCATGAGTTGGGAATCCCAATAAGGATCTAGGCTTCCCAAAAATTACAGTGTTGTAGAGGTCTGAAAAGTAGCCCCTGTCATATCATGGTTCCCCTGTTCAACATACTTCATGCCAAAGTCACATGCTGGAGTGCTAAAAACTTCCTTTTGCTGCCTCATTTGTAGCTGATCTTGCCCTAGACAAGATTGAAACAGATGGAAATCAACTTCCCCTCGGAAAGTCCTTGTCTTCCAAGACTTCCTTAATTTGGCCCATGCATGCAATAGGGTTAGCATCCCCTTTCCATGTTCAGAAATCTTCTTTATGAATGAATATGCCATGGGCTGCCCCAAAGATATGGAGTTTCCATGTGTCCCCATGCCCATGTCATCATAGACTTCTGATTCCTCCTTTCTCAGCGCAGATAACTGAGTGGAAGATAGCAATGCCCCTTTCAGGAAATTTCCCACCTCTCTTTTGAATTCATGAGAGATTCTCTGCGCTGTGCTGGCCTCTCCCAAGGCTCCCTCCTTGGCCAAGTATGCAAATGTTGCCCATAGTTGAGAGAACACTTTAGCTTTCCTCCAATCAAAAGGTGCTTTTATTGTGACTGTGTTATCATCTCCTGCCTTCCCCTCCTCCTCTTCAATAGTTGAAGTTGCCTCATCATCAATAAGAGACCTTAGATCTTGGTCATCTTTTGAAGGAGGAGTCTTCATGCCTTCCTCTTTAGAAGAGGTCCCTTCATCCAATGGAGATCTTTCCCTTGGCAAGGCATCCAACAAACTTGCCCCTTCTTCCATGGTTATCAAAAATGGAGTTGGATTCATAGAACCTTCCAACTCATGCAAAAGATTTGTTTGATATGGTTTGATAGTTTCAATAGAATATGTTGCCCATGAAGCTTCATCAAACCTTTCTTCTAATATTTCAATAAACTTTGCATAAGTAGGCGTATTTTCATTTCTTAATGAAAAGGATTCAAACAACTGCAAAGCATATTATTTACGTTCAAAATGCAGCGCTGCTACTTTTATGGCTTCAATTTCTGAAACTTGATGTTGTTGTACAAAGTTGTCTAGCTCCTCCACCCAAACCCTAACTGGACATTTAGGTGATCCATTAAAAGTAGATAGAAATAATCTACCCACACCATGTTGCTTCCCCTTTGTGCTTTTGTCCTCCTTGATCTTACAGAATCCTTGGAAGTTCAAGTTATCTTTGAACTCCTTAGATTGGGCTTCATATTCCCGCAAATACTCTCCAAGAGTCTCCTTCTTGGGCACACCTCCTTTCTTCCTCTTCATGAAGAAATCATTGACAGAACGTTGAAGATTTAGTGATATGGCTGAGTGCACATATCCATGATATGAGGATTTAGAACTTTCCTCATGTATAGATCTTGTATATCTCGTTGAGGGATCTTCCTTCTCTTCCCTCCTCATTTCTCTGATGTATTTTCTGGTACCTTGCAGAGCTTGAGATAGAAGTTCTGTGAACCTATTTTTTCCTGACAATAAGGATTTGCTCTGGTTTCTATTTCATATCTCCTCCTCCCCATGAGAATACTCCATACTTCTTGAAGCTCACAGGCTGAGCCAAGGAAATTTGCTTTGATACCACTGTAATATCCCAAAATAGGGATTATACAGCAAGCCTGCTGAAATAACGCAGTCCTGGGAAATATATGCACAAGAATGAGTTTGCAGATCCTGGATCCCTTAGATCATCTCATCTAAGATATAAATCCATAGGGAGAGAAAAAACAAATCTAACTAGGTGGGTTAAACAGATCTCCCACAAACTAGTATAGCTGAAAATCACCCAAAGAGAGGGGCTGCAACTAGGTGCAAAGACTGCTATAGAAAATAACGTAGATACACTGAAGAAAAGTAGTAGGCTAATACGGAGGTTCAAATATCAAATTTATAACATCAAATCAAATTTACATTACAGCCCATACATTGTACAAGAGAAAGAATGAGACTATACAGGAAACATCCTCATAAATGAGGTGCTACATCCATAAGAAAAGTTTGCAAAAACTTGACAGCATTATTTTAAGGGATGAAGCAGAAGTTTATTAATACTCAGATCTAGAGCATGTCTATACATAAAAATATAGATCTATTACAGATCTGTGTACAAGAAGAGCTCATCTATACATTCCCCTTGGGGTTTTGTGCAAATCATGAAGCACAGAGAGTAGATTTGAGATCTAGAGTTGCAAACATACAGAAATATTCAGAAATTAGTGAATCATATAACATAACAAAAGATAAAATATGAAACAAACATGGATTGGTTGGCCAATCCATGGATTACCACAGTGAGAGGAAGAATCCTAACACCGGAGATCTCTCCTCCAAAATGCAGAAAAAACACCCTGCAAATTCTCCTTTGCAAATAACGCAGTCCAGGGAGAGAAACTGCGTTGTAGGCTCTGAGAATGGTTTAGCCTGATGCCAAGGTCTGTATCTGAAGCTCAATCAGCTAATGCACTCTTCAAGGAAGTTAAAAGACACACTCACTGAGAAGAGGCACTAGTAAAATCTAGATCTGAGCAGATCTATTGTCTTCCACTTGCTGCAACTCATAAGGACAACCCAACCCTCAACAGGATCAGTGCTGTAGGTGTAAGGTGAAGCTTGGCCCAAGCCTAATAGTGGACAAGATGGAACAAGTCTCCTCCAAGAGCTGCTCAAGGAAGGAGGTGGGAATCCTAAGCAAGAAAACCCAAAGAGGAGTGTCTAAATAGATAATACCTTCAGAAAATAATATCCTCAACAACCCCTTCATGCTGCTCTCCTCTTCCTTTTATCATATTTTAGTCTTTTCAAACCCTAAACCACTTCATTAGTTTACCCCCTTTCACATGTAGGATCTCCTTCTAGAACTGCGTTGTCCCTCAAGGAGGTTCAATGCATCTAGATTGCGCTGCAGATATGGTCATGGTTGACTTGGTCAGGTGATCAACCTCGTTCACACTCAAGTGTGTTTTATAAAATGGCCCAAATTTAGCCATGTTCACATTGGGCATTGATTTATTTTGTTATTTTCAGGAGTTTTACATGTCATCCTTTACATTTTATTCATCAACATGAAATGCAAAACAAAACAAGGAAAAATATAATATTCCCATTAGCTTGGGCTAATTGGGAATATTACAACAATGCAATCCACCTATTTAATTCAACAAAGTTTATTGGCTATGCAAATCAACTCCTAACATAATATCTCTTCTCCTAAACTCATGAGTATAATCATGCACACATTGACCTTTCAATTGTCTAAAATTCTTCCAACTCATAAATTATAGATTTTTGCATGTAAGCTAGATAATAGAATTTCATTTTAATGGAAAAAATAAAATTTTACCAATACCTTGAGATCTTGTCGTGTTTCTTAATCTCCTCTTCTGTCTTTTCTTCCCACCATATAAGTGTTGACCCCTCCATCTTCAAGGAATCCATTTGAATCTTTATGTCATCTTCTTGAAGGTTATGAATTCTACAATAAACCTCCAATTAATGAATCCAATTATCCAGCTTCTTTGCATTCACCTCACGATTATACATTGGAAGCTCAAACTTAACATCAAGTATAAGAAAAAGTGATTTACCAGCTCTTTCAGTAGTATGTGTATGAACATATGGAAGAGTTGTGGTAGTGGAAGACGATGATGAGGAAGGTGGAGATGGTGGTGAGGATGATGGTGGAGTGGATGGTGGCTTCTTTCCATCTCCATGGCCTCCTCCTCCCAGAGAACCCTCTCCTCTTGGAGGCCTTGAAATCTCTCCTTGTATCCTTACATTCCTTTCGTCGTATAGGAATTTAAACATATCAGTCATATCAAAGAATGCATTCCTAAATTCTCTCTTGTCTTCTGTCATGATAGGTTCTCCTTCATGAGACATGCTCATTGAAGACTCAACTTCAACTTGAGGATGTGATGGTGTTGAAGACTTTGGAAACCTTTCCCTTATTCCTCTTGCCCCAACTTTAGGGCTCTCAACCAACTTCCCTTCTCCTCTTTTGAGTAAATTAACCTTGTAAGCATTACACAAACTTGCAAACAATTAGATCCCTTCTTGCACAACAAAACCTAATGAACTTGAGCCCTGATACCAAAAATTATCTGAATCGAGTATGTTAGTGTTTTTTTGCTAATTACTCAATAATATTATACATTTAATGTCTTATGTGTGCTTAAGGGGTCACGATTTCTTGCAAATTATCAAGTCTCATGTGTGTTTTTCATGTCAATTTAGTGAGAAATTTAACATAAAAATAAGAGCTTAACAACAACAATAAAAGTATAGAACATCACCATATGTAACGTTAACACAAGTATTTGATGAAGGATTTCATCCTAGGCTACATCTTTTTGGTCCAGCTTTCATGGCTTGGGCCTCTATATCAAACTCAAATTTTCAAATTGACCTGTTTAATATGCTCCTTTACTCCTGTAACCTACTCCAATGAGTCCATAATAGCTCAAAATGGTCAGCTACCCTCCTTCTAAGCCTGAATTGGTCGAAAATTGCAAAAGTTATGGCCTCTTCAATTTCTCCCACTAAATCTAGCCATAAACTAGTTAATTGTAGCCAAAACTGACAGTTTTTCCAAATTTGGAGGTCTGCCAATTAAATGTTAAGTGGATTGTAACGCTAATTAAGCACACTTAATGCGCTAATTTCGCGCTTATTTTAATCTTCATTAAATTTCATATTAGCGCTAATAAAAATGATTAAGGGTTAATAATCCATGTTTTAGCTCCGCACTTTACCGTTTCTCCACCGATGGTTATAGCATGTGGTCATGTGAACTGGGGGCAGGCCCCCACCTTACCCCGCCACAAACTTTGGGTTAATTCAAATATATGTGAGTTGCATAGTATGTTAAGACTCATGTGATATGGTAATGTGTTGCATTGTGTGTTGGGAGGTCATGGGGTCGAACCCAGACGCCTCCACCCATCCCTTGACCAAAAATTTTACAACTCCTTTTGATCTTGGGGGGGCATGTAGCAGCCTCCGAGCTTGCCATGTGTCGTCACACGATTGGTTTAAAATTTTACCAATAAAAACTCGACACATCACCCTCCAATCATACCAGTGCCAAGCTGCCACTTGGTGGCCTACCATTTTCCTACAAAAATGCCAAAAATGACCCTGCATAGTCATCATGCCACGTCAGCAGTACAGATTGTGGACTGGGCATCTGACTTTCTTTATTTTATTTAAATTTACCTGTTTGGAAAAGCGTATAAAAGTCATTTCTGGGAGAATATGACGACCATTTTTTGTGAAACGAAGTGCACCGAATTCATAACGACAAGCACTATGTGGTTATTCAGGTTCCAATTCAATTTGGGCACTTTGATTTTTGAGCATAAAACTAAGCCCATGATCAGTCAACGTGGAAAAAAGCCTATAACTTATCCTTTTTCATATATACTTAATTATATGAAAAAATTGAACTTTAAATCTCTTAATTTACACAATATTTATATGGTCAGCTAAATTATACTCTAAAAACAAAATTTTACACTTTATATATCAACTAAACTCTACTAGAAGAAAAAAATTTTACAATAATTGAACTATAGCCAAAAAAACAAAATGTTGCACTTTATATATATTGAGTATTTTTGTAAAAGTATGAAAAAAACTAACATATAATCCTAATTAATACTTCTTTAATTCAATTAGTAATCATTAATAATATTTTGGTGCATGTTTTTTTATTTTTAGTTAAAATATTAAATATTATAATAAATTATATTTTAAAAATTTATATTTGAATTAGATAAAGTAGTGATAGTCAGATTGATACTTCTTTAATTCAATTAGCAACCATCAAGAATATTTTGGTGCATTATTTTTTCTTTTCATATTTTGTGCATGATTTTTTTATTTAATATTTAGATATTTAATTAAAATATTAAATATAAAATGTATTTTTAAGATTTAGATTTGAATTAGATAAATTAATAATATTTTAACATATTTAATTAGTACGTGATTTTATTAAAATATTCAATTAAAATATTAAATATAAAATGTATTTTTAAGATTTAGGTTTGAATTAGATAAATTAATAATATTTAAAATTAGCATGTAATTTTTTTATTGTAAATTAATTAATAATATTTAAATATTATTAAAATCAATTTTAATTTTAATATTAAAATCTATTTTAATGTTTAATTGATTAAAGTTGTGAAAGCATCAAGGTGTAAGCTTATTTTTATAGTAAAAAATACTCTAAAGATATACACTTTTTTTTAAGTAAAAAAGACTTTAAAGATATTTGATAGATTTTATGTTAAAATAGAAATAAATTGGTTTGTACATACATTTTATTTTTATAATGTTTTCATTTAAAAAAATTCATATATATTTTTATATTAATAAAATTTTAGGTTAATAGATATCATTTATAATCATTAAAATTTAAATTTAGGTATATTTTATTATTATTTGAAAATGTGATTTTCACAACTTTTTTTTTTTTTCTAAGTAAAATTGATCTATTAACATGCGGGTAAAGTTACATCAAGACCGTAGTCAGTTACTACTGCCATGGAGGCAGAAAATTCAGAAAAAACAGTAATGAAGACTGTCGAAGCCCACGCAGGGGTGCAGAACCATAGTTTTCTGAGAGATACTTTGACCCCGAAGATACAAAAGAGGCCTAGAAAAACAGCAAAGCTTCCATAACAGACAAAAACCCAGGGGTTTGAGAGACAGAGACAGAAAAGAGACCAGACAACGAATCCATTAGTCTTCCGGGGGCTCCTCCTCAATCCTGCACCAGCCAGTGGCATTCAAGTCAGAAGCAGGCTCGTCTTGAGAAGCCAGGGCCACCTGATCAGCAGAAAGCATATCCTCATCCAGAACTGGCTCAGCGGGGCGAGGCGGAGGCTGCACCTGGAAGTTGCGATCATCAAGATTGAATGCAGAAAATTGAGTGTCCGGAGCCATAACAGTCGCCGCAGGAGCAGACGGTGGCGCGCTGGCCTCCCCAGGAACGTTGTCTTCAAGGAAGACCACAGAGAGAATGGCAGTAATTCGGGGGCGAATGAGACTGCTATTGAAAGTGAACCGAGCCGTGCCCGTGGATGGAGCAGGGGAGGCAGAAGGACGGTGCGAATGAGGGCCCCAAAACAAGCGATAATCTTGCGAGCGCCCACGACCAGACCGAGTACTGGGGTAGTGGCTCGGGCCTTCCCCTAAGGAGGAAGAGTCCGGAGACGGGCTGGAGGGAGCATGGGGAGGACGGCTCCACGAGCTTCCCCTTCGACTGCGCTGACGATGACGTAACCTGGGCATGATGAGCTCGCTCCAGACAATCTCCAGGTCCTCAGTGAAAACCAGCGAAGGGTTGCCCGGAAGAGAAATCAAATGAGGGCGCAATAGCTGCTTGTCAAACCACCAGGTGCATGACAAACCGTCGGCCTTCCTTCTCATAAAACACACCAAGCGCAGGTCGCCTCCCGCCCACCTGTAGACCCTGCTATCATTGACATCAGAACCGATATGAATGGGAGCCGAGAGCCGGAGATAAATAGCCTGTTGCGAGTGAAGCCCACCCACAGCGCGCCAACCTTCAACATGCCTCCAAGCCGTCCTTCCCAAGCGAAGCAGATCAGAGAACTTAACTACTTTCATGGTGTGAATCCCGCCCAAGCATGCGGAGGGATGGCTCATGACAGTCAGAATCGAGCGAGAACCAAAATTTGCAGAGCATACCGCTTTGGAATGAGGGGAATATACACGGAGCCTTCCGCTGGGCAGCGAACCATTTAACACGTTGTACCCTATGGGCAAATGGCGGCAGAGAGTTACAACCCTCCCACCCGTCCCATTAAATTGGCATTGGAACACCCGCATCCGGGGGGTGATTTTCACAACTTGGTATAAAAGAGATATGTAATTTTTTTTGTGCTCAATGTGATGTTGATACATTATATTTAAAAATTATAATTAATAATAATACTAATAAAATAGATATTGGCCATAAATAAAATATTTTAATTAGAAAAATATAAAATAATTGAAAAGAAAAAATTCTTACTTCATTTATAATTGTTTTTTTTATTTACATGTAGATGTGCAATTCCTCAAATGCTAATATAGACTTGACATGTAACATTTCCTAAAATATTGATACCAAAAACAAACTTCAATGT
Source organism: Pinus albicaulis (assembly GCA_034641835.2). Classification (NCBI taxonomy): domain Eukaryota; kingdom Viridiplantae; phylum Streptophyta; class Pinopsida; order Pinales; family Pinaceae; genus Pinus; species Pinus albicaulis. The sequence continues at coordinate 882,696,186 of CM076569.1, read as the reverse complement.
GGATCATAAATATTATTATTATTTTTTAAAAATTTTAATATAAAAATAAAAGCCATAAATTAGGTGGAGCAAAGACACTAGGTTCCACTAAAGGAGGACGTATACCCCTTAAGTCTCATTAAAATGGATCATAAATATTATTATTTATTTTTAAAAATTTTAATATAAAAATAAAAGCCATAAATTAGGTGGATCAAAGACACTAAGTCCCACTAGAGGAGGACGTCTACCCCTTGAGTCTCATTAGAATGGATTAATATTAATTTATCAATATGTACAAACTCTACAAGCATCTGGTTTTGAACCTTTGCCCTATTATGAGGAACCACATTCATTAAGCCTTGCTTAGATTTTAACAAATCAAATTGTTGCCAAGTGGGTCTCTTGTCCTACCAACAAAAGCATTTCATGCACCAATTTAGATTTAAAATTATATTATTATTCCTATTATTATTTACATAACAATTGAAAAAAAAGTGATTCTAATCATTAAAATATTAAAATATTATGTTGTTTAGTATAAAAAAAGTGTAATTTTTTTCATGTTCAACATGGAATTAACATGTGACACATACATACAATATAAAATTAATATAGATCTATCTTAACAATCTAATATATTACTTGCAAAAAAATTTATATCCAAAAAAATTTCACTCCTCTCACACTAAATAAATTCATAATTAAAATAAAATATAACCAATGTTTTAAAAAATAATAATAATGTTAACTATTACCTAAAAGAAATAACTTCACTTCACAAATTAAATTAGATTTGTATATTATTATCGCATACCAAAAATACTCACCAAATCCTTTTATCTAAAGATTGTGATTATCATATTCACGTAATCTTAAATGTGATTTTTTCTCTCTAAATTCATACTAATTTTTTTAGGTTGAAAATATAATTATTTATCATTTCTTCGGGGAGCAAGTGGACTTTTATAAGTTAAATTTGAATGCTCCACTCTCCTTTGGGGATTTGAAAATTCGTCAAAGGTTACCATGAGTATTTAGAAGATAATATAATTATCAAATTTATTTTGAGAAACAGATTTTGAATTATTCGATCGCTTTTTAAACGATGACATTTGATGTTGTTATGAAATATATTTTTTATCAACAATATTCAATTGACTTTGGTCTCCCAACAACCTAGGTTGTCCCAGCAATAAAGTTGTTAAATAGTGAGAATATATCAAAACAATAATTTTGGTTCCATCTCATGTGACTTATTCTACGTTCATTTTTATTATATTGATTTATAATTGGCCCCTATGACCTTAGTTGTCTAAGGAATAATGCTTCCTTAATCATTTTTTCCTCTCCATTTTGATATGACGTATCCCATATTTTTAATTATAAATCCTTTAATAGTTTCAACACAGCAAAAAATGCGTGCTTATTTCCTGGAATTTTTTTTATAATCTTGAGTGATCAGTATCATTAATGCTTACTTTATGTGAATGGAAGCATGACTCGCCATGATGTTGCACCATGAAGGGAAGCAATACTCCGATCCAACTTGAATGTCTTATATTATGAAATTTCATATACTAAGTTGGTTTTTTTAAATTGAAATAAAAATTTATATCATATCAAGGCACGTGTTGAAACCAGTATATATATATATATATATATATATATATATATATATATATAATAAAGTTTTACATTTTTTATTTAACTCAAACAACTCCTAAACGCAGCAATTTAAAATGGAGACGCAGCAATTTACAATGGAGAATATGCTGCTCAGAACGCACGGCAAACAAACGATAAATGAAGCAAGGTGGGTGGATTGCTCAGTCGCTTTTGTTTAAGAAAACTCCTTTATACAAAAAGTAGTTGCCATCTATATCTTGAACCGACATAAACTATGGGCATGATTTCCGTTTGTTGACAGAAAAATCGAAAACAGAAGTTATTTGCATTGCAAAATCGCATGCCCTCGAGCCAAAGCATGCATTCCGAGCATTTCAAGAGGAAGTTGAATGCGAAGCATCAAAAGATGTTCTCCACAGAAGACGCCATGCCTGAAACTATAGTAGACATGGAGTGCACAAGAGCTATTGCGCATGTCTATAAAGGACAACATCATTCCTCACATTCGGGACTGTACATCTTCAAAGCACACATGGGAAACTCTCAAACGTTTGTACAAAACTACTAATGCAAACCGCATTTTATTTTTAAAAACAAAGCTACTATCTATCAAAATGGAAGCCAATGAAAGCATCAATGACTTTGTTTCTACAATTAAAGACTTAAGCGATAAGCTTGGTGACATTGGTGAAAAAGTGACTAGTAGCGATTTAGTAACTGTTGCTTTGAAGGGTTTAATCCAAGACTATAAAGTCTTTATTTCAACACTCTCAGCTAGACAAACGCTTCCTACATTTGATGAATTGGCTGGAATTCTTCTTCAAGAAGAAGAGAGAATGAAAAATTTTGAACTGGATTCAAATGATTCTAATTTGGCATTGATTGCAAGAGGTAAAAGATAATTTTGAGGGAGATCATGGGACAAGAATAGAGGCCGTTTTCAAGCAAAGAAAAAAGGTATGACACATCATGATTCTTATGTTAAGAGAAATATTGAATGTGATTATTGTGGAAAACCTGGACATCTACCTAAAGATTGCTATAGAAGAAAGAATCATGAATAAAATAAGAGACATAGAAGACATAATGGAAATTTCATGAATAGAGACACTTCAGTTACTGATGGATTTAAAAATCTTAAATTGTTTCTTTCCAATGCTGCATTATCTGTTGAAACTGATGATGGGACTACTTGGTTCATAGATTTTGGTGCATCAGCTCATATGACTTGTAATAAAGAATGGTATGATAAATATTACAAGAAAACTGATGGCACACACATTTACCTAGGAGATAACAGGTCACATAAAGTCTAAGGCTATGGCGTAATAAGTGTGTACTTACCTAATGGAAAAATGAGACAGATTCATGATGTGATGTATGTTCCTGGTATTAAAAAGAATTTGATATCTGTTTCGAATATCACTGATAATAATTTAAAAGTTGAATTTGGTAAATTGGAACTTGTATTGTGAAAGATGTTCAGGATCACGACAGGGTTGTTTCCATAGGTCCCAGGGTTGGTGGATTGTATAAAATGGATGTGACGATGAAGCATCATGTTGCATTGACATCCACAGCAATGTCAACAACAGAGTTATGGCATCTCAAGTATGGGCACCTAAATTACAATGATTTATTGTTGTTGCAAAGAAAAACAATGGTTGAAGGTATTCCTATTATGAAGTGTGAACATTTACCATGTGAAGCTTGTGCACTTGGTAAATAGCATAAAGAGGAGTTTCCCGTTCATACAGAGAAAAGACAATATGATATACTTGAACTAATTCACACTGATGTATGTGGACCTATGCAAACTAGGTCACTTGGTGGTGCTTCCTACTTTCTTATTTTTGCTGATGATAGATCTAGATATACATGGGTCTATTTCATACGAAGAAAAAGTGATGTCTTTGAGTATTTTAAAGAATTCAGAACTTTGATTGAAAAGCAAACAAGAAAATGCATTAAAATTCTCATATCGGATTAGGGTGGTGAATATAAATCAGGAGCGTTTAATAGGTATTGTAAATTTCATGGGATCTAACAACAGTTCACAGTATCCCATACTCCTCAGCAAAATGGTGTTGCTAAGAGATGGAATAGAACACTGGTGGAGTGTGCTCACAGTATGCTTCAAGGTAAAAACATTTCTAATGGTTTCTGGGCAGAAGCCATTAATACTGCTATTTATTTGAAGAATTGAAGTCCCACTAAGAAATTAGCTTTTCAAACTCCTTTTGAGATTCTTTATGGTCATAAACCTGATGTCAGTCATTTAAGAGTATTTGGATGTACTACCTTTGCACATATTTCTAAGGATAACAGAATAAAGCTTGATGCAAAGTCAATCAAGTGTATTTTTATTGGGTATTGTATAGATCAGAAAGCATATAAACTGTTTGATCCCAGTTCACATAAATTGTTTGCAAATCGAGATGTGGTGTTTCATGAGAATGCTGATAAAAGTGATACAATGAATGATGTTTGGCATATATCTAATGATGATCATGTCAAAATTGATACTTTGGTTAAACAGGAACAATAATAGGTACAAGTACAGGTTCAAGATTACAATGAAAGCAACATGAGCACATCTAACAGTAGTGATTCATCATGAGAGGAAGATTCACCTCAAAGCAAGAGAATCATGGATGGAACTCCAACAGGTATTGTAGAACCAAGAAGTTCAACCCGACAAACCCAACTTCCTACAAGGTATAGAGATTATTCCTTGATGTCTAATATCATGAATGTTGTAGAACCATTTGATTATGAACAAGCTAAAGAGCATGAACAATGGAGAAATGCTATGAATGATGAATATGACTCTCTTATGAAAAATAAAACATGGGAATTAGTTGAACTCCCTCAAAACAAAGTTCCAATTGGAAGCAAATGGTTGTATGAATCTAAATTTAAAGCAGATGGTAGCATTGATAAATTTAAGGCAAGATTAGTTGCAAAAGGATATGCTCAAAAGGAGGGAATTGATTATGAAGATACTTTTGCACCAGTAGCTAAATTGAATACAATTAGAGTATTGTTGCCTTAGCTACAAAACATAATTGGAATATACATCAATTGGATGTCAAATCTTCTTTTTTGAATGGTGATTTAGAGGAAGAAGTTTATTTGGTTCAACTTGAAGGGTTTGTCAAACAAGGACAGGAGCATCTAGTCTGCAGGTTAAGAAAAGCCTTATATGGTTTGAAACAGGCACCGAGATCATGGTATGTAGAGATTGATACCTTCTTTCATCATAATGGGTTTGTGAAAAGAAAAAATGATCCTAACCTGTATGTTAAGAAAGATGAAGAAGGAAATGTTGCTTTAATATCTTTATATGTGGATGATCTCATTATCACAGGCAGTGCTTACAAGTTAGCTGAAGAAATTAAAATTTATTTGTCTCAGGAATTTGAATTGAAAGATCTGGGTGAATTGCATTACTGTTTAGGAATTGAGGTATGGAGAGAGCCTAGTAAAACATTGATCACTCAAAGTAAATACGCAAAGGAAATTCTTAAAAAGTTCAATATGAGTGATTGCAAAGCTATGTCAACTCCCTTAGAATAGAATGCAAAGTTGTACAAAGAAGATGGAACTAAAGAGGCAAATGGAACTTTATATCGTCAGTTGGTGGGAAGTCTGAACTATCTCACCACTACAAGACCGGACATTACATACTCAGTTAGTATCCTTAGTCAGTTTATGGCTAAGCCTTCAGGAAATCACTGGAACACTGCAAAGAAATTTTTCCGACAGTTAAAAGGAACAATCAATTTAGGTATTATGTACACTGATGAATCTGATGTTGCACTGACAGGTTTTTCTAATTTAGATTGGGCAGTAAATCCTGATGACAGACAATCTACCTCTGCTATGCATTTCATATAGGATCAGGGGTTGTGTCATGGAGTAGTAAGAAATAGCCAGCTATTTCTTTATCATCAACAGAATCTGAGTACAAAGCTTTGACCATTACCACCTGTGAAGCTGTTTGTTTGCGGATAATTCTTGCAGATCTTGAAGAGAAGCAAAGTGGTTCAACATGCAGAAATTGTGATAATCAAAGTGCTATCAAATTAGCACACAATCCAATATATCATGCCAGATCAAAACACATTGAGCTGCAATACCACTTTGTACGAGAGAAGATTGAATCAAATGAAATTGATTTAGTATTTTGTAATACCAAGCATAATATCGTTGATATCTTTACCAAGCCTCTTGGTAAACTCAAGTTTGAAGTTTTTAGAAGTAAATTAGGTGTTGTAGAAAATCCATTTGTCCATTAAGGGAGGATGTGAGAATAATCTAGAATAATTTAGAAATAGGAGTGGTTATGATTTGTTGAACGAGAGTTTTATAATTAGAGTTTAGTTCCACCACTTCAGGATTGTTGCCCCAAACTTAGGAAGATTAGGTGAATGCCTATGCTATAAATATTTAATGTTGTCATTGAGCTAATGACAAGGTGTGTGAGCTCTGTCTCATGTTGTGTGTTGCATTTGCTCTGATACCAATTAAAAACAGCAAATGCAACACACAACGTGAGACAGAGATCACACACCTTATCATTAGCTCAACAACAACATTACATATTTATAGCATAGGCACTCACCTAATCTTCGTAAGTTCGGGGCAACAATCCTGAACTGCTGGAACTAAAATCTAATTATAAAACTCTCGTTCAACAAACCATAACCACTCCTATTTCTACGTTATTCTAGATTATTCTCACATAAAGTATTTACAAGTAGATCGTTTATTAATTTATATAAAAATATATACAATAATTTATAGTTGGTCATTGTTTTAAACTTTTTATTTTAAAATGAGAGTAGTTTGGTTCTCAACTTATTTTGGATCTCTTTTTTTTTTTGGTGAATAGAGTGATTTTCAACAAAGATTGCTTATAAGAGGTGACTAGATTCAATGTTTTTGGAGGCAAGTGAGAGAGAATCCATCCACTAGGTAAGAACAAGTATATAAGATGTATGCATTTAGTCTAAAGAGATTATTTTCACTAGTTCTCACTTTGGAAAAGGTTCATGACTTTATAATTGTGGGTGAAATTATTCTATTCGAACTCTACAAGCTTGGAAAGGCTTGTCATCAAAGCATTGACATTAGCTTAGGTCATCTCCTCCTACCTGCAAAGCACCTTGCAGACCTCCTTCAATTTTGTCTTGTCCATATCAATCTTGCTAGAAATGATACCTATGGAAAATAGAACTGAAGAATCAATAAAAAGAAAACTCAAACCAAACTAAATTTGAACTAAAACAAGAGTTCCCTTCACTTTTAAAATGGAGGAGCTCAAAAGGATAGAAAAAATTTATGTAAATGAAAAACCCATCTGAAATAGCTAGACCCATAGTGGGGATTCAATTAGCTACTAATTGCTTAGTCAACATGGATACAAAAGCCCTCATGGATGACCTTTATAAATATATGTACCTTTGAATGATTCGAGGAGCTCAGAATCTAGACTCTTACTAACCAATTTCACACTTGCTTCTCTATAGGACGCTTCCTCTAGTGCCAACCTACTAGACGCCCTAACGACCTCTATCAATGGATGAAACCATATGCATCAAAGGAGAGATGACATCTCATATTTCTTGTGGAGCTTAATGCACTACTTTGATGAACCATGTTTGAGTTTCTTTCAAGCGAGTGGGGGAGGTGGTAAGACCACGTATTACCTCATAATCAAAATGGATTCTAGTTGTTAGATTGATAACTATGTCAATTGTAGTGAGAGATAGTTAAGGGTCTAATTTCTATTAGATTAAAAATGAAGCCAATGGAAAAAGTTAATGTCTTTTAGCCCACATATCGATATATTAATAGGATACATACAAAAATATATACAAATCAAAATTTCATTATGCAATACATTATGCCTTAATAATAATAAATTCCAAGTAAAGTAAAAAAATCATAAATTAATTGAAACCATTTAAAATGTCATAGAAATATAAATAGTTCTTAAAATAAATTGTTTCACAATAGACACAAAGTTTAGTTTGTTGTATATCTGGTCATCAATGCTAATCATTATTTTGATTATTTTATATTTAAATTTATAATTTAAAATATCATTTAATCTTATATTTAAATAACTATACTTTAATAATTGAAAAACAAAAATATTTCCATATGAACCACATGTTTTCATTATTAAGGAAAAAAAAAAAACAACATAATCCAATGCGATGATAAATCATTATAAAATATCAGTTTTTATAATTATGAAATAATTATATGTTTATTTTTGAAGTAAATTGTGTATTAATGTTATGAGACTTCTAACATTTAAATACACGCTTTACCTAATATTAAACACTTTAAAAACATAAAAATAATATTTATTTTAAACTAATCAATTAAGCTAAATAATGCTCGTAAAATAATACTTATTGATAAAATAGCATTTTCAAAATCAAATTACAAAATGCAGTAACTTGATTATAAAATATTAACTACACTATACAAATGATATTATATTTTTGACCCAGAGATAGTTTTCTTGTCGATTTTTTCAACGCCACATTCCAAGCCGACTACCTCCATGAAATTTTGCAAGTTGATTATTGAATGTTTAATCAACGGACATAGTTCGTGAGCATTTTATTTATTTATTTATTTTATTTTATTTTTTTTAAATTTGAAACGGTTCTTTAAAAAATTACACAAAGTTTTATTTCTTTAAATTAATAATTTACTTCAAAATAGAAAAAAAAGTCGAGAGTTCAGACCTGTAGCATATCATTTAAATGTTAAAAAAAAAAATCATACAATTTTGTTAAAAAAAAAATATATATATATATATATATATATATATATATATATATATATATATATATTTAAATTAATAAATTATATTGTTGATTGATGGTTTTTGATACAAGATACACACGTAGATGCTTCAATTAATACATATATATATATATGATGGGTTTGTATTAGTACATGATTTTTTTTTTCTTAGACAAAATTAACATGGCTATATAGATAATCTCTTTCTTTCCATGGAGTGTCTACATTGCACATCTTAGATCTGGATCAATGACTAGAGTGAATAGAGAAGCACCTCAGTAATCCCCCACCACTAGCTCCTCATTGACTCAATCTAGGTTGCAGCTGCAGATTCAAATCCCACTTCTTAGTCTTTTTATTTGTGTTATGTTTTATTATTTCTCGTTAATTTGGTTTTTTTTCATGGCATTAACGACTTGTATATGATCATATGTATGGCATATTTTGAACTTTTAGAGAACTTTTTGTCTTCAACCTCTATACAGAGAATGCATTTTTGAATATTGTTAGGCTTCACTAGTGACCAACCAATCTAAAACTTTCAACTTTCTTAAATATAACTTCTTATTTCATATATATATATATATATATATATATATATATATATATATATATAGATATATATATATATAATTTTTTTTTAAACTTACAAAAGTTAAATTAATAAAAATAATTAATATCTTTATCGTAAACCGTACACATTCCAATGTCTATCTCTTTTGAAATTAAGGCAAAAGTTCACCCATAAATACATTATCATAATTTATTTATAATTTTCCTTTAATACTTTATGCTAATTTATTTATATTTGTTATTGAATACATAGATGTTTTATTTTCATTTGGTCATTATGAAATAATAAAGATAGGAACAACACTTCAGTTACTAATGCCAATTATTAGGTAATTGATGTTGTTGTTCATTTTTGTTTGTTGTAATTGTTGTGGCTCCTAGAGACAACCCCCAGGTCGAGGAGAGGTCAGTGCCTAGGACACCTTAGAAGTGTTTGTAAGATATGCTGAGAATTTTTCACTTACATTCAACATTAAACACATTTTAAAATAGAATTGGTTCAGAATATCTCTCAAGGGGGTAGAGGCAATTGATATCGAAAACAAACTCACACAAGACTTAATATCCAGCTCTGGTGGCCAAGTTACAAAAGCGCATAGTTCATTTGGTCATTATAGTAAGTGCGAAAGAAGAATATGAATGAATGAAATCAAATGCATCAGGCTAAGCATAGAATCTAATGCATCAAAATTCAGAATGAAAATGGATAAACGAAACACTGAATGACATATCATATTACATGGAGTGCATATTAAGGATGTTAGATCGTATTAGTCACGGGCATCTTAGATCAACATTAGAAATAGATGAATCCATTATTTCATAAAGATACACTCAACAACTACTATTATATGCCATATGAGAAGAAAAATAGAGATAAATGAAAGGAACACAAAAGAGAATACATACTACAAACTCGTATGAACCATAATTACCAAAAACTATGTATTAATCTACAGATAGAGCATACATTTTCACTTTCTCAATTAATATTTTTAGAGCCTCTTTGGAAACCAAAATTTGAGACCTCTTTTGAAATCATAATTCAAAACCTCTCAAAATGTATCACAAACTTTGTTTATAGGGTCTCAAGACGAGTACCCCTTACAAAATATTCCTTCTTGGTCTTCAGATGATTCATAATAATAAAAATATGTGAGTGTGCTACTAGCACAGTTGTATTAGATAAAACCTAACTAACTTGAGTTCATTTATTGAAATAAAATATTTACAGAAAACATAAAACAGTGAGGTGTCATGAATGAAATGATTTGAAAAATCTTCATTCATGGTAGACCAATTATAGAGGAAGAGTTGTTGGGTCAATGATCTGGAGTTATGGATGGTTGAAGAACTGGTCACACCTCTACCACAATGTTGGACTAGGTAGAGGAGAGAAAAATAGATTTTTATAGACGATATTAAGATACGTGAGTCCTACATAATTCGACCTAGAGCGAAACATGGTCCTCACCAACCCTAGTAACTAGAAAGCTCTCCTTAGTTATTTTACTACTGTCCTTCCCTTTAAGAGGAGGTATTCTCGTGGGAGGAATCAACCCTTCTCTTAGCCTCTACAATAATTTGATTGTATTTCTCCCATGGGATCAACCCTCCTGCGAGGTCTCAATAGCTGGGAAGTCCAGCTCTAACCCTCTGCTCGAATTCCGAGTCAAAAGAAACAACATCCTTTGACACCCTTTCTAGACATTCCTTGGCCTTAGCTTAGTTGCTAGAGTCTCAATATCCATTTATGTATTAATAGGCCAAGAATCAAAGTTAATTTTCCACTCAACTTCTGGCATGTATTCATGATCATAGGTTGAGGCATTAATGCTTTTCCTTCTCTTTGTAATGGTAACATGAGGGTTATAATGCCAAATATCCTCCATTTCAAAATTCATTTCTTTCAACTAATTTCCAGTTGGTTGAAAATATTTCCTGGTATTTATAATGAAGGGACCTATTGGCTTGCCAGTTTGACCATGTACCATTTCTTAGCAGGAACAAAGTGGATTTGATCCAAATGTAGGCTCTTTTTGTTGAAATCTAGGGAAAATATCCTCATTGACATGAAACTACGTAAATGGTAGGGAGGGAGCTCACACTCAAAAACCCTCATTTCACTTTAATTCTCAAAAAAATACCAATCACCCACCGTAGTGTCCTTACTAAGCTGGACGATCTCTTTTTGCTGAGGTAGAATCCTTGGGGGGAGGCATTGTGGATGATTTTGTATGCAATAGCCATATAAGTGGATATGAATTGAGAGTAACCCTCAATGTTGGGTTCTTCCTAACAGTAACATCCCAATCAAAGACAAACTTTCTCTGTTTGTTTGAATCCATGAGATTGAGGCCCAGAAATTCAAACTCATCTAGATGGGTATATAAGAATAAATAAAACACCATGGAGTAATATATGAAAAATGAAGTGAGAGAAAAGTGATGCAACTCAAATTTGATGGATTCTACTAGGAAAGAATGTATATTGAAAAAATGATATGACTGCATCATCGTTACTAGAAACTTTGTAGTGGCGTTCGTGACAATATTGGCATCATCGTCCCCAAACATCTAGGAAATTACAGTAAGGATAGGTGTCAAAACCTCTGTAAAGGTGGGTACTGGAAAAGTATTAACAATAGGTAAGGATTGGTGGCATGGGGCAAAAATCATCTATAAGAAAGCTCGTTGTTCCCTAGTTGGAAGGGCACTATAGCTGTAACAGAGGGTCGGCTAAGTAATTTTTGTTGGTTCATGATATGCTGGGTATACCAGAGCCTTTTGGACAAACTCCAAATTTATATGCACGATTTTAACTCTAGTGGGTGATATAAAAAAACTTTTCTTCTTGACATAAGAAAAGGTAAGACATGAAATGAACTATGGAAAGTAATAGACAAATAGTGTGATTTGGTATTTTAACCCTAATTAAACTACTCTGAAAGGGTCTTCTCCCTTGATATAGTGGTCATACATGTTGAACCAGAGGTCGGACAGGAGGTAAGGGCATACTATGTCGGACATTTCCGACTCTCTGCCCATGAGAAACACAATTTTGGATGAGGGTTTGGCTTCCTGCACTTTGGGAGTTTGGGGGGTGGGTTATTCATTTTTAGCATGAGGGAAAAAAATAAAAGTAGAAGGGTTTCGAGTTACCTATTTGACTAGATGAGAACCAAAGAATGGAGTTGGTGGGAGCTATGGAGTAGTCTGACAAGTGAATGACGTCATGGACTAGTGGAATGGCGGGAGAACTCGGATGCAAGAAATATGAATTTGAATTCAAACGACTAAAGGTTTGGGCCTTTATAGTTGGAAGGAAACAATCATATGACATCAGGCGAGGTCATGAGTGGGAGGACACATGGAGGAAATTGATTAGAATGGTGATAGGTGGAAACTGGGGGGAATACTTTACTGTTACCTTGGAGCTCTCTTGTTAGCATTTCAGGCGAATTAATGCGAAGCGGGTGTGGTCCCCACTTCTCTTCGATGGGTGAACAAATGGGAGGCAAGGTCAACCCAAGACCCCCCAAATTTAATCCCGAACATTGATCTTCTTATTGAGTTTTCAATTCCGGGGGTTGTCGTGGATGTATCGGTCATGCCGGCCTCCCCCTGGAAATGCCTCTAGGGTCAGTTAAGCTGTGATGAATGTCGATCTGATCAGACACCTACTTGATCTTTAAACGCAAACCCACTTCTCTTTGGCTTTCAACTTGTAATTTTGTATTTCGTATTTCGGCTCTCCCTTTTGGCTTTCCTCTTTTAGCTTCCGAATTTCGACCCTCCCTTTTGCCTTTCGTCTTGTAATTTTGGCTTTTTGATTTCGGCTCTCCCTTTTAGCTTTTCATCTTTCTGCTTCCTAATTTCAGCTTACCCTTTTATCAACCTAGATTGCACCTATCCTTCTTCATACCATGGATGAAAAATAGGACCATTTGACACAAATAGGAGATGGTATGACAGATAATAACATCGGCTCCAATTGGGGGCAATGTATTGCAAGAAATGCATTGAGAATCTACAGATTAGTGCCTCTATCTATTGGGCATGGAGTCAATTTATTCATGTATATCAAAAAAGAAAAATAGTAGTAAAAACATAAAAAAACATCTTGTATATACAATGGCTCAACAGTATAAACATGGGTACCGCTGAAATAGGTAACTGAACTGGTACCTATTTTTTTTTTGTAGCAAAAAAGCAATCGATTTTGAAAAGTGGTGATGCAGAATCACCCGTTTTTTTTTTGTGTGCATATTTTTGACACTTTAATATTTTGATTTATGAAACATGAATATTTTTTTTTAAATGCTAGTGATTTTCATGCTAATTTTGAAACGTATTGATGCAGCATCAACCTTTTTTTTTCTAGAGTGGTGATTTTCATGTTGGTAATAAAACATAAAAATAAAATAAGAAAAACATGACAAATAAAACTCAGATAAAAAAAATATATAAAAACAATAAAAAAAACCAATAAAAATGTAAAAAAAAACAAAATTAACTTGTAAAAATAAAAAAATTTAAACAAAAATAACTTAAAGAAAAACAAAAATATTCGAAAATTATATTAAAAAAATAAGAAAAAAAACACATAATTTAAAGAAAAAAAAAACAAAACTTGAACCAAAACAATATAAAAAAACATCAGAAACAATTTTTTCTAAGTTATTAAAAAAACCATATAATTAAAAAAAAAATTAAATAGAAAATTTTAAAATAATTAAAATTACAAAATTAAAATTAAAATATAAAAACAAGAAATAATTTAAATTTAAAAATTTTAATTAAAAAAAATCATAATAAGAAGAAAAAAAATACAAATTTAAAAATTTAAAAAAAAAAATCAAATTAAAAAAGAAAATTATAATATAAAATAAAATATAAAAAAATTATCATTAAAAATAAAAAACAATGAAAAAAAAAACATTTGCAAATAATTAAAGAACAAATATATATAATTTTTTTTTTTTTTTAATTAAACCATTTATAAAATTTAAAAATGAAAAAAATAAAATAAAATAAAAAATAAAAGAATTAAAAAAAAGATTTTTAAAATTAAAATTTACTAAATTTAATAAATAAATTTTAAATTTTAAATTTTAAAAAATAATTAATCTAAAAATATTAAATTAAAAAAAAAAAATTGAACTAAAACAAAAAAATTAAATTTTTTGAAATTAAAAAATAAATAAATTAAAATTAAAATAAAAAAACAAATATTAAATCTAATAATCAAAATACAAACTAAAAAAATTAAAATACAATATTAAATTAAATTTAAAAAAATACGAAATTAAAAAAAAAATTAAAAAAATTAAAAAAAAAATTATTTTCGCGTTGAGAAAGGTGGTGCCGCCTAGGTGGCGGCGGAGGCCAGCTGCTGGGCGGGCGGGGAGGCTCTCCGCCTGCAAGCAGCCTCCCTGCCCGAAGCCACCATCTTTCCCAATGCGTATATATATATATATATATATATATATATATATATATATATATATATATATATATATATATAATTTATTTTTGTTTATATTTTTAATTAAATTTTGTGTTTTTTTTAACTTAATTGATTTTTTTTTTCTTATTAGGAATTTGGCTTCTGTGATCCATAAATTGTGAGAAACTATTTCGGTAAAAATCACATAATAATTTTGGTCAACGCGTTTCTTATTTTTTCTTTATTATTAAATTTTATATTAAGCTTTTAAATTTAATTTTATAAAATTCAATAAATTTTTTAAATTTTTTTTTAATTTATTTAAATTTAATATTTATTTTTAAACTTTTGTTTTTTTTTTTCTTTGTTTTTTAAATTAAGTTTTTTTTTTAATTAAACTTTTCTTTTAAATTAATTCGTTTTTCAATTTTATTTTTTAATATTTTTTATTCTTTATTTTTTTCCATTTTCCATTTATAAATGATTTTTAAATTTTTTTAAATTTTCATTATAATAATATTGTTTTATTTTTTTTATATATTTTAAATTTATTTTTTATTTCAAAATTTATTTGTTTATCCATTTATTTATTAAAATTTAATATTTTTGTTTTTAAATTTAATTTGTTATTTTAATATTAATTTTCTTAAAAAATTTAATAAAATATAATATATATATATTTTTCATTTATATATATATATATATATATATATATATATATATATATATATATATATATATATATATATTACTTTTATAATTTAAATTTAATTTATTTTTTAAAATTTAATTGTTTTTTTAATATTTTTTTTTAAATTTAATATTTTTATTCTATTTTATTTTTCATTTTTTATTTTTAATTAATTCTTTTTTAATTTTAATTTAAATTTTATTTTAATTTTTTGTTTAATTAAAATTTGATATATTTTTTTAAATTAAATTTTTTTTTTTAATTTTTTTTTTTAGTTTTTAATTTAATAAACATTTTCTTTTATTTTTTAAATTTAATTTGTATATTTTATTTTTTATAATTTCTTTCTTTTTCTATTTTTTTTTTTAAATTTAATATATATATATATATATATATATATATATATATATATATATATATATATATATATATATATCTTTAAAATGTTTTTATTTTTAAAATTTTATTTTTGTTTCTTAAAGTTTAGGTTTTTTTTTAATGTTTGAATTAAAAAAAAAAAAATTAAAAATATAATGAAGTTTGTTCTTTTTTGGATTTATTTTTTTTTTTTTCAAATTTTTAATATAATCTTTTATTATTTTAAAATTTTTGTTTAATCATTTTTTGTTTTCGAGGTGGTTTTTGCACAAACTTTTTGCACAAAAAAATTGGCTTTTACTTGCATTTCTTAAAATGTTCAAATTTACCCGAAAAAAAAAAGGTTATTCCATAATACAACTTTTCATTTTCGAGTTGTTTTTTCATGGTTTTTTGATGTTTTTTTTTTGTTAGAGTTCCCATTTCATTGGTAACTATGTTTATATACAGTGGGTGAAAATGGACCTCTTTAATGTTCAAAATAGAGCTTGAGAAATTTCCCATTCACATGCAGTTCAAGCACCTCAACATCTAAATTTTCTAGTAAGAAGGTGTTGTTTCCTTTTGCTTCAGATATTTTGAAAGGTCTAAAGCACAAGGGATCAAACTTCCCATGCTTTCCCTTGTCCTCTCTCCTAACATCCCATATGAGCACCAAATCTCCTAGATGTAAGGATATTTACCTTGCATTTTTGTCAAAAAAAGCCTTCATCTTCTCCTGATATTTGATCATATGTTGAGTTACATGCCCTATGTTTTCTTGCATTTCTACCACCTTATTTTTTATCCTGGTCAAAGAATTGGGCTCCTCCTCGACATCTTGTAGAATTTTAGCCACTGGCATGGCTAGTTGGATAGGGAAAACTGCAGCTTTTCCATATACCAACTCAAAAGAATACTTCCTAGTTGACCTCTTGGTAGTAACTATGTTGGCCCATAAAGAAAAATTTAGTTGTGAGACCCATTTTTCCTGATTTTCTAATATGGTATTTTTCAGAATCCTCACTAGAGTTTTATTTGAAGATTCATCCAATCCATTTCCCTGTGGATAGTAGGTTGTGGAGTGTCCCACGATAATTTTATACTTTTGGAAGAAACTAATAAACTTGTATGGCTTAAATACATGTGCTTTTTCAGTGATAACCTTCCTTGGATAGCCAAATCTAGCAAGGATATTCTCCACCATAAACTTAATGAATATTGCATCGGTTGCATTCCTAGATGGATGGAATCCACCCATTTTGTGAAGTAATCAATGGCTGTAAGTATCCTTTTGTGTTGACCAATGTATGGTGTGTGTATTTCTCCATTGAAGTCTAGCCCCCAGTGTCTTGAGGGGTGCTAACTTCTGCTTCTCAGTAAAGATATGATATTTTTCACAATACATAACATATGTATGAACCTCACCAAATAATTTGGGCCAATAGAAAATATATTTGAGAATATTATATGTTTTGGCACTCCAGATGTAATGTCTATTGAATTTCCACGACCTTGGGTCAAGCATAAAATCTTAATTTCTGTGATGCTACCAAACCAAGAATCTCAACAGAACTACTTTTCACAGTAGAATATAAACAACAGTAATTCACACATGCACAGAATATATACAAATTTTTAACAAAATTGTACAATAATGTACATCCCCAAACTTTGTTATATTAAACAATATATAATACAATAGTCTAGGGCTCTCGTACTAGGGATAATGGACCTAAATCATCCACTAGTACAAAATACATATTGGGGCTTAGTGTCAGCACATCGACGACTAATCTCGCTATTGCATGCTCTCTCAACTCCTCTCGGTCTTACCTTGTACCTTCCGAGTCCTTCGGCTCCCTATCTGCGACTCCTTCCTCTATCAATGCTCCAAGTCCATCTTACCACTAAACCTCAGCTATCAATTTGTTCACTAGTTGATCATTTGTCCATCAATGCATCAACACATTCAGACTTCTATAGAGCTTTTCACAACTCCACCTGTGAACAACTCTCAAGCTGGCCACTACTGATCCTCAACTACTCAGGGACTTCAACCCACTATGGTCTTCATGCATTGCTCCTATGAAGGCCAACATAGGGAACGAAGGGCTGCCACTTATCACTGTAATATTTCCATCTGCCACAATGAACACGGGCTAGGAGGACTAACCATCATCTGCTATAGAATTCCTTCTCCACACACAAGTCTAGGTGTACTCAACTACTCCTATGGTTCATCAACCTTCAAGCTCAACAACTTCCACTCTAGTAACCATCTAAGTACATGAAGATAGTGCACATAAAGCTATAACCTTGGGCACTATCATGTTGTCCTCCAGTAGACCATAAATTCCCAATCATGTCCACACTTGTTCCACTCTCACGCTACCCTCCATCATTCAACGAGTGACCAATCCTAATTGTATCATCTACTCCTATTTAGGGCATCCAACATCTAGGAAACCATTCCACATGGATGCTAACAAGCTTCACCAACAATCCTCTCATATGTCACTTATCAACTGCGAGATATGCTCCTAGTTGGGGTTTCTTAACACCCAAGACAACCCCAAAAAATGGCTCCCACGGTCTGCACTATCCAAACACTCGAAAAACCTTCCATATAGCATCTAATCAACATGAAATCATCACATACGTCTTTAGTCATGGGTTGTCATAAACTACTGTAGGTTTGTCCACTAGTTAGGGTTGTAAATTCATTGCAACAACTCCCTTTCCTCACGTCCAAACCTCCCTTTTATGTTTTGGTCTTCCCTTCCTTCTTTCTGTCTATAATCTCCTTGAATTATGGGCCAAATCTAATCCCAAACCACCCTTCTTGGCCCTCTTTGCAAAAGAGTTAAGTATTACATCCTTCTTGTAGCTATAGGCAGCCTTATGGCCTACCTACTTTAAAGGAAAATAGGCATGTAGTAACCTGTTAGGGTCTTCAATGACTGCGACCTTAAGAGATGGAGATAACCCATACAAAACTAGCCCAAACACTCCTCTAAAGAATTTCCTTGTCCTCTCTTCTCCACAAACCTATCAAACCCTTCCAAAAAAGACCAAAATAGTCCTCCACTACTTCGACCTTCTTCCTTCTAAGTTGTGGCTAACTTAGGATGGAATTCCTATGAAAAGATGAGTTTTTGGATGGTCTAAATGGCATCCAATAACCTCATATTTATACACAAATATAAGGGCTCAGTGATTTAATGAAGGGCCATTCCTATTGGATGGATTCTCCTCAAGCCTACATGACTTGACTGTCTAAACATTAATGACAACTTCAAAAATTCATAGCTCAAGTTCTAGAGCTCCGATTTGGGTGATGTTCGAAGCGTTGGAATCGACACGCCAAGCTCTATCACCTCAAATTCTCTCATGGTCAAGTTATTTATGTTTTTTGGCCCAAATACCGATGGGTGAAAAATCCCATGCTCTGGTTCCAAGCCCACAAGGCCGCTTGTGGAGCTCCTTCCTCCAAACCGTTGATCCTCAAGGCTTAGAGTACCTCTCAAACTACAAAAAATCAACACTCCATCTTAGCGAGGGAGGTACTTCCAAGACTCAGAAGTAACTACCATCATCTCCATCAACACTAGACCATCTGGCATCCATCCGTGCAACATACTTTGTAGAATTAACCCTACATCTCGGTAGTGTCTCTCCCTCATCACGTCTGAACCCAAATATCTCGAACCTCCATAGGGATGCTCCATATGAGGCTAGACTCCCTCTGAGCCTACATAATAACCATTGGCTTAGTCCTCCAAGCACTCATCCTCCTGGGTCAAATACAAATCATGCAAATCCCTCCAATCTCGGATATGCAACATCACGATTCGATGAAGATTTATCCTACCAATCTGAAGTCCATCACATGAAGCCATTTCGATCAACATAATCTCATCCAAATGAAAGAAACCCTCGAGTTGTCCCAACCATCCATGAAAAATCAACAGAAGTCCATGATTAGCAATCTTCCCTACAACAAACGGTTGTTCACTAGGCTCACCACCAGTCTACCAGAACTCTCAACCAATCTCCTTACCAAGCTAGTCAAGACTACATCTCCATGTATTCAGCTGAACACTCTGCTACATGATTTAGACACCAAAAGCTCCCTCTAATTTTCTTCGCTGCGCACATTTTGATTCACTATCCCTTAAAGTAGCACAGATACACTCTATTACTATGTTGAATTTCCATGATCTTGGGTCTAGGATAGAATCTTAAAATTTCTGACGCTACCAAACCCAGAATATCAATAGAACTACTTTGCACAAAGGAATATAAACAACAGTAAATCACGCATGCACAGAATATAAACAAAATTTTAAAAGAATTGTACAATAATTTACAACCCCAATCTTCGTTATATTAAAAAAATATAATACAACAATCTAGGGCTCCCATACTATGGATAATGGTCCTCAATCATCCATTAGTACAAGATACAAACTTGGGCTTGATTTTAGTACATCGACGACCAATCTACCCTCAACAAGATACTATGACCATCTAGTTGTCTCATGCTCTCTCAACTCCTCTCAGTCATACCCTATACCTGCCTGGTCCTTCGGCTCCCAATATGCAGCTCCTACCTCTATCAATGCTCCAAGTCCATCTGACCATTGAACGTCATCTATCAATATTCTCACTAGTTGATCATTCACATAAATGCATCAACACATCAAGACTCTTGTCGAGTTTTTCACAACTCCACTTATGAACAACTCTCAATCTTCCCACTACTTCTCCTCAGCTACTTAGGGACTTTAGCCCACTATGGTCCTCCTGCGCTGCTCCGATGAAAGCCAACATAGGGCACAGAGGGTTGCCACCTATCACTGCAAGATTTCCATCTCCCACAATGAGCATGGGCTACGAGGACTTCCCATCGTCTATTGTAGAATTCCTTCTCCACACACAAGTCTAGGGGTGTTCAACTGCTCCTATGGTTTTTCAACCTTTGAGCTCAACAATTTCCACTCTAGAAACCATCTAATTCCATGAAGATATTGCACACCGAGCTCCAACCTTGGGAACTATCATGTTTTCCTCTAGCAGACCATAAATTCCCAATCACGACCACATATGATTCACTCTCATGCTACCCTCCATCAGTCCATCAGTTACCAATCCTCATTCTAGCATATTCTCTTAGTTATGGCATCCATAATCTAGCAAACCCTTCCTCATGGTTTCCAATATACTACACCAATAGTCCTCTCCTAGGAAACTTAACAAATGCAATATATGCTCCTAGTGGGGGTTTCTTAACACCTAAGACAACCCCCAAAAATGGCTTCCACTGGTTACATTGTCCCAACACTAGGAAATTGTTCCATCTAGCATCTAATCATCATGAAAACATCACATACCTCTTTAATTATGGGTTTTCATACATTGTTGTAGGTTTCGCCCATTGGTTAGGGCCGGAACTTCACTACAATAGCTCCCTTTCCTCACATCCAAAACTCCCTTTTCTGCTACGGTATTCCCTTCCTTCCTTTTTTCTACAATCTCCATGAAGCCTGGGCTAAATGCAGACCCAAACAACCCTTCTCGGCCCTCTGTTCAAATGAGTTAAGGCCTGTGACTTTCCTGTATCTATAGGAAGACTTACATCCTGCCTACTTCAATCTCCTATTGGGGCGTAATTGGAATTATGCCATGAATTCCATTGTCTCTTCATTTTTCTGACTCTTCTATTTTCCTCACCAAGGAAAAATCGTGACTCTTAACCAATTATATTTATGTACCCCTAACTTTGAACTGTTAACTTATATCAATGTTCCTTTAGTGGGTGGTTCTCCTAAACCTTTCGTTGGTATTGGTACTAGTGTTTTAAAGGACTCCTCTCTTTTGGGGCATTTCTTGCTACCGTTGCCTAAGGTTCCTATGACCATTTCTATGGTCCCTACTACACCTGATGGATCTATGGATCCATGGATTATACCTACCCCTTCTACCATCGAACCCTTTGGATAATCGATGTTGTTGTCACTTATGGAACTAGTTTATCAAGCTACTCAATCTACATCTAAATCTCCTTCTTCCTCGATTGAAGCCTATGGGCTCTTCCACTTTAGCTCCCTCTATTGATCTTCTCGACACTGTCTTACCCTTTGACGAGGATTTTATGAAGATCATGTCTCTAGTTGAGCAGCCTTGGGATGAAACCCATTGTCATGTCTCAGTCTCTTTTCCATTTACACTGAACACGAATCCTCTAAAAACATTATCCCTTAATCGACCTGATATTTTCCCTTCATCTTTGATTATTGTTCAAGGATTCTACTTGCAAGGAAACTTAGGAAAGCTATTAAGGGAAGGAACCTTTCAACTCATATAGTTGGGTCCTGATAATGTTACTCACGTCCTTTCTAAAGGTACCTACAAACTTGTAGACTATGAAGGTGACTCACTCACAGAGCCACGAAAGGGTTTTATCTAAAAAGGTATTATTCCTAGCCCTACTTTAGCTCTACCAACTCGGGTGTGCTAATTTTGTGAGGTTCCTTTGATGCTGTGTTATGCAACCAACTCACAAAATAGAAGAAAATATAGTTCAACGACTTAGAAATAAACCTCTTTGAGGGGGAAACGTCCTTTACATTACATAAATGAACAATTATTTGATGATCCAAATGACAAAAACTCCTTTCTATATATAAGAGTCTAATAGGTCACAATATAATCCTATTCAACATAACAATAACAATGTAAGGACACAACAATAACAATGGTGGGCTTCTATGGGGCACAATAATAAAAATATGGGGAATACATGGGCACAATAATAACAATAAGGGAGATATACTAACAATAATAATAAGGGGATACACTAGTATTATAGGGACCTAGCATGCCCCTCTCCTTCAAACAAGTGTTTTCCTCAGCACTTGAGTAGTTCTAGTTTCTTCTGTATAAAATTCCCATCCTCCCATGTTGAATCTTCAGTGGGTAAGTTCTTCCACTTGATTAGATTCTCTAAAATTGATTGATTTTGTAGCTATAAAGTTCTTATTTTTGTGACTGCTTCAGGTTCCAATATGATTTTTCCTTCTTCGTCAGGTTCTGGAAATATTGTTTGAACTGGGAGCTTGTTACCTATAACCTTCTTTAAGCATGAAACATGGAAAACTCGGTGCACTCAGGAAGATGCAAGAAGCTCCAATTTGTATGCCATAGTACCAATATTTCACAACACCTTGTAAGGGCCATAATACTTTGGCGATAATTATTATCCTTCTTAGGTTTCTTGAGGGATATTTTTTTGTATGGTTGTAGTCATAAAAATACCGAGTCGCCTACATCAAGATTTCTTTCACTGTGATGTTGATCTTCTTTTTGTTTCATTTGATTCTACGCCAAAGTGAATTTATCCTTTAAGAATTGGAGAAATTGTTGTTGATGCTCGATGTGATCTTCCACTGCTTGAACCTTATAATTTTCTCTTAAATATGATGTGATGGATGGTGGATGATATCAATAAAGTACCATAAATGGTGTCATTTTTTCTGCAGTATGGAAGAAAGTGTTATACCACCATTCAGCTAGAGGAAACCACTTGACCCATTATGTGTGTTTATCGAATACAAAGAAACAAATATATCCTTAAAAACATTTGTTCACTATCTCAGTTTTCCCATCATATTGAGGATGATATGATGTGCTATGAGATAATTGAGTACCCAAAAAAGAAAATAATTCTATCCAAAATTTCCTGTAAAAATGGGATCTCTATCACCGACAATGATCTTTGGGTTTCCATGTAGCTTTTGAATTATTTCCATAAATGTAGTGGAAATTGTACTGGCTTTAAATGGATGAGATAATGCAAAAAAGTGTGCATACTTATTAATTCTATCAACTACCACCATGACGACAATCTTTCCTTTGGACTTGGGTAAACTTGTGATAAAATCCATTGAAACCTCCTCTCAACGTTGACTTGGAATGGATAAAGGTTGTAAAAAACCTGGGGTCTTAATTGTCTCAACTTTATTTTTTTGGCAAACCAAACATTCTGCCACAAACTTTTGAATAGGCCATCCCAAAAAAATTCCTTCTTGACCCTATGGTAGTTTTTTAAAAATCCTAAGCTCCCTAAGGTAAAGGTGTGAAATTCTAGAAGAATATTTTTCTTGAGTTGGGAATTCTTACAAAGATATAGGCGATCATTTTACCATAATGAATCATTTTTCCAGCTAAATGTTTTGTATGTACTAGGATTGCTACAAATTTTGAATGAGTGTCCACACCTCTTCATCATTCTTCAATTCATCCCTTGCTTTGGTTATCCACTCAGTTTGGATAATAGAAATGACACAAAGAAATTCTTCAACATCCTCATCTTTTCTTGAGAGTTCATCTACAATAATATTTTTCTTCCCTTTTTTGTAGATGATTTAAAAGTCATAACCCAAAATCTTTGTGACCCATATTTTCTGCTCTTCTGAAGATAATATTTGTTCCAAAACGTACTTAAGACTATCATGATCTGTTTTACCTTGAAGTGCCTTCCCATTAGGTAAGGTCACCATTGCTTTAGTGCATGTAGTATTTCCAACATTTCCTTCTCATAAATAGGTTTCTGTAAATAATGGAATTCATCAAACCTTAAAATGTGGAAGGTGCATTAGTAAGGCCAAAAGACATGAGAAAAAATTCATAATGACCCTCATGATTTCTGAATTTTGTTTTCAAAATTTCTTGAGTCTTCATTCTAGTTTCACGATATCCAGAACAAAGATCCAACTTGCTGAAGAAAATTTCTCCATGTAATTCCTCCAATAATTAATCAATGACGAGGATGGAAAATTTATATTTAATAATGAGCTTTTTGATCTCCCTATAATTTGGACACATATGCCATGATCCATCCTTCTTGTGAACTAATACTACTGGAGTAGAGAAAGAACTTTGACTAGGTTGAATTATACCAACCTCTATCATTTTTGCAACCATACATTCAATTTGACTCTTTTGAGCATAAGGATATATGTAAGGCCTGATGTTTGGAGGAACACTTTCTAGAATCAAATGAATAGCATGATCATGATCACGAATTGGTCGAATTCCTTTGGGAGTTTCAAACACCTTGGAATGATTTTCCAATACTTTTTCAAGATCTGGAGAAATAGATGGTTTTGATGTTTGAACCTCTAGTGAGCATAATTGTGCAAATACACCTCATTGTTCTTTCTTCAAAAGCTTTTTCATGACATTCGATTTCATTATCTTTCCTGGTTTCCCTACGATACCATGTAATTTAACTTCCTTTCCTTCCTTTTTGTCTCCAAATATTTTAGCCATTATACTCCTAGTATAACATCAACACCACCCATTATAATGGAGAGCATTAGACTATTTAATACATATTCCCCCATGGTTAGCTTGATATTATGGCACTTTTTAGAGAAATTTATAGTTCCTCCATTTGAAACCATCACTTGACACTCTGGTGCTGGGTATAGGAGTCAATTTAATTCCATGGCTACATTACAATGAACAAAATCATGGGTACTACCCGAATCAATCAACACTATTACATTTTTCTTCTTGATATGTCCTTATACCTTGAGAGTTTGAGGAGTGGTAATTCATGTCAATTCGTTACAGGATATGGTTGGATTCATTTCTTATTCCTCTAGGGTTGGTTCTTGGTGTATATCGTCTTCTTTTGAAGTTTCATGTTCCTTTTCTTCCTCCTTTTCACAATCTATGTGAAATAATTTCTTCTCAGCACACTTATTGCCTTTAGTGTATTTACTATCACAACTATAGCAAAGCCATTTTGATATTTTTTCTTCCCATTGTTGTGGTGTCAACCTTATATGTTGTGGAACTCTACGAGTAGCAACACTTCAATATTTATAGATGTGATTAGTAGGCTTCCTTGTTTCCATAATTTTTCTTTCAATTTTTCTTGCCAACCCAAATGCCTTCTCCAATGAATCCGGTTTCCAAAGGCGAACCTAGTCTTGGATGTTATCCTTTAAAGTCCCTATAAAGACATCAATCATGTGCTCCTCTGGAATATCCTTTACCCTTATATTCAATTTTTGGAATTCATCAATGTGCTCCACCATTTAACCCTTTTTTTTATTTTTATCAATTAGCTAAAGAAGGTGTTGCTCTTTGTATCCTCATAATGTGCTATCATTTCCTCCATAAAAATTGACCAAGTGGCAATTTCTTTACGAGAGAAAATCCATCGATACCATACAAATGTATTGGGTTATAAATATAAATTTGAAATGAATACCTTTTGCATGTTTTGCACATTATGGCGATCAAATAATTTCTCCATCCGTAGTATCCATGTTACGGGATCCTTGCCATCAATATTCCTCATATCCATAGGGTCCTCAATCCAACATTAGAGTCTATGAAATCACGATTAACATTTATTTTTTTGTAATCATTAGTTTCATCTACTATCTTTTCACCATTAGGAATCATTCATTGTAGCAACTTTGACAAACCTTCCTTCAAACCTTCCATGTTTGCTTTTAGATCATTCTTCATGTATTCCATGTTTCCTTTCAGTTTTTCTTCTATACCATCAACCTTATCTTCCATGCCATACATATTAGCTTCCATTTCATTCATATTAGCTTCCATTCCTTTCTTAAAACCATCCATTTTAGCTTCCATTTCATTTTTGGTTACTTTTTGCAAGAGTGAAATTTGTTGCACTTGGTCTCATAATTTTGATATATCATGTTGCATTTCTTCCTCTTCATGCATCAGAGTAGAGATTTATGAGGTATTAATGGGTGTGGAATTATTTTTTGGAGGCATTATAGAACCCAATACTCAAAAATTCTTCAATATGCCCTTGGAATCACTTTAAAATGATTTTTCAAACAAAAGTTATGATTTTTTTTTCAAATGCACACATTTTTCTTGCTTTTAGGAGCTTGATCGTGAAACTTTATAACTCTGTAATTTAAAATCTCCAAGATATAAACTTCAATCCTGAGGTATCCCTCTGAGTCTTCTTTCCAATGCCACAGGTAAAACATAATTTTGATTCTTCAAGAAACAGTTATGCCCTATCTCCCATAATGACCTAATTATGGATTACTTTAGCAAATCGAACTTGTATGGTGTGCCATATAACATTGTTTTGAATTTCGGCTCTAAACTAAATCCGAAAGAAACAACATTCCATGAAATTTTTGTTACTTTTTACAGAATTCCAATCCGATGTTTGAAACGAAAGTTATCACAATTCTCCCTCGGTCACCTATTTGATATGAAATTATGGATCCTGAAAAAACCCTAACTTCCTTAATCATATCTCTACAAATATAATGACCCAAGATCTGAATTTTTTATAAGAAGCTCCTAATGTTTTCGACTCAAATGAGTTTTTTTCATCATGTGAAATTTTGTATAAAAAAAATTATCGTGAAACTTCCAAGATGACCTGTTTGTAGAAGTGAAGCCGTAGAATCCAAAGCTATGAAACCGATTGTTATGCAATCAGCTCACAAAATAGAAGAAAATATAGTTCAATGACTTAGAAATCGGCCTCTTTGAGGAGGAAACCTCCTTTAAATTACATAAATGAAAAATTCTTGGATGATACAAATGACAAAACCTCCTTTCTATATATAGGAGTTTAATGGGTCACAATTTAATCCTAGCCGACATTAAAATAAAAATGTAAGGGCACAACAATAACAATAGTGGGCTTCTATGGGGAACAATAATAACAATATGGGGACTAAATGGGCACAAAAACAACAATAAGGGGGGTATACTAACAATAAAAATTGGGGGATACACTAGTATTATAGGGACCTAGCATGTTGGTATTTCCCCTAGTATCAAATCAATAGAAAATTCCACTTCCCTACAAGGAGGAAACTCTAGAATCTATGCTAGAAACACATCCTAAAACTATTGCAATAAATGGTACCTCTTGAATATTTTTTCATCCTCAACATCCTTACCCTTATCACTAGAAATATGAACTGCAAAAATCACACACTATTTCCAGCAAATGTGCTTAGCCTGCATATCCATGACCAACCTCACTGATGTAAGCTTCTTATTTCCCTACAATATTATATTCTCCCCGTTACCATCGAAACACTCAATAGCCTTGTCATAAATATCTACTTTGGTCTTGTTAATATACAACCAATC
This sequence comes from Pinus albicaulis, assembly GCA_034641835.2. Taxonomy (NCBI): domain Eukaryota; kingdom Viridiplantae; phylum Streptophyta; class Pinopsida; order Pinales; family Pinaceae; genus Pinus; species Pinus albicaulis. The sequence continues at coordinate 882,668,495 of CM076569.1, read as the reverse complement.
CATACCCAAAAGAATACTATATGATCCCAATCGAATTACATTCAATTGTGTTGATGTACGCATACCATTCAACTCAAATGTACAATCTCTTACCCAGTGATGAACTATATTCTTATTACCTGTAGCCAATGTCCATATCAATAATAGATGCCTGTTGATCCACCTATCTATTGTCCACAACTACATAAATCTAAGGAATACTATGACCAACATCCCCAACTTTGTGCGCCTCTTGAGCACTATAGATCTTAGGCCTACCTCCCTGCTATAATGGAAATTCCTTCTTACGATGATCTTTATTAATCTAACGTCACCTATAGTATGCTATTGTCCAAGATGAGACTCATGTCCCTTGTCAAATGTATTGAACTTCTTGTAAGGAACCACATTTTCTTTCTCACCTACATCTTGAGTTCTTCCCTACTTCGGCGGCCCTTCCCTTTAACTTTATCATTTCCTTTCAAATCACACTTAGGCTAATCTTTCCACTTTGAACACACTTTGAATACTCATAAAAATTATTCAATTTATGGATGGCCTCTTCCAACGATCTAGGCTCATCAAACTCAATATAGTATCTATATGCTACTTTTAATCCACTGATGAATCTTTGAATCTTAGCCTTCTCCTCCTTGAGATATATCACATATCTTAACAACTCCAAGAATCTACTTATATACTCATCATTTGTCATAGAACCCATATGTATCTCATAAATATATTTTTCTTTTCCATCGTAATACCCCTCTGATAGGTACATCTTCTTGAATATCCTCTCAAAGTCATCCCAAATCAAGTCTTATTCCTGAACTCCCTTGAAATTATTCATATCTTGCACCAGATATCTACTTTCCCTTTAAGACTAAAGGTGTTTATCTTGGCTTTCATGTTCTTTGAGTTGATATGCAATCTAAATAATTTCTTCATTCCAAGTGTTATACCTTAGAAGACAACCTCTATCTGAGAAGAGGTCAATTCCCAAGACATTTATTAGGAACAATGATGAAATTAGCTTTTTTTTCCCATTTTTTAAAACCACGGACATTTTAATTATCAAGATAGATCTTCTTAATCTTCTATGAGAAAAAAAATATTTCATAGTGGCCTTTTGATGTCGAATAAAACTTTCAATGGTAGTATAGTGAGAAAGGATAGTGGAAAGTCTTTAACAATAGGTTGTTCTGTCCAAAATCTCATGTTTCCAACTTTATAAGAAATATGTAGTTAACATGAAATCAAATACAGAAAACATGAAATGAAATACAGAAAAGAGAAGCACATAATTAAGGTTTTTAACTTTAATTTACAGGAATCAAATTTTGTAGAATTGTAAAATTAAAGACTAGCAACTTCATTGCTCTCTTCTATAGAAGAAAAACATAATATGAAAGATAACAAGAAACACATATCATACTAAAAAAGTTTCTGGAATCACTTTGAAATATTTATTCAAATCCACATGAAGATTGAGAATACAAATAGTTTCTGCTTCTGAGGTCCAAAAACTTAGAACCATCACTTCTCATTCTGAATTGACTTTTATACAAAATTTCAAAAAGCTGCAATTAGAAAATTGTCAACTACCAAAATTGCTAACCACTAAACTACTTTGGAATTTATTGTTCTCTCGAAAATTAAACACATCATTTCATAAATATAAAAATATTTTTGAATGACAAGTGGCATCGGTTCACTGAGTGATCTGAGACTCTGGTGCAGTTGAAGGTCCAACTTCTACACTCGTTGTTTTTGGTGACATCCACTTCTTGCATTTCTTACAAATAGTTGTATCTAGACTTGGACTTCTTGAAAAACCTAGTGTGTGCCATTTTGAAGTCTGTAATTTTGTTGTATGTTGGTTTTTCAATAAAAATAGTTCTCATTAACCATAATAGTTGGAAATATCTGTGCAAATAGGTCACAATCGTTGCTCCTCTAAGAACTGTTGTTTTCTTGTGAGAAGAAATGATCTTGATCTTGGACTCCACCAGTAAAGTCTCATAGGTTGCCCAAGGTATTAAGTTTCCCTGCTAGTCCCAACATGAAGGCAAGTCTTCTCTATTCCTCTTGTAAAAATAAGTGTTGAACTTCATTGCAGCTTCTTTAACCCTTATTAATTTCTTCTCTCCCATCTTCCTATATATTTTTTTCACAATCATTTTATTAATTTTTTCTCTTCCATATTCCTATATAATTGTTTCACAACCATTTTATTAATTTCTAAGACATACTCAGTTGTGTATTCAAATCCTAACTCCCTTAATTGTTGTTAAGATCTTAAGTTAAGGAAATCATTCATTTTCTTAGCAAATTGAGCTCGTTGCTATAATTTTTTCTTATTAGCAATGATTAAGTCTTCCAAGTCTATGACAATGATTTTCTCCTCCTCAATTATAGACAAGGATTCCCAAATTCTCTTTACAGTATGGATGATAGGTTTGATGAGGTGGCAGAGGGGTATGGTGACATACGATGAAAAATCATACATAATGGTTACATGACACCCGCGCTCGCTTGCTGATGTATTACAGGGGCATACTCCTGTATGGAGGAAATCCAATGGATTACCCACGTAACGATTGTGGACCATTGATTTGAATTCAATGAAGATCTAAAAAATTTGTTATGGAGGTAATCAGAGAGCTAATCGTCGGGCATGTAGTTCTGTTGGGTTTGCTCCATCTAAGAGGACTTGCTTGTACTCTCCATCGAACCGAGAAATTTGAAATAAATTTAATGTTATTGACTTTGGTGAATGGGGACCCACCATAATGAGATTAACCTTAAGACTGCATTAAAATTTTACCAGCACCCTTAATCCACTAGTATAAGCTAAATAAAATTCAAAATCTAAATCTTTGCCATTGATTTTTTTTTTTTTTTTGACTTTATTGTTTTTTTTTAGTACACATATATACATTTTTTTAATACATAGAGAAAAGTAAAATGAGCTACGATCCCAAGCAACCATGCTTCTGCATATTTTTACTTCTTCATATCTCCATTAGATGTAGGAGGATTCACTTTCTTGAACTCCTCAAGCAAATACTCCCCCCTCCTATAAGGATGATGACGATGATGACTGTGATGGTGTATCCTAGATGAGTAAATATAATGATTCCTATAAATAATAGTCCTCCTGTCAGGTGTATACAATTATCTGCCACCTCTAACTGTGCCCCCTCTGTTCCATCTGTATCTAGACAGAGATCTGCAATCATAGGCTACATTAGTTTTCACTCCCTACTCTTGACTGATCCACTTATGTCCTTGTTTCTGCAACACTTACAAGCTCTGAAGAATCATTGCATTAAGCTCTTAATGCTTCTCCCAAGCCCTTACAAGTCTTTCCTGAGCCTCAACCAACCTGTTATTTTCTTCTTTGAAAAATTTTATCTCTACCCTCAAGCTCCTCAATGTATCTTCTATACTAGAAGAATAATCTTCTCCTTCCTTCCCAATTGATCTGTAGGGAGAGTCACAGGAACTGTAGTATACCATTTTCCTTGTAATATTAGAGTCTCTTCTGCATGTAAGTGTACCATGCCAGATAAACCAAATAGATACCAAAATCAAATCCATACCTCAGTGATTTTTAGGGGAGGCTTATCTCATGTACAAGACCAGTCCACATTACCAAGTACATGCATAATCATAAACATACCATAAAATAACAAACCAACATAATAGCATATGTCATCATGCATGAACATACCAACTATATACTGTGATCCCATGCATGGAAAACATAACCTTGACAACAACATACTTTACCCACAGAGAGTGCAACCCACTCTGATACCACCCTGTAACTGCCTCCTCCCACATTTACCCACTTTCATCGACGTGCTCGAGGTAAACATGAGATGAGGGTCACTATGATAATACTAAACCTCCTATATGACCTTAAGGAAATGGAGTCAATAAATTAAGACCTTGTTGACTTCCCTTAGGGGCTAGAGGACCTCCAAGAGAAAACGAACCTCTCGATGTGCCAAACCCCTAAGATAAATCTATTCTTTAGTTAATTAGAGTCCCAGTCGCTCCATTGTGAAGGCCTCCAAGCGACTATGAGCCTCTAGTCTCTCCCACATACATGTTTCCCAACAACTATGGACTTTCTTACTCATTTATATGCCATCGACCCCGAATTCTAAGCCACTTTTTCAGGACCAGGACTCAGGTCTCACCTTAGAACTCAGCGAAACCTCCAGAGGCAATAAATTACATAGATACAATTATTTTAAACCAAAAACTAAAACCATGGCTTGACCTGACCTTTCCCAATCGAGACTGATATTTCTTCAAACACTTAGTAAATATGCAACCTACAGTTCATGAATGCAAGTCTGAACATAAGGAACTGAAAAATTATATTAGGTTTAACAAAATGGTTCACTTCCTTCGCACATTAGTTGTGATAACACTAATTAGGTCTTCCATTCATTATTCATTCAATTAGAAGTAAAAAAATGAATAGAGCCATGATTGAGATGTTTCATATAACCATGATTATAACTGACATATAACCAGATAAATAACAATGATAGAACAACCGTTGAAGCCATATAATAATGAGTACATTTACTCATCAAAATAAAGAGAAACTTATCTCTTATTAAACATAGGAAAAATCCAACCATGTTTGGTACTTCCACGTACCACCTAGCCATAGGTTGGTTGAACCAAATATTTCTTTTCTCCAATCACCCCCATTCCATATTCCAAGAATGAATGTAGGATCCCATGTAATAAACCAATCGAAAAAAAAATCAAGGGAATCCATAGGTTAAACCACCTCCAACCTCACCATACCATGATCTCACCTAAACTAGTATCGAGATCACAAAACCAAACTGAGTTTGGATGCCTCAAAATTTCTTCTCCAATATCTTGAGTAATTTTCCCATCTCCACCCCCAAGCTTTACCATGTATCTCACCATTACTGGCCAAGAGATTCCTAGGCCTTTGGGAATTTTCACCTCACCCGGATCCAAAATATTCCGACAATCCTCAAACCGATAACAACCCCATCACAGCATGGCTATCCGAAAATGGAAAGGCAAGGATAAAATTCACTGTTCAACTTGGAAAAACACATGCCCATGACAAAAAATTACCAAATACCAACATGCACATACCATGCATGTAAAAACCAGCTAGGAAATCATACATGCAACTTGTTACTGACAAGTATTCCCACTGAAGATGTTTGATCCAACATTTCCTTGCTTGATCCTTGCTTTCCTTTTCCTTCTTGTCCTTGCTTTCTTGCTTAGTTTCCTTCTCCTCTTGGTTCTCTTCTCCTCTCTGAGACTAATTCCAAAATTGAACTAACAAAAGGCCACCAACTGATGCTCTGAGGTATTTTTATTTTTGATTCCTATAATTTCTTCATTTTTAATTAATTTTCCTTCAATTTCCTCTTCACATGCAACATATGACCTTTCACCTTCATTTTCTCCCATTTTCCTTTATTTTCATAAATAAAGTGCGAAAAATACCTTTTTTTCCTTTTCTAAAGCCTTAGCCATTTCCTTTACCAAATTCCCCTTAGCCATAAACACAATAAGTGATTCCCAATAGGATATTTTTCCCAACATTCAGCTTGGAATAAGTGTCCCTTGATTGTGGTCTTACTTTTACTTTATTAAATTTTATTACATGAAATTTTAACCCTGGGTTGTTACACAACAATGTCCATACCAAAAGGAACCACAAGAAACTCATAATTCTCATACCTTGTCTGGAAATAAATATTGTAGATGTCCTCTTCTTTGAGGATTACCTGATGAGATCATGATCTAAAATAATTCTTTAAGAACAATGTTGCTCCCTTGAACTGATCAAACAAGTCATCGATCCTCCACAAATGGTACATGTTCTTAATCGTCACCTTGTTCAACTGCTTGTAATCATTACACAACCTAAGAGTACCATCCTTCTTCTTCACAAACAACACTAGTGCACCCCAAGGTGATACACTTGGCCTAATGTATCCCTTGTCAAGCATTTCCTTCAACTGCAAATTCAAGTCCACTAGCTTTGGAGTGCTCATCATATAAGGTGCCTTTGATGTCGGTGATTCTCTTGGTACCAACTCAATAGAAAATTCCACTTCCTTATGAGGTGGTAACTCTAAGATATCTGTTGGGAAGAAATCCTGAAACTATTGTAAAATTTGGTGCCTATTCAAGACTTATTCATCCTCAACATCCTTACCTTTATCATTGGAAACATGCACTACAAAAAATACACACCCTTTCCTATAAATGTGCTTCGCTTACATAGTTGTAACCATGCTAACTGATGTCTCCTTCTTCTTACCCTACAATATTCTTTGTTCTCCATTTTCATCCAAAAACTCAATATCCTTCTCATAACAATCCACCTTAGTCCTATGAAGATACAACAATCCATACCCAAAATCATAATATATTATCCCAGGGAGGCGCATTTAGATGCATTGATGTAGGCATACCATTCAACTCAAATTCACAATCTCTAACCCAATGATGAACTCTTTTCTTAGTACCTTTAGCAAACTACACTAACCGAGACTCTGCATGCACTTATTTTCTCAAACCACACATATCCACCAAGTCAATTTTAACATAACTATAATTATATCCAAGGTCAATCAAAATAGAAACAACTCGATCAAATAGTTTACCTTTCATCTTAATAATAGATGCATAGTGATCTGCCTGTCTATTATCCAATACTACATAGATGCAAAGAATTTTATTTCCAACATCCCTAATTTTTTGTGCCTCCTTAGAACTGTATATTTGAGGCCTAACACCTTGATACGATGAAAAATCATTCTTGAGATGCTCTTGGCCACATATTTAACATTTCAACTAGCTCCCACCATCACCTCTATTATTTTTATCTCGAGGTTGCAACCCATTTCCCTTCTCTACTGCATTAAACTTATTATAATGAGCAACATTCTCTTTCTCACCTGCATGATGAGGTATTGTTCGCTTTGGTGGCCATTTACCTTTATATTTTTCATTCCATTTCCAACACTGCTTATATTTGATCTTTTGTTTCGGTTTCTCATAACAATACTTTAACTTTCCAATGACTTCTTCCAGTAAACGAGGCTCATCATACTCAATCCAATCCTTAAATGCTAATGATAATCCACTGACAAATCTCTATAATTTGGTTTTATCATCTTTAAGATACGTCACATACCTCAACAACTCTAGGAACTTAGTTTTGTACTCCTCATATTTCATTGACCCCATATTTAGTGCATAGAACTCCTTGGCTTTACTGTCATAGTACCTCTATGAAAAACAATTCTTCTTAAAAAGTATCTTGAATTCATGCTAACTCAACTCCTTTGTCCCGATGTCTTTGAAAAGCTTAAAATCTTCCCACTAGATGTTTTCTTTCCCTTTAAGGCTGAAAATAAATATTCTAGCCTTCAGTTTCTCTATATAGTCATGCTGCTCAAAGAATTTATTCATCCCAAGCATCCATGCCTATGCATCTTTTATTTTCTTCAGCTCTCCATGATGAAATGTAGGTGTCTTGTTTTTCTTGAGCTCATATGGAAAATATACCCTAACACTCCTATTGTAAGGATGATAGCGATGATGACCATGATACATGTTTGAACCAGAGCTAGAGTAGCACCCATGTCCATGTCCTCTCCTATCAGGTGTATCCAAGAACCTTCCATCTATAACTATGTCATATTTGTTCGACATATTCCCACCATGAGACCTGCTACAATATGCCCCATTATTTTTATCTTCGTGTCCATAACTGATATGTGGTTGTCCCTGACTCTACAAATATCATAAAATATAAAGGATAAGTGCATCAACATTTTCTTATTTCTCATGTTCCATGGTAAGTATCTCCTATGACTGAATGATCCTATAATTATCTACTTTGAAAATTTTTATCTTTTCCTTTAAACTTCTCAAGGTGTCTTCTATGTTTGGAGGGTACTCATCTCTTTGATGCTCATCTAATCTGTAAGCGGAGTCTCATGAGCTATAATCCACAATTTTTCTAGTCATCTTTGATTCTCTTCTTCCTGCAAGAATATAATGTCAGATAAACCAATACAAACATAACTGACATACCTCAGTGAAGTTCAGGGGAGGTTATCACATGTGCAAAATCAGTCTATATTAGCATGATACATGTATACATAAGCATATCAATATATCAACATCATCTCAATCATCATCCTAGCTACCATGCATTGTTTCACAAACTATAAAATCGAATACATACAGTGCATGCATAACAAACACTAACACATAGTCATAAAAGACATATTTCACCCATTCCATCAAAGTATTGAACCATGCTCTAATACCACCCTATAACCACCCCTCCCATATCTACCCACTTTCACTAGCCTTTTGGGGTAAACCTGATATGAGGGTTACTATGACATGACTCACCCTCCTAAGTACATTTAAGGAAGTGGAATTGACAAACTGAAACTTTACTGACCTTTCTTGGGATCTACAGGACCCCTAAGAGCTAAACCATCCCTCTAGGTGCCCAAACACTGTCACACTGATTTTTCACTAACACAGACTCTCGATCACAGGAATAACACTTAATCCATGTGACTATAGGCCCAAGACACATGCATAACACAACATCCATGCGACTTTAGTACAAATCTCTTAGTTATGAGCCTACAACCCTAGAATTAGTGCCACCTTTTTAGGGCTTGTCTCCAAACCATTTCCCAAAACTTAATGAGACTTTATAGAATGATAAATAACATTAAGACAAATCCATTCATACAAAACGTGATAAATAACTTGACTTAACTAGGCCTAACCATGACAGTAATTTCATAAAACATATTGAGAACATGAAATCTACAGGTCATGAATGAATATATGAACATTAGGGTCTGATACTTATTTGATAATCATAAATAAGGACTAATTCCCTCTCATAATATCTACAATAACATTAGTTAGCTCATGCATTTATTAACCATTCATCAACAAATAAAATACATCAAGAGCCATAGCTAGGACCTGTTATGGAGCCATGCTCATAACCAACATATAACTAGAATAATAGTCATGATAGAAAAACATTAAAACAACATAATAACAAGTACAATTACTCATGAAATACAAGAGGAAAAGAGATTTTATTAATGTATGAAAAATCCAACCAAGTTAGGGACTTCCACGTACCACCCAACCATAGATTGAGCTGAACCAAATACGTCTTCCAACCAATCACCCCCATGAAATATTCCAAGCATGAACGTGGGACTCACTAAAAAATCTACAAGGTCTTCCCAGAGATCAAACCACCTCCACCCTTAATATTTAACGCAATCCCGCCAAAACTGATCAAGGGATTCCTAGGCCCAAACAAGGATTTTAAAAAATAGGCTTTACCAAAATCCGACCAAAACCAACTAAGGTATTCCTAGGTCAAAAACAAGAACATACACTACCATGATTTACCACAATCTTTCCAAAACCGGTCAAGGGATTCCCAGGCCCAAAACAAGCTTTGATTCCTCTAGATTTCATCACCAATACCTTGAGGAAATTTTCTGTCTCCACCCTCAAGCTTTACCACAATCCTACCAAAACCCTTCAAGGGATTCCTAAGCCCTTGGGAGTTTTCATAAGACTCCCTAACCTGATTCTAAAACCATCTAAAAATAAATAAATAAATCAATTGAATGAAAGTACCCCATCACACCATGACTATCCGGAAATGGAAATGCAAGGTTGAAACCATTATCACACTTGGAAAAACCCATGTCAATGATAACAATTGAAAGGTCTTGTCTCCAGACCATTTACTAAAACTTAATGAGACTTTCTAGAATGATAAATAAAATTAAGACAAATCCATTCTTACATAACTTAATAAATAACTTGACTTAACGGGGCCTAACCATGATAGTCATTTCAACAAACATATTGAGAACAAGCAATATATAGATTATGAATGAATATATGAACATAGGGGTCTGATACTTATTTGAAAATCATAAATAAGGTATGATGCCTTCTCACAATATCTACAATAACATTAGTTAGCTCATGCATTTATTAACCATTCATTAACGAATAAAATACATCAAGGGCCATAGCTATAGAACCATTCTTATAACTAGCATATAACCAGAATAATAATTACGATATAAAAAAATTAAAACCACATAATAACAAGTACAAGTACAAATGATATACAAGAGGAAAAGAGATCTTATTAACGCATGGAAAATCTAACCAAGTTAGGGACGTCCATGTACCACCCGGCCATAGATTGAGATAAACCAAATATTTATTCCAAAAAATAACCCCCATGCCATATTCCAAGCATGAATGTGGGACTCAAGACCAAATCTACAAGGTCTTCCTGGAGATCAAACCACCTCCACCCTCAAGATTTACCGCAATCCCTCGAAAACCAATCAAGGGATTCCTAGGTCCAAATAAGGATATAAACAACTAGGATTTCTCGCAATCACACCAAAACCAATCAAGGTATCCTTAGGCCCAAAACAAGAACGCCACTACCATGCTTTACCATAATCTTTCCAAAACCGGTCAAGGGATTCCTAGGCCCAAAAAAAGCTTGGATTCCTCTGGATTTCATCACCATTACCTTGAGGAATTTTTTTGTCTCCACCCACAAGATTCACCACAATCCCACCAAAACCAGTCAAGGGATTCCTAGGCCCTTCGAAATTTTCCTGAGACTCCCTAACCTGATCCCAAAACCATCTAACAATCCAAAACTCAATCGAATGAAATTACACCATCACACCATGACTATCTGGAAATGGAAAGGCAAGGTTAAAACCATTATCACACCTAGAAAACCCCATTTCAATGACAACGACAAAGCCAAATACATACATGCATGTACCATGCATTCACAAACCAGCTAGTAAATCACACATGCAACATGTTACCTGCAACTATTCCTACTGAAGTTTCCTGATCCAACTTTTCCTTGATTTACCCTTGCTTTCCTTTTCCTTATTTTTCTTTCTTTCCAAATTCTAGTGTGATCCAAGAATGCTCTAAGTGTGCAAGAGTATGATAGAATAAAGCGAGTAGAGAGAATAGAGACAATAGAGAGAGAACTCCAAAACTAAACTAACAAAAATCCATGAACTGATCCTCAGATGCCTTTATATTATTGAGGCCTCTATTTTCTTCAATTTCCTCTATTTTTCCTTGAATTTTCCTCTCATGAAAACCTTTGACCTTTCATCTCCCTTTTCTACTATTTTCCTTTATTTTCATAAATAAAATACCAATTAATGCCCCTTTTCTTTTAAATTCCTTTACCAATTCCTTTTCCAATTTCCTTAGCCTTAATAAACTAAAATGGCACCCACTAGGATGTTTTAACCAACATTTAGCTTGGAATACATGTCCCATGACCCTGGTCTTATTTTTCCTTTATTAACTTTATTACAGGAACTTTAACATGAGGATGTTACAATAAGTCCTTACAATGATAGAGAGGAAACTAGTTATTCATGAAGCATTCCAAATGTGCTTTTGGAGCTTCTATGGTTTAATATAATTTTGGTCACATTGCAATCAATATGGAGTACAAGTTAATCCCAAGAAAGTGGAGGCTACCCAAGATTGGCCCTATCCCACAACACTAAACAACTTGAGGGGATTCCTATGGATTACAATATACTTATGGAAAAATTGTACCTCCCCTAACTTCACTTCTTAAAATAATGCCTTTGTTTGGAGTGAGGAAGCCATATAGGCATTCATTGCTTTAAAGGATGCCATGTGAACTACTCTAGTATTAGTATTTCCTAACTTTAATAAGAATTTTTCTTGGAATGTGATGCTTCAAGTAGATGTATAGGAGTAGTGTTTTTATAAGAAGGACATCCCTTGGAAGTCACCAATAAGAAATTGTGTGACCACAATTTGGGAAAATCCATGTATGAGAATGAAATGATGGTTATCCTTGATGCAATGGAGAGTTGGATGCCATATCTCGTAAGGGGGACTTTTCAGATAAAAAATGACTATCATAGCCTAAATTGATTCGTCGAACAATGATTTTCTTCAACAAAGAAACATAAATGGGTCATCAAGATATCAAGGTACAATTATGAGATCATATATAAGAAGGGTAAAGAGAATGTTGCTATTGATGCCTTATCTAAATTATTTATCAAAGATCAGTAACTCCTTTCTATATCATTACCAAGTCTAGGATGGATTGAGGAAGTCTGCAGGGAATGAATGACACACAATAGTTTAAGAAAACTCATCCAATGGATTTATATAGATACCAACTCACCGAAAATGTATACATGGAAACAAGATACATTTCAATATAAAGGGCACATTGTTCTAGTAAAATATTTGACTCTAAAACAATAAATCTTATAGCATCTACATTTGTCACTAACAATAGGTCATTATAGCTTTCATAAGACCTATCAAATAACTAAGCTTTCATTCTTCTTGGAAGGCATGAATATGAATATTTAGGATTGTGTAGAACCTTGTGATGCTTGGCAAAGAATCAAGGGAAAGACAATGAAGATACCCATGACATTACAACCTCTTCCAATATGACATAGAATTGGATAGACATTTCAATGGATTTTATCATGGAACTCCCAAAATACGAAGCAAACCATTCATCATGGAGGTGGTTGACCTCATTTTAAAGGATGTTCATTTTCATACCCTAGCCATTAGGGGAATGTTAAGGTCTAAAATGGGCCTCCTCAGGAAAATAATAAAATAATAGTTTAAATAATAAAATAAAAGTACACCTTTTATTGTATTTCCATGGAATCTCCTTCTAGACTTATTGAAATTTCATGTGTAGGCACCTATTGGATGTGAAATTAAATTATGCATCCAATGAGGACCCATTCTACACAATTTTCAGTAGACCCATACTAAAAAAAATGAAAATGCATGAAAAAACCATGTTTCTTTCATCCCATACCAGTCACATGGGAACAATGGCACACCTAAAAGCAAGTTTGATACTTTTTTAAGCCAGGCCCCCATGAAAGAAAGAGGATATTTCATCAACGCTAATTTAAACCATGTTGCTAATTATCTTTTTTTTTCAATGAAGAGAAGTATAAACCCTAGATTCTATGGAATTTATTTGTTCTGAGTCAACAAGTGATCGTAGGTCATATTTCACCACTTACTTTCATATTAGGACAAAGTGCACAATAGAATTTCTCATGGATGCAATCGCCTAGATTGATATAGATATTGCATGAAAGAAACATAATTTTTCAAGTATTTTAATTTTTTTTAGTGTGATTCTATTCAAAAGTAAGTGGAGCAAGTACTCATTGGATCTGTAATTTAATTCCACATCCCATGATTGCATATACTTGACTTTCCAGTAAGCCCATGAGGAGATAATCTAGGGGAAAATAAAAGTAGTTTACTTATTTTCCCTCTAAAACATTTACCCCTGTGGATGATATCATCATCTTGAATCTTATTTTTTCTTTTAAATTTTATATTGGTAGAACAATTTTTTTGTTTTGAGGCCCATTTTTTACCTCAAAATTCCCCTAATGCCATCCTTTCACTCCTTTCCTAGTCATATTTACTTTCATGGATAAAATATTCAAGTTACATGGTATGCTCACTTTCATGGTCTCAAAATACCCTTGGAAACATTTGGTAGGAGCTATCTTCAAGTTATGTAGATAAAATATGAGCATTCAATATAATACTTAAAATTATGGTTAAATAGAAGTGGTAAAGAAGTGCTTTGTTAGGTCCCTATATTACTAGTGTAGTCCTTTATTATTGTTAGTGTAGCCCCCTTATTGTTATTTTTGTACCCCTGTAACCCCAATATTGCTATTATTGTGCCCTTACATTATTATTGTTAGGTCGGCTAGGATTATATTGTGACCCCATGGACTCCTATTTATAGAAGGAGGTTTTTTCATTTGTATCATCCAAGAATTGTTCGTTTATGTAATGTAAAGGAGGTTGACCCCTCGAAGTGGCTTATTTCTAAGGCGTTGATCTATCTTTTCTTCTATTTTTGGAGTTGGTTTCACAACATTTGGTATCATAGATTTGGATTCTAAGGCTTCACTACTCCAAAGAGGTCATCATGGAATATTTTATATAACTTTGTTTCTATGAAGGTTCTGTTGTACTATACAACAACCCTCCCTTTTTCTTAAATTTTAGAATAAAATTCATTTAGAAATAGGGTCCCTTTTTCTTTTTTATAGAAATAAAATAATTAGAAATAAAGATTCATTGTTTTGAAAAAGCTCATCTTTATTTATATACAAACCAAATACAACATTCAAAACTTCCGATCCGATCAAATATAGAAGACCTTATCATAAATAACAAATCAAGTTTAAAATTCCAATGAATAACAATCGCAATCGGAGATCGGAGAAAACCCTTAGAGGAAATTTGACATACAAACCCAAATCCTCCTATGCGATTAGTTCGATCACAAAACTTCAATCGCAAAGATTTTCAGCTATCCATTCACATACATCCAATGCGATGCAACCAGTCACAATCACATGATCGGGATACTCTTTAATAATCTCTTTGCGGTCAAATTAAAATTCCCTGATGCGACGCGCGTTATTACAATAAACGCTTTTCAAAAGAAAACAAACATTTGTTCGTTTAAATAACAAAAACTTTTATATGGTGGACCCCACCGTCGGAAATCGGAGAAATCTATTAACAATTCTTTTCGATTGAAGCTCCCCAATTGCGATCTAAACAATCTAATCAGAAATCAGAAAAGTTTTCAATCGCAATCGGCAAATCGAGAAATTTGTATTGTGATATTTATGTGCCATTTGAAAACTTTCGATGCGATTGATAAATGACATTTATTACATTCGAAAAAGTTCAGGATAGGTGAAAATTATAATATTTCACAAGCGCCAAATCTCCATTTGTACGTGGGTATTCAATATCAAATCGAATGAATTTTGTTTGATGATTTCGTTTTTAATACGTGAGTGTGACCCAAAAAGAACATTTACGCGCTATACGAAACCATTAAATAACGAATCACGAGTTCATAATCGTTCCGTTCAAGTTGCTTGTTTGTCACGACTGAAAGTTTATTGTTTTGCAGAGCCAAGGAACACCAAGCCCTTTCATTCACAGACAAAGGGAAATAGCATCAAACGCAGAAATGTCGAAAAGAGCAAGAAGAGCCAAGACCGTTGTTCCAGTTAAGTTTGTTGAGACTCCTACAGTTTCAAAAGAAAAGCCAACAAAACTGAGATTAGTTACAGATACATCATGCCAAGGGCTCGGAAGAATGACGTGGGAAGGAGTTTACAATCTATTGGAGAAAGAAAACCCCAAAGTCACAGTGGAAAAGGCATCAGTTCCAGACGAAGATAGCTCAGATTCCGACTCTGAGATTACTGAAAAATCACTTGAAAATTCATTTTTGCATCGAATTGCAGCCAGAGCAAGCATCATGCCTTATTATGATGTAGTTCTATGGGTCATCGATAGTGTGAAGATAAAGGACAGAACGTTTGTTTCAGCTTCTGGAGTGTCTTTTGGGTCATTTAAAGCAGAAGACATTAAGGCAATGTATCATCTTCCGGATCCGCAGAAGGTGTATAACAAATAATTTATCAAAGAGTTTGCTGATAATAATAAAGTTCAATCTGATCCTATCAAATATTAGAGGAAAAATCCTGAGAAGCACAGAAATGAAGCATCCGGTATGTATTCTGTAGATTCCCTCTTACCTCCGTATTGCTATGCCGCTGCCATGATGTGTAGATTATTTGGTAATGATAATTCCGCTAGGTTTTCTATACAAATGGTCCCATTAATCTTAGCTGCTGTCAATTCCGACATTATGGACTGGGCTGTTATTCTCTCTGATAGAATGGCTAATAGAATACTCGAGTACAGACAAGATAAAACTGTTGGAAATTCCACTCCTTTTTTCTTTTGTGCCTATATTCTAGATGCTCTTTGTTTTAATTCTGAGTTTCCCTTGTTAGGATGGAGATGGACTCCCAAAGACCCTACCCCAGTTCATATATATCATAAACTTCTTTGGAAAGTTCATTTCCAAGATAATGTGTATAGAATCTGCCATGGTTTCCTTATCCCTGTTTTTCAAACCATTTTCAATCGCTTCCCTCCTAGATTCTCTAATAAAGCTAAAGCCGACTTATCCTCAATAGGAGATTGGTTTGGAGAGGAGAAATTTACATACATCAGGATTTTTGGGAGTATTGTGGAACCCCATGTTCTTCCTCTTATTGTTCCAGACAAACTCCTCGCCCAGGAAATTTCCTATCAATTAACAGTTGAAGGAATATCCAGAGCTTTAAACAACAGTAAGAAGAGAATGTGGCCTCAATTCCCATTCAATTTTGGTCAGTTTACTTTAAATGACTTCAAACATGCAGAAAAGGAAGTCACCAAAATAAAGGGTTGTAAATTTGCAACCATTCCAGGGAGACAGTATGATCTGCGACAGATAGCCTTTAATGTTACTGCTTTGGTTTCAATTGCTCAATTTGAGCATGAACCAGATGAGTTTGATGATTTGTTTTATTCGTTGAATGATTTTCCTCAAATTTATGATTTAGCCAAGTCTAAATTTCATAAAGAAGAAATGAATAATTTTTTTTTATTCAGAAGTCAAAGATTGTTGAGAGTTCCTCTAGAACAACTGAGAATTCCTATACAAGGGTCAGAGACAGAGGATACATTTGTCAAAACACCAAGAGAAACATATGCCAGTAAAGTCATTACACAATCGGCTATTAACCAGCCAACTGTACATACTGAAAAGATGGGCACCGATGGCAAACCTGATGCTCAGAAAGGGAATACTGATGGTAAATCCGATCGAAATACTGATCAGCAGTCCACTGCTCAAACAATAGAAAAATGCACAAGTACTGATACTAATGTGCATAATCAAAAAGGAGGATCGGATAGCAAAACCATTGAGCAGAGAGCAAATATAGAGAAAGCAGACACACAATCGGGAGGAAAAGAAACTACTGAGAAAATTATAGACTCTGCTGATCTTAATGTTTCCTCTCAATTATTGAAACAATATGATCAATTCGCTCAGCAATTGGGACTGCAAGATAAAGATAAAGAACAAGAGGAGCAGGATGTCGAAATCATTCCTGAACATCCGACAGGGTAGATTGTATTGAAGATTGAGGAGATCCCTCCTTTAGATGTATTTTACAGCCCTAAACATAATGATGTTGTTAGAAGATAGAGAAAAGGAAGGAAGATGGATCAGAACATGTTTTCTACTCCACAAGAAGAATTTATGAATATTGTTTACAAGAATACTGAAGTGAATCCATCTGAGGATCTCACTAAATTATCCCAATATGCAGGAGCATATAGTGCTGCAACAGTAGATAAAGCTGTAGAAGTTTCTCAGATGATGATTCAGAAAGATATCCATATAGCTTCACTTGAAGAGCAAGCTAAGGAAAGTCAACAAAAGATTACTCAATTGCAACAACAACTACAAGATCAAGAACTCGGGTCCAAAGAGTTAGAAGAGCAGCTTGTTGAAGAAATGAAGAAAGTTGATGAGCAGGTCTTAGGCAAACAACAACAATTGAATGAAGAAATTTCCAGGTTACAAGGTTTGTTACAAAATGAGAAGAATGCGAATATTGTACAAGAAAAGGAGTTTCAAACAACTTTAGATAGGTTCAAAGATTTCCCTAAATTAAGTGAATTCAAATCGGAAGCTCTTGAAGCTAATAAACTGCTGTCTCAACAATTGAATGAATTTTGTGCAAAACTATCATAGGTAGAACCATTTTGTGATATTACCTCATCCTTGATCCAGAACATTATTACTCTCAGACAAGAAATTGATGATGTTGATGAAAAGATTTCTGAATTTCTTACTTGGCAAGATACAGAAAAAGGAAGAGAAGCTAATATTCCTAGGATAGAAGAAAGACATAAAGAAATCTTGTTTACAGAATGGGAACATCAGATAACGAAAGCTGAGAGAGAAATATCAAGAGCTAGGAGCATGATGAGTAATATCACGCAATTTATCAATGACAACTTGTATTCAATCAATCTCATTTCAGACTGTGTTCCTGGCAGTTTGCCTAAAGTGAAAGAAACTAAAAACAGATGGAAGGAAGAAATGATGAATAAAAGTCAACAAATCGACAAACTTCAAGAAATATCTTGGGACAGTATGTGGACTCATTTAATTAAGCCAAACAATCAACAAATGGCTATTAAATTCCTTTCAAATGTTGTCAATTGTTTAATTCCATAATTTTCCGATGCCACCTACAATGGACAGCTGCATTCCGAGATGAGTCATCCACCGAGGCTCCAAGAAATGCTGAAGATTTGCAACTTGGCTACATCAAGCGAGAAAGAAAAGCAATGAATCAGTTTCATTTAAGATAGCATTTATGTTTTTAATTTGATAAATTGTAGCAGTAGTAGTAGGATTTTGTTATGTAATTTCTTATTTAAATCCCTCTCATGCATTTAGAGAGGGATCCGGAGTTGTAATATTTTTTGGACTTGGAGCTTACATTTCTGTACTCCATTCCCTCTTATATTTTATAAAGGATCACATCTGGTGATTTGGTGCTGAAATTATCTTTGAAGTGTTGCATTTCTGTACCTTTGGATTTAATTTTACATCAGAGTTACTAGATTAGAATATCAGATTTCATTTGACAGTCTTCAAGATGAATGAGGTATTTCTATCTATTCACTATTGATTTCCTTTGTTATATGATATTCGCTTGAAAATTTGCTATCATTTATATATATGGTTTTCATAACTTTTCCTTTTATATATCATTTCTGAGTATAATTGAAATGTTATCTTTCATAAGCATATATAGATGGTATAGAATGATGAATGCAATATGCTAATATAACTCTGTTTAATTTCTTAAACAGAGTTATCTTTATTCGTTTCTGCACATTTCAATTTAAATAATAATACATTTTCATGGTTATTGTTAAATTGGAACAATCTTAAGTTGTATTCACATATAATTACCCGAGTTAGTGTTAGAATTTCTTTATCAGTATTTAGTTTAATTAGATAGTTTTATTTCAGTCAATTTAGTCCCATTTCCACTCATCCAAATAAACCCATCACCAACCCATTTATTTATAAGGAAACTGGTCTTTTAAATCCAGTCGGAGCCACCATACCAAACGGAAAAGGAGCTGTCCTAAGATCCCGACTGGGTGGTTTTCCCCAATGTTTGAAGCAGAGATTTTCTAGGCTTCAACATTTTTGGTGCTAGAAGGAGGGCATGAGCTATGAATGGCAAGTAAATCTTTATCCACAGGCCATTCTGAGAGCAAAACACCCTCATCAACTTCTTCAATTTCTTCTGAAATTCAAAATCCTAGAGAAGAAATTGCGAAGAATATTCATACACCCACTACCAAAATCTCAAAATATTCAGACAAGCAATCTCCTGAGTCTCCTGAAGTTCAAGATTTAATCCATAAATTGAAGGGATTCTCACTATCTCTTGAAGAGTCTGAAATATCTGAAGGTAGTGTAAGTTCAAAATTTGTTCCTTCAAAACCTCTTACTAGGTTGCAAAGTGAAAAACTTGGTATTCCTCCGAAAGAATTTCCTTTACCTAGTAAGGGAAAAACAAAAAGAATTCAATCGGAATCAGAAAGTGATACAAGTTCATCATCTCATATTCAATCACCTGTTTCCGAAACCACAACTCAACAAAGTGCAGTTGTTTCCACATCACCTCCTCAATCATCATCTCCTCAATCATCATCTGCTCAGTCATCATCAATCTCAACATCATCTATTCCAACAACTTCTATTCAAACACCACCAGTTTCTACTACTCCTCCAATAGTCGTTCTGATAATGGCTAGACCATGGGCTACTCCAGGGGCAGTCAACATGGTTGCACCTTTACATGATTTACCAGACAATCCTGGAAAATGGCTTCCGAAATTTAGTCCAGATCTTAACATCCAAGCTGAAGAACATATCAATAACTTTATGCTGGCTGTAAATTTGAATGGAGTCACACATGAAGATGTTGTAGTCAGACTATTCCCTTATACTCTTCAAGGAGCAGTAGGATCATGGTACTTTTCATTACCTTCGGGATCCATAACAAGTTGGGCCATTTTTGCAGATCACTTTTTAACCAAATTTGGAGATGACTGATCAATAGCTACTTTACTCAATGACCTCTCAAATTTGAAAATAGAGCCCAAAGAGCCCATTAAAGATTTCAACGCTAGATTCAACAAACTCTTGAACAAAATCCACACAGATTCACAGCCTAGTGAACAAGTCAGAAGTGAATGGTATATAACTGCCTTACCCTCAAACATTGCAATTTTCGTAGATAGAGCTGCAAAACCTACATTAGCCAAGAATATGAAAGAGGCTATTGCAGTAGGAAAACGAATTATTTCACTAGAAAATAAAAATGCTATTGAGGAAAGGAAATCAAAGAAAGTCAGCTTCAAAGATGATTCAAAGAAAAAGGCCAAAGATCCATATGACATGGAGGGTTTACAGAAAGTTCTTAAAACCATGTCAAATGAAATGGTTGAAATTAAAAAACAAGTAGTTGAAAATTCTACCAAAAAACCATTCCGAAATTTCAGAAGAAACCAAGTTGAATCTAAACCTCCTAATGCAATCTCTAATGCAGAATCAGAGGAAGAAGAAGAAGAAGAAGAAGATACATCTTTAGTATCAGATGAGGAAGATGAGAATGAAGAAATAGTTGAATTACATGGAATTTGGGATTTTATCTTCCCTAATTATGATAGTGAGGTAGAACAAGAAGCTATGCCTGTAAGTACTAGGAGTAAATCTACAGCAGAGCCTTTACAAACAGCTCCTAAAAAGAAAATCACAACTCCAAGTACCAAAGACAAATCCCCTGCAAAGAAAGCTTCTCCATTACCTACTCAAAATGAGTCATCTTCTTCTAATCCTCCTACATCGACAACAAAGACTTTAGTGGTGTCAGATCCTATGGAGTACAACATTGTCGAAGACATGAAAAAGATCAAAGCCAACATTTCCTTACATGAACTCAGCAAACTAAAACACCAGCAGAAGTTTCTATTGAAAGAATTAAACGCTACACCAATTGCTCCTTTACCAAGTGGTGTAGTTGCAAAAGCAGCTAGGGGAGCTGGTAAACCACCAGATAAGGTAGATGCTACTGATACCATGCTCATTGGAGAAAAGTCAAATTCTCAAACTCCTCCTTTTCTTCTGACTTATGAAATGTACAATAAGAATCTGCATAATTGTTTAATTGATTCTGGAGCTTCCTCTAATATAATGCCTACTTCTGTTTGTGCCAAATTGAATATCGAACCACAGAAATCGGCAGTCCATATTGTTCAATTAGATCGCTCTAAAGTTCAAGTTGTAGGAGAAATCAATTCAGTTACTATCAGATTAGCTTCTGATCCTAGAATTGTCCAAAGAATTGATATTTTGATTGCTGATATTCCTGAATTATATGGATTAATTTTAAGCAGGGACTGGTCTACGAAACTTAATGGTTATATCTCGACTGATTATTCACATATGTGGCTTCCCTACAAAGGAAAACCAAATCAAATCAAAATCGAACGAGAAAAACATATGACGCACACTGTCACTGAATTTGAACAACCTAATGAACCTGTGGCATTCAACAACAATATTCTTGGAGGTTATTCTGATGAATCATTTCTTGGAAACTTCAAAGCACCCCAATCACCTTTTTCTGTAAATACTTTTGTTTCTCAAATAGAAAATTTTTCACAATCCGATTCTTCCATAATTGTAAATACTTCTGATGTAATTGTAGATAAGTCAACAGATAAATCTTTATTTTGGTCACTATATTTTGATGGATCAAAGTCTAGTGATGGATCTGGAGCAGGATGCATTTTAATTGATCCAGATGGAGAGAAAACCATGCTGTCATGTAGGCTAGAATTTGAGTGTACTAACAATACTGCAGAATATGAAGCCTTGGTTCAAGGACTTTATAAAGCTATAGGGTTAGATGTTAAATACTTGAAAGTCTTTGGTGATTCCAAAATTGTCATAAAACAAGTTAGGAATACTATTCATTTCCTTTCAGGACATCTTAAACACTATCAAACCCTAGTACAAGATCTCACCACTCATTTTTTAGCATTCAATATTTCTCCTATTCCTAGGAATCAAAATACATCAGCTGACTTGTTAGCTAATGTTGCATCTAAACTCCTACCCGCTGAAGATTGCAGCCCTGATAGGTTTTCTGTAGAATTAATTTTTCGTCCATTTGTCTCAGACAATGTCACAAATTGGAGAGTTTTCTATCATGATCAAGATATTTTAAATTTCATGACTTCAGAGAAATCATATGATGAGAAAATTATTGATGAATATGATCATGATTTACAAATTGCTTCAAAATGTAATGAAAATCCCATTCCGAAAGCTGTTGTTAAATTGGAGGACTTATATGATATTAAAGATAGATTCAAGAAAGTCACCAATGCCAAACTTCAAAGTTCCACTTTGAAGTTTGAATTAGTGAATTTTGGTTCTGATTCCAAACCTCAAAACGTTAATTTAGGACTCAATTTAACACCAGAGGAAAGGAATGCTTTCATTAAACTCTTGAACAAATATAAAAATGTTTTCGCTTGGAATTATGATGATTTAAAAACGTATGATACTTCGGTTATTCAACACACAATTCCAATGCTTCCTGATATTAAACTTGTTCAACAAAAGCTAAGGAAGGTTCATCCAAATCTCGAAGGACAAATCAAATCAGAACTTAATAAACTTTTAAAAGCCAAAATCATTTTTCCTGTCAGGCACTCCAATTGGGTTTCCAATATGGTACTTGTAAGGAAGAAGAATGGTGATATAAGAATCTGTATTGATTTCAGAAATTTAAACAAGGCATGTTTAAAAGACAATTTCCCATTGCCAACCATGGAACAGATACTTCAAAAGGTAGTTGGTTCTGAACTTATGTCCTTTCTTGATGGATTTTCGGGCTATAATCAAGTCTTAGTTCATCCAGATGACAGATTGAAAACAACTTTCAGAACAAAATGGGGAACTTATGCTTATCAAAAAATGCCTTTTGGACTAATAAATGCAGGAGCAACTTTCCAAAGAGCCATGGACATAGCATTTAAAGGTCTGATCAATAAGTCAGTTTTTTTTTATCTTGATGACATAACAGTATTTTCAAAAAGAGAACCAATCATCTATATGATCTAAACCAAATATTTGAAAGATGTAGAAGCTTTGGTATTTCCTTAAATCCAAAGAAATATTTCTTTGCTTTGGATGAAGGAAAACTCTTAGGATTTTTTGTGTCAAAAGATGGTATATACATTGATCCAGATAGAGTGAAAGAAATATCTGATATTTCTTTACCTCATAACAAAAAATCCATGCAATCATTTCTTGGACAGATCAATTTTGTAAAAAGATTCATTCCTGATTTTTCTTTAATTGCTTTACCTATGCAAAATATGATCAAGAAGAATTCAGTATTTAAATGGGGACATAAAGAGAAAGAAGCCTTTGAGGCAATCAAACAAGCGATCATTAATGCACCAGCATTGAGTACCCCGGATTTTTCTAAATATTTTATTTTGTATACCTTATCCACCGAGACATCCTATGCAGCTGTTTTAACACAGCTCAATGATCAGAAAATTGAAGCACCAATTTCTTTCTTTAGCTCAAATCTGCAAGGAGCTGAGCTGAATTATTCCGATGTTGAAAAACAAGCCTTCGCTGTGTTTAAATCAATCAAGAATTTCAGACCTTTTCTCTTGAAAACTCATACAAAAATCATTGTCCCATTCTCTACAGTGAGGCAATTATTAATTCAGAGAGAAGTAGGAGAAAAACGAGCTAACTGGGTAATAGCTTTGCAAGAATATGATGTTGATATTAAACCAGCTAAGATTGTTAGAGGACAAGGTTTTTGCAGATTATTAGCAGGAGCTCATAACATACCAGAAAATCAAGATTCAAATCAAGATATTCAAGTAAGTCAGATAAGTGTTACAGATTCTGAATCTCAGTATGCTGATCTCATCTATTACTTGAAAAATGGGTATGCTCCTTCTAATCTTAGCTATAAGAGAAAACGTGCTTTAAGGTTAAAGGCTATTAAATATGAGATCATTGATAATGTGTTATTTAGAAAAAATTATGATTCAATTTTATTAAGATGTCTTGAAAAGACTGAAGCTGAAAAGGTTTTGCAAGAGTTGCATGACGGACTAGCAGGAGGTCATTTTGGAGGTGATACCACAGCTCACAAAATAATTCGTGCTGGCTATTACTGGCCTACCCTTTTTAAAGATACACATGACTATGTAAGGAAGTGCAGAATTTGCCAAACTGCAAGTGGAAGACAAAGGAAACCATATTTTCCTTTGCAACCAGTGAGTATTGAGCAACCATTTGAACAATGGGGGCTTGACATTATTGGTGAGATAGTACCTCATTCTTCCAAACAACACAAGTACATCCTTACTGCAACTGATTACTTTACGAAATGGGTAGAAGCAATCCCTTTGAAGGTAGCCAATTCTGATGCAATTATTGATTTCATAGATCAATTCATCATAACCAGGTTTGGTGTACCTCAAGCTCTTGTCTTTGATAATGAATCTTATTTTTCCGGAAATAGTTTAATAGAATTTGCAGTCAAAAGAGGTTTTAAACTGAAATATTCAGCAAATTATTATCCACAAGGTAATGGTTTGGCTGAATCCACTAACAAAAATCTCATCAAAATCATTAAAAGGACTATTGATCAAAATCAAAAGAATTAGCACAAGTCTTTAATATTTGCATTATTAGCTGATCGTATCACTGAAAAAGCTTCAATAGGAACTTCACCTTTCAATTTAGTTTATGGAAAATAAGCTGTGATACCATCAAATTTAACTCTTCCATCATTAGCCCTAGTGCAATTCATTGAAGAGAATCCTTCTTCATCCATTCAATTGAGATATGATCAAATCCTTAAACTAGAAGAAGATAGAGATAAATCTAAAATTGTTCATGAAAAACATCAACAGCTTGTAAAATCTTCTTTTGATGCAAGTTCTACTGGCTCAAAAATTTTGTCAATTGTGATCTTGTTCTGAAATGGGATAAAGCACATGAAGAAAAAGGTAAGCATACCAAGTTTCAGAAAATGTGGCTTGGACCATTTCAGATCATTGAAAAGATAGGCTCAAATACATTCATACTCCAAGATCTAACAGGTAAGAGAGAATCTCTTCCTGTAAATGGGCTTATCTTGAAGAAATTCTTTTCATAAGGAGGCAACCCCTTCTTAAACTGTACATATTCCTTTCTGCAAAGTTTTTAATTGTTTTTTGCAAATAAAGGTTGTTAATAAGTCTCTAATTGATTGTTTACTTGTTAGAAAAATTCTTAGGAAGAATATTATAAATATTTATTTTGTGTAAATAATAATTTTTAAAGAAATGATCATAGTCTTTTGATAGTTTTAAATAAGATGTTAAACTTTGAAAGATTATACCAATTATTTGCATGATCTTTTGAAAAACTTGAGGGAAATGTAAATCATTATAAGTTTATTAAGCAGAGAGAGGTTATCTATAAAAGTAAAGATTATTCAAGTCTCGGTACTCAAAAAACTCTGAAAAATTGTCATCCATTGATTCTTAAGGATAAAACTATTTCACCCCATCCATTTAGGTTGTGATTTTTTAGAATGTAATTCTAAGAAATTATGTAAAATTTTTAAGAGATAAGAGGTCTCATCATGAGCCGACTTACCATATTCATAAGAAGTAATGAAACTGACATTACCAATACTGCACATCAAAACAGGGTAATGGCTTATAAATATAAGACAAGGGGTCTCATCACGAGCTAGCTTTTTCAGTTTAATTACAACTAGTGAATGTCATTGTTATTAAATGGCTACCAAACTAGAACAATGGCTCTTAAAAATAAAAAAATAAATAAAAGACAAAAAACATGAGATAATATGTCTTATGAATTTATCTTTTAAAAAGTCATAATCTTAGTTGGATGGGACAATGAATAGTTAATGGTTAAAAGGTAACCCTGTCGAGACTATGAACGTTTGCGGGCAGCAGAGGCAATACCTATGACAATAGAGTATATTATAAAACCAAACTTGGAGAAATTCACTTACTTCATTATTAATACCAATCAAAGCTTGAGATAACCCAAAAATGTTTTTATTGTCAAGAGACTAGAAATAAATTGTAAATAATTTTTATTCTATTTCATAAGTTAGATTTTATTTTTGATTATTCTAGGATATTTTTCATTATCTTTAAAAATCTTTACTTACTAAAAATATAGTATTCATTTTATTTTTTTAGAGATAACTGGTTCTTTCAGTGAATCGCCAATTGTTTTACTATACAACAACCCTCCCTTTTTCTTAAATTTTAGAATAAAATTCATTTAGAAATAGGGTCCCTTTTTCTTTTTTATAGAAATAAAAGAATTAGAAATAAAGATTCATTGTTTTGAAAAAGCTCATCTTTGTTTATATATAAACCAAATACAACATTCAAAAGTTCCGATCCAATCAAATATAGAAGACCTTATCATAAAAAACAAATCAAGTTTAAAAGTCCAATGAATAACAATCGCAATCGGAGATCGGAGAAAACCCTTAGAGGAAATTTGACATACAAACCCAAATCCTCCGATGCGATTAGTTCAATCGCAAAACTTCAATCGCAAAGAGTTTAAGTTATCCATTCACATACTTCCGATGCGATCCGACCAGTCGCAATCGCATGATCGAGATACTCTTTAATAAGCTCTTTGCGGTCAAATTAAAATTCCCCGATGCGACGCACGTTATTACAATAAACGCTTTTCAAAAGAAAACAAACATTTGTTCGTTTAAATAACAAAAACTTTTATATGGTGGACCCCACCGTCGGAAATTGGAGAAAGCTATTAACAATTCTTTTCGATTGAAACTCCCCGATTGCGATCTAAACAATCTAATCGGAAATCAGAAAAGTTTTCAATCGCAATCGGCAAATCGAGAAATTTGTATTGTGATATTTATGTGCCATTTGAAAACTTTCGATGCGATTGATAAATGACATTTATTACATTCGAAAAAGTTCAGGATAGGTGAATATTATAATATTTCACAAGCGCCAAATCTCCATTTGTACGTGGGTATTCAATAGCAAATCGAATGAATTTTGGTTGATGATTTCGTTTTTAATACGTGAGTGTGACCCAAAAAGAACATTTACGCGCTATACGAAACCATTAAATAACGAATCATGAGTTCATAATCGTTCCGTTCAAGTTGCTTTTTTGTCACGACTGAAAGTTTATTGTTTTGCCGAGCCAAGGAACACCAAGCCCTTTCATTCACAGACAAAGGGAAATAGCATCAAATGCATAAATGTCGAAAAGAGCAAGAAGAGCCAAGACCGTTGTTCCAGTTAAGTTTGTTGAGACTCCTACAGTTTCAAAAGAAAAGCCAACAAAACCGAGATTAGTTACAGATACATCATGCCAAGGGCTCGGAAGAATGACGTGGGAAGGATTTTACAATCTATTGGAGAAAGAAAACCCCAAAGTCACAGTGGAAAAGGCATCAGTTCCAGACGAAGATAGCTCAGATTCCGACTCTAAGATTACTGAAAAATCACTTGCAAATTCATTTTTGCATCGAATTGCAGCCAGAGCAAGCATCATGCCTTATTATGATGTAGTTCGATGGGTCATCGATAGTGTGAAGATAAAGGACAGAACGTTTGTTTCAGCTTCTGGAGTGTCTTTTGGGTCGTTTAAAGCAGAAGACATTAAGGAAATGTATCATCTTCTTGATCCGCAGAAGGTGTATAACAAAGAATTTATCAAAGAGTTCGCTGATAATAATAAAGTCCAATCTGATCCTATCAAAGATTGGAGGAAAAATCCCGAGAAGCACAAAAATGAAGCATCCGGTATGTATTCTGTAGATTCCCTCTTACCTCCGTATTGCTATGCCGCTGCCATGATGTGTAGATTGTTTGGCAATGATAATTCCGATAGGTTTTCTATACAAATGGTCCCATTAATCTTAGCTGCTGTCAATTCCGACATTATGGACTGGGCTGTTATTCTTTCTGATAGAATGGCCAATAGAATACTCGAGTACAGACAAGATAAAACCACTGGAAATTCCACTCCTTTTTTCTTTTGTGCCTATATTCTAGATGCTCTTTGTTTTAATTCCGAGTTTCCCTTGTTAGGATGGAAATGGACTCCCAAAGACCCTACCCCAATTCATATATATCATAAACTTCTTTGGAAAGTTCATTTCCAAGATAACGTGTATAGAATATGCCATGGTTTCCTTATCCCTGTCTTTCAAACCATTTTCGATCGCTTCCCTCCTAGATTCTCAGACAAAGCTAAAGCTGAATTATCCTCAATAGGAGATTGGTTTGGAGAAGAAAAGTTCACATACATCGGGATTTTTGGGAGTATTGTGGAACCCCATGTTCTTTCTCTTATTGTTCCAGACAAACTTCTTGCCCAGGAAATCTCCTATCAATTAACAGTTGAAGGAATATCCAGAGCTTTAAACAATAGTAAGAAGAGAATGTGGCCTCCATTCCCATTCAATTATGGTCAGTTTACTTTAAATGACTTCAAACATGCAGAAAAGGAAGTCGCCAAAATAAAGGGTTGTAAATTTGCAACCATTCCAGGGAGACAGTATGATCCGCGACAGATAGCCTTTAATGTTACTGCTTCAGTTTCAATTGCTCGATTTGAGCATGAACCAGATGAGTTTGATGATTTTTTTGTTTCGTTGAATGATTTTCCTCAAATTTATGATTTAGCCAAGTCTAAATTCCAGAAGGAGGAAATGAATAAATTTTTGTTATTCAGAAGTCAAAGATTGTTGAGAGTTCCTCTGGACCAACTAAGAATTCCAATACAAGGGTCAGAGACAGAAGGTACATCTGGCAAAACGCCAGGAGAAACATCTGCCGGTAAAGTCATTACACAATCGGTTGTTAACCAGCCAACTGTACATACTGCAAAGGTGGGCCTTGTTGGCAAACCTGATGCTCAGAAATGAAATACTGATGGTAAATTTGATCAAAATACTGGTCAGCAGTCCACTGCTCAAAAAACAGAAAAATGCACAAGCACTGATGCTGATGTGCATAATCAAAAAGGAGGATCGGATAGCAAAACCATTGAGCAGAAAACAGATACAGAGAAAGCAAACATGCAATCGGGAGGAAAAGAAACTACTGAGAAGATTATAGACTCTGCTGATCTTAATGTTTCTTCTCAGTTATTGAAACAATATGATCAATTTGCTCAGCAATTGGGACTACAAGATAAAGATAAAGAGCAAGTAGAGCAGGATGTCGAAATCATTCCTGAACATCCTACAGGGCATATTGTATTGAAGATCGAGCAGATCCCTCCTTTAGATGTATTTTACAGCCCTAAACATAAGGTTGTTGTTAGAAGACAAAGAAAAAGAAGGAAGATGGATCAGGACATGTTTTCTACTCCACAGGAAGAAATTATGAATATTGTTTACAAGAATACTGATGTGAATCCTTCTCAGGATCTCACTAAGTTGTCTCAATATGCAGGAGCTTATAGTGCTGCAACAGTTGATAAAGCTGTAGAAGTTTCTCAGATGATGACTCAGAAAGATCTCCATATAGCTTCACTTGAAGAGCAAGCTAAGGAAAGTCAGCAAAAGATTACTCAATTGCAACAACAACTACAAGATCAAGAACTCAGGTCCAAAGAGTTAGAAGAACAACTTGCCGAAGAAAAGAAGAAAGTTGATGAGCAGGTCTTAGGCAAACAACAACAATTGAATGAAGAAATTTCCAAGTTACAAGATTTGTTACAAAATGAGAAGAATGCGAAGATTGTACAAGAAAATGAATTTCAAACAGCTTTAGATAGGTTCAAATATTTCCCTAAATTAAGTGAATTCAAATCGGAAGCTCTTGAAGCTAATAAACTGTTGTCTCAACAATTGAATGAATTTTGTGCAAAACTATCACAGGCAGAACCATTTTGTGATACTACCTCATCCTTGATCCAGAACATTATTACTCTCAGATAAGAAATTGATGACGCTGATGAAAAGATTTCTGAATTTCTTACTTGGAAAGATACAGAAAAAGGAAGAGAAGCTAATCTTCCTAGGATAGAAGAAAGACATAAAGAAATGTTGTTTACAGAATGGGAACATAAGATAATGAAAGCTGAGAGAGCAATATCAAGAGCTAGGAGCATGATGAGTAATATCACGCAATTTATCAATGACAGCTTGTATTCAATCAATCTCATTTCAGACTGTGTTCCTGGCAGTTTGCCTAAAGTGAAAGAAACTGAAAACAGATGGAAAGAGGAAATGATGAATAAAAGTCAACAAATCGACAAACTTCAAGCAATATCTTGGGACAGTATGTGGACTCATTTAATTAAGCCAAACAATCAACAAATGGCTATTAAATTCCTTTCAAATGTTGTCGATTGTTTAATTCCAGAATTTTCCGATGCCACCTACGCTGGACAACTGCATTCCGAGATGAGTCATCCACCGAGGCTCCAAGATATGCTGAAGATTTGCAACTTGGCTACATCAAGCGAGAAAGAAAAGCAATGAATCAGTTTCATTTAAGATATCATTTATGTTTTTAAGTTGATAGATTGTAGCAGTAGTAGTAGGATTTTGTTATGTAATTTCTTATTTAAATCCCTCTCATGCATTTAGAGAGGGATCCAGACTTGTAATATTTTTTGGACTTGGAGCTTACATTTATGTACTCCACTCCCTCTTATATTTTATAAAGGATCACATCTGGTGATTTTGTGCTGAAATTATCTTTGAAGTGTTGCATTTTTGTACCTTTGGATTTAATTTTACATCGGAGTTACTGGATTAGAGTATCAGATTTCATTTGAAAGCCTTCAAGATGAATGAGGTATTTCTATCTGTTCACTGTTGATTTCCTTTGTTATATGATATCCGCTTGAAAATTTGCTATCATTTATATATATGGTTTTCATAACTTTTCCTTTTATATATCATTTCTGAGTATAATTGAAATGTTATCTTTCATAAGCATATATAGATAGTATACAATTATGAATGCAATATGCTAATATAACTCTGTTTAATTTCTTAAACAGAGTTATCTTTATTCGTTTCTGCACATTTCAATTTAAATAATAACACATTTTCATGGTTATTGTTAAATTGGAACAATCTTAAGTTGTATTCACATATAATTACCCGGGTTAGTGTTAGAATTTCTTTATCAGCATTTAGTTTAATTAGATAGTTTTATTTCAGTCAATTTAGTCCCATTTCCACTCATCCAAATCAACCCCTCACCAACCCTTTTAGTTATAAGGAAACTGGTCCCTTAAATCCAGTCGGAGCCACCATACCAAACGGAAAAGGAGTTGTCCTAAGGTCCCGACCGGGTGGTTTTCCCCAATGTTTGAAGCAGATATTTTCTAGGCTTCAACAGGTTCTTCATGTAAAAATTTCAGATCTTGGTTCGCAATATTTTCAAAGATATGATCTGTAGAAGTTATGGTTTTTTTAGGCTCCCGAATTTCATCTCAAAAAGGTGACTGTGGGAAAATCATCATAACTCTTTCTCTCTCTCTCTTTGAGCATCGGATTGGAATTCTGTAAAAAGTTTCAGAAAGTACATGGAATGTAGTTTCCCGTGTATCAATTTCAGAGGCGAAGGAGGAAATAGTGACACGTGAAACACTATACAAGTTCGCTTTACTGAACTAGTCCATAATTAGGTCATTGTGGTATATTGGGCATAACTTTTCCTTGAAGAATCCAAATCAGGTCAGAACTATGCATTCAAAAGATGATTCATAGGGCTACGACAGGACCAAATTTAAGATATTGAAGATCCTAAATCCAAGAGATAATTCAGTTTCAATATCGATATCCTCAAAATCAATAAAAAGGTGTGTATTTGTTTTTCCGAATTGCATAATTCTTGTTTGAAGAATTAGTTTGAATTAATTCCAAGGGAATATTGTAGAATATATATCATTATTGGGTTCTAAAATTCCCCCCTAAAAATAATTCAACACCCATTAAGCCTTTATAAGGCTCTATTATGACTCATGAAGACGAATAAATGCAACATGACATATCAAAATTACAAGAGCAAGTGCACCAAATTTCGCTCTCGCAAAGAGCAACAAAAAATGAAAAGGAAGTTTTGAAGAAAGGCGTGGAAGCTAAGATGGATGGTTTGAAGAAAGGCGTGGAAGCTAAGATGGATGGTTTGAAGAAAGACATGGAAGCTAAGATGGATGGTTTGAAGAATGGCATGGATGACATGGAAGCAGGCATGGAAGCTAAGATGGATGACATGGAAGAAAAAATGGAAAACATGAAGAATGATCTAAAAGCAGACATGGAAGATTTGAAAAAGTTTATACAAGAAATGTTTCCTAATGGCGAAAAGATAGTATAGGAAACTCATGATGAGAAAAAAATAAATGTTAATCATGATTTCATAAACTCTAATGTTGGATGGAAGACCCACCATATTCAAAAGATCGATATGAAGAATTTTTATGGCAAGGATCCCATAACATGGATTCTACAGATGGAGCAATATTTTGATCTCAATAATGTGCAAAACACACAAAAGGTACACATTACAACTTTATATTTAGAACAAAATACATTTGTATGGTATCGATGGCTTTGTTCCCGTAAAAAAATTGTCACTTGGTCAATTTTTATGGAGTAAACGATAGCACATCTTGAGGATACAAAGATCAACACCTTTTTTTAGCCGATTGATAAATCTCAGAAAAAATGGATCAGTGGTGGATCACATTAAGGAATTCCAAAAATTTAATATAAGGTTAATTGATATTCCAGAGGAACATGGGATTGATGTCTTCATAGGGACTTTAATGGATAACATCCAACATAAGGTTCGCGTTTGGGAACCTGATTCATTGGAGAATGCATTTAGGTTGGAAAGAAAAATTTAATGTAAAATTATGGCGACAAGGAAACCTACCACTCACATCTATAAATATGGAAGTGTTTCTACTCCTAGACTTACACAACCTATAAGGATGACACCACACAAATTGGAAAAAAAAGAGCAAAAGGGCTTTGCTACAGTTGTGATAGCAAATACACTAAAGGTGATAAGTGTGTTGAGAATAAATTATTTTACATAGATTGTGAAGAGGAGGAAGAAAATGAACAAGAAAATTCAGAAGAAGATGATATACACCAGGAACCAAACCTATAAGAAGAATAAATGAGTCTAAACATATCGTTTAATGCATTGGAAGGAATTACCACTCCTCACACTCTCAATATAGAAGGACATATCAAGAAGGAAAAGGTAATATAGTATTGATTGATTCGGGTAGTACCCATAATTTTATTCATTGTAAGGTAACCAAGGAATTGAATTTTTTCCTATACCCATCACCAGAATGTCAATTGATGGTTGGAAATGGATGAACTATAAATTGATCTGGAAAATTCCATAATATCAAGCTAACCATGGGGAAATATGTATTGAATAGTCCAATGCTTTATATTCCAATGGGAGGTTGATGTTGTACTAGGAGTACAATGGTTACAATCCTTGGGGATGGTAGCTTTTAATTTTCAAGAACTTTTCTTGAAATTGTTTTTGAAAGAAAATGAATTCAAATTACGGGGTATCCCAGGGAAGCCGGGAAAGATAATAAGCTCTAATGTCATGAAAAAAATTCTGAAGAAATAACAACGAGGCGTAATTTCACAATTATGCTCACTAGAAGTTCTAACATCAAAATCATCTATTTCTCTAGATCTCTGAAAATTCCTGGAAAATAATTCCAAGGTGTTTGAAACTCCCAAAGGACTCCCACCTATTCGTGATCATGGTCATGCTATTCATTTGATTCCAGGAAGTGTTCCTCCAAACATCAGACCTTATATATATCCTTACGTCCAAAAGATCGAAATTGAACATATGATAGTAGAAATGTTAGAGGCGGGTATAATTCAACCTAGTCAAAGTTCTTTCTATGCTCCAGTAGTATTGGTGCACAATAAGGATGGATCAGGCGCATGTGTCCAGATTATAGGGATATCAATAAGCTCACTATTAAAGATAAATTCCGCTTTCATGTGATTGATGAATTATTGGATGAACTACATGGAGCAATTTATTTTACCAAGTTGGATCTTTGTGAAGGGTATCATCAAATTAGAATGAAGACTGAAGATATTCTATTAAAAACATTTCGAACTCGTGAGGGTCATTATGAATGTTTGGTCATGCCTTTTGGCATTACCAATGCACCTTCTACATTTCAAGGGTTGATGAATTCCATTTTCAAACCCTTAGAAAAATTGTGCTAGTATTTTTTGATGATATACTAATCTACGACGGGTCTTGGAAGGACCATGTTCAACATGTTGACAAGGTTCTCAAACTATTGGAGGAGAAACAATTATATGAAAAAACATCCAAATGTTTCTTTGGAGTACAAGAGGTGCAATAACTGGGTCATATTGTATCTCACGAGAGTGCTAAGATAGACCCTAACAAAATTAAAGCCATTAAGGAATGGAAAGTCCCCACAACCATAAATAATTTGCGAGGATTTCTCAAGTTAACAAGGTATTATGGCAATTTTTTTAAGAATTATGGTAGAATAGCGGAACCTCTAACAATATTATTGAAGAAAGATTCATTTTCATGGACTCCTGAAGCAACTAAGGCCTTTGAACATCTTAAAGAGGCAATGTGCCTAACATCGGTCTTAGTTATTCCAGACTTCACAAAATCCTTTATTGTGGAATGCGTTGCCTCAAGAAATGGAATTGGCATTGTTTTAATGCAATAAGGAAGGCCCATTTCATTTGAAAGTCATCAAATCAAAGGAAATTATTTACAGAAAGCTATTTATGAGAAGGAAATGTTAGCAATACTACATGCACTAAATAAATGGCGACCTTACCTAATGGGAACAAACTTCAAGGTAAAAATTGATCATGATAGTCTTAAACACTTTTTTGAAGTGTTATGGCCTAAATCTACCTCAGGCTGAGAAAGGCAGAATCTAGGGTAACATCAAACCACGCTTAATCTGGTAGCTAGCCCTACCAAATCGGGAGAGGGCTCTCTCCTGGTCAATCTCAACAAAAATAATCAGTGAGGCTTGAGATGAATTGAATAAAGGCTGATTTTAGGCTAGGTATATATGTAAAAGAGTTTGATTTCATTTTTAGGGTGTTTTGTTGGATCAAAGGGAAAGGCAGATTTTGGGTCTGGGAAATGAGCAATTTTGCAGAGATCTGAATGGGGCAAGGTAGGCACTTGATTTGACACTTTCAATTTGAAGGAAAAGAGGAGTTTTGAGAAAGGTAAAGGGTTGAAGATGAAAATAAACCTTCAAGGATCCTCTCCAAACAGCTGAAAACATAGAAAATTAAACAAACTCTAGGTAGAGCACTGCAAACCCTAATGAATTCTACCTTTAACCCTCTTCATTTAACTTAAGAAGAAATAAGAAGGAAAATGGTATACATGAAACAAAATTAGACTTAAATTTATAGATAAAAACACATTATCAAATCAAAATACCACAAGAATCCCAAGGAGTGCTGCAAACCCTGGTCTATTCCTTTGCCAAACTGAAGAGATGAATGTACAATGATGCTCAAAGCAATCCCAAGTGTCCAACCCCTGCTAATGACTGAAAAATTACAATATATAAGCAACCAAAAACTCATGCCAACCTCTAGGGTTCAAGCTCAGAAGCTTAGGAGCTGTTCCAACAAAATCTAAACTGAGAACTAGAAAGTAGGCAGTGGAACATCTTGCCTCTATAAGATAGGAAATTGATTCATTCAGTTGCAATTCACCTTTTGATGGATGAATCTACCTCCATGAGTAAAAATTTAACAAAATTACATCAAGATCCATCAAATTACATCATGAGTTTAAAATTTGGAAGTAAGAAAGTCAAACTGTCCAAAACTAGGCGAAAAACAGAGTTACTAAGTCCAAAATGAGCAAAAATCCCCAATGCACCGCCCCTGATTTCTCTATGTGTCGCGCCAGTTTGGAGCTGATTTTGGAGGCCTTCCCGGTGTCCAGATTGTCTCCAAGTGGGCTTGTTGGAAATTTCTATCTTTATTCTTTCTAACACAAGTGGAATTTCTGAATTTGGTATTCATTTTCCCCTCAAAAAATGAGTTCTCTCAATAGTGCTTCCTGTGTGTCCAAAAAGGGGCAGAAAGGTCATTTTTAGGGTGTTTTTGACCCTTCTGGAAGCCCAAAACCTGTCAAAATCTCTTGGCCATAGGTAAGCATGCATAAATTTTCATGAAAAATCCAAAATAGTAAAATTTTCCCTAATAGGAGCTCCCAATCATAAGCGCGCGCCAAGTGGCGCGACGCGTAGAGCTGAAAAATCTGTGTTTAGGCCAGAAAAAACAAAATTTGCAAAATGTGTCCTAAATTTCTTGAAATTTGGGCTGAGTGTCCTCCATCATGTACTATGCTGGGCCAAGGAAGCCTCGGCCAAGATTTGAAGTCTATCATGCCTTTTTATGCCTCCTCGATGCCTTCTTCGTCTCTGTCATAAGTGGAATCTGTCTCCATGTTTGCCGAAGTCTATATTGTCTTAGATGAGTATGAGGAGTCTATATTGTCTCCATATAAAAATATGTGAGGGGCTATGGAGGGATAGGGTAAGGGGAATTTTAGGAATATTGCTAATTGAAATTTGCCAATTAAAGAGTTTTAGGGGCAACTTCTAGGATTTTTGGGATAGCATTGGGGGTTGGGGAATTTGTAACTTGGATTTGGGATAGTGGGAATTGGGATAGGGAATAAGTGAATTTTAGGGATACGGGGGATAGGGAAATGTGCTGATGGAACTAGGAAAATGGTGAGGAAACAAAAGGATGTGGGAGTGATGGCATAAAAAACCAATGTATAAACCCTAAAGAAGCATTCTTTCAACAAGATAATAGGGTTTGAATTTTTGTTTAAATCCTCATAGATATCACAAGACACATGTTTATTGGAATTTGCAGATCTTTTTGACTTACTTGGACCAGAAGGAACTGAGCACATTTGAATTTTTGAAGAAAACCGTGGTGAAAAGAGCTTGCAGCTCTATGCGCCGCGCCACAACCCAACGCGTCACGCCATAGACCCAACGCGTCGCGCCCTTTTGCAGGAGACTTTTGGAGACCTTACTTGTGTCCAAATTGGGTGCAGGATAGCTCGTTGGAAATATTATTGAGTCTACTTTCCAAAACAACTGGAATTTTTCAATTTGGAGTTCATTTTCCTTGTCAAAAATCAAATCTCCCAAGACTGGTCAAAATGTGAAAAATGACGCTGCCTCAAGGTAGAGTGCTGTTGCAGTCAACTTTTGAAGGTCTTTTACAACTCCAAATTGAGCTCATGATAGCTCATTGGAAATCTCTTTGCGTCTAGTTATCATTTGACCCCTCACGAAAGTCATTTGGCCAACCAAGCTAGGAGAAAACTTGATTTTCCCAAGGTCACTTCAAAGGTGTATCAATTCTCCCGAGGCAACTATATTTTTGACATTTCTCTAAAACCATGACACCTGTGTAAAAAGTGAAGGATTTTTTTCTTCCTTGGCCTATTTTGGATAAAAACCTCTCTGAATGTTTCCAAATTCATCTTTTATTTCTCAGAAACATCATTGGAGTAAAACCTATCCCGATGTGTGGAACAAGGGATTTGTCGAAATGAAGCGAAATGAAGGGGATAAGTGGCTTCTAAATTCTTGAGAAAATTTTGGGAAGTAGGGAGGGATGTTAAGAAGTAGGGGAAAGAGGAATTTCAAAGATTGAGTAAGGGGAAGGGGTCCAAAAGG
Source organism: Pinus albicaulis (assembly GCA_034641835.2). NCBI lineage: Eukaryota > Viridiplantae > Streptophyta > Pinopsida > Pinales > Pinaceae > Pinus > Pinus albicaulis. The sequence goes on along the minus strand of CM076569.1, from coordinate 882,630,490 downwards.
GAAAAACACAGGCCTAGCCTAGAAAATTGCCAAGTTATAGCAAGAAACTAGGGTTTGTGCGAGAATGAGGAATTTGGTGGATCTCAGTGATAGTGAGTGTTTAATAAGGTACATTAAGGATAGGGGAAGGTATAAGAACATCAGGATACAATTTTTGCTGATTATTTTACCATCCAAGAGAAATTACCTCCAAAACCGTAGGAGAGGGAAATTAACCTTACCTAGGCACAAATGAAGCATGACCAAGGTGTAAAATGACCCAGTGGAACTTGACACGATGATGAAATCCCTCTGAATTATGATACACTTAGCTGAATGGTGACATGGACCGACATTTGGACAACTTTGAGAAGAGTGAAAACAAACCCCAAACCTAATACCTAGTGACCAAATTTTACTTAAAGACTCACTGAAATGACAAAATTTGACCTTGACACCTTAAAATCACCTTGTAAGAGCATGTTTGATCACTGGAGGAAGGCTGCAAAGACTGACACTAACATTGGCTCCAATGGGGATGGTAGCTCCTTGGAGGTTCCAAGAACTACAGATCTTTGGAAAGCAGACAATGCCTTCATCCATTGGGCAATTGAGTCAAAAACTCAAGCTAGAAATGCATGACTGAAAACTGATGACTTGACGACACAAATTGACTCTCACTCAACTAAAAATTGGCTCGATACTTAAACACAACCGACAAACTGGAACTGATGCTCAAAGTAGAGCTTATTCATCAAAACCTACTCTAGTTGTTCCATTCGTCACCTAATCAAGTGAAATGAAACAACCAATGCAACCAAGTAAGTATTCTGTCTGTTGTTTGAATTCTCCGCAAGTGCTCTCTTATGAACAAAAAGAGAGAAATACCGAAAGGCAACTCCCATGAAAACTTGGAAACAGATCCGTTGAATGATATGGATTCTCTATCCGCCTCCAAAAACACTGCATAAATATCTTGAAGTTCATGCACACTGGGACTTAGCTCATTCAATGGATTAATTCTCTTCTCTTTGTACCATGAATGCAAACTTTTCTTTTACCTTTGTGACGAGAATCCTGATAAAAATGGCAAAAATACCGGCTGCCGGATCAAGTTTATATCAGCACACGTTTCAAGCTCACATACAGTCAATGGATAAAGACTTTGACTGCAGACATCATCCAACAAATCAACTATTGGATTGTGAAGAACTTGAAAATACTGCTGCAACCTGTTTTCTATTGGTTCCGATGAGATTGCATGATTTCCTACAGGCTGCTCATTTGAAGATTTACTATGCAATTTACCCTTCAAAAACTGAAATGATTCAAAACAAAATGGTATGGAATCATCTTGTATCATTTGATCATATGTGCCAGCTTCCATGGATTCATCTACAACCTGACAATAAATGGCATTAAGGGGCTGCAAATATAGATATGAGAAGTCTTGAACAAGGTTTTCATTGCCCTCAAGATGGTCTAGATCAAGACTTGTCGACAATTGATTTATGATTACATGGAAGTTGTTTCTGATGAACTGAAATGAATCAAAACAAAAAGGCAAAGATCCTTCACTTACTTCAAAATTTGCTGCACTTTCCTCATCACTATCATAGCTGATATGCATCGGTTGATCACTGTACTCGAGCTATTGAAAGTGAACTTCCTCCTTCCATAAACTAGCTGCTGATTTGTCTGCAGGATTAGCTTCTGTTTGGAGAACATAATCATCATCATACTGATCAAACTGAGGCAAATCATCAGTATAAAACACATAATCAAGCATACATGTCATATCAACAACTCTCTCTTCTCCAAGATGATCTATAAAACAATCATTATTAGATCTATGACAACTGGGATAAGAAAAAAAATGTTTTGGATCAACAACTTGTTCTTCTTCAATCAGCGAGCCATGGGCTTGAACATTATACTCATCCCTTGTGATGATCCTCTGCATCATCTCTTCCACTGCACTTACCGAAATGTCAAGCTTTACATCTAGAGACGTCGATTCGTCAGGACCTATGTTTTTCATCTCTTCTTCCTTCAACTTGCCCCTTCGGATCAGCAAATGAGCCTCTACATCTACTGCACTATTCTGCATCTCTTCAAGTGTTGCAAGATTCTTTTCTCTCAGCTGAAACTCCATTTCTGGATCAAAAGCATCTAGGTAGTGTAAGAGAGCGGATCCAAGAGGAGGTATTATATTAACTGGCATCGAATAATAAACTTGGTTAAATCTGGAAGAAAACTGTTGTATTGTCTCCCCTGGCAGTCTTTTCAGCTGGTTATACTCTTCTATAATCAAGAAATGGTTCTGTCTGACCACCCACCTGTCGAGGAAAACTTTGACGAACTGCTGGAAATCTGAGATGCTCGCATCAAGCAAGGTTTTGAACCAACTCTTGACTTTGCCTTACAAAGAAAGATCAAAAAGCCTAATACTGACATCCTCTTCATCAACTTCAAAAAGGTCAAGAAAATATTCAAAATTTTGAACATGTCTCTCAGCAGTGATGTTGTCGCGTTCACCATCAAATCTTGGTATATATAGATCATGATTTTTAGGGAAAGCATGAGATATAGGAGGTAAAATCAGAGGCTTGTATCGATCTAGAATTTTACAAGGTATAGGGGTATGTACAAATGCTTGCAGAATCAGTCTTGGTCTCTTGAGGTTCATCAGTTTGAAGATGGTCATCACAAGATTCGGAAGAAAGGTCTTGATCAAGCTCAAAAGCATGCAAATATTTGGCATTCACAATCTTCAAAGGGAAGGAATCAAATGCAAGTCGAGGATCTTTTCTCAAATACAATATACTTTGCAAAGCCTTCTTGAAATTCTCGGGAAAAGAGAAGAAATAATTTGTGACAAATAACAAAATGTCTTGGATGAAATTCCAACTTGAATACCTGATCTTTCCATATTGTCCTTTCATGTTTCTACTAGTCAGGTTCATCCTCCAGTGGAGTCCTTGGATCTGATCTAAAAACTAATTTAGAGTCGTCAGGTGAATGATTTAATCCTTGCAGTGGCTGATCGTTGTCCACCATCAACAATCAGATCTGAACTTGATTAGATCTTACTGAGGAAACCAAATGTTCAGTTCATAAACTAGACCAGAGATTGACTAAAGCAGCATTCATCTACTTTCGCTAATGCAAAGCAAGAGCGTTTCGAAGGCTACCTAGCTAACTTCAGGCTCTGTCTGTAGTTTATAAAGAAAACAACAAAATTTTCATCCCCAGTATAGTCACCACTATGTTATGGCCTAAATCTACCTCAGGCTGAGAAAGGAAGAATCTAGGGTAACATCAAACCATGCTTAGTATGGTAGCTAGCCCTACCAGATCGGGAGAGGGCTCTCTCTTGGTCAATCTCAGAAAAAATAGTCAGTGAGGCTTGAGATGACTTGAATAAAGTCTGATTTTAGGCTAGGTATATACGTAAAAGAGTTTGATTTTATTTTGAGGGTGTTTTGTTGGATCAAAGGGAAAGGCAGATTTTGGGTCTGGGAAATGAGCAGTTTTGCAAAGATCTGAATGGGGCAAGGTAGGCACTTGATTTGACACTTTCAATTTGAAGGAAATGAGGAGTTTTGTGAAAGGTAAAGGGCTGAAGAGGGAAAGAAACCTTCAAGGATCCTCTCCAAACAGCTAAAAACATAGAAAATTAAACAAACTCTAGGTAGAGCACTGCAAACCCTAATGAATTCTCCCTTTAACCTTGTTCGTTTAACTTAAGAAGAAATAAGAAGGAAAATGGTATATAGGAAACAACAGTAGACTTACATTTATAGAGAAAAACACATTATCAAATCAAAATACCACAAGAATCCCAAGGAGTGCTGCAAACCCTGGTCTATTCCTTTGCCAAACTACAGAGATAAATGTACAATGATGCTCAAAGCAATCCCAAGTGTCCAACCCCTGCTAATGACTAAAAAATTACAAGATATAAGTAACCAACAACTCATCCCAACCTCTAGGGGTCGAGCTCACAAGTTTAGGAGCTGTTCCAACAAAATATAAACTGAGAAATAGAAAGTAGGCAATGGAACAACTTGCCTCTATAAGATAGGAAACTGATTCATTCAGTTGCAATTCACCTTTTGATGGATGAATATACCTCCATGAGTAAAAATTTAACAAAATTAAATCAAGATCCATCAACTTACATCAAATTACATCATGATTTTAACATTTGGAATTAAGAAATTCAAAATGTCCAAAACTACGCGAAAAACAGAGTTACTGAGTCTAAAATGAGAAAAAATCCCCAATGAGCCGCGCCTGATTTCTCTATGTGTCACACCAGTTTGGAGCTGATTTTGGAGGCCTTCCCGATGTCCAAACTGGCTCCAAGTGGGATTGTGGGAAAGTTATGCCTGTCTACTTTCCAACACAAGTGGAATTTCTAAATTGAGTCTTCATTTGCCCCTCCAAAAATGAGTTCTCCCAACACTGCTTCCTGTGTGTCCAAAAAGGGGCAGAAAGGTCATTTTTAGGGTGTTTTTGACCCTTCTGGAAGCCCAAAACTTGTCAAAATATCTTGGCGATAGGTAAGCATGCATAAATTTTCATGAAAAATCCAAAAATGTAAATTTTTCCCCAAGAGGAGCTCCCAATCATAAGCACGCGCCAAGTGGCGCGACCGTAGAGCTTAAAAATCTGTGTTTAGGCCAAAAAAAACAAAATTTGCAAAATGTGTCCCAAATTTCTTGAAATTTGGGCTGAGTGTCCTCCATCATGTACTATGCTGGGCCAAGGAAGCCTTGGCCAAGATTTTAAGTCTATCATACCTTTTTACGCCTCCTTGATGCCTTCTTCATCTCTGTCATAAGTGGAATCTATCTCCATGTTTGCCGAAGTCTATATTGTCTTAGATGAGTATGAGGAGTTTTGGTGTCTTTGGTTTTTGTTGCCAAATGTATGACAATATGTGAGGGGCTATGGAGGGAGAGGGCATGGGGAATGTTAGGAATATTTCTAATTGAAATTTTCCAATTAAAGAGTTTTAGGGGCTAGCTTCTAGGCTTTTTGGGATAGCATTGGGCGTTGGGGAATTTGTAACTTGGATTTGGGATTATGGGAATTGGGATAGGGAATAAGTGAATTTTAAGAATATGGGGGATAGGGAAATGTGCTGATGGAACTAGGAAAACGGTGAGGAAAAAAAAGGATGTGGGAGTGATGGCATAAAAAACCAATGTATAAACCCTAAAGAAGCATTCTTTGAACAAGATAATAGGGTTTGAATTTTTGTTTAAATCCTCATAGATATCACAAGACACATGTTTATTGGTATTTTCAGATCTGTTTCACTTACTTGGACCAGAAGGAACTGAGCACATTTGAAGTTTTGAAGAAAACCGTGGTGAAAAGAGCTTGCAGCTCTATGCGTCGTGCCATAACCCAACGCGTCGCGCCATAGACCCAACGTGTCGCGCCATAAACCCAACGTGTCACGCCCTTTTACAAGAGACTTTTGGAGACCTTCATGGTGTTCAAATTGGGCGCAGGATAGTTCGTTGGAAAGCTTATTGATTCTACTTTCCAACCCAATTGGAATTTTTCGATTTGGAGTTCATTTGCCTTGTCAAAAATCAAATCTCCCAAGAATGGTCAAAATGTGAAAAATGAGGCTGCCTCAAGGAAAAGTGCTATTGCAGTCAACTTTTGAAGGTCTTCTGCAACTCCAAATTGAGCTCATGATAGCTCATTGGAAATATATTTGTGTCTAGTTATCACTTGAATCATAAAGAAAGTCATTTGGCCAACCAAGCTAGGAGAAGACTTGATTTTTCCAAGGTCACTTCAGAGGTGCATCAATTCTCCCGAGGCAACTGTATTTTTGACATTTCTCTAGAACCATGACACCTGTGTAAAACTTGAAGGAGGTTTTTCTTTCTTGGCCTATTTTGGACAAAAACCTCTCGTAGTGTTTCCAAATTCATCTTTTATTGCTCAGAAACATCATTGGAGTAAAACCTATCCCGATGTGTGGAACAAGGGATTTGTCGAAATGAAGCGAAATGAAGGGGATAAGGGCCTTATAAATTCTTGAGAAAATTTTGGGAAGTAGGGAGGGATGTTAGGAAGTAGGGGAAAGTGGAATTTCAAAGATTGAGTAAGGGGAAGGGGTCCAAAAGGGCAAAACACAGGCCTAGCCTAGAAAATTTCCAAGTTATAGCAAGAAACTAGGGTTTGTGTGAAAATGAGGAATTTGGGGGATCTAAGTGATGGGAAGTGTTTAATAAGGTACATTAAGGATAGGGGAAGGTATAAGAACATCAGGATACAAGTTTTGCTGATGATTTGACCATCCAAGAGAAATTACCTCCAAAACCCTAGGAGAGGGAAATGAACCTTACCTCGGCACAACTGAAGCATGAAAAAGGTGTAAAATGCCCCAGTGGAACTTGACATGATGATGAAAACCCTCTAAATGATGATACACTCAGCTGAATGGTGACATGGACCGACATTTAGACAACTTTGAGAAGAGTGAAAACAAACCCCGGACCTAATACCTAGTGACCAAATTTTACTTGAAGACTCACTGAAATGACAAAATTTGACCTTGACACCTTAAAATCACCTTGTAAGAGCATGTTTGATCACTGGAGGAAGGCTGCAAAGACTGACACCAACAGGAAGAAAGACTATATTCAGAAGAGCAGCAAAAATGGGTCACAAAGATGTTGGTTTATGACTTTGAAATCATCTACAAAAAAGGGAAGCTAAATTTTGTTTCAAATACACTCTCAAGAAAGAATGAAGATGTCGCCTTGTGCCATTTCTATTATCCAACCAGATTGGATAACTGAATCAAGGGATGAATGGAAGAAGGAAGAAGAAGCATGGAGACTCATTCAAATTTTGCAACAAGATCCTAGTACATATGATACATTTAGTTGGAAAAATGATTCCTTATGGTACAAAGATCGCTTATATCTTTGTAAGAATTCCCAATTGAAACAAAAGATTCTTTTGGAATTGCACACTTCTCCTTTAGGAGGAGACTAAGGATTTTTAAAAACTTACCACAGGGTGAAGAAAGATTTTTTTTGGGATGGCCTTAAATCTGATATTCAAAATTTTGTGGCGGAATGTTTGTTTAACTAGAAAAATAAATTTGACACAATGAAGACCACAGGTCTTCTACAACCTTTATCTATTCCAAGTCAACATTGCGAGGAGATTTCAATGGATTTTATCACAAGTTGACTTAAGTCCGAAGGAAAGAGTTTCATCATGGTGGTAGTTGATAGACTTACCAAGTATGCACACTTTTGTTCATTATCTCATCCATTTAAAGCAAGTACAATTGCTACTACAGTTATGGAAACAATTCAAAAGCTACATGGATACCCAAAGATTATTGTAAGCAACAGAGATCCCATTTTTACTAGAAATTTTTGGACAAAATTATTTTCTTGTTTGGGTACTCAACTAGCTCATAGCTCATCTTATCATCCTCAATTTGATGGTCAAAATTATATAGTGAATAAATGTTTGGAAGGATATCTTCGTTTTTTTGTATCTGATAAACAAACACAATGGGTCAAGTGGTTACCTCTCGTTGAATGGTGGTATAACACTTCCTTCCATACTACATCAAAATGACCCCATTTATGGCACTTTATGGATATCATCCACCATCCAACACATCATCTTTAAGAGAAAATTCTAAGGTTCAAGTAGTGGAAGATCACATCGAGCATTAACAAGAAGTTCTCCAACTCTTAAAGGATAACCTAAATTTGGCACAAAATCGAATGAAACAACATGTATATCAACATCGCAGCGAGAGAAGTTTTGATGTAGGAGACTGGGTATTTTTACGGCTGCAACCATACGAACAAATGTCCCTCAAGCAAGCTAATAAGGATAATAAATTATCGCCAAAGTACCATGGTCCTTACAAGGTGTTGCAAAACATTGGTACTATGGCATACAAATTGGAGCTTCCTGCTTCTTCGCGAGTGCATCCAGTTTTCCATGTTTCATGCTTAAAGAAGGTTATAGGTGAAGAACTTCCAGTTAAAACAATATTTCTAGAACTTGATGAGGAAGGAAAAATCATATTAGAACCTGAAGCAGTCACGGAAACAAGAACTTAACAACTACAAAATTGATCAATTTCAGAGTATTTCATCAAGTGGACGAACTTACCCACTGAAGATTCTACATGGGAGGATGAAAATTTTATACAGAAGCACCCAGATCTACTCAAGATTTGAGGACAACACTTTTTTGGAGAAGAGGGGCATGTTAGGTCCCTATATTACTAGTGTAGTCCCTTATTGTTGTTAGTGTAGCCCCCTTATTTTATTGTTGTACCACTGTAACCACAATATTGTTATTATTGTGCCCTTACATTATTATTGTTAGGTCGGCTAGGATTATATTGTGACCCCATGGACTCCTATATATAGAAGGAGGTTTTTTCATTTGTATCATCCAATAATTGTTCATTTATGTAATGTAAAGAAGGTTACCCCCTGGAAGTGGCTTATTTCTAAGGTGTTGATCTCTCTTTTCTTCTATTTTTGGAGTTGGTTTCATAACATGCTTGGAAACCTATTTGAGATGCTTTGCTTTCAAAAAATAGTACTAGCTGGGACAATGATCTTCCTTTGTTGAATGGTGGTACAATACCACTTATCATGGAGCTACAAAATGACACCATATGAAGTTTTCTATCATCACAAACCATTTTCTATGGCATCCCATGTATTGGGCATGTCCAAGATTTATGTCGTAGATAGAATGCTTCACACAAAATAAGTTGTTATCCATATCGTCAAGGACAAGTTGGTCATAGCACAAAATTGAATGAAACAAGAAGTTAATCGACATAGATATGACATTATTTTGTTAAAGAGGATCAATAATTCCTTTACCTATATCTTTATAATCAAACATCACTCAAAGATAAATTTCCCTAGAAGATAAATCCTAATTTATATGGTCCCTATTAGATCATACTATAATTAGCTAGTTTTCCTACAAACTTACTCTTCTAGCCCAATCCAAGATTCACCCAATCTTTGATGTGTCTTGTTTGAAGAAGGTTGTGGGATCAAATTGCAAATTTTAGGCCAACCTACCTTAACTTGATGAAGAAGGTTCTATTTTGGCTCTAGATTGTTGGATATTGAAGAGGGCTAGTCGCATTAGCACATGATCAAGTATTGATCTAATGGAGAGATATGAAACTAAAAAATGCCCCATGGAAACTAGAAATGATTCGCCAACAATTTACTCACCTTCAACCTTGATGACAACGCTACTTTCAAAGGTGGAGGGCATGTAAGAGTCCTACCATAAACCCCCTTACTTACAGACTTTATTAATATATAAAGTCAACTTCCTTGAATAAGTCCCATTATATAGTTAGTTAATGGTCATTCATCGTAAAATAAGTCATTTTTATTAATAATACCCAAATTAATTAATTGGCCTAATTATGGAGGCCCGCACTTTGATAAAATTCTCTAGCAATATATAGATTAAAAAGTTATGTAATATTTTGTTAAAAAATGGTATTGTATTTGGAGCATTTCTCTTAAAAATTACCCCTTGAAAAATCAATTAAACATAATGCTATATTATTGTGTTAACAAAAAGATCTTTCCTCAACCTTATCTCTCTTTTCTCTTATATTATCGAATTTTGTAATATATATTAATAATTATGTACTAATTGAAACCATAAAATGAGAAAATACCCAACCAAAAAAAAAAAAAAACCCACAATTCAAAGTGAATCAAATTAACAACCAAAAATTAAGAAAAGGGAAGACGAGTATAACCTTTATCTAAACTCTCAATATATTTAAAATTTAATTTAAAAAAAAATTAAAAATATCACGAACAAAATATAATATAAAAATAATCCAGTTTTGGAAAACTATAAAAAACTATATTGTTTTAAAAATCAGCACTCTCTTTCATAATACACTATATTGTTTTAAAAATCAGCACTCTCTTTCATAATACTTTTGGGGACCTTAACCTTCAATATTGTCATTTCTACACATCACGTATAGACCTTGTGACCCATGAAGACTAGATATGATCCTTTTTTTTTTAACCTGAGTCATGTGTTATGTACACCAATCAAAGGTAGATATGTGCCAAATATATCATTTCTAACTATACCCATGGTTGCTAAATATAATATTTCTGTTGTTGTGCACTATCACCTTTGACATTTGAGTATTTTAATACTCGTGTAACCATTATCATGCAGCCGTGGGACTCCACAATTTCCGCTACTATTATTACAATTACAATATCTAAAGTCAAAATATGGAAATAATGCTTGCTTTTCGCATATGATGTGAATTTGTACGTACCCTTATTTGAAGTTTACCTACTCTTTTTTGGACCACATTGTTAAGTGGAAAGCAAGCAAGGGAAGAAAAAATTTACACAAGTTGGAGAATAACGAAAAGCGAAAATATATCTTTTGGTTAATTAGACAAGTTATAATATTCGTTGGCTATGTAAAAGAGAAGGGGTATTTAATTGTTAAAAAATAATAATCGTCATAATCTATAACGAAAAGCAAAAATATATCTTTTGGTTAATTAGACAAGTTATAATATTCGTTGGCTATGTAAAAGAGAAGGGGTATTTAATTGTTAAAAAAAAAAACATTGTCACAGATGAAAATGACCATAATATTATTATTGTCAAAGAGAATATAGTAAATTTCCCACATTCCTAAGCCTTATGTCCAATATAAGGCATTTAATTATATATTCTTTCCTATAAATATTTTGGATACAATTTTTATAAATATTGTATTATGGGTTTTATTATAATTTTCTTATCTCTTAAGATGTGTTTGAACATAAATTAAAAAAAAAGGTTGAAAATGCATGATAATTATAAATCAGGTATTAGTAAATTTCCCACATTCCTAAGTCTAATGTCCAAAGCCTTATGTCCGATATAAGGCATTTAAGTATATATTCTTTACTATTAATATTTTGGATACAATTTTTATAAATATTGTATTATAGTTTTTATTATAATTTTCTTTTCTTTTAAGATGTGTTTGAACATAAATTAAAAAGGAATTGTTTAACTAGACAAACGAATTGCCTACGGTCAAAATGGCGAAAATTGGTGAAAGAGCAATCTAGTTAGACTAAGACAATTAAAAAAATAAAAAATGCATAATAATTATAAATCAGTTTTTATATATTTAATAATTAAATTATTATTCAATAAGGTTTAATAATTAAATTATTATTGGGCAAGGTTCAAAGTATTATGGGTGGTTTTAAAGCATTATTATTGTGTACAATAAATAAATTGGTTATTACTTTTTTTTTATAACCTTGAGTATTAAGTAGGAAGTTTAAATATGACTTTATTATAAGTTAGTAGTGTTGATTTGAGAAAAAGTTTCGAGTTTTTAAAAACATTAGAAATAACATCTATACAAATTATTAGATTGAGATTAAGATATTTGAAAACATACATGTCAAAATTTAAGTTAAAACAAATATTTTAACTTGTGTCTTTTTATGTAAAAATATATTGTTTCTAATAATATTAATAAATTAAAAAAAAAACAATATTAATAAATTTAAAAAAAACCTGCTTTTATATTTTTTGAGATTTTTTAAATTAAATTTATTCAATTAATATAATAGTACTCGTAATGATTATTATTTTAAAAAATAATTAAAAAAAAAGGCATATTCATGAATCATATATTATCACAAGATAATTAATCAATACATTATTAAAAGATACAATTGTAATAAGTAATAATGAAAATATAAAACAACAATCTTATCCATTTTTACTCCTTAAGTATAAGATTAATAAAAAAAATTGGTAAATAGAAAAAACAAACAGTATAAGATTAATTAAAAATTTAGTAAATAGAAAAATCAAACATGTTTAATGAATAATTATAATTCATATTATTTTATTAATATTCAGAGTAACAAAAATAATCTAAGTGTTGAGAAAGAGAAGAGATAATCTTTGGTTTTCCCAAAGTAATCTTCATTTCCGAGAAAAGTGCAATCAACATCATTGGCTATTGTTTTTCAATCAAGAACCAATAATCGAATCATTGATTATTATTTTGCAATCAACGTTTTCACTTGCTTCTTATGATTATTCAGATTATTTCATTTAGGTTTTCTAAAATAAGAGCTAAAGGAAAATGACAAAATTGGAGACTTGGAATTAAAGTGCTAACCATGATCGAATTATTGATTATTATTTTGCAATAATCCCTATCACTTGCTTTATATATTGGTTTTTGAAGACATGGAACTCCTCGATAAATTAGGAAATGCAGAAGGTCATGATAAAAATGGATACCATCTATACAATTTCCTATATAGTTATGAGGATAACTATTGACAATATTCTTTATTTCACTAAATCAACTACATAATATTATTTCAATAATTAATGTCCTAGTTAGTATTTCATGTTAGCAAACTCTAATTGTTGTGTTGCAATATCTCTAACATTTTACCATTATTTATTTGCATTTGGTACTCTTAATCGATGGCAAGATTCGAGTGAAAATTGGTTTGAAGGGGGCACATTATGTACCTCCGTGAATATGGTATGTACATCTTATGGTCTTTGCCCTTATTTATTTGCATTTGATATTCTTAATCCATGGCAAGATTTGAGGCCAAACTTTTTTTTGAAAGGGGAGCATGTTATGTATTTTCATGGAACATGTTATGTATCTTCATGAATATGGTGTGTATCTTCATGAATATGGTGTGTATTTTATTCGAATTTGAATTAACATGAGATCATTAAATAAATTTGACTATGAATTTATTTAAATTCGAATTTGAATTAGCATGAGATCATGAAATAAATTTGACTACGAATTTATGTTAAATAAAGTTGATCTTATCTTAATTATGTAAATCTTTTTTTAAGATCAATTATATGAATTATTAAATTAGAAGATAATGTTGGAAAGTGCAAGATCTATGAGTTAATTTTAATGTGAACTAAGTATAATGCATGATTAAGCCATTAAATAAGGTTTATTAGTGGTCATTATGATTAGGTTAAGGGAATATGATTACAAAGGAGGAGTAAGTATCACTGTGAGAATCATTTTGTGTGATATCTTGTATACTAAATATTATTTGCAAGACATAGAGTGCATATTTAACTAGAATGATCCAATTTTCTTTAAATCCTGAAAACTAGATATGCAATACTATTCATAATAGTTTTTCTCAAATAACAATATTTTCACCTAAGCATCACTCTTGATTAACAAGTACGCTCTCCCATAGGATTTATAAGACAATGAAATGTTGGATGGCACAAGAAATACCTCCGATTTGTATGTTAAAGCCTCAAAAGTCACTAAAGTATGTAAAGTCCATTGTGTATAAACATCTCCAATAAACTCAGAAGAGAGTTGGCTCTTAACAATGCTATAGACAAAAAAAATGAACCTAAGTATGCTTGATGATAAGCAACAGAATAGGTATAAAAATTCCCCAATATTCATGTAGAAAAAACTCAAAATCCTGACGACCACTACTAAAGAGAAAGGTTTGGGGCTTTGGGCTCACAAATTTTTCACACAAAACACCCTTCCCCTAGTATTCAAGTTCAATTACATATTAACAAAGATAGATAATTCCTACCATGCTAACAACCAGATTCTAAATACAATCCAACCTTATGATACAAGGGACAAATAGTGATAATAGAGCTACCCATGAACTTAAAAACTAGGAATAATTCCAAGCAAGTGAAAATTGATCGGAGTTGCTCACATGCTTCGCTAAATGAAAGGGTCATATGGTCCTTTATCCCACCTTCTCTTGGTTGGGTTAAAATTTGACCTTCAATTACTAATATCCCTAAGATATTATACATGTGTGAGGGGGACTTGGGTCACATCAAGTTTGTTGCATTTAATCGAGGAATGGTTGGCGCATGAAATAAATATAGCACAATAATGGCTTTCGAGAGTCGGGGGAGGTGATGTTTCAGCCTAATGGTTAAGTGGAATTATCCTTCTAATGAACTAGGCTAAAATGCCACAAACAATCAAGATGTGACCTATGCTATCTTCTAGGGGCTTATTTAGGTCTCTTTCCTATATTTGAGTAAAATAATAATAGTGGGATACTCTTGAACTTTAATTTTTCATATATTCCTTGGTTCTTCTCCTAAGGATTCAAAGCTACAAGTAATTTTCAAAAGAATAATTCTCTATTGTAAAAATTTAGGAACTACTCACTATTTCATGTCTTAAGTATTAACAATAAAGAGATTTTTCTCCTTGTAAATCAGAGCATAACCGAGAGCCTAAGACCATAGTGATTAATAATAGGGTGGTTCACTCATCTATCCCTTAATCTAATGTTTCAAGCCAAGTGCAATGGGTGGTGGCATTCATATTGTGCCCACAATCTAACCTAGCACATAGTGAACATATTGCAACAATGGCTAGATTTCATGCAGGGGGTGGGTTTATTCATTCCTCTAGGCATGCTCATAGGGAATTTATATTACACATTTAAAGGATAGAGTTGTCAAAGTTTCATTAAGTATTTTTATGGCTCAAATGGTACAGTTAGATAGTGGTACAGGGCGACCTAATTATTACAGACCCCAAGTCCCCCCAGGGAACAAAATAGGAAATTATTTAGATAGATGGCGTTAGAGATCACTAACTTTTGATGGGATATATCATGCTTTTTCTCTAGCTTGTTCTTTGGCCTTTCCTTTTAAAATGTGGTATATTTCCTGGTATTGTGAGGTTGCATCCACCTCCTTAATGGTGAATTTCCTGTGAAATTCGAAGGAAGTGAGGCTAATTTGGAGAAGTAATGGCATGGGGATAGGAAAAGGAGTTAGAGGTTGATATTTGTTGCTAGTAGAGTCGTTGGTGAGGATATAATTTAATGGTGTGCAATTTGAATCTATGGTTCGGGTTTATTGAAACACGCTTGCTTTATTGTTTGATTTATCTAGAATATTATTTTGAAATTTCGCAATTGGTACAATTCGAAGCATAGTCAATCATATGGGGAATTTTTCAATGATAAGTGGCGTTGATAGGACTTTATTGCAAAATGCACTAGCTCAATATTTTGGTCATTCTCATAATATATTGAGAAGCTATGGAATTTATATGAGGACTATGAGTGTAAGGATGAATTTTCGAATGACCAACAAAGAAGAGTAGAGCAGGAAATTCAAATATTAGAATATGAGATTCTTTGGCTCCATATTTGATATAATAAGCTAGAAAAAAACTTAGCTACCATAAAGGAAATATTGGTTGATTAAAGGATACACCTTCATTAGATAGACAATGATATTAATACCCTTTGATCCCAAATTGGGGAGCTCTGAAAATTTTTGGAATAAGTTCAATTTTTTTTTCCTTCCTTTGACAATTCTATGAGCTATATTCCTATTACGATCTCTGATTTGAATATTAGTGCTCCTCCTTAGGAGCCAATGAAACCAAAGAAGTTTCCATGTTTTCACTAGTCTTATTAGTTTTTATGGGGGTCAAATTTTGTTGTATCTTAGGCATGTTTTGGCGTATTTATAAATGTAGGAGCTATAGATTATTACTCTTTTCATATCATCTCTGGATAGATATCAAGCAGGTTGATGAGACTATGCTAATATGAATGAATCATAATTTTTGTAATTTTGTTGTAAATTTGCAACCTCATGCATATATTTAATATAAAAATTATTTCATATTTTGGTTGTAAAAATAAATACATATGGAATAATAAATTTGTGGAACTTGTCAATAATTTCTAAGTGATTAAGGTGTTATACTAGTGATTACACTTGGGGAGGGGCAGGCGGAGTGGGGTGAATCAATGTAATGGCCAATTTTCTTCAACTAAAATAATTATGTAATCAATAAACAATTGTAAACATAATCATGCATCATGAATGAACATTATCACATCAACATGAGAAAACTTTGGATGTACATGGAAACCATGGGAGAAGACCACAAATATTTTTAACTTCTTCAGTTTATGATTGCATAGATTTGTAGGCACAAGCCCCCCAAAAATGTGTAAGCACCGACTTACTATAGGCTACAACCTGACTAAGGCACCAATCTTGAGAATATTCAAGAAACAACTTGTAATGGGCTTCAACCTAATTGAGGAAACAACCTCGACGAAGGCACCCACTTCATTCTTCAACCTATTGTGAACCATTTTTCACAATATTTCAAACTGGATCCACAACTACAAGCTCAAAACACAACCAATTCAACATATTCTTTAATCATAAATATTGTCCAACTTATTCATCTCAAAAACCTATTCATAAGTTCATGTTGACAATAAGAATGACTAAATGTTCTCAAAAATTTGTTTGTGTCTCCCCTCTTTCAAATCACAAAATAAAAACCCATTTTTCAAAATTCAATTTGGCCCTCTAAACAACCCAAAAAAGTATTATAGATTCTAATTGTTCTACATAATGAAACTTTTTGGTTCGCTTCCTACAAAATGCACCTTTCTGGTGCATGTTATATGAATTTCACTTATGTCGTTGCTGTTTTGTGGGTAAAATAAAATTTCGGCCTACCAAACCGAACTTCAACCCACAACATCATATGGTGCAAAAGAACACATTACCAACTGCAATGTCATGTTACTCATTCATCCTTCACAAGTATTGCGTGCTAGATCAATCATGTGCACCAAACCCAAGTCATATGACAAATGAGGGTATACACAAATATTATATTGCTAAAATTTTCTACCACATTCAATATCAAAATGGGCCATGTCACAATTTTACACCACAACATACCATGAGAATCCATGTCACACAAGGTGAGTCACCATCATACAATGACTATGAAAAGAGCCATACTAGTCACACAATCACACTACGAACATCTAGGTCACACACAGAGTGTCATGTCAAAAACATTTGTCCAATCATGCCACTGTAGAAATTGTAACACCAATTATTGCAATGAGAGTCATACCAATCACACTACAAACTGCTAGGACACACATATAGAGCCACATAAAAAAAAAATCGCTTATCATGCCATTTTATCAAGAGTCATACCATCTATTGTAATGAGAACCATACTAATTACACTAGTAACATCCAAGTCACAGATAGAGAGCCACATCAAAAAAATTGCCCAATCATGTCACTACAACCAAAGTCATACCCGTTACTGCAACAAGAGCCATACTATTCATACAGTCACACTACATACAAGTAGGTCATGTATTGAGAGCCACATCAACAAATTTGTCCAATCATACCATTGCAACAAGATTCATACAAGTTATTGCAATGAGAGTGATACTAGTCACACTACGAAAAACTAGGTAACACATGGAGAACTAATGGGCCTCAAAATTAGCTATAGAGTAAGGCCCATATAACCTTTCCTAGGAACACAAATGTTACATTAAATATATTCTTCTGCACTTAATAATGTTTTCATAGCTTTAATAAGTTCTTAGGAAGGTTTATAGATAATCGCTTATTATGTACATACGATTATTTATTTTGTCTTAATTTGGAAGCTCAAGAAAAAATTCCCTCCTTTGGAAAAACTAACTCATCAAGAAAGACCCCTCATAGGCCTTGGAATAATTTAATTTGGTTAAGGAAAAATGTATTTTTAAGGTCAAAACCCACATGTGCACAAAAGAACAGGTCATATTTAAAGAGAAATTGGGAAACCCTTGGACGAATATAAATACAAGACAAGTCATCCTCATTTGGAAATGTCACTCACATTCATTTTTCTCATTTGGGAGGTTTTATATATCTCTTGTATTATTTTTTTCATACAGGTCTGAAATTGTAGGGTCTGAGCTCACACGTGCGAGGAGAATAAATTAAGTTGGAGCCACTGGGTTGGATCAAGGAAAATTTACCTACAATCGTTGTTTTGATAGGGTGCTCCCTACAAATTGAGGGCTACATTTGCATGATATGTCACTAGGTCCCAGCAGTTATGACCTATAATATTTTTGACCATTGACCGCAAACCTGGATAATTTCTGGAGACTTCGACTTTGATCTTATTTGTCTCTTGGGCTCATCTCTTGGATATTTTCTGGTTGGTTTTGTTGGATAGTCAAAGGATTGACCTTGACTCTAGATTAGTGAATTTGATAATTATACTCTTTATTTTAACATTTTATGAAAATATAATAAGAAGAAGAATTTGAAATGGTTTTCCCCCTTGGTGGGGTTTTCCCCTAGTCTTTGAAAAATCATGGTGTCTCTTGTTATTGTTCTTGATTGTCTTCTATTATCATTGCATTTAATATTACATATACAATTGCTATAAATTTATTTTTAAATATTTCTAATTGAATATAAGAATTGGGCTAAATTGATTGTAATAGCATAAAATAGTGGAAAATTAACATGGTATTAGAGCCAAGGTGAAGACAAGCCCAAAGAGACAAGGGAAATCATTCTTGAAAGAAGCTGAAGCAACCTATTTGATTTGGTTGATATGTATACCTCTTACTTCAAGAATTCAAAAGAATGAAGAAGGATATCCCTCTGCATTCATTTCTCAAGAAGGCCTCCCCCTAAATCAAAGGAATACAAGAGAAGAGGAAGTAGAATTAAATGCTTTAACTTCCACAAGCATGGTCATTATGCTTGAGAATTCCTGGAAAAGAGAAATGATTTGAGTTATGAATACATCAAAAAATGGATGCTTCAAAAACAATAGGTTCAAAGATCTAAGAAAAATAGATGATATAATAAGAAGGGATGATAGAAGAAGAAGAGATACTCCGGGTGATCAAGAAGAAGGCCATCTTCCTCAAAAGCAATCAATGAATTCCATGTATAAAAATAATGCAACTACTAGTCAATATGAATATATTCCCATTTCTTATCTTTCTAGTTCTTCCCCTCTAGATTTGTATGATATTTGGTTGGTAGATAGTGGGGATTCTAGACATTTTTTTGTATACCAAGAAGTCCTCTAAAACCTAGTTTAGAGGGAGATAGATTTGAAAGTCATCCTTGGAGACAACTCTACTCATCCTATGAAAGGTTTTTCTTCTTTAAAATTTCATTTGGACTCTGGTGAAATCATTCTTCTTCAGGATGTGATGTATGTTCTGGGACTAAAGAAGAACTTGGTATCTATATTTTCCTTAGAAGTAAAAGGGAAAAGAGTAGCTTTCATCAAAGGAAAATTCCTCACATGGCCTATGGAATCCTGCATGAGGGATGCTTTTACCTTGGGATCTAGAATTGAAGGACTCTATAGAGTTAGTGAAAACCCTCTACTAGCAATGTTCCATGACACCAATCATCAAATTGAGATATGACACTGTAGGTTGGAACATCTGCATTATGAAGCCTTACCAAAATTAGATAAGTTGGTTTCTAGGATGCTTGATGTTCAAGCTAGTAATGATGGAGTATGTTTGGGATGTGCCACTGGAAAGAAGACAAGGGGACCATTCCCCTCTAGTAAGAACAAGACTGATGATATTCAAAAACTTATTCATTCTAACCTATGTGTACCCTTTCCATTTCACTCTCTTGGGTAGCATATCTACTACATAATCTTTATTGATGACTTCTCCAGGAAGATATGGATATAATATTGAAAGCGTAAATATGAGGCTTTCGATATGCTCAAGGACTTCAAGGTGTTGATAAAAAATAAAATAGGGAAGAATGTCAAGGTCTTCAAGTTTGAAAATGGTGGAGAGTATATGTCAAATGAGTTTGTTGATTTTTTCAAGCAGATTGGAATTAACAAGGAAGCTATTGTACCTTATAATCCCGAGCAGACTGGTGTCACTGAAAGAAATAACATGTCCATCATGGAAGAATTCCGAGTTATGCTACATGATCAAAAGATGTTGACGTTCCTCTGGGGTGAAACTAAAAATACAGTGGTCTATGTTCAAGGCATAGTTCCTCATCAAGATTTGTACAAAAATAATTTTGTAGTAGTATTCATGGGTGTGAATCTTGACATTGGACATCTCAGGATATTTTGTTTCCTTTTATGTTTCCTTTTGCCGAAGGACAAGAGGAAAAAGCTAGAAGCCAAAATAAAGAAAGGTACATTTGTTGGATATTAGGAAAATTCTAAAGAATTTAGAATATATATATATATATATATATATATATATATATATATATATATATATATATATATATATATATATATATATATATATATATATATAGAGAGAGAGAGAGAGAGAGAGGAATATCGAGTTTAGCAGGGATGTAAATTTTTATGAAGATGTTGTCCTTGGAAAAAAAAGGATCTTCCTCCACCTCCTCCTATTGAGAAGATAGATGATGACATGGACCTACTAGAAGGTCATTCTATGCAAGAATATGAGAGGGATATTGTTGATTATTCCATGGAGCCTACGGACCCCTTGGATGCTCCTCCAAGAGATCCCCATGCGAAGAACATACCATTGTGGCTTCATGATATGTTACAGGATGTGAGAGATATGTTTCTGACAAAAAAACTCGAAGAGAAAGCAAGAAGCCATGCCAATACAGCTATGAGCACTATAATCCAAGCTGAGCCTCCCAATTTTGAAGAATTTTTGAAATAACATGATTGGAAAGATTCCATGGTTGAAGAATATGAATCAATTATGAAGAATTATGTATCAGATGTTGTTCCAAGACCTAAAGGATATTTTGTCGTAACTTCAAAATGGTTATACAGGATCAATCATGGAGCTTATGGAAGCATTGAAAAGTACAAAGAAAGGTTTGTGGCCCGAGATTTATCTCGGAAAAAGGGAGAATAATATCATTATATATTTTCTCCCATTTCTTATTACACTACCATTAAATCTATTGTTTCCCTTGTTGCTACTCAAGGATGAATCGTTCACTAGATGGATGTAAAACACGATTTCTTCATGGGATACTACGGGAAGAAGTATATGTTGAACAGCCTCAGGAATTTGAAGTGAAGAACATGAAGACTCATATATGCAAGATTAATAAATCTTTATATGTCTTGAAGCAAGCCCTCGAAGCCTTTTATGCCCACATTGATAGTTACCTGGTGAAGCTTGGATTCATGAGAAGAAATGTTGATCTTAACCTCAACTTCAAAGTGGTCCAAGGTATGCCTTTTATTTTTATTTTATATTTTGATGAATTTTTATTGATAGGTAGTGATCCCATTCATTCACACTAGATTGCAGCCAAGCACATACTGAGATATTTGCATGGGAAGATTATCCTTGGTCTGATATAAACTACCATAGTTGTATGACTTCACAGATACATTGATGTTGACTGGGTCAAAAATTTTGTTGACTAGAAAATCACATCGGGGTGTTGTTTTAGTTCGGGTTCTACCATAATATCTTGGATGAGCAAGAAACAAAATTCCATAGCTTTGAGCATGACCCAGGAGAAATATATTGTTGCTAGAATGACTAGCTATGAGGCAGTTTGGTTGAGGAAGCTATTTGGAGATTTTTTTGAGTAGGTCCTTGATACGACCATGATACATTGCGATAAGAGTGGGATCTGATTGGAAGAGAATCATGTATTTCATGATAAGTCCACACATATTGAGATCAAGCATAATTATATATGATACATGGTGTGGAGAGGAGGAGGCTCCATAATATTTCGAATGATGAACAAATAGTAGATATAATCTACAAGGCTTTGTTGAAAGGGAAGTTCTTGGTCTTCAAAGAGTAGCTTGGACTAATGGATGTGACCCTCTTGGTTAAGGGTCTCGGTTGATTGAGAACACTGAGTGTGTTATTCCCCCTTATTGAGCTCCCTCGGTGGGAATATAGTAGTAAAGGATTTTGGGGTTGAGGGAACTCTATAAAATAATATAGGGTGTGTATAATTACCCCAGTTGTCATCTTACCCACAAGTTGGGCTTGTTGGGATTGGACCTCCCCATCTGGTAAATGGATTGAGGTGACTTGAGATAGTGTATGTATCCTTACCCATGTGGTAAGTTTATCTCACTCAAGTCTTCAATGTAGGTGTTCTATCACTTGACTCTTAAGGGTCTCGATGGAGGATCACTGGACACTAAGATAGAGTATGAGCCTCAAGTCGATATTTCCTATTATCACTAGAAAATAAGATAGAGTGTGGTCCTTGAGTAGAGCTTGCCTATTTTCCCAGTTCAATAGCACATAGTGTGATCCTTGCATTTGCAGTAAGTAGATCTCACCTATTGATAGAGGGTGGTAGCTTTAGCTCCCCTACGATATCAAATTCTTCTTATTTTAAATTCTAGAGAGTTCATTAGAGATAAGCAGAGATGAGTAGTGACAACATTTGACTTGACGATGAAAAGATATTTGAGATGGGACATATGTTGCAATTGGTAATTTCTCCTAGCTAAGAAGGAGTGTTAATTTGGAAACTCAAGGAAAAGTTCCCTCCTTTGGAAAACCTTCCTTATTAAGAGATACCCCTCCTATCCCTTAGAACAATTTAATTTCATTATGGAAAATGTATTTTTAAGGTGAAAACCCACATGTGCACAAAAGTAGAGGTATTATTTAAAGAGAAATTGGGCACCCCTTGGAAGCATATAAATGCAATACAAGTCATCCTCATTTGGACACATCACTCACATTCATTCTTCTTCTTTTGGAGGTTCGCTCTCTCTCCTTTTTGGATTTTTTCGCACAGGTTTGAAATTGCAGGGTCTGAGCTCACATGTGCTAAGGAGAAGAAATTAAGCTAGATTCATAGGGTTGTATCGAGGAAAATTTAGCTACAATCGCTAGGTTCATAGGGTGCTCCCTGTGGCTGGAGAGTTACAATCGAATAGTTTGTTACTAGGTCCTTGCGTTTGTCTTGTTGATCATTGATCCTATACCTGGATCAGTTTTGGAGACCTTGACTTCGATCATATATGTCTATTGGGTTCATCTCTTGGATATTTTCTGGTTGGCTTTGTTGGATAGTCAAATAATTTACCTTTAATCTTGATTTGTGAATTGGATCATTGTACTCTCTTTGCTGAACATATTATGATAATCTAATAAGAAAACAAATTTGAAAGGGTTTTCCCCTTTGTATATTTTTTCCCTAATATTTGAATAATCCTAGTGTCTCTTGTTATTGCTCTTGATTTTCTTCTACTATCAATGAATTTATTGTTCTATCTACAATTTATATTAAATTGTTTTGAAGGATTTCTAATTAAAGATAAGAATTCGGCTAAAGTGATTGTGATAACATAGAATAGTGGAAAATTAACATTTTTCATAATATTGAGTAAATTCTATAGATATGTTGATTGAGACAATCTAGGGATGTGTTCCCTACTACAAGAGAATATAGGACTGAGTATTTAATTAATATTCCTACTGTTTGAAACTATATCCACTTTTTTAGGGGCTACAGGGGAAGCCAAACCTGATTATTTAATGAATATTCCTAGTGTTGGGAACCATATCCACTTTTTGAGGGATTTTGGAAGGGAAATTTGCCTCCTTTCAAGGATGTTTCTTTCCCATAAATTTTTATAATAAGTATAAATTCAAATTAAGCCTTTGGGGGTATGGAGCTTTTGGTGTTATTGTGAAGAAAACGTGTTATTTAATAGTTCTACTTTCATTTCCAGAAGGGATGTACTTGACTTGATTCTAATAATGAAGTTTGGTTTCATTTTCATCTTCTAAGGCTTGGTTTCCTTCATAGGGTTCTAAGTATCGTTGTTTGTGGACATCTCAAGAGCCTCATATCCCTATTGTACAATTTCTTTACTTTCCTTGCATTTCTTGTTTACTTGCATCTATTATTCTTGCATTTCCTATTTCTACATTTAATATTCATGCTTCGTTTATTTTAATTTGGATTCAATAAATTATTCAAGTAAGTTTTTGTGAAGGTGATTTTTATAGTCACAAGTATGATGCATCCTTGGAATAACTCTGCAAAGTCAAATTCATCATCAAGTCACTTGGGTTGGTTTACTAATTCACAACTCTAGAATTTATGGTTTTAGTAATAATTTTTTACTAAATTTTAGGACATTTTAATCAATTTCTTTAGAGTTTATTCCACTTTTATTGAAGGCTAAAAACATACATCTTAATAACAAAATTTACCCAACAAAATTTCCACTTTATTAACTTAGGAATTTGGGTACTTAGATTAGCTTACTAGTTCACTATTCTGAAATTTCTGGTTTTAGTAATAAATTTTTGCTGAAGTTTAGCACATGTTAATAAAATTATTTCAAGTTTATTCTAATTGGATTGAAGCCTAAAAAATTTGACATTAATATAAAAATTTACTTGACAACTTTTTCATTTGATTAGATTCAGAATTTAGTAGTTTAACTCAAGAAATAGGCATCTTGTAGCAATCTTGTAGTAGTGCACAGATTTCTTCAAATCAATTATAGAATCTCTTCCAAAGAATGTTTCCAATTCCTCATCACTCCAAAAAATAATTGAAGCCTTGAATATGGACTTGGGAAAACCAAAGACCCCCTAGGAACTTTTCTTTCATAGTTTTAGTTACATTCTGCAACTAGGTTATACTACTTTTGTTATGTGTTAGATACAATGAAAGTGATTTATCTTCAAATTTCCTTAGAATTTGATTCTCTTCTTGCAAGTAGTATAGAATTTAATTTATTCATTCCTTTTTCCTAAAATGGAATGGGTTTATTTCCTGCAAAATAGATTAGTATTTCATTTTTTCATTTACTCTCTGCAAAATAGATTAGGCTTACTTTACTGTCATCTAATTTCTGCAAGAAACATTAGGATCTGTCTTTCTCATTTACTTTCATGTAATCAGATTAGGGTTTCTTTCATGTCATTTAATTCTCTGTAATAGAATAGGTTAAACTTTGTTCATTTTTTTCATGTAAGTTAATATAGGTTTATTTACCAAATATTTCTCGTATCATAGTGGTCTTTGTGCATCTTGATTTACTTCATTGCATCATATCAATGAAAGGACACATTGCTTGTTGCACACGTAGTGTCGAAATCTCTTAAGTTAGTACAAAATCCCAATTGATAATTAAAGTTGGTAGCCTTGAGAGTTGTAACATTCTTGTTGAAATACCAGTGCTCATCAAGAACCATGTACAATTGTTTTTGGAAAATCATTCCACTGCAACAAGAGTCATACTATTTACTAGAATGAAAGTTATACCAGACATACTATAAACAATTTAGGCCTTGTGGGAAGAGCCACATAAAAAAAAAATTGGCCAATCATTTCACTACAACAAGATCTGTACCATTCATACCATAGTCACACACACTACAAGGAAAATACCCTTAGAGCAAAGGTTATAAAGGAGGTTTTTAGCGTTATGAAATTGGCCAAAATTGTCAAAAAAACATTTGCTACAACATCCGTTTATGGTTAGAGAGGTTTTGGTGGAGTTTTTAACGAAAATTCAACACAACTAAAAAAAATGGTGGTTGGAGGTTACTATGATGTTTTTTTCATCGGTGCGCTACTAAGGTGTCAACACACCGATGTGTGTCATCTAGAAGGTGGCCCAGGGTGGTCGAAGGTGCATGCACCGAGCCGTCAAGGTATAAAACCGCACCGGGCATAGTGTTGGTGATACAACGCACTGGGCCGTTCTAATTGGTCTTGGGATTTTTGCGGTGCCCATAGGTCGTCTCAATGCAATGGTACATAGACTTCTAGAAATGCACTGGTGTGCAATATCAGACAAACATACCGATTGTTCTAATTTTTATTAGTATTTATGCAGTGCCCATAAGTTGTACAAATGCACCTATGTGTAGTCTCACATAAACGCACTGATGCGCAGTATCACACAAACACACTAAGATTTATAATTGGTATTTCTATTTGTGCAGTGCCCATAGGTCGTAAAAATGCACCGGTGCATTGTATCATACAAACGCACTAGTGTAGAATAATTGACATGCGCCGATGTTAATTTTGTCTTTTTTAGAAACATAGACCTATGACAGTGCAATTATTGTGATTTTTTTAAATTCATTATTCATCAAAAGTCGACACATCTTATAACAATATTCATATTAATTAAATTTTTATTAATGCATTTGAATGTGATGTTTGCATTAATTTGTTATATCATATCATAATTATTGTGATTTTTTTAAATTCATTATTCATAAAAAGTCGACACATATATATCTTATAACAATATTCATATGAATTAAATTTTTATTAGTGCATTTGAATGTGATGTTTGGATTAATTTGTTATATCATATCATAAAATTTCAAATCTCGTCATTATAATATTTAATCATCCATAAATTTAATTAGTGGTGTTACATTTCACAGCGACAATGGAGAATGCAATAGAATATATATATATATATATATATATATATATATATATATATATATATATAAGACAGTATTTGTCATACAAAATGGGACAGTTATTAGTATCCCTTTTTCTTTCAATTGGGAAACTATGTCCGTTACATTAAACAAAATGTCTGATTTCACATACACATATTTCAAAAAATACAATGCCTTGCTTTGATATCCAAACATAATGATCATCATTCTTCGCTTGAACTGTTGTCACTGCTAGAGCTACTTCCATGACTTGGGTTATTTTCAGGAATGTTTTGTTCATGGTGCTGATTGTTTTCTTCTTCTTCACCTTCCATCTACAAAAATAAAAATAAATTGTAATGAGTGTATATACATTGGTGAGAATAATGAAAATTGAAATATTAAATAATGTACATCAATGTAAATCGAAAATAAATAACGTACCATAGCAACAATTGACTCATGAACTATACACATTCTTTCAAAACCATGTAGTATGCCATATTTCAAGGTTTCATTTGTTAGCACAGTTCCATACTTTGTTTCCTGCAAGTTTTATACCCCATAACAAATCATATATTTAATATAAAATATATTTTTTTTTTCTATTAATTATAGACTGAGCTAAATAAAATAAGATCGATAGATGCTTACAAATTCCACAATTAATTTTTGATATGCCAACATATACTCACAACCCATATTTAACCTAATCTTAATCAATTTGTCTGATGGTTCTTCTTTGTAGGCTAGCACCTGTTTGAAGACATTCAATGATTATTTTTGTAAAAAAACTTTAAAAATTAAAAAAGGAAATCTAGTAAAGTTTTTATAAGGAAGTAACAATTACTCACAAACTTGGATATCAACCCTTTTCTTCCTTGTTGTCCTGTTTTATGTGTTGAATGGGTTCCATTTTCTTTTATTATATGCAAGAAAATACTTGAAAAATACTATTTAATGCTAAATTGTTTATTTATTGTACCTAATGATCGAAAAATTCAATGATTACATATTAAATTTGAAGCACGTTGTTGTTGAGATGGCTCCTCATGTGATTCAATTTTTTCCATTCCTTTGACCATCTCCTTGTACACCTTTTTCGACATTCCTACTGGCATATTTCTGATATCAGCTCGTTCATCTCTTGAGATTTTCATAATCTTCCTGAAAATGTAATATGACAATAAAATATTTAATTTTTCTATTGATATATGAAAAGTAAATATAACAAAAGTGATATTTATAAATAACTCTACACAAAAAATTATAGGAATATTACTTTTTCATTCCTTTTTTTTTTTTTTGTATGTTTTCGCTATTAAAAGTCTGACATGTCTCATTAACCAATTCTCTGGAAACTCATCCTATAGTTTAGATAAAATTTGGTTCTTGGAATCATTGGATTTATTTTTGTATTGTAAGTGGAAAGAACGTCTATACATTCATTCCACTAGATCCCTCAAAATTTTATAAAAAAATTTCGCCCTTTCGTTAACCTCTAGCACCACTCCAGATGAGTTAAGGAGAAATTCATTTTCATTTGCATGTTCTATTTTTTTTTCTTTTCTAAGAACAACATTCCTTTTCTGAGTTGTTGGTCCCTATAGAACATTAAATAGATGTGCATTAATAGATTTTTTGACACATGTTATCTAATAATTTTAAGTATATTATGAATGAAAAAAAAAACTCATATTAGATCGATAGTATTTTTTCATTCACCTGATTCATCCTTTTGCAATTTTTCCATCAAGTTTTTATGCTCTTTTGTTCCTAGATCATAAATAATCTTATCGAGCTTCGTCATTTTGTGGCTCTGCATGATACACAGTAAACAATATGTATTAGTTAAAATTACATATAGTTCAAAAATAATATTTTTGTAAAGAATTTACAAAGAACTTGAATTTTTTTCTTTTCTTGATGTGTTATTAGTATTTTTGTTACTTGATCTATTGTCAACCATTTCTTTATCAATATGAAACTTGTACCATATCATTCATTAATATATTTTATAAATAAATTGTCAACTTTTCAGGTAAAAGACATTCTCAAGAAACCGGTGTGCCATTAATGGTGTACGCACCGACGTCGGTGCGTGGGGGTCTTATAAATGTACCGCAAAAATAGTATAATATACTGTACGATGCTTTATGTCAAAAGGGAGCACCAGTGCATTATGTGTTAACCACCGCACTGATTAACATAGAAAAAATAATAAAAAATCGTCCAGTGTTAGTTCTGTAGCATAAATGCCCCGCGCAAACAAGGGACCGCCATATGGTGCTCTCTGTCAACTAGGAGACCCGGTGTGGTGCATTATATGTTACATGGTACACCGATTAACAAAATAAAACATTTTTTTTCTAAACAGCACATGCGTCATGTGCCATAATGAAATAGCACACCGGTGCCCTATAAAAAATAGTGTTTTTAAATTTTTTATCACACAGTACTTTCGTGGTGCATTGGGATAATCCAGTGCACCGGTGCGCTAGGTTACGTCGGGCGCACCGATAAAACAAATTCTTTTTTTCAAAAACTCATGCGAGGGACGACATGGATTGGGATTTGACTATGCAAGTCGTCTGGTGGGTTGGATGTCATAGGCCTATATATAGCAACACAAACCCTATAAATCTAAAATGAAAAACCCTAATTATGAAATCACAGAAACAGGGAGAAGAATGGGAAAAAGCAAAAAGAATGAAGGGTTGAGGGTAAAAATGGATTTTTTATTTTTATTTTTATTTATTTATTTATTTATTTATTTTTATTTTCTTCTAAAAATGAAAAACAAATTGAATTTTTTTTCTTACTGAATAAAAAATAAAATAAAATTTAATCACGAGATCGTTTGAAATTTTATGCTACAAGGTTTGAATCACTAGAGGTTTCAAATTCTAATTTTCTGAATACTTATGTTCGAATGTATTTCACTGCTCCACAGTGCTCTCATGCTCTCTTGCTCCAGGTATATCTCCTGCAAATCTCTGGCTGAAATTTTTTGCAAAAATAGTGAAATAATGAAAATTGTTTTGTATTTAAACAATT
Source organism: Pinus albicaulis (assembly GCA_034641835.2). Lineage (NCBI taxonomy): Eukaryota > Viridiplantae > Streptophyta > Pinopsida > Pinales > Pinaceae > Pinus > Pinus albicaulis. The sequence goes on along the minus strand of CM076569.1, from coordinate 882,601,107 downwards.
GTTTTATGAAATTAGATTTTCGAAAATATTTTGCCACCCATTTTTCAATTTACCGCTTTTTTTTCACTTAAAGAAAATAGAGTTGCGCTTTTTTTATTTGTGGTTATTCGTCACGGGTGCATCACTTAATAGCACCGCACCGGTGCATCCATTGATAACACGACACCAGTGCGCAGTAACTAAAACACACCAGTGCAGTTATATGTACATTAGCACCAATTACAAGAAGTCCATTTTGAAGGCATCAAAATTACTTTTAGGTGTGTACACCAAAATTTGTTGTTGATTTTGCTCAAATGCAGGGAGAAAATATCATAATTATATCGAATGGACAATTCTTCAAAATCCAGCTCGTTCCATAATATTCTCAAAGTCCATCGTGAAGTTCTCCCTATCCATCTCAAGACGTAATATTTACTTCAGATTTTATTTATATTTTCATTATCTAATTAAATTTATGTTTTTTATCCATTTCAATCATGCACAACTTTATTAAATTTATAATATATACAAATTTGCAGGTTCATGCATATTCAGAATTGAGTTCAGATGCACAAAATATTCAAACAACTCTAAAACGATGGAAGCTCTTACCAAGAGCAGCATACCGCAAGGCGCATTTGGTAGATGAAAATGGACAGCTGCTTCACCCTGCCAATTGTAACAATATTGCATCTTCTAGCCACAATACTGGAACAACGATGGTAATAATTATAATTGTTTGGTATATTGATTAATGTAATTATTTCAACATCAAACCAATTAATCGTGCAATATTGTCAACGTGCTTACTAATTGATATCATATATTTTGTACTAATCATGTTCAAATATATATTTTTTAAATTATTAGGATGCTAGTGATGATGAGCGACCTTTCGTTGCACCCCATGACAATTTCAAATTGAGAGAAGACTGAATTAAGTGAAAAAATCGGAGAGGAACGATACCAAGAATGGTTGAATCAACCACTGATTCAATTCCCTCTATGTCTAGATTCACCAATTTGGAATGACTACAGCAATAGTAGTTCTTCACAAGCTGGCAATGGAGGCAATCAAATAGAGGTTGGTATGGATGATTACTTAAGGGATACAATTTCCATGGAGACAATGTTGTTAGATTCATTCCAAAATGATGATCAACTAGTGGATGATGCTCATATTGCTGACACCTTTTCCGAAAGCCTTAAATTTGCTTCCACCACCCCTCTCTTTGGACTTGGCGGTCAGTAAAATTCTACCTAGTTGGGGACAACAATGTTACCGTACAACTTGAAAGCAAAGTTTGGCTTGTCGAATGCATTTTTCTCAGAAATTTTGAGGTAAGTTACTATAAAATCCTCCCTTATATAAATTTGAGAAATATAATAAGTACACAATGAACATTACAAATGGTAAATTTTATGAACGTTAATAATTATATCAGCATTAATGTACATTTATTAATATATTTTCCCATGATCGCCAACTATAGGTTATTCAAAGATAAGGTTCTTCCGAGTCATAATGTCTTGACCAGTAGATGGGAAGAGGCAAAGTAATTGTTGAAAATGTTGGGTGTTGAGTACATATCATATCATGCATGTCCAAATGATTGTATTTTGTATAGAGGAGAAAATACAGACAAAGAGATATGTCTGAAATGTGGGCATCACAAGCATGATAAATAAAAAAATAGGGGTAAGTCGCGTACTGGTACTTTTAAGATATTGAGGCACATGCCTATAATCCCAAGGATTCCAAGGCTCCTTCACTGCTAAGAATTAGCTACGTTGCAGGGATGGCATGCGTCACACATAAGTGAGTTGGGAGTTATGCGAATCCCAAATGATTCAATAGCCATGAAGCATATAGAGAATACATGGCCCAAAAAATTCAAGGATGAAGTACGAAGTCTATGACTCAGCATAGCCATGGATGGATTCAACCCATATTCCCTCCAAAACACCAACTACTCTATTTGGCCTGTAGTAGTGATCAATAAAAATATCCCCCCATGGTTGTCTGTGAAGAATGAACATCTTACGTTGGCTCTCATAGTCCCTAGTAGAATACAAGTGAAGACTATGGATGTATACTTACAACCACTGGTAGATAATTTGAAGGTATTACGGGATGGGATAAATGTATATGATGTATGAAGACCCATCGTAGCAGAGAGGAGTTTTACGTTGTACGGGATATGTGCTTACACGACACATGATTATCCAGTCTTAGGAGTTTTCTCTAGTAAATTAGATGTTTAATTTATTGATTTGTTTATATACGTAACAATATTATTTCACATATTAGTTATTTAAGTCGTTTTAATTGTTCTAATATTCATGATATTATTTAACGTGCCATGCATATTAATTGTATACAATAATCTCGTAGGTCTTGTAACAAAAGGGTATTTTAGATGTAAATGTTGTGGACCTTCACTGAAAGCTACATAGTCCAAGGACCTACGAAATCCAATGTATGATTGCTCCAGGTTATTCCTCCCAGAATAAAACCCTTATAGAAGAGCAACATCTGCTTTCAATGGTAAACAAGAGAGAACCCAAAGACCTCCAGTAATGACACCAGCTGATTGGCTTAGAGCAAACGAGAGAGAGAAGGAGAAGGAGTTCATAGAAATGTTCGATTCAAATGGGAGCCTATGTTCGATGATCCATAATTCTTGGACACCTATGTTGAGAAATTGCCCGTTGGTATGAAATGGAAATCCATATTTTATAACCTCCCATATTGGGAGCATCTTAAGATTACTTGCTTATTAGATCCCATGCATATATTTAAAAAAAATTCATATTCTATATGGAGGAACATATCATTGAAACAAAGTGACACATTGATTGTTAGGAAAGATCTTATTACTTCAAAAACTAAAAAGAAACATTAGCCAAGACGATTAGAAAGTATAGGATTAGAGGCAGACTCCGATCCCTCTAATTCATGGTATTTCTAAGAAGGTGATGTCCCATGGATTTTAAAAATATATGAAATTTATTTGGAAAAGGAAGTTATAATGGGTGTGAGGGTTCCATCTTCATACAAGTCTTCACTACGGCGCTGCTTCACCATGGATGACCATTTGTTGGGGTTCAAATCGTATGACCATCTGAATATTCTAAGAGTACGTATAATGTCAAAAGCATGATTTTATTATTTGTTATATTAATAAATTTTATCCCATGCAGGGATCATAAAACATAACTAATTTTGTATATTATTGCATGTGTTTATAGCTTTGCAGTGTCATTATCCTTTTTTCGTGTGTGGGTGTGTGAAACATGAATTCCCTCAAGACCTAGGACGTTCCATATCTAAATTATCTGCATTTCTACATTGGATCACATCAAAGGAGATTCATGTGCCTAGTGGTGTCAAGATATAGTTGAGATTGTTTGTATGTTTGAGAAGGAACTGTCGACGAGTTTCCTGGACTTGCAGGTTCATCTTCTAATCCACCTAGTAGATGAGGTTGAATTATTTTGTGTGGTTTCTTGTCGCTGGATGTTCTTCTTAGAGAGGCACATGAAGAAATGGAAAGCTTTTGTTTGACAAAGGGAAAAACTGAGGGGTCTATGGCAAAGGGGTACATATTGTATGAGTATTTATATTATTCCAGTGAGTACATCAAGCAGATCGACAACAGACCAGGTGCGGTGATTTGGGATGATGAAAGGGACGAAGACAAAAGAGAAGGGGAGTTGCTCCAAACGAGTGGAAAAAAACACTTGATAAAGAGTAAGCGACTTATAATTTTTCAAATTTACACAGAGTAAATATTCATGTTGAACTTTGATATAATGTAAATTTTCATCTCTATGTACTATATAATGTCGATTTGATTTCATCAACGAATGTAGAAATTGAAGAAATCAATAAAATCGTTCTTTACAATTCTGAAGCAACACAACCGTGGGTCGCATTGTAAGAACTAAAGATGATGAAATGGGATAGTGACAGGAAAGAATTCAGACGGTTGAATGGTAGAAGTGTGCCTTATCCCGATCATTTAAAAGAAAATATGTGAAAAATATGCCCCAACAGTTGGGTTGCTAACCAAGTCAGAGATAAATACAGTGCAATCGGTTGTTACCTGCATGCTGAAAAGGATGCACTAAACATAGGGATTAGGTGCAGTAACTCGGTAATAATCTATTTAATTTATATTTACATTTGAAACTTAATAACGCACCTTTAAAATGTAATTACATATATATTTCATATTTTAACTATTGGGTTATTATAAGACACATGACACTATGATTTTTTTTACTTTTTTTTATAATAGGTGCATTTGTTCCCATCTATGTGGGCATATGGACACCATTTTCACACAGAAAATGTCGATGCTGGAAACATCACACGAGACTGTGGAGTGGAAGTTGAGTTCGATCAATCTAGTCGATCTAGCCACCGTGATCAAAACCTAGTACGAAGGACGTTAGGTTACGTCGAAAAGATACAAGAGATCATTGAAGTGGATTTCTCTTCTTTCCAATGTGTTATTTTTAGGTGCAAGTGGTGGGACACCTTTGATCGGAATAATGTAAAGGAATATCGCAATAGTAGGTTGATATGTATCAACTCTATAAAGATGTGGGATGAATCTAAGGAGCCTTATGTTTTCCCCAAACACTGCAACAAGGTCTTTTTTTACCTGGATGTGTTGGATAGGGATTGGTAGTTCGTATTGAGACATGATCCTAGATCAAAACATATTTTTGAGAACAATAGTGTTATCATGCCATGCGAGTTGGAAGATAATGAGGGTGATCATGAGAACCGAGAGTGATATGGTACCTGTGTTATTTCATCAATATTTATACTTTTTAAGATGGGTTTTTCGAAACATTATAATATGTATTTTGAATTAATTGGAAATTTGCATTGTGTTAATGTTAAAATCAATATTTCACTTGATAATTTTCAATTATGTTGATCTCAAAAATAATGGCGTAATGTATATAGTTCTTTTTTTTTGTATGTAAGATCATAATAAAATAATGATAATTCTAAAGTACATGAATTTATTTGCATTATTTGCTAAACTTTATTATGTTACAAAAATTCATATTATTCTAGATTTATTATTTTACAATTATTTAAAATTTTACAAATTTAAAAATTTAAAATTTTTAATAAAATCATTTCACATTATTACAATTAAAAATTTCACAATAATACAATTAAAATTGTACCAATATTTTACATACAATTACAATTAGAATTATTATTACAATTACAATTTACAATTTCACATACAATTACAATTACAATTAAAATTACAATTACAATTTTAGAATTTTACATACAATAATAATTACAATTACAATCATTTCACAGTAATACAATTAAAATTTTACAAATATTTTATATAGAATTATAATTACAATTGCAATTTTACAGTTTCACGTACAATTACAGTTACAATTACAATTTTAGAATTTTACATATACACAATTACAATTTTACAAATTTAAAATTTACAATTACAATTACAATTTTACAAATTTAAAATTTACAATTACAATTACAATTTTACAAATTTAAATATATACCATTACAATTACAATTTTAGAATTTTAAATACAATTACAATTTTTGAATTTTACATAGAATTAGAATTACAATTACCATTTTACAATTTTATATATATACAATTACAATTACAATTTTAGAATTTTACATACAATTAGAATTACAAATATTACAATTTTACAATATCATGATCATTTAATATTAAATTAATCAATAAACATCATGATCATGATAACCATCGTACAAACATCATATTTGACTAAAAAACACATTCAAATTCGCTAGCATCATCGATATCATGATCATCTAAGAAAACACACTTAGCATTGTATAACATCATCACAACACGAACATCAAATATACATCTCATGTGAAATAATTGCTATCATATATACATCATGATGATCACCAACATGTAAATTAAGTACAACTGCAACATGAACATAAAATACATGGACTATATATATATATATATATATATATATATATATATATATATATATATAACTAAATAATGTCAAAAATATGAAACTGTAATATAAATGTCATATATCAGCTCGTGGTACATCATCAATAGCAGTACTAGTCGAGGCTTGCTCAGTCAATGGTGCAGCCTCGACAAGCTCAGATACATGCTGATCATCACGTGCCTGTTGATCTGGTATGGGTGCCTCACGCTGATCAGGATCAACTGTCGGCTACTCATCTTGATGACTCGACATGGTCGATGGTCCAGCCTGCTCATGATCATGAGCACTGCTGGATGCTACAGGCTTCTGACTCGACGTGGCTGATGGTCTAGCCTACTCTCCATGATGACTGTTGCTTGATGCTAGTGGATTTTGCTCATTTTGCGTGATGCGAGGTGAACGATGATCACCCCCCTGATCATGATCATCAGATGATGTGTTGGCATTGCTCGCGGACTATCGATGACATGCTGCGTCTCAACCATGCCTATAACGTGCAAGGGTCCTCCTCAGCCGCGTAACTAAGGTCGTAGCTCCTACGGCATGCCACATCAGGTTTTACATGTCACACGACATGTCTCTCCACATATGTACCAGCCTACCATCGGCCTCTATGTCTCTCATAGTAGCGGGCCTGAGTCCCACCTCAAAAATCAATGCACAAAGTTTGTCACCCAACTCCATCCTCAATCTTCTATCAAGGTTACCGCACCTAGCAAAAGGTAGTATCGGCACACCAGCAGGGGCAGGTCTCTCTGCACTGGCCTCCTGATGATCCTCAGCATCTGGCATATCCTGATCATCATTAGGATCCACACCTAGATCATTTGGTGGTGCTGGCATGTCCTCGCCATCAAAATACCCAATGTTTGCAAAATATATACAAGTGCACAGCAATAATTAGAACATGTTAGAATAAATTTAAATAAAAATAATAATATTACCTCTATCATCTGGTAGCTCATCATCTATGAAGAGGATTTTGGCACACCCTCGCCAATCCAAACCAACATAAGGATAGGGAACCATGACAAAGGGATGCTCGTCAACACTGGCTAGCAACTCCAGTCCATCATGTGATATCCTCATGGAAAAATCAGTCTCGCCCCTCTTGGTCATCATCTGTCCCCACATGTGCATCCGTGCCTCCAACATCGGCCTATGAGGCTGCTGAACAAAATTAGGCCTCGTCTCTAGAAACCTCTCAAAAAATAGATAAAAAATCTCTGAAGAAAAAGGGAATTTAACCCTCCCTTGTGCATGAGCACGACATCTATCTAAGGGTGTATAGAACTGCCACAAAAAATTGCAGACCACCTGAAAAGTCGTGGCTCCTGTACTAAAGAATCAACATAATATAGAAGCAGGCAACTAATGTGTTTCCCGTCGCTGGTGTTGTGTGAAAAGGTTGAAATTAGAAGTGAGAGGAACCTCTCCTCCTCACTATAAAATGTAGCAATACGTAACTGACCTCCCATTAGGGGAATTTTGAGGTCTAAAATGGGCCTCCTAAGGAAAATGTACAATCAAAATTAACTTTATGAGAACCAATCACATTTTAGGGGATGACATCATCCCTAATGGTTGAAGTGGCACTGCTTGAGTTAAAGGTACTTACTTGTCACATTCTCAATGGTGGATAAAAACTCATAGTTAACCATAGTAGTGCTCTAAGTACTTTTAAATTCAAAGTAAAGTACTCATAATAAATGTCATTTCACACTCTTTGAATAAAATAATACTATTTTCATTTCATATTTCTTGAAAGAAACAATGCATATCCCTATACAATTATTATATTATATTATATTATATTATTTTTATATAGTATATTAATTACATGTTATTATACAATTTAAATAATATAAATTTCAATTAATATAATAAAATTAAGAATTTATAATTTTATATTTATATTTTATTTTAAGTTATTTAAGTACAAAGGGCAAATGCATTACTTGTTCAATGATAATGATTTTTTCTTGAAAAGCTCATTCTTATTTATAGTCACATCAATACAATTTTTTTATTAATTTTATTTTGGTACAACTTTTGAATTTAATTTAAGTATGGTTACATGGATTGTGGTGCAAAAAGTGAATTGAAAATTCATAAATATTATTTTATTGGTTTAGCTATTATTTTATTATTTCCTTAGGAGGCCCATTTTAGACCTCAAAATTCCCCTAATGAGAGACCTGAAAATCTGAAGGAGACAGTATATCTGCGCTAATGTATCTCTGGGAGTACAACAACTGAAACCCTGCTGCATAACCAACAGGAACCTCTGGGAATGAGGGAAAATCCACCCCTCTCCTCGATAGCCCTATAATGAAATATATTTCCTCCTCAGTGGGTGCGTACCATTGGTTAGGACCAATCTGGAAAGCTTGTAGGTGGGCATTCCACCTGCAGATAAGATGTATAAAAAAAAAACCATGGCCCTTTAGGGAAGTAGCCTCCCCATAGAACTTGAGGAGTCCTACCTGCCTTAGGATCCCCTGGGTAGCTACTGTAATAGGGTGAGGGTACGCATCTCTCTCCCTCTCTCGTGCCTCCCACAGGCGAACCATGTTATACTGGTCCGCTTGTTGTTACTGTTGTTCCTTCTCTTCTCTCCTTTCACATCTCTGAATGATTGACATATTAAATACAATTTTTTTTATTAAATGAGACATGTGTTTAGGAATATACATGTATAATTTTTTTGGAAAAAAGAAAAAGCAGTCGGTGTGCCACAAAAAACAACCATGCACTAGTACTGGTGCGTCTTTTTTTGTCGCGCACCAGCGACGGTGCACCATAAAATATTCAGCGCACTAGAGGTGGTGCACCTGAAAATTTTCAACGCATTGCCCTCCTAAAATTATTCTTAAGTCAATAGTGCGGTGATATAACAGACCACATCGTTGACTATGGACCGTGTCGGGAGGGGGGTGAGCTGACAAAACTCTATGCCTCGGGGCATATAGTTCGGTCAGTGCACCGAAATCCTAACATCATTACATTTTCAATGGTGAGGTCTTTTACCAGGCTACACCATTGACCATGTCTAAATGCTAGAATACGGTGTGCTAACAAAAATACCCACCCCGAGGTGGATATTTAAGTCAATGCATCACATTGCCGCTATTCCACAAGGTCAATGGTGCAGTCAGGTAACTGACTGCACTGCAATTTTTTTAAATTTTAAAATAGCACGGTGTGCCTTTCAGTACCACCCTGGAACCGGTGTGGATACCGTTAGCACTGGTTGTGGTGCAGCCTGTAAATTTATAGGCCGCACCGCTAACCGGTGTGAGCCGAATGGCTAGAGTGCACCGCACGACAATTATTTTATTTTTATTTTTTTAGTGGTTAATTTGAAGGTAATTTGAAATTATAATCTGCTAAAAGGCTTAATTATGGAAAAACAATAAAAATACCTTTACATTTCACCGTCGAGGAGGCATATTGGCTATAGAATTTGCAAAAGTAAATTTGCCCACCGTTATGAAAAATTCAAAATGGATATTGGTGGGAAATGCATAGCAGTAGTGCTTGCAATGGGTGCAATGGGAGCACCAATGTCAGGGTGGCTCAGATGCAATTATGATTTCAATGCACTTATGATTTCTCCTTCATAATCTACTTTTTATTCAATTTTTTCTTCAACTATGAATAATTTCTCTCATCTTTAATAATTAGACATGCTTCCACAAATTTCACAACTATTATCTTCTTTTGAATAAAAATTTTATTTTTGGAATTTTGTATTGTATTATCATCATTAAATTTTAATTTCACATTATCATCACTATAAATCATTTTTGTACACTGAAATTTAGAAACATAAAGTCCTGTTCTTCCATATTCAAAACATTTAAAAGGAAACTTACCTTTAAAATTTCCAATTACATTCTTTAGCTTTCTAAAACGTCTGGCTTCTTCTTCACCTTATTCGTGACTGGATTCTTCTTGATTCTCATGCTTTCTTTCTTCCTTGGCTACTTTGAAAACTTCTTCTTTGGTTCCTGACTTGTCCTTTTCTGTCCTTAGTTCATATGCAGTGATAGTTCCATTAAGGACATCCATGCTCAATTTTTTCATGTCAGACAACTCTTCAAGGGATGAAAATTTAGTATTAAACCTTAAAGGGAGCAATATCGATGTTTTTTTAACAATTCCAACTTCCTTGACTTCTTCATCGATACATATGATAGATTTGACAATATTGTCTACTCAAAGAAAGTATGAAGTAATATTTTCATCTTCTTCCATTTGTAAACGTTCAAGCTAACCCTTGTAATTTTTAGCTTTGCCTCTTTTACTTTCTTTTATCCTCCATAACATTTTTTGAGCTTGTTCCATAGATATTTGGTTGATTTACAATGCAATACTTTGACAAACTAAGTATCCGATAGGCCACTTAAGATGGTAGTTCTAGCTATTGCATTGGATTTATAGAGAGCCTTGCCAAGTGTATAGTGTGAGGAGAAATAGGTACTTGATAATCATTATAGAAAACAAATCAACCATATGCACCTAAGTAAATGATGTAGGTTCCCTTCTTATCTTCCAAAAATAACAGTTTTCTCCATCACACTGAGGAGGCTTGCCTAAAGATATGAAAATGACCATCCTTTCAACCTTCATGTGATTAACTATTCCAGAAGGAACCTGCTCTGATTTCAATTATTAGACTAATTATTACAGTAAGAGGGGGACGAATTAATGTAATGTACAATTTTCTCGAACTTAAACAATTATGTAATTAATTAAAAATTTTAAACATAATAATGCATCATGAATGAACACCATCACAACAACATAAGAAAAATTTGTATGTATGTAACAACCCTGATGTAAATTCCATGTAATAAAGTAAAATAATAACCACGGTTGATGGGACACTTATTCCAAGCTGATGTCAAACATAATTTTTGCATAAATTAAAGTTTCCAAATTTTTAAGGTTGTGCCAAGTTATATAGGATCTCTAAAATATTCAATAACTAAGCAAGAAAAGGAAATTATTACCTTAAAAAAACAAAAGAATAAAAGATTCTAGAAGTTTCTTTATGTCTCGAATATTTATTCGTTAAACCATTAATTACATTAAGAAAACCTGAATAAGTTTTAAAATAAGTACAAATATTAAAGGAGCATCACGTCTACGAGCAAAGATAAAGATATTTTGTTAAGTTCCTATATTACTATTGTACTCCTTATTGTTGTTAGTGTAGCCCCCTTATCGTTATTGTTGTACCCCTGTAACCCCCATATTATTGTTATTGTGCCCTTACATTAATATTATTAGGTCGGTTAAGATTATATTGTGACCTCATGGACTCCTATATATAGAAGGAGGGGTTGTCATTTGCATAATGTTAGGTCCCTATATTACTAGTATAGTCCCTTATTTTTGTTAGTGTAACCCACTTATTGTTATTATTGTACCCCTGTAACCCCCATATTGTTATTATTGTGCCCTTAAATTATTATTGTTACGTCGGCTAGGATTACATTGTGGCCCCATGGACTCCTATATATAGAAAGGAGGTTTTGTAATTTGTATCATCCAATAATTTTTCATTCATGTAATGTATTGGAGGTTTCCCCCTCAAAGTGGCTTATTTCTAAGGTGTTGATATCTCTTTTCTTCTATTTTTGGAGATGGCTTCACAACATTTGGTATCAAAGCTTTGGATTCTAGGGTTTCGCTGCTCCAAACAGGTCATCGTGGCATTTTCACTATAACTTTTTTTCTATGAAGTTTCAGAAGCTAAAATTTTTAGGGTGCGAAGCTGAAATTTTGAGGAACATCATCGCAAAATTTCAGAGCTTGGTTCACAACATTTTTGGAGATATGATTTGTGGAAGTTATGTCTTTTTGGAGGCTCCTCAATTTAATCTAAACAAGTCATCGTGGCATTTGCGCTATAAATTTTTTTCTACGAAGGTTCAAAATCTAGCATTTTAGGGCATGAAGCTCACATCCTAAGAAAACGCATCCCAAAATTTCAGAGCTTGGTTCGCAATATGTTCGGAGATCTGATCTGTGTAAGGTAGTTCTTTTTAAGGCTCTTGAATTTCATCTCAAAGAGGTGATCATGGGAAAATCTTCATAACTCTCTCTCTGAGAATCAGATTGGAGTGCCGTAAAAAGTGGTCACAATCACACGGACTGTAGTTTCTTTGCTATCAATTTCAGAGCTAAAATATGAAATAGTTACACGTGGCAAGTCGTAAAATTTCGCTCTACTAAACCAATCCATAATTAGGTCATTGTGCGAGATTGGACATAACTTTGTCTTGGAGAATCCAAATCAAGTCAGACTTGTGGCATTCAAAAGACAATTTAGAAGGCTACCTCAGTGCTGAATTTCAGATATTGAAGAGTCACAATCACAGAGATAATCCAATTTCAATATCGATATCCTCAAAAGAAAGAAAAAGGTGTGTATTTTTTTTCCGAATTGCATCAGTCTTGTTTGAAAAATCAATTTGAATTGATTCCAAGGGCATATTGTAGAATAGATATCAGTATTGGGTTCTAAAAAATGCCCCATAAAAATAATTCAACACCCATTAAGCCTTCAGAAGGCTCTACTATGACTCATGAAGATGAAGAATTGCAACATGATCTATCAAAATTACAAGAGCAAGTGAACCAAATTTCGCTCTCGCAAAGAGAAACAAAAATGAAATAGAAGTTTTGAAGAAAGGTGTGGAAGCGAAGATGGATGGTTTGAAGAATAATATGGATGGCTTGAAGAAAGGCGTGGAATCTAAGATAGAGGGCATGGAAGCTAAGATCGATGAAAAAATGAAAGACAACATAGAAAACATGAAAAATGATCTAAAAGCAGACATGGAAGGTTTGACAAAGTTGATACAAGAAATGTTTCCTAATGGTGAAAAGATAGTAGAGGAAACTCATGATAAGAACAAAATAAATGTTAATCGTGACTTCATAAACTCTAATGTTGGCGGGAAGAACCACCATATTCCAAAAATGGATATGAGGAAGTTTGATGGAAAGGATCCTGTAACATGGATACTATAGATGGAGCAATATTTTGATCTTCATAATGTGCAAAACACACAAAAGGTACGCATTGCAACTTTACATTTAGAACAAAATACATTTGTATGGTATCGATGGCTTTGCTCCCGTAAAAAAATTGTCACTTGGTCAATTTTTTACGGAGGAAATGATAGCACATTATGAGGATACAAAGAGCAACACCTTCTTTAGCCAATTGATAAATCTCAAACAAAAGGTTTTAGTGGGGGAGCACATTGAGGACTTCCAAAAATTGAATATAAGGGTAACTGATATTCCAGAGGAACACAAGATTGATCTCTTCATAGGTACTTTAAAGGATAACATCCAACATGAAGTTCACGTTTTGGAACCTGATTCATTGGAGAAGGCATTCAGGTTGGCAATAAAAATTGAATCTAAAATTATGGCGACAAGAAAGCCTACCACTCACTTCTATAAAGAAGGAAGTGTTGCTACGCCTAGATTTCCACAACCTATAAGTTTGACACCACAAAAATTGTAAGAAAAAAGAACAAAAGGGCTTTGTTACAGTTGTGATAACAAATACACTAAAGGTCATAAGTGTGCTGATAAGAAATTATTTTACATAGATTGTGAAGAGGAAGAAGAAAATGAAAAAGAAGAGGATATACACCAGGAAGCATCCCTAGAAGAGGAAGAAATGAGTCTGACCATATCTTGTAATGCATTTGCAGGAATTACCACTCCTAAAACTCTCAAGATAGAAGGACATATCAAGAAGAAAAAGGTAATAGTGTTGATTGATTCAGGTAGCACCCATAATTTTATTCATTGTAAGGTAGCCAAGGAATTGAATTGTTTCCTATACCCGGCACCAGAATGTCAAGTGATGGTTGCAAATGGAGGAACTATAAATTGCTCTAGAAAATGCCATAATATCAAGCTAACCATGGGGGAATATGCATTGAATAGTCCAATGCTTTCCATTCCTATGGGAGGTGCTGATGTTGTACTAGGAGTACAATGGTTACAATCTTTGGGGACGGTAGCTTTTAATTTTCAAGAACTTTTCTTGAAATTTTTTTCAGAAGGAAAGGAAGTCGAATTACGGGGTATTGAAGGGAAGCCGGGAAGGGTAATAAGCTCTAATGTCATGACAAAGCTTCTAAAGAAAGAACAACGAGGAATAATTGCACAATTATGCTCACTAAAAGTTCCAACATCAAAATCATCTATTTCTGCAGATCTCCAACAAGTCTTGGACAATCATTCCAAGGTGTTTGAAACTCCCAAAGGACTCCCACCTATTCGTGATCATGATCATGCTATTCATTTGATTCCAGGAAGTGTTCCTCCAAACATCAGGCCTTATAGATATCCTTACTTCCAAAAGAGTGAAATTGAACATATGATTGCAAAAATGTTAGAGGCGGGTATAATTCAACCTAGTCAAAGTTCTTTCTCTACTCCTGTAGTATTGGTACACAAGAAGGATGGATCATGGTGCATGTGTCTAGATTATAGGGAGCTCAATAAGCTCACCATTAAAGATAAATTTTCCATTCATGTGATTGATGAATTATTGGATGAATTACATGGAGCAATTTATTTTACCAAGTTGGATCTCTGTTTAGGATATCATCAAATTAGAATGAAGACTGAAGATATTCAAAAACAACATTTTGAACTCATGAGGGTCATTATGAATTTTTTTTCATGCCTTTTGACCTTACCAATGCAACTTCTACATTTCAAGGGTTGATGAATTCCATTTTCAAACCCTTCCTTACAAAATTTGTGCTAGTATTTTTTGATGATACACTAATCTACAACAAGTCTTGGAAGGATCATGTTGAACATGTTGACAGGGTGCTCAACCTATTGCAGGAGAAACAATTATATGAAAAAACATCCAAATGTTTCTTTGGAGTACAAGAGGTGGAATATCTAGGTCATATTGTATCTCACGAGGCTTTTAAGGTAGACCATAGCAAAATTAAAGCCATTAAGGAATGGAATGTCCCCACAACCATAATGCAGTTGCAAGGATTTCTCGGGTTAACAGGGTATTATCGCAAGTTTGTTAAGAATTATGGGAGAATAGAAGCACCTCTAACAACATTATTGAAGAAAGATGCATTTTCATGGCCTCCTAAATCAACTAAGGCCTTTGAACATATTAAAGAGGCAATGTGCCTAGCACCGGTCTTAGCTATGCCAGACTTCACAAAAACCTTTATTGTGGAATGTGATGCCTCGAGAAATGGAATTGGTGCTATTTTAATGCAGGAAGGGAGACCCATTGCTTTTGAAATTCGTCCAATCAAAGGAAAGTATTTATAGAAACCTACTTATGAGAAGGAAATGTTAGCAATACTGCATGCACTAAATAAATGGCGAACTTACCTAATGGGAAGACACTTCAAGGTAAAAATTGATCATGATAGTCTTAAACACTTTTTGGAACAAAGACTATCTTTAGAAGAGCAGAAAAAATGGGTCACACAGATGTTGGGTTATGACTTTGAAATAATATACAAAAAATGGAAGCTTAATGTTGTTGCAGATGCACTCTCAAGAAAGAATGAAGAGGTGGAAGCATTGCTTTGTGCCATTTCTATTATGCAACCAGATTGGGTAACTGAAGCAAGAGATGAATGGAAGAAGGACAAAGAAGTATGGACACTCATTCAAAATTTGTAGCAAGATCCTAATACATCTGACACATTTAGTTGGAAAAATGATTCTTTATGGTACAAATATTGCTTATATCTTTGTAAGAATTCCCAATTAAAAAAAAAGATTCTTTTGGAATTGCACACTTCTCCTTTAGGAGGACACTCAGGAGTTTTAAAAACTTATCACAGGGTGAAGAAATAATTTTTTTGGGATGGCCTTAAATCTGATATTCAAAAGTTTGTGGTGAAATGTTTGGTTTTCCAACAGAATAAAGTTGAGACAATTAATACACTGGGACTTCTACAACCCTTATCCATTCCAAGTCAACGTTGGGCAGAGATTTCAATGGATTTTATCATAGGTTTACCTAATTCCAAAGGAAAGAGTGTCATCATGGTGGTAGTTGATAGACTTACCAAGTATGCACACTTTTGTGCATTATCTCATCCATTTAAAGCAAGTACAATTGCTACTACATTTATGGACACAATTCAAAAGCTACATGGAAACCCAGGGGTTATTGTGAGCGAAAAAGATCCCATTTTTACTAGAAATTTTTGGACGGAGTTATTTTTTTGTTTGGGTACTCAATTAGCTCATAGCTCATTTCATCATCCTCAATCTGATGGTCAAACTGAGATAGTAAATAAATGTTTGGAAGGATATCTTCATTGTTTTGTATCTGATAAACAAGCACAATGGGTCAAGTGGTTACCTCTCACTGAATGGTGGTATAACACTTCCTTCCATACTGCAAGTAAAAAATGACCCCATTTATGGCACTTATGGATATCATCCACCATCCATCACATCATATTTAAGAGAAAATTATAATGTTCAAGCAGTGGAAGATCACATCGATCATCAACAACAAGTTCTCCAAATCTTGAAGGATACCCTAAATTTGGCACAAAATTGAATGAAACAACATGCAGATTAACATTGTAGTGAGAGAAGTTTTGATGTAGGAGACTAAGTAATTTTACGGCTACAACCATACAAAAAAATTTCCCTCAAGCAAGATAAGGAGGATAATAAATTATCGCCAAAGTACTATGGTCCTTACAAGGTGTTGCAAAAGATCAAAATATGGCATACAAATTGAGCTTCCCGCTTCTTCATCAAGCAGCATCCAAGCCATGTTTCATGCTTAAAGAAGGTTATAGGTGAAAATCTTCCAGTTCAAACAATATTGCCAAAACTTGATGAGGAAGGAAAAATCATATTGGAACCTGAAGCGATCACGGAAACAAGAACTCGACAGCTACAGAATCGATCAATCTCAGAGTATCTCATCAAGTGGAAGAACTTACCCATTGAAGATTCTACATCGGTGTTGAGTAACCAGCTCGAAAAATAGAAGAAAAGAGATATCAACGCCTTAGAAATAAGCCACTTCGATGGGGCAACCTCCAATACATTACATAAATGAACAATTATCGGATGATACAATTTACAAAACCTCCTTTCTATATATAGGAGTCCATGTGGCCATAACGTAATCCTAGTGGGCCACAATGTAATCCTAGCTGACCTAACAATAATAATTTAGGGGCACAATAATAAGAAAATGGGGGCTACAAGGGTACAATAATAACAATAAGGGGGTTACACTAATAACAATAAGGGACTATACTAGTAATATAGGGACCTAACATGCCCCTCTCCTTCAAAAAAGTGTTGTCCTCAATGCTTGAGTAGCTCTGGGTGCTTCTGTATAAAATTCTCATCCTCCCATGTATAATCTTCAGTGGGTAAGTTCTTCCACTTGATGAGATACTCTGAAATTGATCGATTCCGTAGTTGTCGAGTTCTTGTTTCCATGACCGCTTCAGGTTCCAATATGATTTTTCCTTCCTCATCAAGTTCTCGCAATATTGTTTGAACTGGAAGATTTTCACCTATAACCTTCTTTAAGCATGAAACATGGAAAACTGGATGCACTTGTAAAGAAGCAGGAAGCTCCAATTTGTATGCCATAGTACCAATCTTTTGCAACACCTTGTAAGGACCATAGTACTTTGGCGATAATTTATTATCCTTCTTAGCTTGCTTGAGGGACATTTGTTTGTATGGTTGTAGCCGTAAAATACCCAATCTCCTACATCAAAACTTCTCTCGCTGCGATGTTGATCTGCCTGTTGTTTCATTCGATTTTGTGCCAAATTCAGGCTATCCTTTAAGAGTTGGAGAACTTCTTGTTGATGCTCGATGTGATCTTCCACTGCTTGAACCTTCGAATTTTCCCTTAAAGATGATGTGATGGATGGTGGGTGATATCCATAAAGTGCCATAAATGGGGTCATTTTTGCTGCAGTATGGAAGGAAGTGTTATACCACCATTCAACAAGAGGTAACCACTTGACCCATTGTGTTTGTTTATCAGATACAAAACAACGAAGATATCCTTCCAAAAATTTATTTATTATCTCAGTTTGACCATCAGATTGAGGATGATAAGATGAGCTATGAGCTAATTGAGTACCCAAACAAGAAAATAACTCCGTCCAAAAATTTCCAGTAAAAATGGGATCTCTGTCGCCCACAATAACCCTTGGGCTTCCATGTAGCTTTTGAATTCTGTCCATAAATGTAGTAGCAACTGTACTTGCTTTAAATGGATGAGATAATGCACAAAAGAGTGCATACTTGGTAATTCTATCAACTACCACCATGATGACACTCTTTCCTTCGGACTTAGGTAAACCTATGATAAAATCCATTGAAATCTCCTCCCAACGTTGACTTGGAATGGATAAAGGTTGTATAAGTCCCAGGGTCTTAATTGTCTCAACCTTATTCTGTTGGCAAACCAAACATTCCGCCACAAACTTTTGAATATCAGATTTAAGGCCATCCCAAAAAAATTCTTTCTTCACCCTGTTGTAAGATTTTAAAAATCCTGAGTGTCCTCCTAAAGGAGAAGTGTGCAATTCCAGAAGAATATTTTGTTTTAGTTGGGAATTCTTACAAAGATATAAGCGATCTTTGTACCATAAGGAATCATTTTTCCAACTAAATGTATCAGATGTACTAGGATCTTGCCGCAACTTTTGAATGAGTGTCCATACATCTTTGTCCTTCTTCCATTCATCTCTTGCTTCGGTTATCCAATCTGGTTGGATAATAGAAATGGCACAAAGCAATGCTTCCACCTCTTCATTCTTTCTTGAGAGTGCATCTGCAACAACATTAAGCTTTCCTTTTTTTGTAGATTATTTCAAAGTCATAATCCAACATCTTTGTGACCCATTTTTGCTGCTCTTCTGACGATAGTCTTTGTTCCAAAAAGTGTTTAAGACTATCATGATCAGTTTTTACCTTGAAGTGTCTTTCCATTAGGTAAGTTCGCCATTTCTTTAGTGCATGCAGTATTGCTAACATTTCCTTCTCATAAATAGGTTTCTGTAAATACTTTCCTTTGATTGGACGAATTTCAAAAGCAATGGGTCTTCCTTCCCGCATTAAAACAACACCAATTCCATTTCCTGAGGCATCACATTCCACAATAAAGGTTTTTGTGAAGTCTGGCGTAGCTAAGACCGGTGCTAGGCACATTGCCTCTTTAAGATGTTCAAAGGCCTTAGTTGCTTCAGGAGTCCATGAACATGCATCTTTCTTCAATAATGTTGTTAGAGGTGCTGCTATTCTCCCATAATTCTTAACAAACTTGCGATAATACCCTGTTAACCCGAGAAATCCTCGCAATTGCTTTATGGTTGTCGGGACTTTCCATTCCTTAATGGCTTTAATTTTGTTAGGGTCTACCTTAACACCCTCGTGAGATACAATATGACCCAGATATTCCACCTCTTGTACTCCAAAGAAACATTTGGATTTTTTTGCATATAATTGTTTCTCCTGCAATAGTTTGAGCACCCCGTCAACATGTTCAACATGATCCTTCCAAGACCTGCTGTAGATTAGTATATCATCAAAAAATACTAGCACAAATTTTCTAAGGAAGGGTTTGAAAATGGAATTCATCAACCCTGAAATGTAGAAGGTGCATTGGTAAGGCCAAAAGGCATGACCAAAAATTCATAATGACCCTCATGAGTTCGAAATGCTGTTTTTGGAATATCTTCAGTCTCCATTCTAATTTGATGATATCCTGAACGAAGATCCAACTTGGTAAAATAAATTGCTCCATGTAATTCATCCAATAATTCATCAATCACAGGAATGGGAAATTTGTCTTTAATGGTGAGCTTATTGAGCTCCCTATAATCCGGACACATTCGCCATGATCCATCCTTCTTGTGTACCAATACTACAGGAGCGGAGAAAGAACTTTGACTAGTTTGAATTATACCCGCCTCTAACATTTCTGCAATCATACGTTCAATTTCGCTCTTTTGGACGTAAGGATATCTATAAGGCCTGATGTTTGGAGGAACACTTCCTGGAATCAAATGAATAGCATGATCATGATCGCGAATAGGTGGGAGTCCTTTGGGAGTTTCAAACACCTTGGAATGATTGTCCAAGACTTGTTGGAGATCTGCAGAAATAGATGATTTTGATATTGGAACTTCTAGTGAGCATAATTGTGCAATTACACCTCATTGTTATTTCTTTAGAAGCTTTTTCATGACATTAGAGCTTATTATCTTTCCCGGCTTCCCTGAAATACCCTGTAATTCGACTTCCTTTCCTTCTGAAAAAAATTTCAAGAAAATTTCTTGAAAATTAAAAGCTACCGTCCCCAAAGATTGTAACCATTGTACTCCTAGTACAACATCAACACCTCCCATAGGAATGGAAAGCATTAGAATAGTCAATACATATTCCCCCATGGTTAGCTTGATATTATGGCATTTTCCAGAGCAATTTATAGTTCCTCCATTTGCAACCATCACTTGACATTCTGGTGCTGGGTATAGGAAACAATTTAATTCCTCGGCTACCTTACAATGAATAAAATTATGGGTGCTACCTGAATCAATCAACACTATTACCTTTTTCTTCTTGATCTGTCCTGCTATCTTGAGAGTTTGAGGAGTGGTAATTCCTGCCAGTGCATTACATGATATGGTCGGATTCATTTCTTCCTCTTCTAGGGCCGGTTCCTCGTGTATATCCTCTTCTTGTTCATTTTCTTCTTCTTCTTCACAATCTATGTAAAATAATTTCTTTTCAGCACACTTATGACCTTTAGTGTATTTTCTATCACAACTGTAGCAAAGCCCTTTTGCTCTTTTTTCTTCCAATTGTTGTGGTGTCAACCTTGTAGGTTGTGGAAATCTAGGCGTAGCAACACTTCCTTATTTATAGAATTGAGTGGTAGGCTTCATTGTCGCCATTATTTTACATTCAACTTTTCTTGCCAACCTGAATGCCTTCTCCAATGAATCCGGTTCCAGAACACGAACTTCATGTTGGATTTTATCCTTTAAAGTGCCTATGAAGAGATCGATCCTATGTTCCTCTAGAATATCAGTTACCCTTATATTCAATTTTTGGAAGTCCTCAATGTGCTGCCCCACTAAACCCTTTTGTTTGAGATTTATCAATTGGCTAAAGAAGGTGTTGCTCTTTGTATCCTCATAATGTGCTATCATTTCCTCCGTAAAAATTGACCAAGTGACAATATTTTTACGGGAGCAAAGCCATCGATACCATACAAATGTATTTTGTTCTAAATGTAAAGTTGCAATGCGTACCTTTTGTGTGTTTTTCATGTTATGGAGATCAAAATATTGCTCCATCTGTAGTATCCATGTTATAGGATCCTTTCCATCAAACTTCCTCATATCCATTTTTGGAAAATGGTGGTTCTTCCTGCCAACATTAGAGTTTATGAAATCATGATTAACATTTATTTTGTTCTCATCATGAGGTTCTTCTACTATCTTTTCACCATTAGGAAACATTTCTTGTATCAACTTTGTCAAACCTTCGATGTCTGCTTTGAGATCATTCTTCATGTTTTCCATGTTGTCTTTCATGTCATCCATCTTAGCTTCCATGCCAGCTTCCATGCCATCCATCTTAGCTTCCACACCATCCATCTTAGCTTCCATGCCTTTCTTCAAACCGTCCATCTTTGCTTCCACGCCTTTCTTCAAAACTTCCATTTCATTTTTTGTTGCTCTTTGAGAGAGTGAAATTTGTTGCACTTGCTCTTGTAATTTTGATAGATCATGTTGCAATTCTTCATCTTCATGATTCATAGTAGAGCCTTCTGAAGGCTTAATGGGTGTTGAATTATTTTTACGGGGCATCTTTTAGAACCCAATACTGCTATATATTCTACAATATGCCCTTGGAATCAATTCAAATTGATTCTTCAAATAAGAGTTATGCAATTTGAAAAGAAAAAAATATATACACACCTTTTTCTTGCTTTTGAGGAGCTCGATATTGAAATTGGATAATCTCTATGATTGCACCACTTCAATATTTTAGTTTCAGTATCAACATAGCCCTTTGAATTATCTTTCGAATGCCATAGGTTTGACCTGATTTGGATTCTCCAAGACAAAGTTGTGTCCAATCTCCCACAATGACCTAATTCTGGACTGGTTCAGTAGAGCGAATTTGTACGACTTGCCACGTGTCACTGTTTTTTCCTTTGCCTCTTAAATTGATAGCCAAGAAAATAAATTCTGTGTACTTGCAATCACTTTTTACGGCACTCCAATCTGATTCCAGAGAGAGAGTTATTGAAATTTTCCCATGATCACCTATTTGAGATGAAATTTAGGAGCCTGAAAAAGTACTACCTTCCACAAATCATATCTCCAAAAATATTGCGAACCAAGATCTGAAATTTTTTGAAGAATTTCCTCAGGATTTTAGCTTCACACCATACGAATTTGAGATTCCGAACCTTCGTAGAAAAAAATTTATAGCGCAAATGCCACGATGACCTTTTTAGGAGCCTGAAAAATGACCTAACTTTCACAGATGATATCTCCGAAAATATTGCGAACCAAGCTCTGAAATTTTTAGGTAATCTTCCTCAGGATTTCAGGTTTGCACCCTAAAAATTTCAGCTTCTGAAAATTCGTAGAAAAGAAGTTATAGAAAAAATTCCGCGATGACCTGTTTGGAGCATCGAAACCCTAGAATCCAAAGCTCTGATACCAAATTTTGAGTAACCAGCTCGAAAAATAGAAGAAAAAATATATCAACGCCTTATAAATAAGCCACTTCGAGGGGGAAACCTCCAATACATTACATAAATGAACAATTCTTAGATGATACAATTTAAAAAACCTCCTTTCTATATATAGGAGTCCATGTGGCCATAATGTAATCCTAGTGGGCCACAATGTAATCCTAGCCGACCTAACAATAATAATTTAGGGGCACAATAATAAAAAAATGAGGGTTACAAGGGTACAATAATAACAATAAGGAGGTTACACTAATAACAATAAGGGACAATACTAGTAATATAGGGACCTAACAAACAAATGTCCCTCAAGCAAGCTAAGGAGGATAATAAATTATCGCCAAAGCACTATGCTCCTTACAAGGTGTTGCAAAAGATTGGTACTATGGCATACAAATTGGAGCTTCCTGCTTCTTCACGAGTGCATCCAGTTTTCCATGTTTCATGCTTAAATAAGGTTATAGGTGAAAATCTTCCAGTTCGAACAATATTGCCAAAACTTGATGAGGAAGGAAAAATCATATTGGAACCTGAAGCGGTCACGGAAACAAGAACTGGACAACTACGGAATCGATCAATTTCAGAGTATCTCATCAAGTGGAAGAACTTACCCATTGAAGATTCTACATGGGAGGATGAGAATTTTATACAGAAACACCCACAGCTACTCAAGCATTAGGGACAACACTTTTTTGAAGGAGTGGGGCATGTTAGGTCCATATATTACTAGTATAGTCCCTTATTGTTGTTAGTGTAACCCCATTATTGTTATTATTGTACCCCTGTAACCCCCATATTGTTACTATTGTGCCCTTAAATTATTATTGTTAGGTCGACTAGGATTACATTATGGCCCCATGGAATCCTATATATAGAAAGGAGGTTTTGTAATTTGTATCATCCAAGAATTGTTCATTCATGTAATGTATTGGAGGTTGCCCCCTCGAAGTGGCTTATTTCTAAGGCGTTGATATCTCTTTTCTTCTATTTTTGGAGCTGGCCTCACAACGTATAATGCAAGAATTTTTCATTTATGTAATGTAAAGGAGGTTTCCCCCTCGAGTGGTTTATTTCTATGGTGTTGATCTCTCTTTTATTCTATTTTTGGAGTTGGTTTCATAACATTTGGAATCAGAGCTTTGGATTCTAGGATTTCACTGCTCCAAACAGGTCATTGTGGAATTTTTGCTATAACTTTATTTCTACGAAGGTTCCAAATCTGAAATTTGTACCAAAAGAAGTCAAAATCCTAAGGAACTTCGTGTAAAATTTTCAAATATTGGTTTGCAATATTTTTGGAGATATGATCTGTGGAAGTGCAGGATCCCGAATTTCATCTAAAATAGGTAATCTTGGGAAAATCATCATAACTCTCACTCTATCATCGGATTGGAATTCTGTAAAAATTCTCCAAAAGTAAACGAAATTTAGTCTCTTTTGTATCAATTTCAGAGCCGAAGGAGGAAAAAGTGACATGCGGCATGTCATACAAGTTTGCTCTACGAAACCACTCCATAATTAGGTTGTAGTGGGAGATTGGGCATAACTTTGCCTTGAAGCATCCATATCAGCTCAGACCTGTGGCATTCGAAAGAATATACAAAGGACTACTTCAGGACCTAATTTCAGATATTGAAGATCCAAAATCACAGAGATAATCCAGTTTCAATATTGAGCTCCTCAAAATCAAGAAAAAGGTGTGTATTTGTTTTTCAAATTGCATTATTCTCGTTTGAAAAATCAGTTTGAAGTGATTCCAAGGGAATACTGAAGCATAGATATCAGTATTTGGTTCTAAAATTCACCCTAACAAAATTAAAGCTATTAAGGAATGGAAAGTCCCCACAACCATAAAGCAATTTCGAGGATTTCTCATGTTAATATGGTATTATCATAAGTTTGTTAAGAATTATGGGAGAATAGTAGCACCTATAACAACATTATTGAAGAAAGATGCATTTTGATGGACTCCTGAAGCAGCTAAGGCCTTTGAACATCTTAAAGCAAAGTTGTTGTGTGCCTATCACCTATTAGCTTATGCGTACTACAAAAACCTTTATTGTGGAATGTGATGCCTCGGGAAATGGAATTGGTGTTGTTTTAATGCATGAAGGAAGACCCATTGCTTTTGAAAGTCGTCCAATCAAAGGAAAGTATTTACAGAAACCTATTTATGAGAAGGAAATGTTAGCAATACTACATGCACTAAAGAAATGGCGAACCTACCTAATGGGAAGACACTTCAAGGTAAAAACTGATCATGATAGTCTTAAACACTTTTTGGAACAAAGACTATCTTCAGAAGAGCAGCAAAAATGGGTCACAAAGATGTTGGGTTATGACTTTGAAATAATCTACAAAAAATGAAAGCTTAATGTTGTTGCAGATGCACTCTCAAGAAAGAATGAAGAGGTGGAAGCATTTCTTTGTTCCATTTCTATTATCCAACCAGATTGGATAACTGAAGCAAGAGATGAATGGAAGAAGGACAAAGATGTATGGACACTCATTCAAAAGTTGCAGCAAGATCCTAGTACATCTGATACATTTAGTTGGAAAAATAATTCCTTATGGTACAAAGATCGCTTATATCTTTGTAAGAATTCCCAACTAAAACAAAAGATTCTTCTGGAATTGCACACTTCTCCTTTAGGAGGACACTCGGGATTTTTAAAAACTTACCACAGGGTGAAGAAAGAATTTTTTTGGGATGGTATTAAATCTGATATTCAAAAGTTTGTGATAGAATGTTTGGTTTTCCAGCAGAATAAAGTTGAGACAATTAAGACCCCGGGACTTCTACAACCTTTATCCATTCCAAGTCAACGTTGGGAGGAGATTTCAATGGATTTTATCACAGGTTTACCTAAGTCTGAAGGAAAGAGTGTCATCATGGTGGTAGTTGATAGACTTGCCAAGTATGCACACTTTTGTGCATTATCTCATCCATTTAAAGCAAGTACAGCTGCTACTACATTTATGGATAGAATTCAAAAGCTACATGGAAGCCCAAGGGTTATTGTGAGCGACAGAGATCCCATTTTTACTGGAAATTTTTGGACGGAGTTATTTTCTTGTTTGGGTACTCAATTAGCTCATAGCCCATCTTATCATCCTCAATCTGATGGTCAAACTGAGATAGTAAATAAATGTTTGGAAGGATATCTTCGTTGTTTTGTATCTGATAAACAAACACAATGGGTCAAGTGGTTACCTCTCGCTGAATGGTGGTATAACACTTCCTTCCATACCGCAGCAAAAATGACCCCATTTATGGCACTTTATGGATATCATCCACCATCGATCACATCATCTTTAAGGGAAAATTCGAAGGTTCAAGCAGTGGAAGATCACATCGAGCATCAGCAAGAAGTTTTCCAACTCTTAAAGGATAACCTGAATTTGGCACAAAATCGAATGAAACAACAGGCAGATCAACATCGCAGCGAGAGAAGTTTTGATGTAGGAGATTGGGTATTTTTACGGCTACAACCATATAAACAAATGTTCCTCAAGCAAGCTAAGAAGGATAATAAATTATCGCCAAAGTACTATGGTCCTTACAAGGTGTTGCAAAATATTGGTACTATGGCATACAAATTGGAGCTTCCTGCTTCTTCGCGAGTGCATCCAGTTTTCCATGTTTCATGCTTAAAGAAGTTTATAGGTGACAAAATTCCAGTTCAAACAATATTTATAGAACTTGATGAGGAAGGAAAAATAATATTGGAACCTGAAACAATCACAGAAACAAGAACTTTCCATCTACGAAAACGATCAATTTCAGAGTATCTCATCAAGTGGAAGAACTTACCCACTGAAGATTTTACATGGGAGGATGAAAATTTTATACAAAAGCATCCAGAGCTAATCAAGCATTGAGGACCACACTTTTTGAAGGAGAGGGGCATGTTAGGTCCCTATATTACTAGTGTAGTCCCTTATTGTTGTTAGTGTAGCCCCCTTATTGTTATTGTTGTACCTCTGTAACCCCCATATTGTTGTTATTGTGCCCTCACATTAATATTGTTATGTCGACTAGGATTATATTGTGACCCCATGGAATCCTATATATAGAAGGAGGGTTTTTCATTTTTATCATCCACTAATTGTTCATTTATGTAATGTAAAGGAAGTTGCCCCCTCGAAGTGGCTTATTTCTAAGGCGTTGATCTCTCTTTTCTTCTATATTTGGAGATGGTTTCATAACAGATTTGAGGATGAGAGCATTAACAAAATACCTCCTCTAACCCTATATTCATTGGGATTAACAAAGCGTTCACTTACCATTGCCTTTAATTTTATTTCTTATAAAGAAATTCTATTAAAAAAATCTGGAGTCTAATGCGTATTTTATTAAAAATTCTCCAAGTGTTTTCATTTCTATGGTCATTGAATTGAATGAGATTCAAAGAAAAGAATAGATTTTTCCTTCAAAGGCACAACTCAAACACCTAAAGGCTTGTTGGAATGAGAGAGTTTATTCTTTAATATGATTTATTATTGAATGTGAAAATGTTTCTACAAGAGGGATTTTTGTGTTCTTTAGAATTGTTGACAAGGAAAAGGAATTAAATGGATCACATATGGTAATTGGTTCCATATTAAAAAAAGAAAGAATGGAATAAAAGATAGATGGAATACGTATTTTATAGGCTAAGACCTTTGAAACAAGCACAAAATTTTGAAAAGAATATTGTCAAAAGTGGTTAGTTGAATACATCAACAATAATGATGATCAATAAAATGTGACACGGGATTTAAGTGTTGAACTGGATGAATTTGGAGAAGAATTATTGATTGTTCAAGGCATGAAGTCACCATGGAACCTTTACAGTGACTCTTCATCACAAAGTGATTAGAAACTTCTATCCAAAAAATCATTGAAGGAAGCTTGATTTAAATAGTTTCAAGATTGTTGGAGTAGTTAGGTTTTCTTGAAAGTGTTCAATAATAAATAGAGATTGCATCAAGTAAGCAAAAGATAGATAGGTATTTTTATAGCATTTTAAGTTAATAATCCATTTTGGTCTTTTCTTCCCTTCATTATTTCTTCTCATTTAGTAATCATTCAACCTTCTCATTTCAAATCTGAAACTTGTACATTAAAATGATAAGAAACCAATGATTACAGTCAACTTTGAGGGGGAATCCTCCTTTTACAATAAATGCAATGTACAAGAAAATATTTTATGATCCTAGACTAGGTCACCATAGTATATATATATAGGAAAAAGGGTACAATTACAATAAAATAGGAACATGAAAGGTTTTGTCCCATCTCCTAATATAATAATTAAATATATAATGAATTCTTATTAGGGATTTAATATGGGGCCCAAGGGCCATAACATAGTATTCCTCTTTTAAAAAATTATTTCCCTCAAAGTTTGTAATTGAGGTTATTTCTTCATGAAATTATAATTTTCCTCAGTAACTTCTTCTATATTAATGTTCTTCCACTTGATTGGGTATTAAATAATGGTTCTATTTTGAAGAGATAGAGAATTTTGATCCATAAATTTTTCTAGTTCAAGAATTAACTTCCCCTCTTCATCTAATTCTATAAGTTTTATTTGCACTGACATAAATTGTCCCACGACCATTTTTATGCAAGATAAATGAAAAACATTATGAATGTGAGAAGAAGGAAAATATAACTTATATGCCACATTTCCAATCCTATGAATAATTTTTTATGTTCCATAAAATATTGGAGCTAATTTCTAATTCTTTTTTTTTCTTGAGTGTAGACCGCTTATAAGGTTGTAGTCTCAAAATAGAATCACCCTCCTTAACTTGTATTTCACTTCAATTTTTATCTTCTTGTTGCTTAAGCCTATTTTGCACCATTTAAAGGTTTTCCTTAATAATTGTCAAATTTTCTTTAGTTTTCTCCATATGTGACTTGATTTCTTATTCTTTGGACTTATCTTGTAAAACATATGAGGTCCTAGGTGTTTGTTATCCATAAAGAACCTTAAATGGGGTCATTATAGTAGATGTATGATAGGTATTATTATACCACCATTCTACTTGAGGAAGCTACTTCATCGGTTGAGATTTCTTATCTAAAGATAACATTGTATGTAATCCTCTAAAAATTTGTTAACTATTTATATTTGACCATTTGTTTTTCCATGATATGTTGAACTCAATGCAAGTGGTATCTCACTCATCTTCCATAATTATTTCTATAAATTACCGATGATATTTTTTTATATTTTTCACTTATTATTACCTTAGGAGTACCATGAAGACTATGAATTTCCTTCATGAACACTTCTACCAATTGGATTTCTATGTATGTACTTTTAATTCCATAAAATTGTGAATATTTTGTGAGCCTATAAATGACCAAAAAATGGAAACATTACATTCATATTTTATAACCCTATAATAACGTCCATTGGTATTTCTTTCTATATTTTATTAGATTTGTGTAATGGCCAAAGTAATCATGGATATTCTGTTGTCTCTACTTTATGTCTTTGATATACCTAGCATTCACTTACAAATTTTTGACTATTTTTCTTCATTCCTTCCCAGAAATATATTTTTTTATCCTTTTATATCTCAGTTCCCTACCATTGTAAATTCACAAGACTCCCTTACTATTTTTTTATTCAACTTTCATTGAGGGAATAAAAATATCCTACCATTGTACCAAAGTATATATTCTTTCAACTCCAATTGTTTGATAGAGTTCATTCCTTCATTTATACCTTGCATTTTTTGTTTAGTATTGTTGTCATTTTTCCATTCAGGGTGAGCTTATTCTAGTTGTATTGGAATAGAACATGTAATAAAATATAAGTTTGAGCCTTATTCTATTCTAGAAAGAGCATATGCTACCAGATTGTCCTTCCTCTTCCTGTAAATTAATTCGAAATCAAACCCTTACATTCTTACTACCCATTATTTTTTCCCTTTTGATGACAATGTTTTCTCCAGAATGTACCTTAGACTATCATGGTTTGTCTTGAATTTAAAATATATTCCAATGAGATCATTTTTCCATTATTTTATTGCATGTATAATTGCTTCCATTTCTTTTTCATATGTTTATTTCACCAAATATTTTTTCCTTGAATTGTTTTCTTTCTGAAGTTAATGGTATCCCTTATTGTTTCAACATTGGCCCAATTCCTTGTCATGTTGCATCACATTCTACTATGAATGTTTTCCCAAATTTAGGTGTTGTCAATACTAGTGTAGAACATGGAAGCTTTAAATAGAGAGAGTGTGAGACTCATCATTCCATACAAATTATTTTTTATTCAAGAGAGATGTGAGTGGGCCTACAATGCCTGCATAATTCTCAAAATAAAATTAGCAATATCATGTAAGTCAAAAAAATCCTCTAAGACTCTTTATGTCCTTAGGAATAGGTTGTTTTATAATAGCTTGGATATTTTTAGGGTAAACCTTAACTCCTTTTGAAACAATAAGACTCAAATAATCTACTTCTTGTGTTCTAAAAGAACATTTGCATATTTTTACATATAATTGAATTTTTTCAAGAATTTGTAGAACTTTATCAACATGTTTAATGTGTTCACATTACGAAGCTTTTGATGTCTAAAACGGGCCTCCTTAGAAAAATGTACAACCAAAATAAACTTTTTAAGGACCAATAGGATTCAAGATGATGATTTCAACTATGGGGGATGATTCACCATTTTTGGGGTAAAAATGTAAAAAGATTAAAAAATAATAAAACAATAAAACTACTTGTTCAACTTGCATTTTCAACTTATCTCCCCAAGGTTTTACTCAAATTTCAAGTGGAAGTACTTGTTAGATGTAAAATTTAATTCCTCATCCAAAGCATACTCATGTTGCATACTTTCGATGGACCCTACTACACAAAAAATGAGAAATACATGAAAAATCGTTATTGCAATCATGTTTTTCATGCAATCACGTTTTTCAACTATTTATCATTTTTCATGTAGCAAGGTCCATATAAAGTATGAAACGTGGGTACTTCTTGGATGAGGAATCAAATTATGTATCCAACAAGTGTTTCCTCTCAAAATTTATGTACACCCATAGGGAGATAAGTTGAAAAAATGTTTTTTTTTTTCCCCTTCAAACTTTGATGATGTAATCTAACATTATTTTATTGTTTCCACTATTATTTGATAATTTCCTTAGGAGGCCCATTTTATACCTCAAAATTCCCCTAATTATCCCATGATTTTCTATAAATAATAATATCATCAAATTAAACCAACACACATTTTCTAAGATGAGGTCAAAATATCTTTTCTCATATAGATTTGAAAATTAAAAGGAGCATACATAAACCCAAAAGGAATCGGACCAAGAACTCATAATGCCCTTCATGTGTTGTAACACTTGTTTTTGGGATGTCTTATTTCCTTAATCTAATATGGTGATATCCTGATTTAAAATAACCCTTTGTAAAATAACTCATTCCATGAAGCTCATATAATGGCTCATCAATATTTGGGATAGATATGATTTATCCTTAATGGTGAATTTTTTTAGATATCTATAAGCGGGACACATCCTCCAATAATTACCATTTTTTCTCACCATCATTATTGGGGCTAAAATTTAACTCCTACTATGTTGAAAAATACTAAATCTACCATGTCTTCTACCATCTTCTCAATCTCCCCCTTTTATTGATAAAGATATATATAATTCCTTTAATTAGGAGGAGTACTTACATTTATTAATTAAATTTGATGTTCATGATCTCTATATGGAGGTATACCTTTGGGATTTTTTTGGAATAACCTATAGTGATTTTCCAAGGTGCCTTTTAATTCCTCGAGAATATTTCATCTTCTAACTTAACTTTCATAGAATACAGTTTAACCACAACTCCATTGCTCCATTTTTTAAGTATATTTTCAATTCTATGAGAGTTTATGTATTGAGAAGCTATATATTTTAACCCTTTGAGATCAATTTGAAATCCTTCCCACTCAAATCTCATGAATAATTCATTATATTTTACAGAAATTATAACCATTGTTCTAAAAAAATCAATCCCTACAACAACATCTACACTCCAATTGGAATGGCATACATTGAGCTTTCCAATTTATATTCTCCCATACTCATTTTAATATTTTGGAATTTTCCCATGTAATTAGTTCTCTCTCTCTTGGAAACTAACGCTTGAAAATTTGTCACTAGATATAAAAAACAATTGAGGTGCTTTGCCAATATTTTATCAATGAAGTTATGGGTACTAAATGATTTAATAAGCTCTATGACCCCTTTCTTATTAATGTAACCCACAATATTTAGAGTCTAACGAGCTAACAAGCCTACCAATGCATTAAGATATATATCACACCTCTCTGAATCAATAAAGTGCACAATTTATGTATGTATTTCATTCTCTTTTAAGGTGACACATTTTTTCTCTTCTTTTGTACATTTCCTTCTATGGTATTCTAGTAGGTTAAGGTATATTTCTCTTGTGAAACTAAAATGATCTTTGATTCATGTGTATGCACCCATGGTAGAGTTATGTGTAGCCTTATTATTGGATTTAATATGATAATAAATTTTCATAGTATCCATAAATATTTTGGGTTTTTTAGGAAAACATCATGTTTAAGGTATTCATTTAATCCACTCTTGTATGATTCTGATAATTTTACATCACTTTTTTTATCCATCCTTGTGGCCAAAACCTGAAATTCTGAATTATAATCTTCAATATCACCAAATTGCTTGATTCTTATAAATTATCTGAATTAGTCTTGTTCCCAAGATTTGCCTTATTGTGCTTCTAAGTATCTTGTAAATAAACCCCAAGCATAATGATATGAATATGGATTCCTTTTAACTACCCATTTATAACATTGATATGGTTTTATCTCAAAGTTCTAAGTTGCTATGTGAATCCTTCACTTATCATCCATAAAAGGGTAGCAAATGTAGAAAATTCTTTGTCCTATACTAATAGCAAATGAATAAGGTTCTCTATCATCAACTATGGTAAATGGATATGATTCTCTATTATCAACTTCTCTTGTCTCGAGATATTCATAAAAATCGTATTGGTGCACATCCACCTCATGATTTAGTCAATGTTTTCTTGTGGAATATTTTTTTTGGGGTTTATTTTCTAATTTTCCAAGCTGTGAATCCTCTCTTTCATTCTCTAGATTGCTTGATTTACCCTCCTTGTATTTATGCTTTAATTCCCTCATCATAGCATATGTGAAACACCTATTATATGTTATAACTTCCTTCTTGTTTCTAGGATTTATTTGCAATTTTACTTTTATTTGTTTGTTTTCTTGCAATACTCTGCTCTATTCTTCAAAACCCTCTTGTAATTTTTCTGTAGCATTTTCACCTCGAAACCCATTCTCTGATAAAAATTGTGACAAAGATGTATTTCTCTTTTGCAACCCAGTCACAACAATAATATTCATCAAACCATTATGATATAATCTTTAATTTATAATGTTGATTTGTCATTGAATGTCTCATGCAATTTTTGTAAGGCTTCTCAATAAAAAATTTGGAATATTCACAAACTTCTTAATTTTCAAATGTAACATAAGCCAAATATGGTGTAGGAAAATTAGGTGATACCTACCTCCACACATTATATACTTTTGAATAAATAATACAATGTATTTCCAAGGGTCCAAGAGCCACAATTGAGGCACTTTGTTTTCTTAAGTGGATGTTATCTTGCTTTGTCGAGAAATGGGGTCCAAGATTTTCCCTCAAGCGTGTTATAGCATCAT